>JAXRVH010000008.1:0-600000 GCA_034640345.1 Drechslera avenae
TAACTACCTATTATTTACTACTAATTTACTTTTAGTTATACTATAGGTACTATATAAATAGTTCTAGTCTTTATACTTATCTAATTTATCTTTAGGTATCTCTCTAATTTCTACTAATTTTACTATTAAGTTTAGAGGTTTTCTATACTCTCTATAACTCTTCTAATCTATATTTATACTATTATTTCTCTTTTTCTCTATTAGAAGTCTTTATTATACTTCGCTATTTTTTCTATCTCTATTCTATCTAACTATCTTTTAGTTTACTCTTTTACCTAGGTATCTATACTATAAGGCTCTCTTAGCTATTTTCTATAAGTAACTTATTTTATAAATATATCTTATATTTCTTCTAGTATCTCTTACTACTATCTTATAATATAGTTATATAAAAAGTCTTTAGCTCTCTTCTTTTTCTTATTATATTCTAAACTTTCTAGATATTACTATCGCGAAAGCTTATTAGAAGGTACGTATTAGGTATACTTAGCTCTTCTAAGAAGAAGAGCTAAGAGTTAAGTCCTTTAATTAGTTACTATATATAGTAGTAAGATTCTATAGAAATATATACTTAATATAGTATTTTAGATAGTATTAATCTTTTATATATATTAGTTATTATCTAAGTAATATTATTATAACCTTTTATTATAATCTCTATTTACTTTATCTATCTAAGTGCTCTTTAGCCTATATCTTATACCTAATTTCTATATCTCTATTTACTCTACTATATTAGCTATCTCTATCTTATTAGATTCTCTATCTAATTAGATTCTCTATTATATAACTATTTAAATCTTCTATTATACTCTAATTCTATCTAATTTCCTTTATATTATATACCTATAGATATCCTATTATTACTATAAGGCTCCTAATCTTCTCTAAGTTTAAATTATATAGCTACTAAGAGGTTACTTACGTATATATATTAAATAATATAGATAAAGATTTTATTCTAGAAAAAGAATAGATAGACTATTAGAATATTATAATTACTCTAGTAAAAAGAAGTTTATATATATACTTAAAAGATATTTAGGTAAGATATAATAAAGATATTATAAATAGAAAAATAATATACTAAGTAAGTATAGTAGTATTTATAGGCTATATAAAAAGATCTTAGAATCTAGAAAAAGAAGTAAAAGTATTTACTACTTCTATTATAGATATTAATAAAGCGCTAGCGCCTAAGAAAATAGTAGATATTAAATTACTATTACTAAAGTACTATTAGAGCTACTATAAGCTCTTTAATCTAAGAGAAGTATCTAAGCTCTCTCTATATAAAGAATCTAGAGTAGACTATAGAATTAAGTTAGAGTTAAAAGATAGTTAGTAACTTTAACTACTATAGAGTCTTCTATATAGTATATCTAAAAGTAAACTATTAGTACTCTAAAAGAAGCTTATATTACTTCTTAAGAAAGAGTTTATTTATATAAGTAGTTTACTAGTATCTTTACTAATTCTATTTATAAAGAAGCTAGAAAAAAGTCTCTAATTATATATTAACTACTAGGCGCTTAATACTATTATAAGAAAAGATAGGTACCTATTACTACTTATCTAAAAGATACTTAATAACTTAAGTAAAGCTAAATAGTTTACTAAGCTAAATATAATTATAGCTTTCTATAAGATCTATATAGCTAAAGATAATAAGTAGAAAATAGCTTTCTAAATATATTTTAGCCTTTTTAAATAGCTAGTTACCTCTTTTAGTATAGTAAACTCTCTAAGTATCTTCTAGTAATATATTAACTAGACCTTAAGAGAATATCTAGATAAATTCTACTTAGTCTATCTTAATAATATATTAGTTTATATAGATAGTAGCTTATAATAGTATTAAGACTATATATAAAAGATTCTTAATAAGCTCTAAGAACTAGAACTATAGATAGATATTAAGAAGTATAAGTTTAAAGTAAAGACTACTTAGTACCTAGACTTTATTATTAATATAGAAAAAGATATTTAGATAGATCTAGATAAAGTTAAGGTAATTAAAGATTAGAAAGTACCTAAGATAGTAAAGAGTATTTAGTTATTTCTTAGATTTACTAACTTCTACTAAAGATTTATTAGAGACTTTACTAGAATAGCTACTTCTCTAACTTACCTAATAGGTAATATAAGCTTTACCTAGAGAGATTAAAAATAGATAGTATTTAATAAGCTTAAAAAGATTTTTATTACTAAACTAACTCTTACTACCTTTAATTCTAAGAGAGATATAGTTCTAGAGTATAACTCTTCTAGGTATATAGTAGAAGAATTACTCTTCTAATATAATAATAAAGAGATACTATATACTTATATATACTTCTTAAAGAAGAATAATACTTATAAATATAACTATAAGATCTATAATAAGAAACTACTAGCTATAGTATACTATCTTAAAGAATAGAATACTAAACTCTACTTAGTAAAGAGCTTTAAAGTAATTACTAATTATAAAAACTTAGAGTACTTTATAAAGCTAAAGATACTAAATAAATATTAGATCTATTAGGCTATATTATTAAGCTAATTTAATATAGAAATTCTATATTAGCTAGATAAATAAAATATAAGAGCTAATATACTCTTAAAAAAAGAATAAGATCTATCTAAAGATATAGAAGATAAGTATTTATAGAAGTATATTATCTAAGTTTTAAAACTAATATTCTACTACTATAAAGAAGTAGATAAGAATAAAGAAGACTTAGTAAGAAGCTAGGTAATATCTATAAAGACTTATATAGAATATATAGAAATTAGTCTTAGCCTAACTAAAGATTAGTTAGAATAACTAGATACTACTACTAGTAAAAGAAGTATAGACTAGATAGAGTATAGTAGAGAGATACTTAAAGAATAAACTAAGCTAAAGAGCTTAGTTATATAGAAAGAAAGTCTAGTATAAGTAAATAAACTTAAGAAGCTATAGTAAGAAGCTCTAAAAGATAATTAGTAGTATAGAAAAGTAATATATACTATATTAGATTAGAAATAAAAGTTTCTATCTAGTTAAAGTATAAAATACTTAATCTTAGAGTATATAATTAGTAATTAAAGAGAGTTACTATATAGAGATAGAAGATAGATACTAGATAGTAAAAAACTATATACTTAAATAATTAGAGAAGTCTCTAACTCTCTCTTAGCTAGATACTTAAAGAGAGAGATTACCTATAAGATAATTATCTAAGACTTCTTCTAGCTAAGTATATTAGATAATATCTAATACTATATAAGAAACTATAATATCTATAGTAGAACTAAGCTATAGTAAGAAGATATCTAAGAATACCTTAAACTATTACTAATACTAGATTAGATATAGAAAGAGATATCTATAGATTTTATTAAAGAACTACTAATAAGTAAAAGTATAAGTTACCTTATAGTTATTATAGATTATTTAAGTAAAGAAGCTATCTTTATCTCTCTATCTAATATTAAGATAGAAATAGTAGTCTAAGCCTTTCTTAGCTAAGTAATAGTCTACTACTAGTTACCTAATACTATTATATCTAATAAAGAAAGCTAGTTTATTAGTATACTCTAGAAACGCCTTTATAAGATTCTAAAGATTAATTAATAGTTATCTACTACTTTTTATCTAATATATCTAATAAGCGAGTAGTCTATATAAGTAAGTAGGCTACTCTACTAAATTTTCTAACTTTAAAGCGATATATCTTAATAATATAATAATATTATTACTAGTTATTAATATAGTAGACTACTCTATATTAATAGTATTAGTATTATATATATATAAGTTATACCTAGTCTTCTTATACCTAGTATAGCGCCTTTAAGCGCGCTAGCTAAGGCCTAATTATACTTCTTCTTAATACTCTTTATAAGTAATCTACTAGTTAGCCTTATTTTAAGCTAGTATATTCTCTCTAGCTCTCTTTATAAGTACTCTATACTTCTATATATATCTTTTAGAGTACTATCTATATACTAACGCTACGCTATTAGCCTTCTTAAGACTAGTAATCTAATTATATATTAGCTTAGTAGAGAGTATTATTATCTTAGCGCTCTTCTTTAGCTAGTTAATTACTATAATAATTAAAGCTAGTAATAAGCTCTTATACTAGTATATACGCTTATATATTAGGCTTAACGTAGTTTATAAGTAAGCGAGCACTCTAAGTAAGCGAGTACCTCTCTACTAGCGTATTAACGTTAATATAATAATATATTATATCTTAACTATATAGGTCTTAAATAACCTATAATTAATTAGATTTCTAACTTACTCTTTTTAATATTAATTTCTAATATATTTAAAGTATAAAGCGCGCTACTAAAGTCTATAATATTCTCTAAACAACTTTATCTTATTAACACGCTAGAAGACGCTTCTAACGCGACTATAAAGTAAACTTAAAGTGCCTAAATAAGCTAGAAGAGGAGGCTATAGTTAAGCGTATTCTTAAAGAGTCTACGCAAGAATTTACGCCTATAAAGGCTAATATTTAGGTAATAGCTAATAAACTATTATATAAGTAGGAGAGTAACTCTATTAGTAAAAACTAGGTTAATAACTTTATTAAGTAAACTCCTAAGCTTTATACGCGCTAGAGCTATTCTTATAATTACTAGCGAGCTACCTATAAGGACCTAGTAGCTATCTAGCGCTAGTTTAACCTAGTTAAGTCTATAAAGAAGAGGTAGGGGATTATAGATAATAATATCTATAACTTTAATAAAACTAGCTTTATAATAGGTAAGATTTTATTATAGATAGTTATTATAGCCTTAGAGGGATATAGGAAAAAGAAGTAGATATAACTAGGTAACTATAAGTAGGTTACTATAATCTAAGGCGTAGACGTATTAGGTTACTAGATACCTCTCTTTATTATCTTTATAGGTAAGATACTTATTAACGTCTAGTTTAAAAATTTGCCTCCTAATTAGGTTCTTAAGGTTAGCTCTAATAGCTAGACAAATAATTAGCTTAGGCTTACCTAGTTAGATTACTTTAAGAAGTATATAAGATACTATACTATTAGTAGATACTAACTACTAATTATTAATAGCTTATAAGAGCTATTACTTAATTAATTTTTAAGATTACTATAAGAAAAGAAATATTATTCTTTTCTATATACCTACTTACTCTTCGCACCTTCTATAGCCTCTTAATATTACTTACTTTTTACTATTAAAGCGCGCGTATAGTAATATAATCTTAGGCTTAGCACGTAACTATACCTACTATATTAGTAAGGAGACCTTTCTACTAGCCTTTAAAGTAGCTTTTAAGTAGACTTTTATAAAAGAGAATATATAGATAGGCTTTAGAGGTGCTAGTCTAGTTCTATATAATCTATAAGCTATACTATTAAAGCTTAATATAGTATTATAGACGCTAACCTAATTACTATAATAGGTAGACGCCTAGAAGGCGAAGATACTACGCAACACCTATAAAGTTAAGGCTTAAAGTACTCTTATTTAATAGAGAGTAAGAAATCGCTCTAGATCTTCTATAAGTTTACTTAATAAAAAGGTTATATAGCTAAGTAAAGACGTATAGTAGATAGTATATAAAATAGTGTTACTATATAAGAAGATAAGTACTCTTTAAGAGGCTCTTAATATAGTAAATAAGTATAAGAGCTATAAGTAATAATATATATAGATAGAGGAGACTCTTACTATAGATAAGGTATAAGAAGTATTAGCTAAATAGGTAGATAGTAGTTATAGTAATAGTAAGAGTGCGTTAAAGAGAGTATAAGAAGAGAGGTAGTATAGGTGTTATAAGTAGACTAGATATAACACTTATACCTATATAGTTAAGATAGATAGTATAAGTAATAGTAGTAATTCTAAAAATTAATTTAGTATATTATAATAGTTTATTAACTATAATAAAAGACTATAATAACGTATTAACGTTAACGCGCTAGTAGAGAGGTACTTACTCGCTTAGAGTACTTACTTACTTATAAACTACGTTAACTAAGACTTAAGCTTATATATATTACTTAGTATATAAGCTTTCTAAAGAGCCTCTAGTAAAGCTACTAGAGAAGTAAGTATATATAGCTATATATTAAGCTTTAATAGAATAGTATCTAGCTATAAAGAAATAAGATCTATACTATAGAAAGCTAATTAGATATTAGCTAGTATAAATAATTTATTAAACGCTACCTTAAATATTAGTAGAAACTTAAGCTTAGTAATATAGTTAATATAGTTATAAATTAAAGTCTTAATCTTATAGCTATATATAAGCTTTAATAGTAAGAAGTAGCTAATATTAAGTAGCTAGAGTAAGTAAGATAAGTAAGGTAGTATATAGAGTATATAGATATTATTCTTTTTATAGATCTTTTAAAACTTAAGCAACTAGTAGCTCTTATAGCTATTAAGAATAAGTAGATAATACGCGCCTATAGTATAAGCCTATATATAAGTATTAAAGTACTTTAGCTACTTAATTTCTAGCTTATTATTAGTCTAGCTATTATTACTAACTACTATTACCTAGTTGCGTAGAATCTTAGCTTTCTTATACTAAGTAGATAGGTAATACTAGCTAGTAAAGATAAGAAATAGTAGAACTAACTAGCTAGTTATATTAATTATAGTAATTAGTATTATCTACTTATAATTACTTAGCTAGATAGTCTTTAGTCTACCTCTTCTTTCTAATACTATTATAATAAGCTAAGTTATAATTTTATCTATTATAAAGCTAGCTTTATTAAAGTTATAGATATTCTTATTATAGATTCTATACTTAGCCTTTATCTACTTTACTAGCTTAAACTAGCTTCTAATTAGAGCTAGATTCTTATATAGAGCTCTCTACCTATTATATATATAATTAAAACGTATTATAAGACTATCTATACGCTTAATAAAGTTATATAGCTAGTTAATACTAACCTACTCTATACTATATATAGCTAGTAGCTTATTAGCTATATTATATATAGTTATATATATAGGCGTAGATCTATATAGATCTAAGCTAAGTATATAGCTAATAATTACTTTCTCTTCTCTTTAGGTAAGCTTTCTTAAGTTAGACTAGTAATTATATTATATAGGTATACTAGTATATTAGTATATAAGTATTATTTAAGTAACTTTAAATATCTACGTAGCGTCTCTATTAGACTAGAGCTAGTTTTAGATAGTAGCTAAGATAGCTAGCTATATATTAGCTTTATAAGAAGAGTTTTAGAATTATTTTAGTAGAGCTATAATTAATTAAAGTTAGGTAGATATAAAAAGTTAGTAGAGTAGCCTACTTATTTATATAGACTACTCGCTTATTAGATATATTATAGAGTAATAGTACTATAGAATAAATAAATAGTATATAAAAAGTATATATCTAAGTATTTATTAGCTAGTTATAAGATAACTAGGCTATATACTACTCTAAAGTCTAGATTACTATTAATAGAAGAGATATAATATTAATAGAAGTATCTCTATTCTTCTTATAATATAGTTATAATATAGACTCTCTATAGCTAGAAGTACTACTAAATAATAGCTAAAGAAAATACTTAACTAAAAAGTATTTAGACTATAAGAAGATAGAGACTATTATAGCTAAGTTCTAAGATATATTTAACCTAGTATAAGCTAGTATAGCTAAAGCTTAAGTAGAGTAAGAAAAGTAAGTAAATAGATACTATAAAGAGACTAGAAACTATAAGATTAGTAATAAGGTTTAGCTAAAGCTTAATTAGTAGTATAGAATAGAATATTTATTATAGAAGCTTAACTAGAAGAGTAATAAGTATATAGTAATAGAGGTAATTAATAGCTACTTAGTTAAGTTAGATATCTTTCTAAGCTATTACTTAGTTTTCTATATTAATAGAATCTACTTTACTAATATAGATCTACTACTTAGTTAAGTATAAAAAAACTACTAACTATTACTATTATAGATTAATAGTAAGAAAAAATAGATAGTAGAAGAGATTCTAAGTAAGTATTAGAAGTATAGAGGTTATAGTTAGAAACTATACCTAGAAGTAAAGTAGAAAGAATACTACTAAATAATACTTAAACTAGTAGAAGCTCTAAGTAATATAGAGACTATAGATTAATAGAAAACCTATATAAGAGACTTTTAGAATAAAGAAGAGTGCCTACTAGAAGGTTTTTACTAAGAAACTCTCTAAAGAAGAGGAGAAGAGAGGTATTATAATAGGCTAGCTTCTAGTTAGTATATACCTAATAATATCTTAATTATATATATAAGCGTATAGTATATTACTATATATATCTAATTATTACTTAGACTAATAAATCTCTAAATTATTAGTAAAGAGTTATTCTAAGCTATACTCTAAATAACTCTTAGCTATCTTATAGTCTATAGTTCTCTTCTCTATTAAATATAACTCTAGTATATCTATATAATTACTTTTTAAGTATAGCCTCTTATACCTATTAGGTCTAGTCTAGGTAAAAAGAGGTATAAAGATTATTATAATAAGAGAGAAGTAGGTATTTAAAGAAAAGTTATTTAGTAAAGAAAATAAGATCTAGATATTACTAGTACTATATTATCTTATAAATTAGCTTAGAGTTATAATTAAGTAAGAAGTAGAAGATAGAAGGTAGAATACTAGAGGTAGAATACTAGAGGTAGAATACTAGAGGTAGAATACTAAAGATAGAATACTAAAGGTAGAATATTAGAGGCGATAGTAGTTTTTTTATTAGTTTTCTAGTAGGTAGTTAGTTACTAGGTAGATACTACTTATTAGTATTATCTAGAGTTAAATTAAGAAAGTTTATAAAATAGATTACTATAAGATAATCTCTCTCTATCTAGAAAAGAGCTAGTATAAAAGTACTATAGATACTATAGTAAGACTAAGTATAACTTATATATATATAAGTAAGATATAGTAGTAGATTCTAAGTAAAATAGCTTACTATAATTTCTTACTATAGTTATATAGAGTACTATACTACTATAAATAGTTATAATTTTAGTAGAGGCTTAGTAAAAAGATATTATATACTTAGAAGTACTATATACTTATAGAGTATATTAGCCTATAATTAATCTTTATTTAAGAGCTTTTTTATAATCTTACGCTATAGTATTATAAAAAGAATTAAGATAGTTATTATTTTTAGTAGAGATTTAGTAGCGTAAGCTACTTACTTATATAAGCTACTTACTTATATTTAATATTATATAGAGTTAATATAGTTAATAAGTAAGTAGAACTTTTAAGTAAGTAGAATCTTTTTACTAAGACTATACTAAACTTTAAGTATATTATAATACCTTAACTAAATAATATAAAAAAGATATATAGCTTATCTTATAAGCTATTTAATAAGATATAATACTTAAGTTATAATATACTATAGCTATCTATAATATTACTAAGAGTATACTATAAAGATAACTTACTAGAATACCTTAATAATATAATACTATACTTAAATTAATAGCTCTTTAAGAATTAGAAAAGATAGTAATTATCTAATATATTATAAAGCTATTAGAGTAAGGATAACTACCTTAGCTTACTAATATTAAAGAGATAGCTAATAATTTACTCTAGGTCTATAACTAGAATCTAGTTAGTAAGAGATAAGCTATAAACTTTATAAAGTACTATCTAGAGCTTAAAGCTAAGTTTAATTAAAGTATAACTATAGTTAAGCTCTTTATAAGAATTCTAAGATTATAGAAGGCTAGTTCTACCTAGTATAAAATACTAAAGCTAAGTATAGTATCTAGAATAAAGATATCTATAACTTTAATAAGATAGGCTTTATAATAGATATAATATTAACTAGATTAGTAGTTATAGTAGTAGACTATTAAGAATAGCTAAAATAGTATAGTAAAGTAACTAGAAGTAGATTATAGCTATCTAGAGTATTAATATAATAGAGTAGGTAATTCTACTCTTTATTATCTTTACTAGTAAGTACTACTTCTTAGCCTAGTATAAGAAAGAAGACCTATCTTAGAATTAGGTTATTAGAGTCTCTAAGAATAGCTAGATAATAAATAAGCTTAGTATAGAGTAGCTAGAGTACTTTAATAGATATATAAATAAGAGAACTATTAGTAGCTATTATCTACTAGTTCTAGATAGTTATAAGAGCTATAGCTTAATTAAATTCTACTAGCTCTATAAAAAAAGAATATAATTACTCTCTATATACCTCTATACTTATTATATCTACTATAGCTACTTAATATTAGGTATTTTATACTATTAAAGAAGGTATATAGGTACTAAGCTAAAAAGCTAATATATAATAAGATTACTTATATTACTAAAATAGAGTTCTTACTATACTTTATTACTACTTAAAACGCCTCTATTATAAAGAGTAATATTCTAGAAGGCTTCTAAGGCGCTAGCTTAGTTCTATTTAATCTAGAGGCTATAGTATTAATACTTAATATCTATCTATATACTCTACTATTATAGACTATTAAAAATAATTTCTAGTAATTATAGACCTTAAGTAATACTCTTAAATTAGAGTTATAATTAACGCTAGTAAAGTAGAGAATTTAGAGGTATATAGATAGCTTACTAATATTAATAGTTAAGGCTATTAAAAAGCTTATAAAAGAGGTAGAGATAATAGTATACTCTTTAGTATTAATAACTAAGTATAATACTAAACTTAAAGTAGTAAATAAAGTAGCTATATAATATAGATTATATAAAAGAAAGTAGATATAGTAGAAAAAGACTCTTATAGTTAATAAAAGTATATACTTAATAACTCTAAATAAGTTTAGAGCGTATAGTAATAGGAAGAAGGTAAAGAAGAGAGTATATATTAAAGTAAGTAAATTATCTTAAAGGCGCTATAGACGCTATAGTAAGGCTAGTTATAACTTACGCACCTATAAGTAAGATATAGTAGTAGATTCTAAGTAGAATAGTCTATTATAATTTCTAATTATAGTTCTATATAGTGCTGCACTATTATGCGCAGTTGCGGTTTTAGTGTAGTCTTAGTAAAAAGGTTCTACTCGCTTAAAAGTTCTACTCGCTTATTAACTACGTTAAACATTATATTAACTTGCTAGAGATTATTATATATAGCGAACAATCTTCTAGCAAAAGCTTAGTGCTAAGCGGCGCTAACGCTCTCAAGAAGAACGATAATACTTACAGATATGCTAAGCCAACGTCACATCTACCTAATAACACTTTTACTTGCCTTTGCTATAGCTAATGATGTAGTCGCTGGTGTGAGTTTTGATAACAAGAAAGTCACCGGACCACGTACACGAGTGTGTAGCAAGATGCAAGGATGAGTGCTCAGTGAGAGAAGCAGCGTAGGTTTCTGGTTTAAGATATGCAAACTACGTCATTAACTCGTGCTAGGCCTTGTCAAGCAAGAGTCAGACCTCCTACAACTACTTCTTATCGGACGTGGGCATGCTGAGATAGTTTCTGAGCTGCTTACTGCAGTGAACATTCAGACAGCTGTACCAACGCACGACGCAGCAGCTAGCACGTCTAACAAGTTCAATTTTAGAATAGTATTATCTGAGGTTGTGCGAGTCCAACTCAAGTGTAACTTGAGGAGAGTGCAAATTACTGCACAGCTCTATGATAACTAGTGGTCTTTCAGCGTCCTTGAGACCCCGAAGCGATCAGGAAACTGCTTGGTCCATGACCTGCATTCAGAAAATTGTGCTGGTCACCCATGTCTTGGGAAAAGGGTATGCAGATCTGGCGTCCGTAGACGCCTGCAGCTACCTAGTATAGCAAGGTGTCTCAGGTCGCCTTCTGGTTCACTTATCGTAAGTAGTGTAGAGGTAGTGGCACAGAGCGACCTTGTTAACAAGATCCGCAAGAACAATCTGTTCATTCATCAATTGACCAGAAATCTTGTGTTTCGTTGAGTGCCAGGCAAGTCTCGAGATATACACAGACAGGTAATTTACATTTAAAACCAGAGACAGCAAAAGGATATATATCGATCAAGTCAAACAGTGATCTTGTAGCATCAGCCTATGCTCACTGCTGTACATTCCTCATTTCAAGACACGGGTGAGGCAAGTGCCGGGGTATCAGTACAGCGGGTCAAGGTTTCACGGCTCTAACTGAGATGTAACGTCCGTCCCCCCAATTCAACCACGCTTCTACGCCAGCCATGACGTTGATAAAACGGTCTTGTATCCCAACCAATTTGAAGATCTGGTAAGGCACGTAGCCTAAGACACCAAAGAGCCTCCACATAGGCAGCACCTCATCAGTCAGGTCTTCGAGGGAAAAGTCTTTGAATCCTGCCACTTTCATGAGCTCTTCGTAGCCACCCTTTGGAAGTGTGTTTTGACAGTGAGAAAGTCGCAGCACTTCTTGCAGTTTGTCCGAATTACGACTGAAATCAGCTTCGTGTAGAACGACGACACCACCTGGCTTAAGGAGTCGCTTAAAGTTGTTGAGAACCTTGATTGGGTCGTCCGCGTGAACAAAGGTCTCCATGGTGTAAATGCCGTCAAATGATGCATCAGGAAACTGGCTCAGGTCATGGTAGTTGGCATAGTCGACTTTGATCCTGTCCTGTAGGCCGTATTTCCTAACATTCTTCTTTGCATCAGCGACGTGGTGCGGCGTGATGTCGATAGCCTGCACATTGAGGCCGTGTCTCGCCATGGTCATAGCGACGTAACCTGAGCCGGCACCAGCATCGAGAACTCGGTCACCTGGCTTTAGGCCCAGCCTCGTGTATAGTTTATCTTCCATAGCTCGCTGAGCTTTGGATATGGGAAAGGGCGACAGCTGTCCTTTCGCATACAATCCGCAATGCCTTGCATTACCGAGGACGAGCCAGTATCCGAGACGTGATTCGAGTGAGCCATAGTAAGCTTCGACGGATGGTTCAGAGCCGTCGGTGCTCGCGATCAAACCTGCAATGGGGTAAGTAAGAGCCGTGGACCGTGAGCAACGAAGACATACCAATCAGAATGGAAGCCAGCAAGATAAGAAATGCACCCACATATCGACGACGGAAAGTGCGGCCCTCGTCAAGCTTCGGATTAGACGGCATTTTGAGAAGACGTGATGTTTTGGTAACGGCAGATGGATGCAGGTGTTCAGAATTTAGAGAATTTAAGAGTCTGCGAACAGTTTCAGCATGCTGCGCCCGGCCCACCTCAGGCAGGCGCGGGAGGCGCGGCTGGGGGCTGAGGGCCGACGAGCCACTTTCGCTTACGAAGCCAAGCCGCTGCACCTGCGCGTTATCTTCCACCCCTCGCAGTGCAGCAAATAGACAGCATGGCAGGCTTTCCAGCATGAAACGGGTGTGCGGTCGGACTGCCGCACTCGGTCACGGCAGACCAGTATAATCGGGACCAAGCTGCATCCTTCACACACCTGTTGCAGTCTCTAACCAATCCGACCCATCATGTAGCCGCCAACAATGTACATGGTCTCCCGTGTCTCGCCCTCTTGTGTGATTTAGCCTCTTCACTGCCTCCTTATGACGACCGAGATGTTGTTGTACCTTTCTTGCTGCTCCCTCCAGCCTCGTCACTAGCCACGGAGACTGATGAATTGCTCCACAACCGTACCGGACCTACCGAGTGGAGGAACACGTGGATGGGTCGGTCAGTCTAATGATCGCGGCACGCTAGACATTGCGGTTTCCAGTTCCATCACGATTTTCCTCTGCATATGGACCACGGTTTGCGTCAATGTTCCTTCTCCTGAGCATGGTGTATGGGCTATATTCCGCGATCGATGGCACATGTTTTGTCTTGGTCTTCTAGGGCCTGAGTTCACGGTGTTGCTTGCCATTGGGCAATATTGCAGTGCAAGGGCATCAGTGAGGCAATTCAAGGCGAAATACAACAACTGGACGGTCAAGCACGGCTTCTTTGCCGACATGGGAGGCATTCATTTGCAGGTGGAGAACCTCAAGAGTTTTCCCATAACGTCCAAGCAACTCTACTTCCTTGCGGAACATGACTTCATCGCGTACCCACACATCACGACGACAATGATAAACGACAAAAACAAGAGCGATGGGCTCGCAAGGTACGTCTAGCGAAACATGATTGAGACAACCACTGAGCATACTGCAGGCTTATCGCGAGTCTCCAAATATTATGGTTTACGCTGAGCACGATCAGCCGTCCCATCAAGGGCTATGCGACAACAACGCTTGAGATAACAACACTTGCATACATCTTCTGTGCTTGGGCAAGCATGTTCTTCTGGAGGTGTAAACCGATGGACGTCCAGGATCCTATCATGGTGCCATGCAAAGTTCCGCTCGCAGCAATCGTGGATCGCCACGGGCGTAGTGCGGCTGAACATTTCCATCTTACTCCGCTCGATTTCGTCGATCGGCAAGAGTGGATAGGCAGCAAGCTTTGGACTTACTATGTCAGTCTACTCCGCAAGATGAAGATCATTTACGTCTATGAGAAAGAGCTTCCTGCTCGGCACTTCTCATCGTTCAATTTCATGGCCCCCGATAAGCCATTCGTTATCCTTATACTCATGATCGCCTGTACATACTCGGCTATATTCCTAGCGGCTTGGAATCTCCATTTCCCTACAGACCTTGAGAGGCTCATATGGCGGGTATGCACTGCCGGGACCATGGGCATTGTAGTATTCGGTGGTCTCTTTGAAGTCATAGGCATACTAATCGAACTTCACCGGCGTCGTCCATTCCTCCCGGATTCTGATTCAAACTTAGAACATCAATTACATGAAATACCGGTGCCGATTCGAAGCCATCCTCTTGTAGTGGAGCCAAAAACAAGATGGCAATCGCTCCTACAAAATGCACGGAACAAGACAGAGGACAAAGACCCCTACTTCGACATTCACCTTCGATCCCTTCTGGTGACAACTCCTCTTTGTGCATTGTATTGCTTGTTTAGAGCATACATTATAGTTGCGGATATAATCACATTAAGAGAGCTTCCTGCTAGCGCGTTTATGGCTATCCAATGGTCTACATATATACCACATATCTAGAAAGAGTTGAAATATATCGTTGATTTGCGAAGCATCTGTAACTACTACTAGAATCAGGTGCACAGTTTGGGATAGCTGATGCCAGGTGGATTGGTTGATCGAAGAGAGTCAGTAGCGGTGTGCTGCTTTGAAGCTCTAAAAATCTGTACACTAAGTTACCGAGTCGCCCGGCGTGGCCATCCACCCGAATCCTGAACCCTGACAAATACATAACTTCAACACGACATAACTCTACTGATATAGGAGCAATAGAGGATACAATTGAAGCGATTGTATCACGCGAGCCCGGAGAATATTTTCATACAGGAAAATAGCAGCTATTTATGGCTGCAGCTACCCAGCGCTCAGCCGAAGATACTAAAGCGTCTCAACCACATGCAGCACCTTGATCGATATATCTAGCTTATCTTAGAGATCATTTAGGGCCTTGCGGCGACAATGAGATATCTATGCGTATACAACATAAGGGAAGTTAGATAGAATTAGAGCGCGATAGAAGATATACAGTAGGGTAACAAAATTAAAAAGTCACTTCAAAAGTTCCAATTTTCACTACCTTATAACTAGCTAACTAGAGTAGCTATCTAGTTACTTTCTATAGCATTAGAAAGAGCATTTCTAATATTATATAGTAGGGTAACAAAAAGAAAGAACTAAAAAAAAGGTTCTAGTTTTCACTGCGTTATAACTAGCTATTATAGGCTAGCCCTTTGTATAGAATATATAAAGGTGCTTAATAGTATTATATAGTCTAAGAAGGTATCTATAGAAAGACTCTATAGTAGCTTATATACCTCTAGCTTATACTAAAGTTTCTCTAAGGTTTCTAAAATAGGTATAGTCTAATTCTTTATATACTCTCTTATCTACTTTTATTATAATTTTTCTTAGATATATTATATAGATAGAATACACTCTTTATATTATTATTATAGTGCTAGATTAACGTAAATAATTATCGACCTAGTTAACCTATTAACCTAGTTAGTTTTACTTAGTATAACTAACCTACTCTACGCTATCTTTATTATTACTATTAATACTATCTACACTTCTATTATATATACTACTATCTAATTAAGAAGTTTCTACTACGTCTTTCTAATAGGTTTATGTGTTATACCTAGTCTCTTTATATATACTATAATATTATTAAGTTAGTAGTATAGTTTTAGTAGTACTACTACTCTAAGTTCTCTTTAAAGAATTTACTATAATAGACGCGCTAGTAGCTACCTAGTTAGCTACTATTCTATACTTAAGAGTACGCTCTATCTAGATCTACTTTCTTTTCTATATTTTTTACTTAGTTAGAACTACTAATTACTCTTTAAGCTTATAGTTACGTATAGCTAAGAGTATATTTTATTATAGTATTAGCTTAGCACCCTTTATAAGCTAAGAAAAGTCTCTTCTAGTAGTTATTAGTAATTAAGAGAAGAAATTAGTAATAAGCTTTAATTATAACCTAAATTTAAGTATATTACTTAGTATTTTTAACTACTATAGCGCTTCTAGTATAGAGAGTTATAGTAGAGTATATAGACTAACTTTAATATAATCTAATACTACCTATATATTAATAGAGACTATTTCTATTAATGTAAATAATTATTAATCTAGTTAACCTATTAATCTAGTTAGTTCTTACTAAGACTACTACTATCCTCTTTCTTATGTTATACCTTAATAACAACACGCGATAATAACTAATTAAGAAGATAGAATTAATATAGCTCTTCTTACTTATAAGAATAAAGAGTTTTCTAGCCTCTAATATACTACTAATATCTTTAGAGTTCTATACTCTATACTTATTAACTAATATAGCGAAGTCTACTCTAAGCTAGATTTATATAATACTTACTATAAGCTTACTTAGATAGAAGAGTAGATACTTATCTAATATATTCTTAACTTTAATTATTAAGGATACTTAGTTTAGCTATATAAGGTAGAAGATATAGCTAATAAACTTCTAGGTATCTATAGTAGAAAGCTTATTAGTAAGAAGTAGGCTAAGCGCTTTATAATATATTTAGATAAGCTTAAGATAGTATTTAATTATCTAAAGAATAGATAGAGAAAGCTATAGAAAGACCTAGAGGTAATTAGTATATAGATTAAGCTAGTTAAAGAGACTAAAGCTAAGTATAGTATCTATAATAAGAATATCTATAACTTTAATAAGATAGGCTTCTAAATAGGCGTTATTAGGTCTATAAAGGTTATTATAGGTTTAGAGAGATATATCTAGCCTAATATTATCTAGCTAGATAACTATAAGTAGGTAATAGTTATCTAGAGTATTTATATAGTAGAGTATATAACCTCGCTCTTTATTATCTATAAAGAATACGTCTATATCTTAGTATAGTATAAAGAGGTAGATATACTATATAATTAGAAACTATTAGTCTCTAAGAATAGCTAGATAAATAATACGTTTAGTTTAGTATAGTTAGAGTACTTTAATATATATATAAAGACGTATTAGATAGAGAGATATAGGCTACTTATTCTAGATAGCTATAAGAGCTACCTTAACTAGAATTTTAAGAACTACTACTTAGAATATAAGATTCTAATACTCTATATACTAGCCTATTTATTATATATTCTCTAGCTACTTAATATAGTCTACTTCTTACTATTAAAGCGTAAGTACTCTAAATATATCTAAGACTTAGTATACTAGTGCGTCTACTATATTAATAAGAAAGCCTTCCTTTCTACTTTTAAGAATACCTACTTCTTAGTATTTATAGAGAAGAATTATATAAAAGCCTTTAAGGTAATAGAAATAGTCTCTATTAATATATAGGTAGTATTAGATTATATTAAAGTTAGTTTATATACTCTACTATAACTCTCTATACTAGAAGCGCTATAGTAGTTAAAAATACTAAGTAATATACTTAAATTTAGGTTATAATTAAAGCTTATTACTAATTTCTTCTCTTAATTACTAATAACTACTAGAAGAGGCTTTTCTTAGCTTATAAAGGGTGCTAAGCTAATACTATAATAAAATATACTCTTAGCTATACGTAACTATAAGCTTAAAGAGTAATTAGTAGTTCTAACTAAGTAAAAAATATAGAAAAGAAAGTAGATCTAGATAGAGTGTACTCTTAAGTATAGAATAGTAGCTAACTAGGTAGCTACTAGCGCGTCTATTATAGTAAATTCTTTAAAGAGAACTTAGAGTAGTAGTACTACTAAAACTATACTACTAACTTAATAATATTATAGTATATATAGAGAGACTAGGTATAATACGCGAACTTATTAGAAAGATATAGTAGAAACTTCTTAATTAGATAGTAGTACGTATAATAGAAGTATAGATAGTATTAATAGTAATAATAAAGATAGCGTAGAGTAGGTTAGTTATACTAAGTAAAACTAACTAGGTTAATAGGTTAACTAGGTTAATAATTATTTATATTACCTAAGAAAAATTATAATAGAAGTAAATAGAGAGGTATATAAAGAATTAGGCTATATCTATTTTAGAAACTTTAGAGAAACCTTAGTATAAGCTAGAGGTATATAAGTTACTATAGAGTCTTTCTATAAATACTTTCTTAGACTATATAATACTATTAAGTACCTTTATATATTCTATATAAAGAGCTAGCCTATAATACTTTCTATACTACTATCTTTTATATATATAAGAATATCTTCTTAGTTTTAGTAATAAATATAATACTACTAAACTATAGAATATAAGGCTTCTTCTAGTTACTTTATATACTATAGTCTACTATCTATAGCTATAGATAGACTTATTAGCTAGTATAATAATATTTATCTAGAATTAGCTAAATAAGTTAATAGCCTTAAATAGAGTACTTAAGAAGTATTACTCTATTTAACTCTACTATAAGTAGTTTCTAGATAACTTTATTATAGACTATAGATATTATAAGATACTAAGCTATCTTCTTATTATAGTAGAGATTACTTAAATATTTATACTAGTATAGGTAGATATAGAGATAGGCGTAGAGATAGATATTAAAGTAGGTAGTAATATACTAATAGGTAATAAGTAGATAGTATTAGTTAATAATAGTAATAATAGTAATAATAGTAATAGTAATAGTAATAGTAATAGTAATAGTAATAGTAATAATAATAGCTTATAGTAATAGTAATAGCTAATAAGAAGAGAATAGTATTAATATTAATATTAGTATTAGATATTAGGTATTAGATATTAGGTTAAGTCTATATATAGAAGATAGTATTAAGATAGCTATCTCTACTATATTATAATTACTTAGTAGTATTAGTATTATAATTATATTATAGTATTATAGATATAGGCGTAGATATTATTATAGTTATTATAGTTAATTTTTACTATCTATTAGTAGCTATTAAGTCTTAGTAATATAATATTATATTAGTAGTTAGTGTTTATAATAGTTATTTAAATAAAGTTTATATTATATAGTAGAAGTATTTTAATAAAAAAGATTATTAAAAAATATATTAGTCTCTATCCTTAAGGGAGAAGAGAGTATATATTAAAGTAGGTAAATTATCTTAAAAATACTATAGATACTATAATAAGGCTAGTTATAACTTATATACTTATAAGTAAGATATAGTAGTATATTCTAAGTAGAATAGTCTATTATAATTTCTAATTATAGTTTAATATAGTACTACACTATTATATATAGTTATAGTTTTAGTGTAGTCTTAGTAAAAATGTTCTACTCGCTTAAAAGTTCTACTTACTTATTAACTACATTATAGAGTACTATACTACTATAAATAGTTATAATTTTAGTAGAGGCTTAGTAAAAAGGTACCACATGCTTAGGAGTGCCACATGCTTGTGGAGTACGTTATAGCATCAGAAAATCATCTCAGTCTCGTGTGGTATCATGGGTCTCAGTGGGAGCCTTGATCTCAACTACCAGCTTCTCATCGACCAAATCTACCTCATACAATTATTACAGGGGAGTGGAGGGGGGCACTCGCGAGCCGTCACACACGACTGTATTCCTCCATTAGGTAGGTATGAATAAAGATACACCAAAGTGATGGGACTGCGATTCCACACCAAATTGAGTTCAATGCTAATGAAGCCAGCATTCATGTCCGAGTGGATCTAAAGTAATCGGGGGTTGAGTTTGGCAACACTTGATCTCCTATAAGTTTGTAGATAGAACGGCACCCACCCATCACATTGGTGAGTCATGGAGTAGCCTCGCCTTGTTCTACTAGGATAGAAATTTAATGTAGCTGAATCAAAAGTTCCGACCCGTGAATGAAGGAGTATTTGGAGGGGTCGAGAGGGCATGGAAAAAAGTGTTAGATGGCAGTTAAAGAAAAAGCTTCGGCTAAAGAGAGAGAGAGAGAGAAACAAAAAAGGCAAATCGATATAGGGTATCAAGAGCGGTCTACCTACGAATTCGCACACAAACAACAACATTAAGACCCCAAAATGGACACCACCACCGGCGCATATATCTGCCGACAATCCAAGCCCCCTATCATTAACCTCCGTAGCCCATCAACGTCTTACTCCTTTATCCTCGCAACTTTCATCACAATCCCCGCAATCTTGACAATCACATTAACAACCAGCGCCAACGCAGCCGACGGAACAAAAATCTGCAACCACTCATACCAGAGGTTGGGTCTAATATCCGTTTCTATCCATCCTGCGCCCCTGAGTGGTTCTCCGCCATTGACATTCGGCGTCGCACCATCATCTGCAGGAAAGCGCTGGTTTTCAACAAAGTATTGGAGAAGGTCGTCTTTTTCGCGCCATCGAGCAAGGAGCCAGTCGCTGAATTGCTTGTCATCGTGGAGGGGGATGTCGGCGATGGCGAAGCGGCGCCAGTACATGTTTACGGATTTTGGAGGGCGGCCTTGGAAGTAGGTGCCGCGGAGAGTGAATAGGTCTTGGCCGTATTGGCCGACACTGGGCGTTTTGTTAGTTGGTGGTGGGGTGAGAATATAAGGATACGGGAAGGTGGGCTTACGCGACGCCTTCGTATGCTACTGTGCAGTCGTACAGGTGGTCGATGGAGCCTTTGAGTTCTTGCAGGCAAAATGACAGTCCTGTACTTCGCGGTAGCAAGGCGTGTCTCAAGTCCGGAATGTTGTTCTTTGCCGCCCATTTCTGGCTTGACTCGCGACCGTTCTTGCTTAGGTTGGTGCCTTCTGGGAAGATGAGCAGCCACATGGGATCAAGACCCTTTGAGCCAGATAACGGGCCGCTGTGGCTTGTGCTCAGCTTCCTCAGACGATGCTGGAAGCGCTCCTTGTCTGTCGACCACTTGCGCGAGAGGAAGATGAACCCGTAGAGCATCATGCCCCAGCCAAGTACTGGTATGTATTTGAGCGACTCCTTGAGGATGATGTACAGGTGGCCGTGCATCGAAGCGGTATAACATGTCCACCATATGTAGACCCAATCAGTGTAAATCTAAATGTGCGTCAGCTGTAGTTGTTCGTGATAGGGCGACTGGGAGGGACCGACCTGGTGGTTTGAAATAAGCACCAATCTCTCTGGAAAGTCGCATTCGAGTCGCCCGTCTTTGGTTTTCTTCAGCTGCCCCCTCACACTCTCATCTCCACTGACACGCATTGTGACAGGTGCCCACCAGTATGTCATAGTCATGACGACGCTACCGAAGTGCTGTTTTGTCATGGCCATCCATGCGTAGAAAAGATCCTTGCTGTAGAAATATAACGGGAGGCCGATATATTGTGTGATGGCGATACTGAGAAACGTGGTTAGTACCCCAGGCGGCATGTCTGCCAAGTGTCCATACTAACGCTATGATGCTGCTATTGAAGTATGCTGCAAACAGAAACATGCGGATCGCCTGTGCGATGATGCCATGTTTGACCTCTCCGGCGGGGTGTTGTGTAGAGTCTGGTGCTGTTTTTGTTCGCTGTGCTTTCAGCTTCTCGATGACGGGGACGGACACAGGCGGCTGTCGCTGCCGGAGGCCTTTGGCTGTCATGGTGTGCTATTCAGGGACATGCGTAGGGGGAGAACGATGTCAGGCGTTTTGTGGAAAGATGCCTGAAGGGCAAATGTGCGCGTGCGCGCAGTGGGCGGGTGTCGTCTGGCTCAGGTGGACGCGTGAGACGTGGGCAAGGTTGACGGCGGACGGCAAGCAAGTAGCGAGCGACAGTCTACATACATATAACGTCCCACACTACAGGCGCGTGGAAGAAGGGTGTGGAGAGGCGTGGAAGATGGCTAGGCCGCAACTTGTTCCCATTGTGGCCGGGTCGAGGTATAAGCTGATGTCCGAGCCGTACCGGTAGGTTTCCATCCAACAATGATGACAAGAGCAGACATGTTTACCCCACCTGTGTAGCAGGGGTAGCTGGTCCTGGCCCGGCCGCTAACGCCCATCCGGCTGCTTTCACTCGCAACTTTCACCCTGTTCCGGGCTGCACGTTGGTTGCACGTGAAGATGGAGATTAGTAGCTGGCCGTGTCATTATCTCCGCATCTTAGCCTTCACCCCACCTCATACGAACTCTTTTCCCCAGAGACACAGCGAGCCAGCCCATCCCATCGCGCCTTGACTCGGCATCGTCCGGTCATATGGCGCCCACGCACCGATTCCGGCTTTGCGCACATGACCGCGTGCAAATTCCTCCACAGTCTGTTGCTCCAGCCAGTTCCCAGGAACATGTGTGTCCGTCGTCGCATGCTGCCATGGAGGCGCCTCGCTTTGCCCGCACAGCACGCACGCAGCTTCTCCTGCACCGCGCGCCATCGTGAAATCAGGCACATCTCCGAACTCCCCCCGCGCACAATACCGTCGTACATACAGTCCCCCGCCAACACGCTGCTCAGCCTACAATGGCCCTCCCCGCCGCGCAACATCCTCATCACCAAGAAGAAGCGTACGCCAAACATTACCGAGTCAGTCGTCGAATTCACCTCGCACATACGCTCCACATACCCTTCGATAAACATCGTTTTCGAACCCGAGACCGCCCAGGAGCTACACAGGCAACTACCCTTTCCCGTATACACATACAAGAAAGCTGGCCAGCTTTCGGATAGAACCGACCTGGTCTGCACCTTGGGAGGCGACGGCACGCTGCTACGAGCCAGCAGCCTATTCAGCCATGCCGACAGCGTACCGCCTGTTCTGAGCTTCGCCATGGGCACGATTGGCTTCCTGGGCGAGTTCAAGTTCAGAGAATACAAGCGCGCTTTCCGAGAGGTATACATGAGCGGCGCCCCAGACACGTACTCGACCCTTTCCGACTCTCTAGGCGCAACCCCACCCACGCCAGCTACATCGCCCGACGACCCTCTCGACCGACCGCTAAGCTATGCCGACATACGCGGCAAGGCAATGGGCAGCAACAGAACAGCTCGCATCCTCTTGCGCAACAGACTCAAAGTCGGTGTCTTCGGGCCCGACGGAAAGCGAATCGGCAGCGTCGAGGGCGCGGCCGACACATACGCCCTAAATGAAGTCACGCTCCACCGCGGCTCGAGCCCGCACCTGAAGATAATCGACGTCTACATCAACAACCGCTTCCTCACCGAGGCCGTAGCCGACGGCATGATAATCAGCTCTCCAACAGGATCAACCGCATACTCACTCTCCTCCGGTGGAAGCATCGTTCACCCCCTCGTCCCCTCCATATGTCTCACCCCCATATGTCCCCGATCCTTGTCCTTTCGACCGCTCGTCCTTCCCGCCGAAACACCAATTACCCTGCGTCTCGGCAAGAAGAACCGCGGCCGCGAAGTCGAAGTCAGCATCGACGGTAACACGATTACCGAGAAACTGGGCACGGGCATGGAAGTAAGGATTGGTGGCGAGGTGGTCAAGAGAGATGCGAGGGGCTGGGAGGGCGGTGTACCTAGTATTGTGCGTGGTACGAGTGGAAAGGAGGACATAGCCGAGGATCATTGGGTGGGTGGCTTGAATGCATTGTTGAAGTTTAATTACCCGTTTGGGGATCAGGAGAGTTGATGGGTTATAGTGGGCATGGGACCTGTGAGTCGTATTTCTGCATAGCGGGAATTTCTGAGTTGTATGAACATGGGATGGTGTTTGGGAGCGATACTTGCTTGCTTGCTCGCAGGAGATTAGCGATACCCTACGTCGATGCCAGATTTCCAGAAGAACATCTATATTCATCACAACCAGCGTAACTTCCACTTCTCCTTCCCCCCCCCCCCCCCTTTACAATCACTCCCTCCCTCTCTCTCTCTATCCCTGGCTGAACCTAACCACGTGAATACTTTGTTCTACTAACATAATCCTTCTTCGGCCCCTTGACATCATACCTAACTTCCCACCACACCTCTCCTTTCCCCTCGTCTCCATTTACATTCTCAGTCCCAGTCCCTTGGCTCAAGATCCCGCGTCCAAACACCCAACTCGCTGTATACAAGTCCTCGGCACAAAGATGCGTTTCCTTGTTCTTAGCTGTGATGCTTTCGCCTTTTGGCTCTGTAGTAATATCTGCGACTGTGCTAGTACCAAGAAGCGGTCCCATTTCAACAAACAACCCCCCAATGCCCTCGCCATTCTGTCCTACACCGTCGGCAACGCTGGACCGCGGTAGTGCTTCGTCGTTGAAAAAGGATACAGAGATGTAGTCCTTGGAACCAGTTCCTCCGCCTTCGTCCCTTTCTCCATCGGCTGTCGGACTTTGCTTGAGCTGATACACATATTTCTTCTTCGCATTAAACTTGAATCCCCTGTCTGTGACAAAGACTCCTTCCTCTGCATATAGCAGCGTTGGCGGGAAAGAAGATGGTAGATTACATGGTGTAAATGTTGCTGTTCCTGTTACGTGACCAGAAGGGTGCGATGGTAGTGCTGACGTGAGAGTGCGGGAGAAGGTCCAGGGTGCTTCGGGGGCGGTGTTTTGAAGGGCTTTGAAGATTGTGGATGCTGGTGATGGTTTCGGTGTCGGTGAAGCGTCTGTTTGCGGCTCCGATGGTACTGGCTTTGACTCTCTTATCGGTATCACCACCGTACCGTTACTTTTCCCGGTGGAATAAGCTTTGGGATCGTGGCTTTCTAGTAACACGGCGTTGACACTCTGCAGCGTTGTTCGACTGGGATTAAGAGCGGGGTTACTCATTGTTATCCAGCTCAAGCGCTGTTTGATGAACGGTTTGCCGATTTCTTTTTTTGGTCGTCGAGTGCCAGTGTTGAGGACTCCGGAGTCGTTGGCATAGAGGCAGAGGATTGCTAGGGCTGTGCCGACGGAAAGGTCTTTGCCTGTTGGGCAGCAGAGCAGGATTTTGCCGTTTGGAAGTGAGGTAGAGGAGAAGAAGTGAATGAGGTGAGGGAGTTGGGCGCGGAGATCGCGGGATCCAAGTTTGCCTGGTTGGCAGGGGAGGTGTAGGTAGTGTTTTACGCCTGCGTCCTTGATCTGAGCAGAAGAAAAGGGCGAAGGTGTGCTTCCTATCACGGTATCGAAGGCTGTGAGGTCTATATTGTCGCTGGAGGAGATGTAGAGCTGGGTTGTGGGTTTAATAAGACTCGGAATTGCACCGCTGCCTTCTTCTTCGGAGATGAGTTTTTCGATCACGGCAGGTGCGTCCTCTTCGCTTGTAGTCATTAACAAATCTTTTTGTTTCCAAAACAGAGTTGGTGTCAGTCCATGGGACCATGCTTCGTGATCGTCGGCAGCACCCTGGATGTAGCCGCTCTCCGATGCTTCTGCGCCGTGAACACGTCGCGATGCCGTGCAAAGTACTATGGGGTGAAAATCTGGGAAAGAAGGAGGCGATTCGGGAAGAGACGACTTCTGCGTAACCCAAATAGGCCGAATTGGCTTTTGCAGTCTACTACGAAGATCTGGAAGATTGGGCTTGCAAGTTTCCTGGTCTTTTTATGAGCTACGGTAATGACATGATAAAGATAGAGTCGATGACATACCACGAATTGCCTTACGAATCCATCTATCCTTTTCTCCATCTGCGCATGTTCACTTTCGCTCACAGCCTGCGGTGGAGTGAACAAGCCCATCTCGTGCTTTTTCTCGTCGCCAAAAATAGCCCTGTTCATCACGCAGCACCAGATCGGAATCGTCTTGCTCAACGCATCAGGCATACTCTTGCCTCTCCTCGTGCTGTCCACAACTAACGCTCCGCCCCACTTCTCTACCACATTTAGCAACTGCAAATTCAGCCTCCTCAAACTAAAGCTCCATTCGCCCATATGGCCGTCCGTACTTTTGAAATAGACCGATCCGGATTTTTGGGATGGCGGAATGTACCAGCTACCACAGCGTTCATTAGCTACCAGTGGGATATCGTAGGCGGCTGCAACGGTTGTGACAAACTTGCTGTCAGAGATTATCGAGGTAAGGCGGTTATGTGTGGACAGAGTTGAGCGGCGTAGCGATGAAAGTGTACTCGAGAGATTTGGTGTATTCGAGAGATGGGGAAAGATGATGTCAGCCTCGGACAAGGGCTGAGACATTCTGGTCGAAAACACTATACTACTTCCAAGTGCAGAAGTCGCTGCTATATGGCTTGATGCAATATACACAGCCAATCACATGTGCATACCCCGCATCCTATCCTGAGGGCGGAAATGTTTGCAATGTGGTTAAGAGAGTACTAGACAAATATCACGTATAATATTGTCTTGTGGAAAATGGGGTGATTTTTGGCGTGATTCTAAGTGAAGAGTCTGAAGTTGTTGCAATAGGTGCTCTTAAGTGAACGAAGGATCCATTAAGATGTCAAAACGGACAGCGCTAGGCTATGTAAGGTTAGCGAGATGCTAGCACGCGAAATCCCATGTACGATTGTAAACTTGTCTTTGACACATGGCATCCTGTGAGATCATGACTATTCTATAACGTACAAGAGTGTGCTCCCTTATTTTGCACTACTAGCTAGTCTTTCTTTACAAGCAATATCGGTGCAATATAGCTCTTTCGCGCATTCACAAAGTAATTGATGGTGGCAATGATTGCCAACGCACCAAACATGACTGATGCCCAATTCATGTCGATGGCAGTAGGGTTTGGTATCATAGGAAAGAAAGAAAATAGGAATGATACAAACAAGAATACAAGAGCGAGGTCATTGGTAACGCCCCCAAACATGCCCAGGCTCCAGCGTCGAAACAGCAAGGGCTCACCTCGAAGCCGCTTGAGCCGAATGCACCCAATTGAGACGAAGTAGGAGAATATGAGCGCTACATTCGAGATGGAAACTATTGCCTTGAGGGCGATGTCCGAACCGAAGTTGACGCATGTGATCGCGAGTGACAAGCCCATGCAGACGAGCAGGGCATTGGCAGGAGTGTCCCGATTAGCAGGCACGTGTTCAATCCAGCGGGAGAAAGGAAGACCCCGATCTCGAGCAAAGGACCAGAGTTGACGCGAAGATGCAGCAGTAACCGAGACGGCAGCGAAGAAGAGCAAGATAAGTAGTAACGCCCCCATTGCTTCTGTACCGGCAATGGAGCCGGTTGCGTTGTAAATGGCTTGCAGGACAGGCTGTCCAGTTAGGGACGCTATGACAGCGTCTGAAGCACCACCACAAATCATAAATGTGATGATCATGATACACCCGAGGACACCGTTGAGGAACACACCCCACATCATGGCCTTGGGTAGTAAAGAAGAAGCATCCTTCAGCTCTTCGGCCATGTGAACTCCGGCGTCTGGTCCGATGAAACACCAGAGCGGAGTCGATAAACCGACAAATGCGGATAGACCTGTTGAACTCCAACCTCCATAATTGGTCCATGTTGTGAAAACCATCTTCGTAGGCTGGCGCTTAGCCATTGTCCAAAAGAGAATCAGGAAAATAAAAAAGACGATTACATGCAACACTAGCATGATAATCTCGACAAGAGGCAGGTGCTTCGTAAAAAAGATATTGAAACTGACCATGAGAACGATAGATAGCACCATGAGCAGTGTGATATGCCACAGCTCTCCTATTTTGGAATCCGGATACGCAAGAAGGACCATGCCGATGACGAGTCTTGAAAGCATCTGTGCGCATGCAGGAATTGCAGTAATCCAACCGACAGCCGCTGCACACCCTGAGAAGAATATTAGTACATGAAGTGTGGATAGTTTGGGCAACAACGTACCCACGATGTAGCTGAGCGACTTTTGGAACGACGGCGGTGCAAACTCGCTGACCCAATGATATTGGCCGCCGGCGGCCGGTGCCATAGATGCCATTTCGGCGAGAGAAGCAACCAAAGACAGGATAAAGAGCCATGTGACGATCATCATCCAGATAACACCCGCTGTACCTCCATTATACAGCCCAAAATAAGTATATCTCGCAGCAACGTCAGCACATGATAATCCTGTCATAGGCAAGGTACTCACAGGAGTGTATTCTCCCACGTTGATTGTAGTATAACCACAAATCCTACCATAGAAATTAGGCGGAAGTTTCGCTGGAGACGCAATCAGTTAAGAAGATGATCCATCGGAACTGGTAAGTACCCGAAGCTCTTGTTTCCTTCCCATCCTATGCATTTCTGAAGCATCGCGGCTTGTACCACCGAATGCGCCGACTTGCATTCTCTCGGCATCTTGGGAGCTATTACTTCCAATGTCGTACTCCTCGACAGAGAGGCGCGGTTTCGAGTCTCCGAAAATCGCCATTTTGCAAGGTGCGGCGCTGTGAAGCAGCGACAAGTTGTAAATACAGAGTCGCTATACCAAGACCAAGATAAAACAGGTAAAGCTGTCTTGAAATCTGTTCCAAGAGAAGAGAAGATGGTTTTACGAAACTGTTTTCCACGCAGCGGGGATGCTGGGTTGCTAATGTTGAAGATCGCCGCCCATCCATGCAGTAGGGCAAGCCATATAGTCGAATCAAACGCTCAAGACAGTCTAGCCGAGGTAATCTGGCCTGGCCTGGCCTGGTGAACGCGGCTCGATCCAAGACTCTTGTGCCTGCGCAACGAGTGTCAATTACCGGTATCTTGCGTGGGGTGTCATGCAAAGCGTTTCAGCGAGATATGGTAGTTGTCACGCTTCGGTGTCCACTACACTCATGTGTTGGTCGTCGCGCAGTAGCTGTGATGTCATCACGGCAACCCTGGAAGTCTAAGATGAATACCACGCCTGATAGTAAGATCTCTACGCAGATTAGGTATCTGCGAAAATGCTACGACACGATCATCAAGCTTGTAGACAGACGCATACTCAACAGGCGTGGCAAAGTCGTTGCTTATGTCACGTGACTTAGTTGCGCTGCCCTGATAATGAATGTAATTTTATAATGCTATATTGGGTATTATAAGTCTAAAAATTCCAAACGGGTAACGAAGCCTCTACCTGGCAAACACAAAAATTGGTAAAAATGATGTTCACACGTGATCGCACGTGAACTGATAATGAACAGGTTCTTAACGAAAACATGTCGCCAAGTCAGAAACGGTGCCGACATGACTTCCAATACAGCCCTATACAGCTCAATTACTTTAGTTTACTCGAGCTCATTTCTGGATGCAGTTTGTGTGCCAATATTCATTGCAGGCTGCGAGACTACCAGTCAGGCTCGGCACCGTCATATGAAGCTTTGTCATACACCTGGGGCAACGAGAGTTAATACCAGATATCATTGAACAGGTTGCCCTTTCCCGTCCGACCAAGCCTGCGAGGTGCGTTGCGTCGTCTGCGAAAACATGGAAGCACGCCAACTATCTAGATTGATGCAATATGCATCAACCAAAACAGTACAGACGAGAAAAGTAGTCAAGTGCCTCTTATGGGAAAGACATATACCAGATCAGAATGAGTGGTTCTTTAGCTCGAGCTGCTGCCATTACACAAGACATGTCTATGCACTACAATGCGCATAATCAGGGGCCTTGACCGCAAAGCATAATGGACCAACCGCGAACTGAATACAAAACACATCTTCGACCTCTTCATGCGCTTAAAGCCAGGCTAGAAGTAGTCGTGTTGATTCCACTTCATTAGATTAAGATGTAGCACGACGCTGCTTGGGCTACTGAAGCTCGGCCTTTCCCTCGGCAGTGTTGATGATCATTCATACTCAATTCTTGAAACTCACTGGATGATGCGCAGATTCGAGTAAGTTTTCCCTGTATTTCCCCTTCACAAACAAGCATGAGAGGCCGAGACTCTAGTCTCTTCCATATCAACACTTCCCCTATTTCCAGCTAATAGAAGTACAACAAATTTGTTTTGCCGGTAGAGGAGTTATCAGTGTTCCATGTTTTCCGCACAGAATATTCAATGGACGTACCCTGGCATCCGATATTTACACATAGGACGAATACGAATATTTACAGGAACTACGTAGGTCGGCTCATCGCATTCTCTTACGTCTTAGTTACCTCGAGTTCGACCAAGAGATTTATGAAGTATTATGGCATGGTTATGTGGTTCGCTACAAAACTTGGTAACATCAATATGGCAGATATAGTTATACAGCTGTGATATAGGCGCGGTTCTACAAGGGTCTAGCCAGTAATATCGAGGTAGCGATCGATGTTGATGTTGTAAGAATTGTGGAAATACGAATGCTGTGATTATCCTCACACAGCTTGCTAGATGCACCGATTTACAGGTTTCCAAGAGTTTTTGCAAATGTTTTTGACTCAAAGGACGTCTGTACAAGCTCAAAAATCCTCCTCAAGCGCAAAGGCTTGCGACACGCTGGTGCGGAGCTTAGACCAGTCAAGAATATACCCATATTACACTATTACCGAATGGGAATAGGCGAACCCTGGCGTGGCCAGACGTCACCTGGTAATTACCCGACAATCTGGACGTCTAAATAACTTCTCCTCGCTCACCCACTCACGTCTCATGTTTGGAAAAGCGCTGTCAGCACTCCACGCACGCTTCAAGCTTGTGACTTCCCCCGGGAATTGCCGATGCATTGTGTCCATACAGAAACTATCATAAGCACCGGGACAGCAAATATTGGTATGCGTGTTGCCAACATCGAGCGGCATCCGGACATGGTACGATACCTACTAGGTGGTTACGGAAGTAACGGTCCATGAAGCCACACATGCAGGTACTCGTTCCCTTTCCATCGCAACGTAGTCGAGTGAACCTTTCACTTCGGCAAGTGTCTCGTTTTACGAAAAAAAAAACCCAGGAACAAATCGGCATCCAAAGATGTAGCAAGCATATTATATAACAAGATTTGTGCACATCTAGCTTCCTTACGGCTACTTTAGCGCGTGGTATTCCTTCTGCATTTCCTGTCCTTCCGCTAAAGAAATCCATGTCTAACAGTCATCCACCCGTCTTCCAGAACTCTGCCTGACGTGCTCACTCTGTCTCACAAGACGTTCCACTTAGCAATCTTGCACCCCTGACGAGGCTTGGCTATATCTCTGCCCAGTTAAGTCAGTTGCCGCTGCTTCGCATGCGGTTTGATTCAGGATAAATGCAAGAATAAAGAGCCTCCAAGATCGCCATCTATGATATCCAACCGTCAGGTGTACATTATAGAGTTTCTAGAAGCTCTTTTGACCGAGAAATACCGGGTAGGGTTCATATACCCGCTGGAATCTCTCTCATCACAGGCTTCGAAGCACACATTCCCGATAGTCGGTCCGATCGTTTGTACTTCCATACAACTATACGGATATTTCTCGGTTAGCAGGCGATATGGTACCCAACAGTACCATGAATCGGAAATAGAGCACAATCAGCACGACTATCCAATCTTGTACGTCTCGGACTCGGTCAGCATACCTAAAGTCTGCTTCCCAGGCCCTTTTGAGGCAAGGCTAAAAGCTCCGCACGAAGATCGCGGGGTAGGAGACCGGAAACATAAGCACCCCCACAACCGTAAGGTGTCTCATGTAAATGTTCATCTATTTACCCTTGGCGGTCAGCCTCTTCAAGAGACACGACAACTGGGGGCGAAAGCTTCACTAATGTCTCAATGTCAGATCATGGCCGTAGGCAGAAGCAGAGCATCTTATGGTGCCTTATTCTGATCACATTCACGGATCTACACAAAGCAATGGTATTTTGATTAACAGTAATCCAGTTGGAGAAATGCTACTGGATGGTGGTAGATTGACGCCATCTCAAAACTATGCCCTTGGCTCTAATCCTACTAGAGTCACTTGACGGACAACCCTGCATAGATCATAGCACCATCGATATACCTTCATTTAAGCCTCATCTCCCAAGTGCTGATCACACAGACCCAAGGCTGTACCCCATGTCCGCACTCTACGGGCCTGGTTCCTGATGAACTAATACCTCAGACCTGGGCTGGTACCAAAACAGGCCTTGAAGGTCTGTATAAGAAGCTTTGGATTCCCCAAGGCTCTGAATATCAACAACCATCAATCATTTATTCATTCATTCCTACACAGAAAAAAAATGAAGGGCTTCTACTCTGTGGCTTTGGCTTCGGCCCTGACTGGCGCTCTCGCTGCCCCTACTCCTGCAGACAATGGCCCACTGGCTGCTCGTGCAGCATGCTCCAGCGCAGTCAAGCTCTCTGGAAACCCATTCACTGGCCGCAAGATCTACGCCAACAAGTTCTACGCCGATGAGGTCAACAAGGCAGCGGCAGCCATCTCTGACGCTACTTTGGCGACGGCAGCTAAGAAGGTTGCTGATGTAGGAACTTTCTTCTGGATGTGAGTATTCTTCTGTCTGTTTCGCTGGCGCCTGGGTTAACAGCTGTATAGCGACACACGTGCCAAGATCGCCATGATTGAGGACAACCTCAAAGACGTTGCTTGCGACCAGATTGCCGCATTCGTCATCTATGATCTGCCCGGTCGTGACTGTGCTGCTAAGGCATCCAACGGTGAACTCGCCGTAGGTCAGATTGACGTGTACAAGACCGAGTACATTGACCGTGAGTTGACCACTGCCGAAACGATACCACAAAATGCTAACAACCATGCCAGCCATTGTGGCACTATTCAAGAAGTACCCCAACACAGCCATTGCTCTTATTATCGAGCCCGATTCCTTGCCCAACTTGGTCACCAACAACAACCTCCAGACGTGCCAGCAGTCTGCCTCTGGCTACCGCGAGGGTGTTGCATACGCGCTCAAGCAACTCAACCTCCCCAACGTAGCCATGTACATTGACGCCGGCCACGGCGGCTGGCTCGGCTGGGACGACAACATCAGTACGTTCTCTTCCAGGTGCAAGAATACCTACATATCCCTTCCCCATGCTAACCCCTTCCCAACAGAGCCCGGTGCCAAGGAACTCGCAACCGTGTACAAGAACGCAGGCAGCCCCAAAGCCGTGCGCGGCATCAGCACCAACATCGCAGGCTGGAACTCGTTCGACCTGTCACCCGGCGAATTCGCAAACTCGGCCGACGGAAAGTACAACAAGGCGCAAAACGAAAAGCTCTACGTCTCGCTCATCAGTCCGGAGCTCGTTGCAAACGGCATGCCAGGCCAAGCCATTGTCGATACGGGCCGCAACGCCGTCACGGGTCTGCGCGCCGAATGGGGCGACTGGTGCAATGTCAACGGCGCTGGCTTCGGTGTCCGGCCCACGACTAACACAGGCTCCAGCCTTGTCGACTCCTTTGTGTGGGGCAAGCCCGGTGGTGAGAGCGACGGTACTAGCGATAGCAGCGCGACTCGGTACGACTCCTTCTGCGGCAAGAGCGATGCCTACAAGCCCAGTCCCGAGGCTGGACAGTGGAATCAAGCATACTTTGAAATGTTGGTCAAGAATGCTAAGCCAGCTTTTTAAAACAAAACAAAAACATGATGAGCGTGGTGGACTAGACGGACGGGGGGGCATGGGGGAAATGTATATAGAACTCTAGCCTGACTTGACGGTTTGTAGGTAGTTTAGTTGGTTTCACCTTCGTTGTTGATATTGGTTGTTGGGAAATGAAATAGGATAAATAAAAGACGCTCGTTTTCATTTGCATGTCGGTTGCATATATGTGAATTGAAACCGGATGAGTGGAGAGCTGTGTTTGTGTAGTTATTCGCATTGCTGTATTTTATAGATTGACTTGTACCAATACGGAAGAGAGAGAGAAAACAAAGGGAAAAAAACATGATGAGATGATGATGAAAGAATCTTGTTGCAGGTCGATGATATCCACACCGACAGTCAGTCTTTCTGTCTAACTTATGAATAACTAATCCTACGACATGCTCCCTTCAAGTAGCCAGGGGCCGTTCGAAAGCAAGCATCCTAGATAACAAGAAGGGGATGGAAGATTATCAACTACAAGAACCGTAAACGCCACTAAATGCTCCTTTCCCCGCCCGCCCGGGGTTCCAGTCTACCTACTATTACAATTCAGATTCAGACATTACTCGAACCGGGGCCTTTGCCAGGATCTAGCAGTAAATGTGGCTTGAGGAAGCCGTCGTCGATTTGCTTGAATGCATTGGCGGGGTCGTGACTGATTTCGTTGAAAAGTTGCTTCACCGCACCGGTTGCGGTTGCTACTCGGCCTGGCCCATCGGATGCTGAGCCGGATGGTCTTATGCCTGATGTTGGGTAAGGCGAGCCGTCGTTTGCTACCATTGGCGATGGGATGCGGTTTGGTGAACGACGTGCGCTGGGTGGTAGGTCTAGGTCGATATCATCCTCATCAGCGGAGCCGCTGTCGGCTGGGCTGAGGAGACTTTGGTCTGCACCGTCTCGGGCGCGTGGATGACTCGAGTTGCGTCGTGTAGCGCCGTTGGGCCGTGTTGGTGGGCTGTTGCGATTCCTCGATCCGCTCGAATATGTAGCGTCTGGTCCATTGACATTGTCAAGTGTGAAGCCATTCTGGCTGGGTCGTGGGGTATGGCCGTAGCCTTGGCCCTGTTTACGGGTATAAGTGCCACCAGTGACGACCTCAATGTCGAACTCGTCGTCGCTGTCAATTTCTTCGACTACACCAGTACGGATGCCTAGAATCTCTAGCATGCGGGCAGTGGTGCCTCCGAATATGATAACGGTCAAGACGACCACGACGAGGACCGTGGCTCGTAGCGTATCGCCGTTGTTACCTGTAAGACCCGCGGCTAGTGCAACACCAACGGCACCACGTAGACCTGCCCAGTAAATCATAGCCTGGTGGGCCCAAGGAATCTCTTCGACTAGCTCCTCTCCACGACGGCGCTGACGATATCTGGTGACAGTATTTATGATCCTAGAAAGTGGAAACACGGCGCACCATCTCGCAGCGCAGATGCCGGCGATAGTGATCAAAATAAACAGCGGCTTGTAGTCCAGTTTGTCGTCAGTGAAGAGGGAAAGTCCGAGGTAGATGAAGATGAAGTTTTCCGAGATCTGCGAGGTGATCTGGAAGACAAACTTGGTGGTCAGTTGGGTTCTTCTCGACATGTTGTGGTAAGCGTAGTGCTTGAGGCATATTCCGCAGAACAACAACGACACAATGCCTACGGGTTCATTAGCAAGAGTCGAGTGAGACAGACTGTGGTACTTGCCAGACATGTGGATTGCGTTGGACAAGAAGTAGGTCAGGTAAGCAGTAAGGATGATCAAGCAACTCTCTGTTTTGGGGAAACGGCGGACATATGTGAACTTGAGCATGAGCGACACAGCAATGCCTACAGTGACACCGATGAACAGACTGCCGAAGAAGACGCCAAAGAAGATGCCAAAGGCTTCAAACAGGCTGACGATGCCCAATGATTCGGCACCATCCTTGTACTTCTGGGCAGTCTCGAACAAGACAATAGCGACAGCATCGTTGAGGATGGACTCGCCGAAGATGAGAGTGTACAGCTTCGGCTCGACCTTGTAGGTATCGAAAATGGCCAAGATCGTCACGGGGTCAGTAGCAGAGAGGGTAGCGCCAACAGACATGGCCTCGACAAAGTTGATCTTGAAGCCATCGAGAGCTATCCTGGTCCACAGGAACAGGATGAGACCCAGGACTAGAGCGGATATGAAAGTGCCTGCAAAAGCAAAGGTGAGGATAGTGCCGATGTGTCTGAAGAAATTGCCCTAGTGATGTTAGGAACGGAGTGATGACAGCAGCACGTCGAGCTCACTTGATGTAGTTCGTAGCCAGCCGACAAGATGATTGGAGGCAGCAGCAAGTTGAAGAACATCTGGTAATCGAAACTAACTGCATCGCGCACCGAAGGGGGTGCCGACAGGCGTAGTATGAGACCAACGACCATTCCTGAATGGCGTTAGTGTGTGTTTTGTAGCGCGATACGATGACCAGATGAGCTAGGGCGCCAGTGGACATGTGCAGATTACCCCACAATTGGACGGGTGATGGAATTTTGCCTGCAAGTGATCGGGCTTTCTGTCATGGACTCTGGCCCACTGCGCCCGCTATGCCCACTACGCCGAGCTTGTATTGACCATCGCCGAGGTGGGGAACGACTTCAACGAGCCGCGGGAAGGGACAACGTACCGGCAAAAATCGAGAGGACCGTCTCATGGACGGCTTGGATCTTCCGCGTGTGGAGGATGTAGCTGGTGAAGAGGGCGATTATGAGCAGGATGATTAGGATGGACAGGGCCCATGATGTGAATATCTCCTTCTGTCCTGCCTCTGGCTCGTCTGTGTCGGCGCATTAGAGGGGGGGTAGATTCGTCGGTTGGGGTGCGGGAGAACTGACCGTCCGGGTCTGCGTCGGAAGTGTCTCGCTCTACAACATGTCGTCAGTATTGGGGAGGGGGGGGGGGATGTTTTTGGGGGGTTTGCATATTGACGCTTTCTAGAAGTTTCGGGGTCGCATACTGAGGAGCTCGCCAATGGCCCACCACCCCATTATCGACGCCATACTGGACTCAGGACGGGACTGTCATCCGCAGTCGTGATCTCGTAGGCGGCGTCGCAGGCAGTTTTGGCCAGAACGAGGGCGTTTGGTACAGGTGCCGGTGCCGGTGCGGGTACAGGTACAGGTACAGGTGGCTGTTCGGCGTTGGATATGCTACCTTGAAGTGGCCAAGGCAACGTTGCGCAACGACTATGAGGCCGACTTCCGACTTGTTGCTGGTGGCTGACACGTGCGCGCAACTCGCGGGCCTGAGGATGGGCGGTGGTGAGGCGATGAGGCAGAAAACAGCGTCTGATGTTCACTTGACAGAGGACTCCTGACCGACGCGTCGCTGCCTGCGCTCCAGCTGTTCGCCTTCCCAACCATGTCTCGGCTGCTGTTCCAGCGAGGGCGGCAGCGGCCAATCACGCCCAGGTGACCAGGGCCCCGAACCGCCGATCGGTCGAATATCCAGACAACGTCATAGCCACACACTGACTACCCAACCTGCATGACATGCATCCAGAAATCACCTGCAAGACCCGCTACACCCCTTCACCCATTCACCAAGCCTTCGCATGCACCACGGCTGGAGCACGCACATGACCTACACCGCCTCTCGCTAGCACCCAAGGCCCGCCCTGCTTATTACCTTCACTGTCCCCCCAGACCCCTCTATAGTCTCCCATAGTAGTAGCATCATCTGTCGTACCTAAACCCTTTGGCCACGATCCCAGCCCGATCGGCAGCAAAAGTTAACTAGCGGCTCCTTCACCGCGGAAGCATGTATTAGTCCCGCCCGCGCTCTTCCCAAACCTTTCTTGATAGTCCTGCCCTCTCGCACCACATCACTCCACCGCCAACCGTACCCAAGATTTATACACCCCCATCGGCCCTGCCAATCACATTTTCGCCGACCCCAGCAGTCAGCCACGAGGGCAGACCACGTCGCCTGCCCACAGCACACGACATGTCGTCTTCACGGCCCGATGGCGGCGACGAGCCCTCGTCCTCACCTCGTTCCTCGCCCCCCTCCAAAATCGACACCTCAACACGCCCAAGACCTCGACCCAAACTCGTCTCCTTTGGCCGCGACTCCCTGACTGGCGGACGTCCAGACGCAGAGGGCCGTCCCCACGTAGAATTCATCCACGACACCTCGCCCACCATCATACCGCAGCGAATGTCTTCCGAAGTCGACCCACTCCTTAAGGAGGCCATGTCGCCCGACGACGACGATGACGGCTGGATGGGCGAACAGCAGGTCGAGGAGACAAAGAGCAGCTGGTTCTTGTTCCTTCTCACCTTTGGCGGCCTGGGCCTGCAAATCGGATGGTCAGTCGAAACCTCCAACGGATCCGTAAGTACTCTTCCTGCCAAGCTGAAGGCGACGAACCCCATCTGGTCCCTGCATGGACATCGTGACCCTAGTAGGTACTACGCGGCTCTAAGATCTGCATGCATGTACTGTCCTTATCGCTGCGTGTACCCGCCTTATCAGACACTGGAAGCCCCTTCCATACGCGCACATGGTGCTAACCCTCTGCACAGCCCTATCTCCTCTCCCTCGGTATGAGCAAATCCATGCTTGCCCTGGTGTGGATCGCCGGCCCTCTCTCTGGTGTGCTCGTCCAGCCCTATGTCGGTCTCAAGAGTGACAATTGCCGCTTGCGCTGGGGAAAACGGAGACCCTTCATCATTGGTGGCGCTGCCGCAACCATCGTCTCCCTCATGGTTCTCTCCTGGGCAAAGGAAATCATGGGAGGCTTCTTGGGTGTATTTGGTGCTGACCCAGAGTCCACCTTTGTCAAGACAAGCATCATGCTCTTCGCCGTTCTGTTCGTATACGTGTTGGATTTCGCTATCAACGTCATCCAAGCCGGTGTGCGAGCGTACATTGTCGACGTCGCGCCCACACATCAACAAGAGTCTGCCAACGCATGGCTGATGCGCTCAGCCGGCATTGGCAACATCCTCGGCTACCTCGCTGGCTACGTCAAGCTACCAGAGTACCTTCCATGGCTCGGTGATACCCAGTTCAAGGTTCTTTGCGCCATCGCCTCATTTGTCATGGCCCTCACGGTCGGTATCAGTTGCTCCACTTGCGCCGAACGCGACCCGCAATTCGACACGGCTCCCGCCGAGCAGCAGGATGGCGTCCTCGCTTTCTTCAGGGGTCTTGCGCGCTCAGTCAAGAAGCTGCCGCCACAAATCAAAAAGGTTTGTGCTGTCCAGTTCTTTGCCTGGATTGGATGGTTCCCTTTCCTCTTCTACATCACAACCTATGTTGGCGAGATCTTTGCAGATCCCATCTTCGAGAAAGACCCCCACCTCCCAGATTCAAAAATCGACCAAGTCCTAGAAGACGGAACGAGAATTGGCACCAGAGCACTTCTCATCTTCGCCATTACCACCTTTCTCTCCTCTGTCTTCCTCCCATTCATCATTGCCCCAACCTTCCAGGCGCCGGAACCCGACCGTCCAATGACGCCAGCAACGCCCATGACACCTGCAACCCCACACTCCATGGGCGGCTCTGGCTACTTTGCCCTGAACCACACACCGAAAGGAAACCCAACGACAGTGATGGAGAAGATTTCAAAGTCACTAGAGATGCTGCAAATCAAGTCACTCACCCTGCGTCGCGCTTGGTTCATATCGCACATTCTCTTCGCCGTGCTCATGGTACTGACCTTCTTCGTCCATAGCACGTGGGGAGCTACTATCCTCGTTGGCGCCATTGGCGTTCCTTGGTGCGTGACCAACTGGGCCCCATTCGCCATCATTTCCTCTGAAATCTCCAAACGTGATGCCATCCGTCGTGGCATCATCAAGCCTCGCGATCGCGAGTCACAGCTCATCGCAGAAGGCGAAGACGACGGCTCAGGTGCAGACTCTGCTGGTGTGGTTCTGGGCATCCACAATGTGGCTATCGCTGCACCACAAGTCATTGCAACACTCGTCAGTGCCATCATGTTCAAGCTCCTCCAGAAGCCCAGAGGCACCGCTGGCGACACCAGCGTAGCATGGGTCCTTCGCTTCGGTGGACTCTGTGCCCTAGTAGCCGCCTGGCTAACACTCCAAGTCAATGAAGAAAAAGAAGAAGAGGAGTCAGAAGAGCCATTTTTTAGACGCAGACGGATGTCCTAGGATGACTCCGACGAAGAATCCGTGTCTCGTCTCCGACGAGAATTGCACTTGTCACTTATCTGCCGTCGCGTTCCAGTGAGTAGTAGACACGGTGATGGGCAAATGATGAAGTTGAAGATATGAAGAGCTTTTTTTTACACGGAAATAAAGAACCGGCTTCGCGACCTAAGGTTAAATTTCTTTTTTTTTTCGTTTGGGAGACTTGCGCTGGATGCTTTCTTTTCTTTTTGTATTCTGGGCTTCGGAGCAGGAACAGGAATGGGGACTGCAGTCGATGCATCTCTCTACTTTGCTTTGGCGCATAATGTGACTATGGGGATATGAGCAATGAATGGGACTTGGGACTAGGCAACGACACAGGAGCGTTTAGATGGATGGCTGGCGTTGGTTCTGGAAGTTAAAAGGGCGTAAATTCACATTCTTTTTACCTACTCTTTTCTCTATTCTACCCTTCTGTCTAGAATGAGTTTGTCCATGGGTGAAAGGAGTTGCAGAGAAAAGTACATGTACATAGATACGTATCGACCTTCTGGACAACTTTTCTATTCCTTGCGCTACATTCAACTCTCCAGATAGCTTATAGGTTTGGAGAAATGAATATAGATGAGTTATTGATAGGGGGGACATGGATGGGAATCAAATACATAAAATCATATAACAACCAAAAATCAGAAACCCCTCAAAGAAAAGCCAACCAGCCAAAAAAGACAGACAGACAGACCATGTGACACTACTACTCATTCCACCATCAACCGTCCATACATGCATTCCTGATTCTTTTCCCAACCACCACCCAACAGCCACGCACAACAACACACACACACACACACACACACACACGCACACTAATTCAATGAGCAAGAAGAAGGAAAAGACAAGCAGGCAGTATAAATACGATGTGGTGCGCTCCAGAGATGATCATCCAGTGCACTAATCGCATACGCCACAAACTGCTTTGGCCGCGCTCCTCTCAGCCAGGATAGACAAAAAGGCGTTTGAAGTCGGGCTGCTAGGCCTCCAAAGTCTTTTCGGCTGCACCCTAAGCGCCATTGTACCTGTCGAACCTCCAGATACGAGCCCGCATGTCGCCACTGCCGGTAGCGAAGACACCACCTGTAGGGCTTGGGGCAACGGAAATGACTAGACGATTGGTATTAGCAAGACTTTGCAACTCACGTTCCATCCAATGTTGATGACTTACCAGAGTTCTTGTGTCCCTGCAACATGAGTTGCGCAACACCGGTATGGGGGTCCCAGAACTGGACGCCGCGGTCCTTGGAACCACTCAGTACCCAGTCGCCATGGGGAGTAAGTGCGACACTGAGGACAAAATCCTTGTGGCCCTCGAATGTGCGGATGCATTTTCCAGTAGGGTGGTTTCCGCCGGGAACGAAGCGGTTGTTAGTCGACAGCTCCCACATCTTGATCGTCTTGTCCAAACTGCCACTGACCAGGCGATTGCCTGAAGGAGCAAACGCCACGCTATAAACGCTGTCCTTGTGGCCGTGCTCGCCCTCAAGTCGGACCACAAGCTGGCCGGTTTGGATGTCCCACACACGCACACTCTTGTCGAGCGAACCGGCGGCGACGTAAAGGTTGTCGGGTGAGATGGCCACAGTGGTGACACCGTCCTCGATGGAGAAGTTGGAAACTTGCATGTTGGACTCGAGATCCCAGAGACGGACGCTCCTATCACCACTACCCGAGGCGATGATCTTGCCGTTCCTAGCAAAGTCGAGCGAGTAAATGTCTTGCTCGTGACCTGTGAATTGATGCTTAATGGTGCGGCTGGCAATATCCCAAACCTAGTCATAATGTCAGTAGTTGCTTTTTCTTCTTCTCCTCTTTATGAATGTGCAGGTGAGAACGAACCCTAATGACCTTGTCCTCGGCACCCGTGGCCAGAAATTGACCATTGGGACTGAAGCAAACACTCCTGATGTATAGATCGCCATCCTCTGGCAAACTTCCGTCCTGGAGATGGGCGACCGGGCTACCAGTCTCGACGTCAAAGATCTGTGCCGAGCGATTGCAACCTGTAGCGACATATCTGCCGTCCAAGCTGAAGCGCACGCAGCATACGACACTCTGATGTGGGAGGTTATGAATGAGGTCAACGTCAAGCACTCGCCTTGAACGAGGGTTGAATACGGCGAACCAATCGCTGCCTTCCTTCTTCAAGTTTTCAGGCAGCTGCTCAATATCAAGATCAGCGAGAATGTTGCTCTCTCTCAGAGGAATGTGGTTGGCCGCCATCAGAGCGTTCTGCTGGTGATGGGGCGGTGGCGTGGGTCGCGGGACCTGGGGCGATCCGGGGTAGGGAGCAGGATTGTTCTGCTGGGGCGTGGCGGGGTTGGGGGGACCGCGGGCGGGACCTGGACGCTTAGCACCCGGCGAAGCAGTAGGCTGTGGAGGCTGACCATAACCTGGATCGTGTTAGTCAACATGGTCGACTTTATCAAGCAAGTAGCCAAACGTACCGTTTACAGAGGGGGGGCCAGGCTGATAGCCACCAAAGTGCTGTGGGGGGCCAGGAGGGCCTGGCGGGCCCTGGGGACCCCCCAACTGTGGTGGCATGCCATGACCCTGGGGCGGCTCCTGTGGAGGAGGGGCTAGGCCCGGACCACCTTGGGCAGCGCTGCCTGCCATTATACCGCCAAACAAGTTGCTGGGGCCGTGACCGATCTGGGGCGGCTGAGGTTGCGAGGGGCCGTGGTGCTGCGAGTTCTGGCTGGGACCACCGCGGGCCTCGAGCTCGCGTTCCAGCTGGGCGATGCGCTCTTCGTACCTGCAAGCAAGGTTAGCATCGGCATTGTAGCTTGTGGTTGTCGATGCGGTGTGGAGCAAACATGTGATGCTTACTTTGATTTCATCTGGTTGTGCGACTGCTCGAGCGAGTAGACTTTGCCACGGATCAATTCGATCTCCTGGATGTGACGGGTGACTGGGAGACAGAGATTAGCACGTGTTCACAATGGCGCTGTCGCGGTGTTGGCCAAGTTGGTGCGAGATATGGCACACGAGCTCGTTCGGCCTTGGCCAGAGCCTGACCACCTGTTATGCGGTGGCAGTGTGGAAGGCAACACTCACTTTGGCCCTCATATTCGACACTGCGCTGGGACTCAGTCTCGAATTCCGTCTTGATGCTGTCGAGCAGCTCGTTGAGGCGCTGGGCTGGGCCGGCTTGGGGACCGCCCATGACACGAGGGGGGTAGTGGTTCATGGCCGCGACGTGTATGCGCTCGTGGGCAGGCTAAGGAGAAGAATATCGTGTGCGTCTGCCTCGCGTCGCGGGCTGTTGACTGGGCTGTGTGAAGACGCGGTATGCGACGGCGGAAGTTGAAGGCTGTTGGCGCAAACGTCGCAGAAGCTGTCTAGGCAAAAATTATTCAGCAGGGCCGGCCCTCTGGTGGGCGCGACGGCTAGCGGGTGGATGAAAGCTGGACCGGCTCGGCAGAAAACGCAGGCGAGTGAGGTTGATGGGTGATGGTAACAAGGTAAAGGCTGAGGTTTGAGCGGAACATGGGTGGGTCGGTGGTTGGTGCTTTGCTTGGCGAAGCTGCGTTTCACATCCGGGAGGGGAGGCAAAGCGGTCCCAAGGCTGCCATTGACTTTTGACTTGCGGGCCAAACCACGACTTGAGCAATCCTTTTCTCTTCTCTTGTTCTTTTTTGGCCCTGCATGCCTGAAGACGGCGGAAGACGTCCCATGGCTCTACCTACCCACACCCCTCTCCGCGCCTCCACACGCGCACATAGCCAGGGGCTCCACGCGCGTCTCTGCCTCTCCCACCCGCGCCTGTCGCTCTTCTCCACCCCGTCCATCGCACCCTGGCTAGCCTTTCCGCTGCCCGTCGCACGCTAAACGAGCCCAGTTGGCCATCACACGTGCCTGGCTGATTCCCCTCACGACATCTCGTATTCTCTTTCTCCTTGATGTCACGGTACTTCCAAGGCCCATCACTCACATGTTCTCGCCCTCATCATCACGTGTTTCGTGGGCTTTGTTTAGCCCGCACGATGCTACCCAGGCCTTCTGTGAACGCCACCGAGGCAGTGCGAGGTCAATCACGTCACCCCTCCGCCGTCTTACAAGTGAGCGCACAGTACGGGCTCCCCGTCACGTCCGCAGTCGCATGTCCTCGACTGAGCGAGTACACTGTGCATGGCCTGGTGGCGGGACTTGCCCGAACATCTGATACAATCATTTACAAGATAGCTTTAGCCTAGCTCCCAATGCACACCCTACTGTAGCGTCTGCCTACAACGTTGCACGGCCATTGATACCATCTCTGCTTGCAAACTCAACGGCAGCGTCTGTTGCACACACACATACACACAATCACGATGGTTACACGCTGCGTTCGGCGGCTGAACCCAAGACGCCACCCCATGGTATCCAGTTCTTGAACCCCCGCCTCGTTGGTCTGATTGCACCGTGCCCACTCGTTCAGGTCAAACGATGCGTCCTGCATTCGGGCACAGTGTCGGACCAGCACAGCATACCCGGTGCCATGGTTGTTTCCGCTATCGCTGGATATACCACCACTCAGCAGCTGTTCCTGCCCCATGCAGTCCCGCGTGGGAGAGCGTCTAGCGCCTTCGCGTAAGCCGGTTCCGGGGCATGCTCATTATTACGAAGTACATACCATATTCTCGACCCGCCTTCAAGATATCGTCGCGTCACCCTGATTTCCGTGAATTGGCTTGGACTGCTGCTTGCCGGCGTCCATGTCCCCTGCCATGATTCTTTTCTCTATGCGCCGCTTACATCACCCAACACCGGCTCTTCAATGGACGAGCACGCCGCCTGCACTGCCTCTTGGCCCGCTGAATGCTACCAGTCGCCACTTTTTGTGATATCTGCATTGCGACCATGTCAGCTGCAGTCACAGGTCACGGCTTGTGAAGTGCCCACGCCTACCATAAAAGGCGCTTCTGCCTACTATCCCCTCCAACCCACAACATCTTTTGCTACACATTGGCCATTTGCAACCAACTGTCTAGTCGACCATCTTTCTTGCTTCCCATCCTGCAACATCCAATCCGCTACCCAAGCAACATACATTCGCCCAGCATGTCGCACCTCCAAGTACCTGCGCAGCGGCCAATACTGCGCCGTCAAACAACTCAAGAGCGACGCCAGAAGAGCCTGACCGCTTTTAAATCATCCGAATCACTCCAAAAGCTCAAGGAGCAAGCTGGCACCCTTAATGCAGTTGTCGAGGTTAGCAATACACTTCTTTCATCAACTCATCAACGCTAATGTGCTTTGGTAGCCTGTATACGCCGGCCTAGCTGCCACACAGTCCGACGACGGAGAGTTGTTTTATTGTGTTGCTCTACACGACGGCACCTATCCGATCGACTGTCAAGACAAGGCCCTTGGCTTGTCCAGGAGTGTCACTAGGAGTATTCGTTTATCCGATGACTCTTCTGAGTACGGATCAGGCATCTCCACGCCCATGTCAGTGGTGTCAGTGGCTGAAACCCCGGAAGCTCTGGCCGAGGCATTCATCGACTATCTCCGTAGCTACCGAGAGTCGAAACTGTCCAAGCCCATGGGCGCATCTTTGACAGCCGAACTCGACCACCTCAGCCCCCATCTGGCTGTACGCCTGTGGACCGAGCTGGACATTCTCCCATTTGTTTTTCCAGTTGAGAAGAACGATGAGCACACGTCCATGTCACTGGACCAACAAGCAGAGTACATGGCTAGGAAGACTACCAAGCAATTCAACGTCAAAGGCGAGCTGCCAGTACAGATGGGGCCTCGTCGCCAGGTTCTAGTCGATCTCGACGGCAAGGTACGCATATCAGAACTGGACAGCTACAATTCTACCACAAAGGTCGAGACAACCGGGGCTGCAACCATGCATTATGCCGCATCACTAAAGAAGAAGAACACCAAGATTGCCTTCTTCAATAGCACTGCGCAGGGTGGTGGCGTAGCCCTGATGAGGCACGCGCTCATGCGGTATCTGCGTCTTGTCGGCGTTGATTGTAAATGGTAAGTATTATCACCCACCTGAAAAAAATCTCGCACTGACAGCACTCTAGGTACGTCCCGTACGGAAAGAGCAATATCTTTAGGATCACAAAAGACAACCACAACATTCTTCAGGGCGTTGCAAAATCCGGCGAGCGTCTCACCAACGAGAAGATTGACAAACTTGATGCCTGGGTAACAGAAGAGGCTGAGAAGTGCCGCTGGACTGAATCCGGTGGCCCGCTGGCAGCCCGTGAGGACGGTGGCGCCGATGTTATCGTTGTCGACGACCCCCAGATGCCGAGTCTTGTCAAGATTGCCAAAGAGAAGGACTCAGGTCGCCCCGTCATTTTCCGCAGCCACATTCAGGTTCGAGCCGATCTCGCCGACCAGGAGGGCACTGCGACCTCGGAGGTATGGAACTGGATTTGGAATCACATCAAGGGCTGTGATATATTCATCAGCCATCCCGTGCGCGCCTTCGTCCCCAAGTCGGTTGATCAGGAAAAGGTAGGGTACATGCCCGCCACCACCGACTGGTTAGATGGCCTGAACAAGAACATGGACCCTTGGGATGAGCAGTACTACATTCACGAGTTCAAGGTACAGTGCTTCGGGGCTAGCCAAGGCCAGATCCTTCTTCCGGACCGTAAATTCATTGTTCAGATTGCTCGATTCGACCCAGCCAAGGGCATTCCGGATGTTCTCGCATCATACGCCCGACTACGCAAAGTATACATGAAGAACACGCCTCTCATCGACATTCCCCAGCTTGTAATCGCAGGCCACGGCGCCGTTGACGATCCTGATGCCACCAAGATCTTCAAGGAAACGGAAGATGCTTTGAAAGGCGAGTACGAGGAGTTCAGGGACGACGTCGTCATCATGCGCATCGGCCCGTCGGACCAGATGCTCAATGCACTCATGTCGTGTGCTCATGTTGCCCTTCAGTTGTCCACCCGCGAGGGCTTCGAAATCAAGGTTAGCGAGGCGCTCCGCAAAGGCACACCCATCATTGCCACTCGCGCTGGGGGCATCCCGCTGCAGGTTCGCGACGGTAAATCTGGCTTCCTTGTCAAGCCCGGCGATCATGATGCAGTTGCGAAGCACCTGTACAATCTCTTTACCGATACTGAGCTGCACTCAACCATGTCGGAATACGCAAGCAAGCACGTCAGTGACGAGGTCAGCACTGTGGGCAATGCCCTGGCGTGGTTGTATCTGGCAGATGAGCTTGCCAAGGGCGAGAAGGTGGTACCCAACGGCCAGTGGATCAACGATATGGCAAGGCAGAAGGCCGGAATCCCATACCAGAAGGACGAGGACATGTTGGTTCGCAACGTAGATTTGACAGCCAACTAAGTGCGAACCTCGAACAGAGGGACAAAAAGTTGACGGCTGGAAGGAAGGTCTGTGGAATACTGACGAGTTTCGTGATATGATTCATCTCGTCTTGTGCATTACGGCTTAGTGGTTCGGTTTTGGCAGTAGCTGCCTTTTGAGGAGAGTTGGTTGTAGAGCTGTGGGGGGTTTTCCCTTTCTTATTACAATTTCGATGCTTTACATGCTGTGTTAGTGTTTCTATGATATTTCATCTCGTAAAGAGTACTCGAGTAAAAACCCCGGGAATACACAGGACCCTGGTATATTAAGCCAAGATTGTGCTCATCATGTCGTCGATACATGCGTATGCTCGGCCGGTTGCCGGTGCGGAGATGTCGTATACCCCTCAGTACATTGCGACTCGGACAGGCACAAACCTAGTACCGTAATGCTCAGCTTCACACCGATTATTGTGCCGATGCAGAAGACTATCATGCGCCGAGGTCTTCACGATATTCTTGGATGCAGTGCGCCGACCGAAGCGTTGCACTACAGTTGGTCGCGGCCACCCTGCAGTAGACATGCAGCGACTAAACATTTCTCCGGCCTCGAGTGATGCCGTCGCGTGCCCACTCCTACACTCCATCTCGTAACACGATTCCGGTGTGCCGCATTTCCCCAGTAGTTCGCCATGGACGTAGCGTCGTTGGTGAGGCAGGCGAGCCGATCTCGACCTGTCGCCTGACATGCCCTGCATGGATTCTGGGGCTACTTTGGCCTGACAGGTGTGTTTCCACTAACCCGAGGTCACGCGCGTGGCGCCATGGCATGGTAGGTTGGCTTTAGTCAGACACACCGTCCGAGCTCCCTTTCCCCCCCAGACATGCTTAAGATGGTTGACCGCCGGGCGTCGTCGTCTGCGCCCCGCTATGCCACGGCCTCTTCACAGACGTGTACCAGAGGCCTTACTTGACACCGAGTTGTCTTGATATTGAAAGAGCCATGTCCAAGGCCCGCTACAACTTCAAGACGCGCCCGGTCGCGCACCCAGACGCCATTGTCGCGGGCGACAAGTACCGCTTCACCATCCTCACCGATGGCCTGCTGCGCTTTGAGTGGGCCGAGGACGGCCGCTTCGAGGACCGCGCGAGTACCTTTGCCATTAACCGCAAGCTGGCCGTGCCCGACTTTTACGTTTGGGATCGTGGCCACGGCATCGAGATTGTGACGAAGCGCTTCCACGTCGTATACGACAAGAAGAAGTTCAGCGCCGACGGTTTCAAAATACATCTCAAGGGCAATGTGACGGGCACGTGGACATATGGCCAGCCAGTCTCCAACCTAGGCGGAACTACACGCACGCTGGATGGGGTGAATGGGCGGGCCAACCTCGGACCCGGTATCCTGTCGAGAGAGGGTATGACGCCTTTGGATGACACCAAATCCATGCTCTTCGAGGACAATGGCTGGATTGCAGGCCGAAGGGGTGGGGATAGGAGCGACCACTACATCTTCATGTATGGCCGCGACTATCGGGAAGCCATGCGAGCATTCTACGCTGTCTCTGGAAGCCAGCCTCTACTGCCGCGATATGCCATGGGCAATTGGTGGAGCCGATACCATGCATACGACGAGAAGGAATACCTTGCCCTGCACGACCATTTCGAAAAAGACGATGTGCCCATGAATGTTGCAGTTGTAGATATGGACTGGCATCTGGTATGGGACATACCCGGCGGTGTCAATGGTTGGACCGGATACACGTGGAACAAGAAGCTCTTTCCCGACCCTGATGCCTTTATGAAGAAGCTGCACGATCGTGGAATGAGACTGACACTCAACCTACATCCGGCCGATGGGTTCCGGCCGCACGAGGCACAATACGCTGAAGTCGCCAAATATATGGGCATTGATCCCCAGTCTAAGCAGACGATTCCTTTTGATTGTACGGACAAGAAGTTCATGGACGCCTACTTTGACATTGTACATCATGAGCACGAGGAACGAGGCGTGGACTTTTGGTGGGTGGATTGGCAGCAAGGCAACACGTCCAAGATTCCTGGCGTTGACCCGTTGTGGGTGCTCAATCACTTCCACTTCCTCGACTCTGGACGCGGCTCGCAGCGTCCACTAATCCTGTCCCGATTTGGCGGACCAGGCGCGCAGCGCTACCAGATTGGATTTTCTGGTGATGCCATCATCACATGGGAGAGTCTGAACTTCCAGCCAGAGTTTACAGCAACCGCGTCAAACATCGGTTACGGATGGTGGAGCAACGACATTGGTGGACATACGCACGGCTACAAGAATGACGAGCTCTACACACGCTGGGTACAACTAGGCTGCTGGTCGCCCATCCTCCGCCTACACTCTGACAACAACCCCTTCAACACACGCGAACCCTGGCGCTACAACGATGAAGCACGCATCATTGTCGAAGACACACTGCGTTTCCGCCACCGCCTCATCCCATACCTCTACACGATGAACGCGCGGAGTGCAAGCTACGACGAGCCCCTCATCCAGCCCATGTACTGGGACTATCCCGAAGCCGACGAAGCCTACAACGTGCCCAACCAATTCCGCTTTGGCACCGAGCTCATTGTCGCGCCCATCACCCAGCCCCGCTCCAAAACCACGCATTTCGGTGCCGAGAAAATATGGCTCCCGGCAGGCCGCTACGTCGACATCTTCACAGGCGTCGTGTACAACCGCGCAGGTGAACTCACCGTACACCGACCCTTACACTACGTTCCCGTGCTGGCAAAGGAAGGTTCCATCATCCCTCTCGATGCAGCCTACCGGCCCGTGTCCGGATCTCCAAACCCACCCGGTTTGGAAATCCTGCTTGTCGTTGGCGCAGACGGCGCCTTCACTCTTGTCGAAGACGACGGCACCGGCCACCTGGTCGACGAGTGTGGTTTCAGCCTCGTCTCCATGGACGGCATCGAAGAATCCAGCGATGACGAAGACACTGTAACGTTCATCTCCACACCAATCACATACAAACAAGCCACGGGCGTATTAAAAATCGGTCCCGCCTCACCAGACTCGACTACCATACCAGCAATCCCCAAACACCGATCCTGGAAAATTCGCCTCCTAGCCCACACACCCGCCAAAGGAGGCGAAATCCGTGTCATCACCACCTCACCCGCTACCAAACGAAATGCCAAATCCCTAAATTTTGACATTAGCGAGGAAGCAAACGGGACGCTAATTTCTATCGATGCGGTACCGACAAGTCATACCATCATCATTGACCTATGCTCTTCTGGCTCCTCCTCTTCCACCACCCCCACCCCCACATCCTATTCCACTTTCAGTTCCAGCTGTTCGTCAGGCACTGGCCCAAGCCTCGACATCATCGACCCCAACCCAAAGATTTGGGATATCCTCGACAAAGCCTGGATCGATAATGACAAGAAGTGGGATATATGGAATTGCGTCAATAACAGCGAGCCGGTGCTCAACAAGGTCAGGGCGCTGCAAGGGAGGAACTTGCCGGGGGATTTGTTGGATGCAGTGCTGGAGTTGTTGCTGGCGGATGAGAGATATGCTGGCGAGGGCATGGGGATGGAGTTTTGAGGGGGTAGGTTGTAGTTGTGTTGGGTGGTGGAGGTGGGAAGAAATTAGGGGAAAAAATAAATTGAAATTTGGTTATTGTAGTGTTCCTAGCGAAAAGAACAACTGGATGAAATATACGAATTTGTTTCAATAAAGTTTCTTCGGGATAGACATGTGTATTTGTACATGTCATATACATTTTCCTCCATTTCCACACTCGCCTCCCACTCACAGCGAAAAGAAGGCTCGCCACTACTTCAAGTTCCTTCTATCTTTATCGTCGTCGTCGTCGTCTTGAGTCAAACTTTACGGCCTCAATTCCACCCCCTCCTTCCCCTTGTATCCCTTCATAGCTTCCTTGAACCCATCCCTGCCCAAAATCTCCTCCACCTTCTGCATAACCGCACCCTCCCTCCTCCTCTCATAATCCGGGGCCCCGTCTTCAACCTCAAACGCCACGCGCCTCGCCTGCTCCAAGCCCTCATACTCCCAAATATTCGCCTTCATGCCAACGCCGTGATACTGATGTTTGGCCAGAAACGCCAACCACGCTTTGACAACGTCCGGATGTCCGTCTTGAATCTGGATCAAGCGGCGCATAGTCACGCGCTCAAAGTTCTCCTGTGATTTTTTGAAGATGAAATTCGAGCGCGGCACCGTCCAGCGCTCGGTTATGCGGGGCAAGGGGACGGGCCCGCGGGCGCAGAGTCCCATGTAGTAGGCGGCGCGGACGGCAAAGTCGGCGAAGAGGATGAGGCCGCGGACATTATAGGTGCGGAGCTGCAGGTCGCAGACAGGGACGCCGTGGGTGGGTGTGCGGCGCAGAGGGCGGAGGTGGACTGCGCGGACGTTGATGGGCGTGCGGAGGGCTTTGAGGGCTTGGGCGGTTTGGGGGTCAAGCGGGGGTTTGTCGGTGGGGAGAGTGATGTCGTTTTCTCTAGAGAGAGAAAAAAACTACATGTTAGAATGATACTGGTAATTGGTAGAGTTTGGACATGATGGAGGGAGGGAGTGTGATGAAAGACGTACTTTGCCAGTTTGATCGGCTCGATACCAGCGCGTTTATACAGCTTCAACAAACCGAGGTGGTCAGGCGTATTCTGCAATTCCTTCCATCGCCGCTGTGCTTCCTCGCGCGTCTTGGGCTCGAAGTTTTGCTGTCGCTTGTTGACCTTTTGTTGGCTGGCGTAGAGTCTGTTCTTCTAATTAGCCTCTTTTCCCTCCAATTCCAAATCTCTACTTTCTCAGCTAGGACAAGGAAAAAGAGAGAAGTGTTTATAGCCATACATCTTATATTCCACAGGATCAATCCCGAGATCCTCCAACCGCTGGTCCAACGGCATCTCCCCGCTCTCCAGATCCATCCTCAACCGCTCAATCAGCGTCGCATCCCTGTCTTCTCTCGAGTCCCGCTCATTGTCCTCGGCTGCGCGTGTGCTCTTGCTCCGTGAAAATGTCTGCGTGTACGGCTGTGCGGCGACGGCGGGCTGCGCAATCTGTTGCGAGAAATCGCATTAGCACTCTCTTTCTTGCGAGGCATACATGTAGGGATTGCGTAGTCTAGTGAGCAAAAGAGAAAAAACAGAAATAGGTCCTACCCTTACCCTCTTCGCCGGGCCTAGAAAAGAGCGCATACATCGTGGCGCGGCCATTGCTCGAATAGAAAGCCGTCAATTGTACAGACTCACACACACCACCGAGTTAACCCAAACCCACAACTTCTTTCCCTTCCGATAACGCGCTAGTCCACCACCCATTTCGCCAAACAAAAGGCTTGGCAACCCGTCGGAATACGCCGCCGCCTTCCTTTCTGCACCCTAGACTTTTGCATGGATCCGACGTTGTGTGTCCTCCCCATCAGAAGGATAAGTCACATGTAGGAGCCGGAGTTTTTCTTCCTCCTTCGTATCTACCCATCCAGCCATAATAACCACTTTTGTTTCTTTTCTTTGATTTCACACACACACTTTTCATCGGTTTCGAAACATCCATCTACTCCCGCCCTCAACCCCTCCTCCACCAACTCACGTTCAAGATGGACTCTAATCTGGATACCCTCGCCGCACCCAATGCCTATGCCCGCGCTAGCGCAACGGCAAAGTATGTTCGTTCGCAGCTGCCCGAGGCCCTGCAAAACCCCAAAGTCGCAATTGTATGTGGTTCTGGACTAGGTGGACTTGCCGATACCATTGAGCCCGAGCCCAAGGTCGAGTTGGCTTATGGAACGATTCCAAACTTTCCCCAGAGCACTGGTGAGTGCAACATGAGGCCTTGGATTTTGCCTTCAGGGTGCAGAGTGCTGATGATTCCCTTGATTAGTTGTGGGACATGCTGGCAAGTTTGTGTTCGGTCAGATTGGGCCCCAGAAGACTCCTGTAGCGCTGCTTGTTGGACGAGCACAGTCAGTCACCGTATTACAAGACATTGTACAATGCTTTGATATTGATTGATATTCATAGTTTCTACGAAGGACACACTATGGACCTAGTCACGTTCGCTACCCGGGTGTGCAAGCTACTCGGCGTCGAAACAATGATCGGTGAACTGAACTATCAGGCAGCAAATCAGGTTGATCAACTAACAAATGGTAGTCACAAACGCAGCTGGTGGTCTCAACCAGACTTACCACGTGGGAGACATTGTATGCCTGAACGATGTACGTGATTCCCTTCTACCATCCAATGTCGACTAACATGGTCCAGCACCTGAATATTGCTGGGCTGGTGGGTATGCATCCTCTACGTGGCCCCAACCTCGAAGAGTTTGGCACACGTTTCCCGCCTCTATCGGATGCGTACGACCTGGATCTCAGGAGACGTACTCACAAGGCGTGGAAGAAGCTGGGCCTCGACCAGCAGAAGCGGAAGTTACACGAGGGCGTGTACGCATTTGTTGGAGGGCCAACGTAAGTCATTCATCTGCTCCTCCCCCACTATGTGTATCGAACAACCGCTGACTTTTCGAAGCTACGAGACTCGTGTTGAGTGCCGAATGCTAAACATGCTTGGCGCTGACGTCGTGGGCATGTCGACTGTACCTGAGATTATCGTTGCACGACACGCTGGCATGCGTGTCCTTGCTTTCAGTCTAGTGACAAATGTCGCTGTATTGGATGCAGGCGCCCGTGGAGACGATGCAGAGATCCAAACAATGAACAGGAGAGAACTGACTGAACATATGAGCAAAGGCAAGGCGAACCACGAGGAGGTGTTGGAGGCAGGACGGGAGGCAGCCAAGGATATGCAGGCATTGGTGAAGCAGATCCTGACTGATCTTCAGGAGGAATAGTGGCAGATTCCGTCTAGGTGGATAGGAAGCAGCAGCCAAAGTGACTGTCTTCGGGGAGTAGTCTGGGCGTATAGAGCGCCATAGTGTAACGAATGCAGGCCAGAATAGACTGCATCGTTTGAAAGCACGTAGGAGCCTGTTTTGCTCCAAACCCTACTGGGAAGTAGCGGTCCTGACATTGTACTTTTGTATATGGTGGGCCAAGCATCATGCAAATCTTCAAGGTTTTACGATCTTGCCTTTGCTTCGCTTTGCTTTCAACGCGTTGTAGTAGGCTTTCTTGCCACTCGACTTGGTCGTCTGAATATCCTGGTACTTCCGGTTGAAACGACCGCTGTCTTGCTCCTGGGCGATAACCTCCTCCAGCATGGTCTGCTTACGGTCCTTGTTCTTCAGGCGACTGCTGAAGAACTCTGTTGGGCCTTCAATGACGGTGCCGACTTGAGAGAATGCGGGTACGTCGTTCTTCGCGTTGTCTTTCTTGTAGTGGCGCTTTGGATCAAGGACGCCCCTCATCTTCAGGAGTTGCAGGTCTCGGCGCAATTCTGGGGTGAGATCGGTCTTGGGCATGTTGAACCACTGTGAGCCAGCGGTTGCTTTCTTCTCCTATCAAAAGCCGTTAGCAACTTACAACTGCCAAGTTGAGAAAGCGAAGCTTGAGTGAAATGATGCCTCAGTGTAACTATGAACTAATGGACCCTCAGTGGTGCAGGAGGGCAACCAAGACGGCGCCCCAGTCTGCTCAGTAATAAAAAATTTGGGATAGATATCATCAAAGGCGCGGAAACATGTGCAGTGTGGATTGAACGTACCTCTTGCTTCTGCTTCTTGATCTGGAGCGGATCGTCAATTTTCTTGATGCCATTAGCCAAAGCCTGTTGCTTCTTGTCGACAAGCTTGGAATGATCTAGGCGCGTGATGTTGCCGTCAGTCTTCTCGTAAGTATCGGCGATACGGCCGGGCTGCAGCTTCGGCAGCCTGAACGCAGAGTCCGTCTGAGCGGCAGGTTGAGCTGCTTTCGCCCGCATGCGGACGGCAGCCTCACTGAGCAGTTCGCGAATCTGCTCATCGGAAAGCTCTTCATCGGTGTCGTCGTCGACGAGCGGCTGGTGCGTTGGCAACTCCATGTTGGCGTTGACAGGGAAGAGGTAGGAAATTTTGGAGAGGGAACTTTTTTTGAAATGGCCCGGCGCACGCGCCACCTCGGCAAAACCAAGCTCCCTGCTACCGACTTCTCGTTCACGAACAAGGGCGGCTGCAGGACGGCCGACGCTTTTGCTGGCCGTAATTCGATCTTGGGCTGTGGTGGCGCTCGACGGCATTCCGCAGTCAGCTCCGCCACGTCAAGTTGACCACCATCGTTCTCCAAGCTCGCTTCATTTTCGAGCCGTCCGCGTTTGGCATATTGGCCTATGACGCGTGCGTGCATGTCCCAGCGGGCTCAAGAGAAAGGGGATTTGAACAACTCATCGCTGGCATGGCTGGTTGCTTGCACGGCCAATTGGGAGGCGCTATTCTGGCCAATGGGCACGGCGGACGACGGCTGAGAGTCGTCTCCCTAGTGTGGTGGTGCTTCGATGTGAAGTGTGTTGCCCTGGTAGCCTGGCCCGCCTTAGTTGTGGTCAGGATGGGCTCGAGTCTTGCGACGCATCCAGAACGAGACGTGACGGATGCGGCAGAACCATTGCGTCGCTACTGTGCTGTCACTCTGCCAGCCCTGGCTTGGGGGGCGTGGTGCGACGCGCATAGCAGGCATATAAACATGGCCGGAGTGACCATGGCGATTCTTGCCTCGTGGGAGAGGCCGACCGAAAGAGATCGAGAGAGAGAAAGAAAGAGAAAAGGCGCACGCTTCACTACGTCAGACTTGTCGCGACCGCGCTTGAATCCGTCAAATAAATACTGCAGCCCGCCCGCCCCCGCCGTCCTTACGTGCTTCTCGGCGTACCTGAGTAACGTTGGGGCCCTGGCTTAGCTGTGTGGTTCGTGGTTCGTTGGCTCGTCAGAAACCCACCAACCAAGCATCAAGTCCGCGAATATATACTTGAGCTGGAATTTGATTCGTCGGAGCCGAGCAAAAGGTCAGTTGCATGTCGGTGTCAACCTCATCGAGGGTTTGTGCAATCGCAGAAAGTCAAGCTTATACAGGATGCCAGGCGCACACACAGCCGTCTCCTCGCGCCAAAAGACAGGTACCTGCGGCTTCCCCGCTCCCTCGCTCTGCACCTTTCCCGGCCACTCAGACCGCACCTAGGACGCAATCACGACTGCGCTTCTCCTTCCACAACGCGCCCACCGCAACCCCCCGGAGCAGCCATTGGGTATCGCGCATCAACTGCTGCACCCACCCGCCGCCTAAGAAGCGCTTCTGTCATCCAGACACGCCGCGGACAGACGCGAACCCTGCCCATCGCGTAACACTTGCGCAACCCAGCCCAAGCCATGGACCAAGTCAACCTCCAGGGCCACGGCCAGCAGAAGATGCGCCAGTCGACGGCCGCGCCCCGCAAATACGACGGCCAGCAGGGCAACCCACTCTACGACTCTGCCAATGGCGGTCACTATGGTCAGTCGCGCCCTTCCGAGCTGCTGGGCTCCTTGCCCGTCGCAACTCGCCATGGAACTCTATGCTGACTCTGAACCGTAGGCGCATCTGCTTCGGTACGTTCTCCATGCGCACCCGCGTCCATTGCTGCCAGGCAGCCACTGATATTTGGTCCCAGATTGCCGCACAAAACCAAGCTCCCGATCCCCAGCTGTTCACCGGTTCCTGGCAAAATGTATGCCACCAATCTCACTGTTCTTGCTGAATGTAACCGGCTGACGACTTGCAGGTGAACCAGGGCCTCACGGGTAACTACCGTGACATCCTCAACACGTACTGGCAGCAGCAGGTCACCAAGCTCGAGACGGACGAACACGACTACAAGCTGCACCAGCTCCCCCTCGCCCGCATCAAGAAGGTCATGAAGGCTGATCCAGAAGTGAAGATGATTTCGGCCGAAGCTCCCATCCTATTCGCCAAGGGCTGCGACATCTTCATCACCGAGCTGACCATGCGTGCCTGGATTCACGCCGAGGAGAACAAGCGTCGCACTCTGCAGCGATCAGACATAGCCTCTGCACTGTCAAAGTCCGACATGTTCGATTTCCTCATTGACATCGTCCCACGCGAAGAGGCTCATCCCCACAAGAGGAGTGCTGGGCAGAATGCCGCGGTTCAGTCGTCGGCTGCAGTTGTTCCGCCTGGTGGAATGGCGCAGCCAGTACACGCGCAGCATCCCATGGCTCATGCTGACTACAGCATGAACCAGCATCTTGCCCAGCAAGAGGACTACCAGCAGCCGGCCATGTACCCAGGCCAGGTGCAGGGCGATCCCAGAGCATATGCACAGCAACCAATGTTTGACCCAAACGTCTACAGTGGATACAACCAGATGGGTCAGCAACCACAGATGTATGCAGTTGGTCAGCGCGGGCCCGATCCTATTGCCGGCGACCCGCAGGCCTTTGGTCGCTACGAGGCCGACCCTGATGACGATGCTCAAGGCGAGCGAGTGGATGCCGATAACTAGGCTCCTGTGGGGGGGGGCATCACAGGATATCACACAGTGGTCTGGTTGAGAGTAGAAGCCCTGTTGTCCAGTAGTTGAATATGGCGTTTGGGTACGGTATTTGGGTACGGCCGCGGAACGGCTAGATATCATGAAGGCGTCACGAGACAGGTATCAAATAATTCAATGGCAATCACCTTGTATACAGCTGTTTCCCGATTCTTTACCAGGCTGGGCAACAGTGTGTGTCTGGCCGGGTCCAAGTATGTCATTGCCAGCCAAGTTCCGATCCGCTCCGGCAACTAAACAAGGCTGAACCTCACCGGGATCTTCTTAGGTCCATGATCGACGTAGCCTGATGCTCATGGGGCATTGCATTTGACGACGAGCGCCCACTGTGGACTTGTCATTAGCTACAAATATCAATTCAAACACTGCCCTCGTGAGTAGGCCATGATACCATAAGAGCATTGGCGTCCGTCAATGCCCGCCAGTCTCTAGGCAAACCCTGAAACTAGAGAGCCTGACAGACTTGATGCTTCCGTACGCGGGCTAAGTGTTAGACTCTCCGGTGTGAGCATCCGTACCTGCATTTTCACAAGCGGACATCCGACCTGCTCCGGCAAATCGAAACACCGAGGCACCTGACATGGTGACTTGGTTCATTATATCAGCCTCATCCGCTGTTGAAGACTTGCGCCTGAAACCCCCCACCAAGCTCACCAAGCCCGCAATCGAAACTAACCGTGTTACGGAGATTGCCAGACTACGCTCTAAAGCATTAGATTGCCATTAGTCTGAGGCGACATCCCAGACATACTCCCGGTACCCCGCTACTGGCCTGTGCTTCACCCCACCTTCCTAGGACCAACAGAACAGGCGCGTGGTGTGCAGCTCACTACTTCAAGCCACCAATTCTTCTTCTCATCTCTTCTCTCACCGACTCTTCAATTGCTTCATCTCAAACTACCTCTCTCACATTACCCTCACATCCCCCAAAAAATCACATCAAAATGGTCAAGGCCGTAGTAGCCGGAGCGTCTGGAGGCATTGGACAGGTACGGGCTCAAACGGCTCCATGTTTACCTGCAAGGGAACGCAGACTGACCCTGAACAGCCCCTCTCTTTGCTTCTCAAGAACTGCCAGCTCGTTGACGAGCTTGCCCTCTACGATGTCGTCAACACACCCGGTGTCGCTGCCGATCTGTCACACATCTCCACACCAGCGGTATAAGCCACACCAACCCCGCCTACGAAGCAAGATACTGAACTTCGATAGATTGTAAAAGGCTACCTCCCCAAGGAAGATGGTCTCAAGGGTGCTTTGACTGGTGCCGACATTGTTGTCATCCCTGCCGGTATTCCTCGTAAGGCAACCCGAGTCGATTGTTATAGCAGCAGAAGCTGACAAGTTCTTAGGCAAGCCTGGCATGACTCGTGATGATCTTTTCAAGATCAACGCTGGCATCGTCAAGGGTCTCATCGAGGGTGTTGCGGAGTACTGCCCCAAGGCCTTTGTCCTCGTCATCTCCAACCCCGTCAACTCAACAGTTCCCATTGCCGCCGAGGTCCTGAAGAAGGCGGGTGTTTTCGACCCCAAGAAGCTCTTTGGTGTCACCACCCTGGACGTTGTACGTGCTGAGACCTTTGTCGCTGAGATCACTGGCGAGAAGAACCCTGGCAAGCTTTACATCCCCGTCATTGGTGGTCACTCCGGCGAGACCATTGTTCCCCTGTTCAGCCAGTCCAAGCCAAGCGTCAACATTCCAGCCGACAAGATGGAGGCTCTTGTCAAGCGCGTCCAATTCGGTGGTGATGAGGTCGTCCAGGCAAAGGAGGGCGCTGGTTCAGCCACTCTTTCCATGGCTTACGCTGGATACCGGTAAGTTTGCTCGGCTGTAAATCCAGATACACCTACTGACTGCGAGTAGCTTCGCTGAGAAGGTCATCAAGGCCTCCAAGGGCGAGAAGGGTATCGTCGAGCCTAGCTTTGTCTACCTTCCCGGTGTAGAGGGTGGAGACGCCATTGCCAAGGCCACCGGTACCGAGTACTTCTCCGTGCCCATTGAGCTTGGTGTAAGTGGACACTATAACTTCAAACCTTTTGATATTTTCACTGACGTCTATAACAGCCCAGCGGTGCCGAGAAGGCCATCGATGTCGTCAGCAGTGCCAACGACGCAGAGAAGACGCTCCTCAAGGCTTGCTATGAGGGTCTATCAGGCAACATCTCCAAGGGCGTCGAGTTTGTCGCGAACCCACCTGCCAAATAATTGCAGCTCAGTACGCTGTTGTGCAAACAGGAGCTCACGAGTGTCCGTAAGCAGGCTGAAGGCCGCCGTGATGGATGATGAGATATGAACCATACGAGACATCCTGGAAATGATGAATACCAATATGTACTCGAACATGTTTGTGCGACCCAAGCAGTGATGATAAGATACGTGCGAGTGACAATTAACTTGATCTCACCAGTGGGTATGTGAAGTCATGTCAGGCAAGTCTACCATGCACTAGAAGGTCATGTGCTCATGAATTCTGTAAAAAAACAGCACATATATCCTCGCAAGCTCCTGTAAACCCATAACTCCTTGCAATGCCGCTAATAAAGCCCGAATACTATACCTTTGACAAGTGTTTAATTCTTTGCCCCTGCTGTCCGTATCTGAAATGTCGCACCGGGCAAGGCCGCACTCTCCGCCGTGACGGTTGCCTGTATACCTAAGCTAGCAAGACAGCCTCTTATCAAGCCAGCGGGGAAGTAGAGAAACGGCTGTACCCTCGCTTGAGAATTCGCATCGCGTCCCAGAGCTACATCGCCCGTCTGCGCCACAAGCGCTGCTTGCATAGCGGCATCGTATTTCTTGGTATCAAATGACATGCGGCCGAGGGGTTTAAAAGTATTGTCTGTGAGCACGTAGATGCCGCGGTGGTTCGTCTTTAGATTGTCGATCTGTTTTCTGAATAGGAGGGTCCAGAGGTCTTTGCAGAGGAACTTTATGCAGTCAAGGGGGGTGGTGGGGCGGGGAGCGTCGCGTGAGAATCTATGAATTGTAGTGGGTATGTTAGTCATATTGCTTATGGGGGTAGAAAGAGAGAGAGAGAAGGGGAAGAGGTGGGAGCGATGGAGAATAATCAGAAAAGAAGCAAGGAAAAAAGATTAAAAAAAAACCACATACCTCTCAACCACCCCCAAACCAACCCTATACCCCAACCCCTCCAGCCGATGAAATACCGCCTCCCGGGCTTCCTCATCGTCCACGGTCGCCGTCCCTGCACCACCCAAACCTCCAACTGGCCCGCCATCCGTTCCCCTCGCTGTTCCGCCCGCTATACTCGCTGCGTCTCCTCCACCGGAAAGCCGCGTTGTTCCTGTGCGCTCTTTTTCGGTAGCAGACGAGGAGCCGCGTATCCATTCTTCCTCGCGCTGCGCTAGGTCCGTGGTTATGCGGTAGGCCATAGGGACGAGCTCGATGAGGAGTAGGTCCAGGCAGGACGTGTTTATTAGGGAGTAAGTGGGGTCAATGTACGTGGGTTGTTGGGGGTCCGTGGTTGGGAGGGGGGTTTGCGATGTCATGGTAAAGTTTGGAGGTTGTATGCACGTATGTGTGTGTGTGTGTGTATGTGGATGTTGGAGGTGTATGTGCTAGTTATGGAATGTGCGCGCGGTTGGCGTGGGAGTTGGAGCTTTGGAACCTTGCGGTAATGGATTTTTTGCGGGTTTGTCGTCGCGCAAGTTAGTTACTGGAAAAGATGGCCGTTTGAGAAGTCAGCGACTTCTGTGTTTGTGATTTGTGGGGGGGTATAAGGCGGTGTTGTGGGTTATGTGGCTTGGGATGATGTGGGTTTGGAATTGGGTTGAGCCGCGGTCGATCGGCTTCTGGCAAGGGTCCACGATGTCATGGCTCAGCAGACGACCCGATCCGACCAGTCCCTTACAGTACCACGTTTACGTTGACAATGGTGCGGCAATACAGCTGAATCTACAATCGGCTTAACTTTTAGCACTTTTTCCGGCTTTATCTACCATCTAATGATCTTGGCGATACGTTGAGCCTCTGAAGCCTGCCACAACTTGCGATGGACCGTGCGGCATTGTTGCCAGCCTCATATTGTGGGAGAAGAATATTAGTGGTTTGCTACGTAATCCTGATCCCGAAACTTTACTTTTACTGTGATTATAAACGGATATGGAGCGCTATCATCTTGCTTCAGTCTACCTGGTGCGGAGCCTGAAAATCCTACCCAACATAAGTCGGGCATGCATTTCGAAAAAACCACATTACTATCGGAATGACCGTGCATATAATCCCCCACTATGGTTTCCGAAGAGGACATAATCCCAGACTTGATTGCTGGTATCTACTAAAGAATGATCGACGGCTGACGAGAGCTTTATGACAAGGTAATACGAAACGCGATTCAGGTACCAACCGCTTCTAATTTGTCATGTCCCCGGACTACTACGGGGGGTTTGGTATTGTGAGTCAATTCGACCAGAATCGACAAAAGAAATACAATTTCAATTGCGGGTAGATGAAAGCTAAGAACAGATGTTGTGTTGCACCGAGAGGGGATGCTGTGTGATATGATAGTCAGATATGCAAGATATTAATCGAAAAAGATGCGGTGCCTGATAATCCATATCAGGAGGCGACGGCCCGGCCGGCGGCAGATCAGGAGATTATAGTTCATACGACCGACTTGCGATGTAGTCGGGATCTGGCTATTGGAGATGCTGGAGCAAACACCAAAAGAGTGGTTGGTTTACAGGCTGATCCATGACATGTAACCAGAGCGGACACATGTAAGGTGCTTTTATGCATTCATAGGCAATAAGTTTTGGTGATCTCCAAGTCTACTTATCGCGACCCCAATTGGAGCAGTTCCATGTCTCCAAAACCCCCATCTGCGTTGATTCGTCGTTCGCGGGGTAGATTGCTAGCCGGACAGGGGGGGGGGAGGTTATCATAACTCAACGTCTATCCTCTTCCGTTATCGGCAGCTGCGTCCATACCTTGATGACGACATCACGGTTTCTAGTAGCAATCGCTTGCCAAGCAGCATACACTACCAGTATCAGCATTCTCTTATGATTATAACATGGCGGGAACAGGAATACCATCGTTCAATGTGACAAGATTCACAATAATAGGATGCCAGTAGAACTTGGAATAATCAGCGTGCACCAAAAGGGCTGACTTGGTTGGGACACATGGAGAATACTAAACCCTGGCTTATCTCACGAGAACCCCATGTCGTACCGCTCGATCGCCGCTGCGCTTACCACTTTATCGTACGTTTGAGCTATCACACCAATGAATGCTTGCCATCTCCTCATATAATCGCCGCGGAAACTCCGTGAACTACTAACTTCACCCATGAGCACGCGGCCGCATCTTGACGTATCTAAGTCGGTAGTTGGAGTCGGACGGAACTGGAAGTATATGTTAAGCCCGTGAGACTCCTGGGGAGGGAGACTTGGAAGATTGCTACGCTTCTTCGTCAGATCCAGTTTGGTATTCATAATGGCTGATGCAACAAACGTACCACTGCCAGTGGGGGCTGGATATGGTATGTTATGGTTGTCAAGAATTGAGTATCATAACTGATAGATATAGGCGTCGTTGTTGGAATCGGGTTCTTCTTTGCGTTCATCATGATGGGCATCTCCTATCTCCAGAATCGATACACCCGTTACTCGACCCACCAGTCCGAGGAATTCAATACGGCCTCTCGATCCGTGAAACCAGGCCTCATTGCTTCCGGAATTGTGTCAGCTTGGACATGGGCTGCTACACTTCTCCAATCATCTACGGTTGCTTACCAGTACGGTGTAGCTGGGCCATTCTGGTATGCTGCTGGTGCCACGGTCCAGATTCTCATGTTCTCCATCCTCGCCTGTAAGGTCAAGCAGAATGCGCCGAGATGTCATACATACCTGGAAATTATCAAAGCTAGATATGGAACTCTGGCACATCTTGTTTTCATGGTTTTTGCCTTCGTCACCAACATCCTTGTTGGCAGCCAGCTTTTGCTGGGTGGAAGTGCTGTTGTGACCAGCTTAACGGGAATGCCAGTCTATGCAGCTGTCTTCCTGATTCCAGTCGGTATGTCAAGCCTGTGAAGTTGGTGTAGAGAAATGCTGATATCGACAGGTGTGTGTGCCTACGTTATCCTCGGTGGCTTGAGAGCGACATTCATCTGCGATTACAGCCACACACTGATTCTCATGATCATCATCCTCTATTTCATGTTCAACGCATATGCAGTTAGTCCGTTGATTGGTTCTCCCACTGAAATGTACGAGCTCCTTAAAAAAGCCGGCACCCAGCGTCCCATTGCTGGAAATCACGAAGGCTCGTACGTCACCTTGAAATCAAACTTCGGCTTGGTATTTGGTGTCATTCAACTGTGCTCCGGATCTGGAACCGTCTTCCTTGACCAAGCCTATTGGCAACGAGCGATCGCTTCCAAGCCATCCACTGCCGTACGCGCCTATCTTCTTGGTGGTCTTGCCTGGTTTGCAATTCCATTCGGGTTTTCGACGACGCTTGGTCTCGCTGCAGTTGCGCTCACAGATAACCCACGATTTCCTACATATCCAAATGTACCAACGTCTGGACAGATCTCGTCCGGTCTCGCTGCTGCATTTGCTGCAGAGACCTTGCTAGGACAAGGAGGTGCTGTCGCACTTCTGGTCGTGCTTTTCATGGCAGTCACATCATGCGCGAGTGCAGAGCTCATTGCCGTCTCGTCTCTGCTCACCTTTGATGTCTACAAGGAGTATATATCGCCAAAGGCTGAGCCAAAGCAGCTCGTATTTGTTTCGCATATCATGATTTGCGTATTTGGGCTGACAATGTCCGTTTTTGCTTGCATCTGGCATGCGGCCTCCATTGATCTTGGCTGGCTTTTCCTGTAAGTATATATCCTTTACTATTCCTGTGAGACCCAAGATTAACATATGAAAGCGTCATGGGCCTGCTCATTGGTGGCGCCGTCTTCCCAACCGCATTCGCCATTACCTGGCACAAGCAAACCCGAGTAGCCGCCATCTCTGGATGTCTTTCTGGCCTTGCAGCAGGTCTCACAGCTTGGCTGTCAACAGCAAAGGTCTACTATGGAGCAATTAACATTCATACCACTGGACTGTCTTACCCTACGCTAGCCGGTAACCTAGCAGCTATTATGACTGGACTTATCGTAACGACGACAATCACTCTGATCAAACCCGACAATTTCGACTGGGAAATCACCCGCGCCATCAATGCCGTCGTGACCGACGGTCTTGCCCACGAAGACTCCACAACCCCTGAGTTCTCCGACTCTGGCGAGAAAGGCTCTGTAGCAGAAGCACCTGCGCAAGCCGCCGCCGTAGCAGAACTCCCGCCACATCTTGCCCCTACTCTCGAAGAGCCAGACGACCCATCGACCCTCCGTCGCGCTTTCAAGCTCGCCTGCATCTCCGCATTCCTACTGACATTCATCCTCGACTTCTTGATCCCGATGCCCATGTTCTTCTCCCATTACATCTTCTCCGAGGGGTTTTTCACCGGCTGGGTGGTTATAAGTTTCATGTGGGTGTTTGTTAGCAGTGCGATTAGTTGTATATTGCCAATCTGGGAGACGAGGGGTACTTTTAAAATGTTGTTTAGGAAGATCAGCCAGGATTTTAGGGGGAAGAAGGGTTGAGGAGATGTCGGACTTTAGGGTTTTCTGGAAGGTGGAGCCTAGTAGTTATGATTATAATTAGAAGGGGCCATTCTAATGGATTTTCCAAATTGGTAATCTATAAGATTTAGATTGTGGAAACTAGGATCGTTCTGGTATATGAAGATGTAGAGCAATTTATGTGTGCCGTGATGACTATATGTATATCTCGAGAGACCACAGACTTAATATTAGGATTGAAATATGATGCCGCTCAGTCTGGGCCCCAAAGCCTAAAAGAAAATCGGCGCGTGCATCGAGCATTTCAGAGCGTGTTGTGAACTGGTACAGACATACGGGTGTGTTGCTGAGGACGGGCGAGAGGGAGATTGTGGAGGCGTGTCCCAGGGATAGGGTTTAGGGGATCGGGTTTAGGGCGAATAGGGTTGAGGGGAAGAAAGGGAATTCGTTGGGGAGGACGGTTATGGGTATGAAAATAATGGTTGGGGAGTGGTAGGCAAAGGTACAGGTGGAGGAGATGGGGGACTTGAATGGTGCCATGAATGTGAAGGGAGAGGATGGGCATGAGACTTTTCGAGAAGAGGACGGTCGGATATGTTGACTCATAGCTTCTGTTGGAGTTGACAGTTTGCATACAACAGCCATTAATAACCCGTCTAGGTCGTTGCTCAAAGTTCCTCGACTTCTTACGCTGCACGCTGACCAGGCCCCTTTACATTGAGATCCTCTAACAGCGTCTTTGCAATAATGCGGTGGCCCTCTGGTCTCAAATGAAATACTCGTTTGTAGGAATCCGGCAGCATCCAGTGTATCGAATCGCTGACCCACCCCGAGTCCCTCACCTCACCCCGAGTCTTATTGACGAAGCCCTTTTCAGGGTCGAACTGCCACCCTGGATGCTCTCCAAGTGTCTTATTGATGTCTTTTGCGATATCTCCCTGAAACGAGTGCTTCGGTACGTCTTCACCAGTTTGGTTCTGCAGCGCGGTCTTGTTTTCGCCAGTGTCAACAGTATTCCATTCGTAAAACGTGAGACCGAGGCGATTTGGGTTTGGTTCCAGAACACCTTTTTCGCAGTAGCGACCACGCGCTGCTTCTATTTGTGCGTCGTAGTCTATGAAACGGATATTAGGACCTGCGCTCTTGACAGCCTTCTGAAGGATTGTGTTCACATTGTGAACCATGTCGTTCAATTCTTTCCTCAACTCTCGTTTGAGATACTGTTTGGTCCACTCTACATCTTTCCACACTGCCCACGTAACGTTATCGCATGTTTCATCGTCAGTGCCGAAGAAGCCTGCATAGCCTGTGTAGTAAATGACACCGTGGCTGTGGTTCATTTTCGGCTTCGCGGCTTCGATAAGCAGTGTAATATTATGGTACAGTTCGGTCTCGTTAGCGATACGCGTTCGCGCTTCGTCCATGGCCTGTTGACAGGAGTTTTCGGCAGACATGTAGAATTGGTATATGCAGTTACTCAATATGGGTGTTAAGCCGATATCGTTTCCGCCAGCGGAAATGGTTAGTAAGTCGAGATTATCCTGCAAGGCAGGTATTTGCTTTTCGAGAATCTCTGTACTAGTCGCTCCAGAGCAAGCGAGGAACTGATGCGTTCGATATGGATCACTGCCGAGAAGAGATGTATGAAGAAGGTTTGGATATGATTGCGTGTATCGTGAGCATAGCCAATCCATGCGGTCGCCAGCACCGAGACCGGCGGCATAAGAGTCGCCTATTGAAGCAAAATGCTGAATCCATGGAAATTTACGAGTCGACTGGAGCAGAAGGTTTTGGTATTGGCTCAGGTACAAATTAGGAATAGCGCTGGCAGAAAGCCATTTGGTGAAGTTTGAGAGAAACATGAAGATCAACGTCGGTCATTCAGACCATATCGCGAGATTTAAGAGTAGATTAAATAAAGCCATTATCATGGGATCTTTGAGTACATGAAAGTTGTAGCCTAGAGAATAGTGTTGATAAATGGGGGTGGGGCCATCAGTCACGCGCGAATCAGGTCAGACCGATGGGAGTGACGCATCATGGCACAAAGAGTGCTTTAGTTCTTCTTTCGCTATCAACTTCTGACTAGGAAGCAGCTTATTACATGCTTTATTGTCGAGTCTTTGAAAATAAAAAAGAGTTTACTGTTGTGGTATTGACATCTTACGGCTGCCATTGCATTGTTGACGCACGCACAATGACGCTGCATATGACGCTGAAGGAGCGTCATAATTGTAAACTAATGCATTTACAAACAAAACCTGAGAACATACGCCATTCAAAACACACATCGTCTAAGCTCCCGAAGATACTCTGGATTGACTATGAACATTTTGCACAGCTCGTTCGATACTGAGGGGTGGGACCAGCACATCGCTTCCATCACCACCTACGCTGGCGAAGAAATACGCTTGAACTATATCGATTGCCATAACCGCGGGAACGATGAGTGTAAAGGCTCGATTTTACTTATCCACGGCTTCCCTCAAACATCATATCAGTTTCGCCATGTAATCTCAGAATTCGCAAAAGCTGGATATCGTGTCATAGCTCCAGACTACCGTGGCGCCGGACAGTCCTCGAAACCCCAAAGGGGCTACCACAAGACCCAGATGGCCGAGGACCTGTATATTCTGATTAAAGATCATCTCAAAATCCAGAAAAAAGTCCATGTCGTGGGACACGACATTGGCGGCATGATCGCGTTTGCGTACGCATCTCGATATCCTGACGATGTTGCGAGTGTTATATGGGGAGAATGCCCATTACCTGGAACGTCGTTTTACGAGAAAGTGAAGGGCAGCCCAGAGCTCTTCCATTTTGTCTTCCACCAAGTACCTGACCTACCCGAATTCCTCATCGCGGGCAAAGAACGCGAATATCTCAAACACTTCTTCGATAAGCTGTTATATAATAGTCTGGGTATCACCCCCGCTGACCTGGATCATTATGCACTTGCATATTCGCAGCCTGGCGCGATCAGGGCAGGTCTTGAGATTTACCGCGCTTTTGAGAAAGACGCCGAAGAAAACAAGACATGGCTGGCTCAGCATGGGAAACTAAGAGTCCCTTCATTATTGATGATGGGAGAAAAGTTTATGTTGGCACAGGCGGCGAAGAGTATGGCGAGCGAATATCATGAGGCTGCGGGGACAGTGACCATTGCGAATGCTGCGCATTATGTTGCTGAGGAATCCCCGAATGAGTTCGTGTCGAGTGTCCGGGACTTTATTGAAAAGTACTAAGCTTGCCCTGTCTTAATGACAGGGTAGCGTAGGCTTAGACTATACTTCAGAAGCTGGCTAGGGGGATGATTATAGTCCCAGAAAACTTCCCACGGGCATAAATTCAACATCTCTGTCGCCTGTATTCACAGTCACCAAGTCGGCGCTACTTCTAATTGTCATGTTATCAAATGTATGAGCTCAGACAACCTACAGTTCCATATCGGAGTAGCGAGGAACCATGGTAACATCCGGCGTCACTGTCATCATGCAAAGCACAACATGTCCAGCTCGACAATGTTTCAAATCGTGTTATACATAGGTCTCGCTACGACTTTTGTTGAAGACAAACAGTCATACCCCTCTTAGGGCTAGCAATGACTTTCTAGACTGACTTGATGAAGTTCAGCCTGCACGATGACATGTAAACGTTGTTTTTGGCATATGTATAGGGAGCGCAGAGGTGGGTGAGTCATGCGCCCTTCAGCCTAATGCCTTTGTGGTACTGTTGTCTCATGAAGATCGACAGCTCCGCTAGCGACTGATGAGAAGGAGATGTGTATGTTATGCTGGTCGTGAGTGCATCAGGATTGTGAAGGATATCAATCGTGCATCCACTCGTTTGACAGGGTAGTCTGGCAGATGCTTGTGCAAAATAAGAAATACATAAATCCCCTCTCTTATAGGGTTATGCGCGATGATGTGTACGTAGTGGTCCTTGGGCTAAAATTAGGAATCAGGTTAGAAGAAGGAAAGGGCTGATGAGTCCAAACAGCTCTAATTTAGGAGTGCAGTAATTCTAAGGAGAAATTGTTGGTAAAGGTCGTGACGTGCGTAGAACGGGCGGGCCGGGTGAAGTGATGGTGGAGGAAGAATGTAGGATAGTTCGATGGGAAAGAAGCTAATTATGCACCTAAGCGAGCCGTGGCTGACCTAATCACCGTAACGCAACCGGTCTCCACCACCCACCCAAACTTCACACGCGCAAGGCAAAAAGCATATTGCTTTTGATGTGCCATAGCAACCTATAGACGACGTCTTGCATAGATTTGAGTATGTATTGTATGCTGAAAAGGGCCACATCGACACAACTCTCCTGTCGCCAGGATCTATTCGCTCACGCATTCAAGTACCTTCTAAAAGCCATCAATATCTCGATTCAGAGTTTGATACTCGGAACAACTATTGGTTAAATCAGATCAATAGATTATTTAGTATCTTCGTAGAAGATATATCGCGATGCATGTACCGTAGTCTGGTGGCTGTGGTTGTACTGGATGGATGATTTCATAAAAATTGCTTTTTTTCTTTTACTGTATGGATAGACTTGATATCTCCCAAGGTGGTTTAAAATGAACGCTTCTACTTTGCTCGTGTTTATTTCACTCACATGAGCAGACGTACAACCCTCGAACATAAGCTAACCGTATTTGGGCACATGTGACAAATCGAGCTTCACTCTTTCTAGTTTTTAGTCCGTGCGCCTTCCTGTGTGTATTTCTATGCACATTCTGAACACTTCCCTACTCTCACCTCACCCTATACCGTCACCGTATAAAAACTGATTGAATCCCACATATGAGATCATTCCCAATCATGTCAGAAAACTCGACTACACCATTTCGCTTTCTCAATCTACCGGCGGAACTTCAAATGATGGTTTACGAGCGATTACCTAGTAAGTTAGTTATGGACCGGTATAATGTCATAGTAGGCTCTAATAGGATACCTTAGTGCTAGATGGTAGATACCACAAAGGAAAACCCCAGCAAGTGTTCCGGCCAGAAGATTGCTTAACCACGACAGTTAAGCACTCGTTCTCACACATAATCTTCGCCATCTGCCGTCAGACCAAGACGGAAGCCTCACTGAAGATTTATCTCGCGCGGAAACAAACGGAGAAAGCGCTGGGTGCTCAGTACCTGGTTGAGGAGACTGGCTATATCACAATTGCACAGGCTGGGCTGCCAGATGGTACACTAAGACGGGTATTCAAAACATATAATCACCATCGCGACGGAAGCAACTACCCGCTTATGAAAACTCCAGATGCTATTCGTGGTTATTCTGGAAAACATCACAAACGGGGCAGTCATGTACCACCCAGCATCACTTTCCGCATCGCTAGTGGCCTTACTCATCTGTCGATTTTCAGCAATTGAGAGTGTGTGCGGGCCCATCGATATGTACATGAATTTCCACCAAGAGGTCGAGGAATATCGCAGGAGCATGTTGGTGGCAATCATGAGAAATATGATCAACGCTAAGGTTTGTGAAATGGATGAAGAAACTTTCAAAATATACTGGAAAGATGACCTCGATATTCTGATAGGACATACACAACATTATGGTATGTGTCTCTTCATTTCGGCATGAAGTATGCCTAAGGTCACTGATAATATCATGAACGCATCCAGGTACATACGTATTCTCTTGACCGGACATCTCGCTATCTTGTAGAAGCGGGATCTGTGGAAAGTCCCGGTCTAGGTTATTCTTAATCATGGCAAGAAAGCTACAGCCGAATCTAAAAACTGACGCAGAGTCATGATGTAAAACGAAGCAGTCATGTTTCCTCTGCCGCTTTCTGTAAAGCTCGTGTTTAAGTGCGATGAGTGTTCACACATGGAGCCCTATTAGGCATGATAGCCTACGTTCATCCAACATTTTATGGTAGGTAGAAAGTTATGACAATATTCTTTGCAAACTATTCCTCTATTAATTTGTCATTATATAATATCTACTCTCAATTACATCATTATTATTAGTAAGTGTTATGTCTCCTCTAAGAAGCAGACTGAGCATCGAGCGACAAAACATCAGCCTCCGCATTCTCGCATGTCGCAACAGCGGCGGGATCAAGAATATGCTCCTGGCTCTCCCTCATATCGAAAGCGGTACTAAGGCGCGATGCAGAATGAACAATAGTATCAAGCCTTATGGACTGACGCTTCACGCTCCGTTTTGATCGGGCCGTGAAAAGTGACTTGGGCCTGTTACCTGAGTTTCCCGACGAGCTCTTCTGAGTTTTTTCCACAAAGTATTTGAAAAGCGGCGCTAGCGTCGGTATCGAGGCAACAACGATGCCTAGGTTGTTTTCGATGGTGGACCACATAATGAGACTGCTTGAGTCGAGATAGTTAGAGAGATTGCTGACGGTCTGGATGCGGAAGATTTGGATGATAGTTATGAAGGTGCCCAATGCGAGCAGACCTAGTAGTGCGAACTTCTTCCGCTTTTGGATATGACTTTTGATCAAGACGGGGAATGGTAGGAACATGCTGCTTAAGTAAGTGTATGTTGGCTATCAAGAGGCCGATGCTTACATGGTGACATCGAAGAAAATAGTCAGTGAAGCCATGCTGAGGTAAAATGGAACCGACTGTAAGCATTGGCCATCAGTAACGGCGGGGTCCCATTGTTTGGATATCTAAAAAGGTTACACGGAAGGCCGGAATACTTCAAGGCCAGAATATGACTTACCGGCTGGCATAGATTGACTTGAACAACGAGGAAGCTGACGTGGAAGAGTACGCACGCGACTATAAAAAAGATTGTAGTATTTCTTGCAACACCCTTGGGCATGAAACGAAGATAAGAGAGCAACAGACTGAGCTTGAAGCCCAGAATACTCGTTATGTAGCTGTGGCATCTGTCAGCAAAGCGACTGAAAATATGGTTGTATGCTATCACTTACAATGGTGCACCCATGTACTGAATCTAATGCTGGTTAGCCAAATCAGGGTGCAGGCTGGAATGAGTCTTACCAATCCAAAGTTATAGATATTCTCCGTTGGCATGTCGTTGAGTTCCGTCAATCCAAGGCCCCATTTGGTCTCTTTGGGCGAGAAGTTAGTTACAGTATCGTAAGATACGCATCTAGGATGCCATACGAACAATTGTCACAACAGCGAAGCCGCAGGAGGCTAACTATAGGATGTTAGCCATGAAAACATTGTATAGCAGTAGAGGAGACACTTACCCAGGTCACTCCTAACGTCCAGTCATCTATCAAGTGCAGCAGGTCAGTCAAAGATCAAAGGTCGCTGACATGTCCTCATACGTACCAGCGCCGATTGCCTTGATCATCCTCCCACGGACATAGAGACGCAGCGATAAAACCAAAAGAGACAGTGTTGTGAACATGATTGCGATAGCAGTTATCTGTGGACCGACATTGGCTGCCTGATCTGATGTATTATACGCCCAAGCCATGAGGTTTGCGTCAGTGGAATATGCGGTTGTCTAAAGGATTGCACGAAATATGTTTTCATTGGCATTTCAAAGAGGTGTTGCTGCCGCGATGTAAGTATCAATGCCCATCATGCACGTCGTCCGAGTCATTTCCAGAAGGGTAATGCCCAGGAGGTCGGCAGGTTCCGTGGAAGCTCGACATGGAACTTGCGCATGTTAGGATGTTCTCTTCAAGAAGGCATGCCTTGCTTCAATATGACAGGCGAACCTTGAACGAATTCGAGACAGAAGTCTTACGTCTTGAAGGGGAGCCGGGATTTCGGCACGTGCCCAGCTCTGACCTCAACCATCTCAACTTTTTGGCCAATCGAGCCCTTTAAAACATCATCTACGAACTGCCAACAGGCTCTAGTATTATTGCTAAATGATAAACTGGGGCATTTCGCCAAGTCTTCGGTCCGCAATAGTGCCTCGGGACATGGTTGACGCACATCGTTACAAATGGATGATTTCAAGCACCGGCAGAACTAGGAAACCCTTTGGCTGTGGTGCGTGCGGAATAATGGCACGAGAGTACTTTGACCAGTGTTAGCACGGGGGAAGATAGCGCGGTGTAGTTCGAGGCTGGTACCGGGCATTTTAAAAGTTGAGGCCCCGAGTTTGGTGGAGAGACGATCGGAGGACGCTCCGCTCGCCTTCTCCGGATGTTTCTCGACGCATAAGCGTCCGGGGAAATCCTTGGGTTTCGATATTAGGCTAGGAGCATACTCGCCTTGGCTCCCAATGGGTCGCCCCGCATCAAACACGCCGTCGTGCTGTCGCGCTGTCACATCGTGGCAAAGTGAAACCCGTATGAGCCGACTCTCCAGTTTGCATCATCAGCCGAGAGGTTACATTCCGATCACACCCCAGCGGCTGCATGACATCTATCAACATCGGTACCAGGAGACAAAAAGATTTAACAACTGAGGCGTAAAGTCGGTGATGACGGGAACGGGCCACTCACCGGACACTAAACTCTCTAAAGAACTACCCGAGATGACCTAGTCTCGTCGCCACACGTGGGCGCGAAGTATGCAAGGCGTCCAATGTCTGTTATAATAAGCCAAATACCCTGCATACTCAGGCTTACAGGCCGACAATTTCTCTCGCTCTTGGCACACTCATTATGCACTTTCCGCTCATTCAATGCACGATTTTTGGCATCGTAGCCGCGAACAGACAAACACGCAGTCAATGCAAGACTTTCCCGGGCGACGTTTCATGGCCGTCAACAGCGCAATGGGATGACTTCAACAAGACGGTTAGTGGGCGATTAATAGCCACTGTACCGCTTGGCTCGCCATGCCATGGATCGAGTTTCAACAATGCGACTTGCGAAAGCCTGAAGTCCCAATGGCAGACTGAACAGATTCAGTATGTACTGCGTGCCTGGTTGCAAGAATACATACTTACTCAATTACTAGCTATGATTCCTCATCGTCTGTCATGGCCCCTTTCTTTGCTAACCAAAGCTGTGATCCTTTTCAGCCACGAGATCGCCCATGCGAACTTGGCAACTATGTTCGGTATGCCGTAGATGCCTCGGGGCCTTCTGATGTGCAAGCCACCATCGCCTTTGCTGCGTTGAAGAATATCCGCCTTGTCATTCGCAACACTGGTCATGACTATCTCGGTCGCTCTACAGGTGCGGGCTCGTTGGCGGTATGGACACACCATCTCAAGGACATCACCCATGTTTCCCAATACAACAGTTCAGGATATGATGGACCGGCTTTCAAAATTGGGGCTGGTGTTCAGGGTTTCGAATTGATGACTGCTGCCCGAGACCAAGGCCTGATCACGGTCGGAGGTGAATGTCCCACAGTCGGCATCGCTGGTGGTTATACTCAGGGTGGTGGACATTCAGCCATCAGCACCAGCTTTGGTCTTGCAGCCGATAACGTACTGGATTGGCAAGTCGTAACAGCGAGTGGAAGTCTCGTGAACGCCAGCCCGACAGAGAACTCGGATCTGTTCTGGGCGTTGAATGGCGGTGGAGGTAGTACATATGGTGTCGTTGTATCAATGACTGTCAAGGCCTACAAGGAAGCTGTTTTTGGAGGCGCTAGCTTATCATTCTTTACGACAAAAAACGAGCAGGACGTCTTCTACGACGGTATTCAAGCCTTCCACGAGGAGCTGCCTGCCATGGTAGATGCCGGAGCCATGGTAGTGCATTACTTTACAAACTCATTTTTCATGATCGCCCCGCTCAACGCATACAACAAAACCGAGGCCGAGGTCAAGACCATTCTTGCACCGTTTGTAGCCAAGTTGGATTCCAAAGGCATCAACTACACCGTCGAATACAGCGAGTTTGACACGTACTATGAGCATTACGACAAATACTTTGGTCCTCTTCCCCTTGGCAACATCCAAGTAGGCATCGCCCAGTACGGGACTCGGTTGATTCCACGAGATGTCGTAAGCAACATCACCGAGACCTGGAAAGCAGTTGTGGAGAAGGGAGTGACGTGGATTGGAGTCGGTACCGACGTCAAGTCCTTTGGCTCACAGAAGACGACTTCCGTTCACCCAGCCTGGCGCAAAGCTATTGTGCATGCGACTCTTACACTTCCCTGGAACTTTACTGCCCCCTGGTCTGAAGCTTTCACCACGCAGGACAAAATGACAAACGAGATCATCCCTCTTGTCGAGGCTGCAACCCCTGGCAGCGGTTCGTATGTCAATGAGGCTGACTTTCGTCAACCAAACTTCCAGTCGACATTTTGGGGTAAGAATTACAAGAAGCTATTGAAGATCAAGAAGAAGTGGGATTCTTCTAGTCTTTTCTATGCCACGGTTGGAGTTGGTAGTGAGGCTTGGACTGTTCAAACGGATGGCCGCATGTGTCGTACAAAATAAACGTAGCTGTCATGCTCTTGTGGGATCGCATTGGCTTTGGTATGCAAAGTTGATCTCGGCGGAACATAAACGTAATACAATACTATTAATATTCGTGTAGTCGTGCATGATAGGAAGCAGTCGCCTTTGAACTTGTGGATTATCAGGGGTTTTAGCGTCGTGTTAGCGCCAATGACGTATGTCAACAATTGCATCGTTGGCAAGAAACCCAAAATCTTAAGAACAACCAACATCATGCCTCCCAAGAAACTAAACAAGGATGGCGACCAAGCTCTGCAGAATGACTCCAAATCTGAAAAGCCCGCAGTTTCCGACGAAGAGGTGCGCCAGGAGGCAGGGAAAGCTGCCGATGCTTCCCTTGCCGCACAGAAGAAAGCCAAAGAGCTGCAAGATGCGGCTGCAGCAGCCAGAGATCCGGAAGAACGCCAGAAGTTGACGGAAGAAGCCACAAACGCGCATATTGAAGCCGAATCTTTCGGTAAAACTGCAAAGTATCTTCGTTCAGGTACCTTCCAAGGAATGGCCATGGGTACAGGACTTGGCGTTGCTCCTGGGGCCAGTCTAGGTGCCATCACAGGTACTCTAGTCGGAGGTGTATCGTCGACTCTTCTCGGTGGTCTGGGTGCTGGAGTAGGAGCTGCTACTGGCGCATTGCATGGACCGTTCTTGAATATGGGCAAAGTAGCAGGGAAGGGGATGAAGAAGCTTACAAGTTTCCTTCCAGAATGGGCAGCAAGCGAGGAGCAAAAAAGAACGCTAGAGAAGATGGTTGGGCAGGTGAGCGAACAAGAGCTGCCTGGGACTGAAGAGCTTGAGAAATTCAAGAGTGAAGGTGGTGCAAAGTTGGACGAAGGTTGGATGAAGACTGCGAAAGGGATGATGCCAGGAGAGAAGGAGATATCAGATGCAACTAAGGCAGGTGGAGCTGGTGATGAAGACACAAACTCAAAGACCGACGACAGCCAGCCCAATCAGCAATCGAGTGGACTCTCGGCGCAGAAGAGTGATAATCAAGGACGCAAGAAGCCACGGAAGCTGAATGCAAAGCCATCTGATGGTGACCAATCAGTGAAAGAGATGGGTGGCAATGGTGAAATAACCGGCGAGTCCAGGAATGATGACAGGGAGGACGGCGCTGAGAAGAGCGATGAATTGAATCGTAAGAAGGCTGAACTGGACCGTAGGGAGGCCGAGCTAGATCAAAAGGAAAAGAAACTGGCAGAGCGTGAAGAGTCCTTGAAACTAAAAGAAGAGGACAATGCCGATGTGACAACGTCCAAACCCAAAGGCCAGCCTCGCAAACTCGAAAGTAGATCTTAGATATTCTCAAGCTCAAAAGAGACATCCAGAGCGACATTTCTGGCGCTATTGACCATGCAGAATCATAGCGTAGTTTTTCTAACTGTGTTTTCATATGCAAGCTTGGTACACTGGTATTGAAGGTATATAGAATCATACAGTTCCATTGATTGTGCACATCCGCCAGGTCGAACCTTTTGTCACTATGGATATGGGACTGCAGCCATTCATCCCACTTCCTGCATCTTCCATGGGAGTTTTGCACCATGTTCTATATAGGTCTTCCAATCGTGACAAGTCACTTTACTCATTTTAATTTTATCGCAAGCCAAGATACAGATACCATGTCATTTGTGACCACGGCATTGCTGTATCACTACTGGCAACATGTCCACTCGTTTACGACGAAGCAATGCCATGCCTTGCTCTCCAACTTGCAAAATACGTGAATTTGAACAACACGACTCATCCACACTCCCAGTCTTCAGCAGCCCCACAACCGGCTACGAGAACAGCTTATTCGACCTGATAACCCATGCAGATGAGAGGTGTAGAGTGAACGCCCGCCATGCGCAATCCAAGGACAAACTTCTACCACAACTCACTCAGCATACCAGCAAATCAATCGCTTTATCAAGAGAGTCGCTAAGGAATTTTTGCAAACTCCAAACCTAATCGTAATCAAGCTACTATCCATCCATATTTTACAATCCAATGTAGCGGATAACATCATCTTTTACCTCCGAGATATAGACCTCTCGTTTGCCAGCTTTGGCTCAAACAAGAGCGTTGCGATACTTTACAGACCAGGGTTGACATGGGGAGAGCAAGATAAGGACTTTATGGCATTTTATCACCTGCAAAACTCGTTTCAGGATAGAGCTAGCAGGTACTTCTAAGGGTGAGCAAAAAAGAAAGGTAAAAATATAGTAGAACAAAACCAAGGAAAAAAGGCGAAAGAGGCAAAAAGAACAGCAAAAAAGTGTTGGACTTGCAGATAGGGTAAGCAAAAAAGAAAGGTAAAATATGCTAAAAAGAGTAGTAAAAGGCGTTGGACTTGAAGGAGATTTCTCAGGGTGAGCAAAAAAGAATGTCAAAAAATGATGGACTTGCAGGGAATCGAACCCTGGACCACTCCCATGCTAAGGGAGTATTATACCACTAAACCACAAGCCCGAATCGCTGTTGATTGATGAAAGACTGTCCATCACATTAAAATATATATCTATCTACAACAACATGTGCGAAAGCAGACGGGCCTGGTAGGGGCACTCACTTAAGCGAATTATTGTAGCGCCACACAGAAATTACACAACGCCAACATCTTAGCTCCAGTCTGTACCCACCTGCTTTATCTGGTAAAGTGTATCGCCTCGACGAATTGGTCTTAGCTATTGGATAGTCAGCTACAGGTGTATCCTACGACATTGCTTGTGAATATACAGCAGTAAGCAAATTTATTATGAACAACGACTTGTCTTGTTACTCTAGCTAAAGAGAAAGCGAACAAACTCGACAGGCGCTGTTTCTGAAAACTGTCGCTAATCAATGGGTGCAATGTTGGAGGCCGCTTTCGAGCCGCCTGTAGGCTAACTTGCAGTCACGGCGGCGTGCGATGAGTCTGCATCACGGCATTCTGCCATCTTGACGTATTAAAATTTCATGGACAGTCCATCTGCCTACACCATATGTAGACTATAGCCAAGATACCGAGTTTACGATGCACTGCCAGACGTGTGGACGCTAGAACGACCATGAAAGAGCAGCTTGGAATGACTGCAATCAATCGTAATGTTTTGGCTCCATCATGCTTTCATTTCCCAAATGTGTTCGTGGTACTTGCAGGGCGTGACGAGATGGCTGTACGTCTTTAGTGTTGGCTTCGCGTGTACAAATCCTCTGCCTGGTTCTTCGCGCTAGTCATATCTTTCCCCTCGGCCACAGTCGCTCCGCTCCTTCATAACTCCTCAGCTATTCTCGCCTCTTGTAACATTTAACTTTTCTCGGCAGTGCGCAACATGGTATCAAGAAGCGACGTGCACGCGTCTGAGCTCAATGGGTTGAGGTTAATGGAAGATGAAGAGATGCTACCCAACAGGCACCGTAAATTCGTGAAGTCGCTACGTTCAGCCGACTGCTGAGCGTGTGAGACTCGCAGTCTGCTCATCTCAGGTGGTACACTTGTAGCGATGGTGCTTCTCTCATCTTCACCGAATAACAAATCACAGCCTTCATGAGCAGCTGCGGACAGTGATTGTATGGTTATGCCAGGATCGAACGGGAATGCATTGACGTGTCACGCGACAGGCATCTTCGTCAACTCCGTAGTCTCTTGGCTTGGAACACTTACCAGACCATGTCTCCTGGTGCTACTGTCTAATGGACTTGGACAACCGTGTTTCTTGCGCAATCAACCTAAGTAGCAAGAGCGCTGCCCAAGACCTTCCGTGACGAGCGTTTTATTCTCAACAAGACTCTTCGCATAGCCAGTACCACATACCCATCTATCATTCATGTGCACGTTACACGGTATTGGGTTGCGCTCCCTGTATCGAGATGGGTGCTCGCCTTGGTAACGTTTCTAGCCGCAGCATGGCAGTCAACTACGCAGATGCATGTGTGACGGAACAATACGCTGCCTGTGGTCTTCATGACGTTGAACACGACGCGGATAATGTAGAAGTAGGACTTCGTGTGAAAGCACTTGAAGGACAGGCTAAGGAGCTGAAGGGGAGATTGGATACTAGTGCTGGGGATGTGACATTTCTTCGTGCGTGATAAGTTTAAATCTTCTTCGAGGTGGTAAATGTCGCCATCACAAGTATATTAAAACGAGGGGGGTGGGGGTGAATCATTATAATATTATTACTCTTCATTATCATTAGTAAAAGAACAAACGCCAGACACCTTGCTTAAGAAATCTTGTCATGCCAGAATGCCACGAATCAGAAAAAACACAAGCTCCCCATTTGAAGTTCCCATATGGGGTACTAGACACCAGTATCACTTAGCAGCAAACCTGCTCTTCGCCCTCAGTCTCGCTCCGAAGAAGAACAGGATATATACACCGACGCTGCAACCAGCTGACAACCCAGCAAGCAGACTAACACCCCTGCCCACACCAAGATTATGGAACAGCGGATACGAGAAATGAATAGCCCCCGTCGCGAGTGCGCTCCTGAGGAAATCGTTTCCTGCAAACAGACTAGCCGCGTACTGGGGATACACAAGCGGCAGGTAGAGGAAAATACACTGGATGATGAGGAAGATGCCGATCGTGGTGATTACAATGCCGATGCACGACACGATCCAGTGAATATCCGAGTTAGACGTCCACCCGAAGATGAACAGGCCCACGGGAACGAAAAAGGTGACGAAGAGCGCAGGGATGAGACGGCGTTCCGGGGCTCCGAGACCATGGAGACGAATACTGGGTTCGACGCGGTAGCGAATGTACCACCAATACCACACTATGCTGAGGACGACACCGACAGTGACGGAGAGGAAGGTGAGACCGAGTTCGCCGAGATTGAAGGCATACATCTCGTTGTAGACGAGGGGAAAGGCTTCAAAGAAGGAGTAGAAGATGCCGTACACGATGGCGGTGTAGACGGCTGTGAAAGCGATACTGGGATCGAGGAGCATGAGTTGAAAGGGGCGCCAGAGAGCTTCGACAGCGATGGCGCGGGGTGTGAGGTTTGCTTGGTCGATTTCAGATTGGCTTTTCAGCTGCGCGTCGCCGGTGAGGAGGCGGAGGCGTTGGGCGCGGCGGAGGAGAATGGTGGCGTTGGATGTTTCTGGGAGGAAGAAGAAGAGGGCAAGGAAGATGGGGCCGTTGAGCCAGAGCATCTCCCATAGCGACCAGCGCCAATTCTTGGCCGCGACGCTGAAGCCACTAATGATGGGCCCGAGGGCGGGGCCGCATGTTGCTGCAAAAGCCCACAACGAGAGAACGTAGGGGAGCTTGATCAAGCTGTAAATATCCTGGAGAGTGGCACCGCCGGTTGCGAGGCATGGGCTACCGAAGAAACCTTGCAGGAAGCGGAGGACGATGAGTCCGGCGAAGTTGTCTACGAGTGCAGAGGGTACGATGAGAATGACGAAGATGGCGTAGGAGACAATGTATGGTGGATTGCGACCGATGATTGGGATCTCGCTCAACGGCGAGAAGAGTAGCGGACCGAGGCCGTATGCGAAAACATACATGGACAATCCTAGCGATGCGGCGCCAATTTCCACGCCAAATCGCTCCATAACGCCAGGAATACTGGGACTGTAGATAGCACTACCCATGTAGACGCCCATGGTGTACATCAGAATCAGGAATAGGACGATGGCTTTCTTCCCAAAGCTCCAATTCTGAGGATTTGAAGCATCATCAGTATCGTACCAGTCCACAAGAATTGTCCCGTCGTCAAGTATCTCAGGCTCGAGTGGCCGTGTTGGACCACGCTCTACCGTTGCTAGTGAGAACTGCTGTTCAAGATCTGCCTGCGTAGACGACTTGTGCAGTGCTGTCCGCGTTCCCACACGGGAGATTTGTGTGCGTGCCGTGTGCTGTGTCCTCGCTGTCTGCACCTTTTCCAAGTTGCTAGTAAGGTCGTCTCCGCTCTCTGACGCCGCTTCCTCGATGACAGTTTCTGGGTCGGGATAGCATACTTCCTCTGTGGCTGGCTCGTCTTTTTCGACTTGGGTTTCTTCAGTGGCGTCTGAGATGAGGCGCTTCGGAACGGGCCGAGTTTGCCGGGTGTAGGCTGCTGGGACTACAAAGTCGGGGAGCTCTTCCGGGTACTTGAGGATTTTGTTGTTTGTGAGGTATCGCAGGATTTGGCCGATTGGGGCGTCACGTATCAGAGCCGACACCATCTCGGCGGTTTTGGTGATTTGGGTGTTTATCTACAAATGCGCAGTAATACGAGGGAAGTGGTTGATGGAAGTATTCAGGACCGTCGCATGTAATAAAATGGTTTGAATGGATGAAATTTTAATAGACCATGACCTCAAGCCATACTTATCCTCTCCTGCACTCACCAGCGCATTCTACTTTACGCACATGCTGTTTCACCCCACGGTGCAGATGTTCTTCGTAATCAAGACATCTCACAAAGCAGATGAGTTTACAAATCTCCGTACCAAATGTCTCGGCAGCGGGGCTAAGGGCAGTGGAAATCGATTACTATTCGTCCGTAGATTTCTACTGCAACCTGATCCCAAGCGGTGACATGAAACGCTTGTCGGCTTTGCTGGTTCAGGAAGTAAGAACTTGTTGGAACGGTGAGGAAATCGTGCAGGAGATGCTTTCTAATCATGGCTTACTCACCGCACAGTAGCGCTAGTGGACTTTCGGGTTTTATCCAGTCTCAAGGGGTTTAGCGTGAGACCTGATCATTAATCTCACAAACTAACCCTACGTCATATTTTCAACATGTGTGTGGTATGCAGCTGGTGTTGGATTTGTGGACGCTGGCATATAGCTAATAACTAATCACTGGTGTGTATCTGCAGCCGTGCCAAGGCGATTTCTATTATGGAGGACTGCGTGCAGCTCGTAGATTACACTTTGTCAGCCCCAGAGCAAAAAGTTTCTAAAGCTCCCTTCTATCTGTCCTTCAACCTACTTATCCAACCTCTTACTCTCATGCGCGAACGTACCATGACTAAGAGTCATAGCCTCTTAGCCTGCCAAAAAAAGAATATCAGATGGACTCGCGGGGAATCGAACTAAACAGATTGTTAGTACGACTGTAAACCTCATATTGAGAGGTGCGAGTTGCCACTTACCCCCGGACCACTCCCATGCTAAGGGAGTATTATACCACTAAACCACGAGCCCGATGAATTGTTGCTTGAGAACTCAAGCTGTTTGATGGGATGCCGCCAGATTAGTGCTGTTATAATGTCGGTGAAAACGACGGGTGTGGGGAATTAGAGGCTTTGGGTCAAGCGAATGTGCTCTGCGTCTCGACCACGCACCATTTAAGGCTGGCCCCACCGCCTGCCCACACAACGGGTATCATCGTAATAATGGAGTGATACATGATTCCAACAGTAATACAGACTTGCATATGGCACTACTGCTCGCTGCGTCTAAGAAACATGTGCTTATTCGCTTTGGGCTTTTACAACCAGAAATCATATGTGCAAACAGTCAAGAACATACGACTCCAGAAGAGGGCTAGGATATAACTGTATCTGGGAGGCAGATTCGCATCTGTAATCTCAGTATCGAGACTGTGGAATCTATAGGGTATCATGCTTTTAAATCATTTCATCATCCGCTCCAACTCTACTCGCGACCCCAAGTATCATCATCACCAATCTCCCCAATAATCTCCACGCCTTGTTCTTCCTGGAAAGCAACCTGCTTGTTTTTGCCCCGCTTCTTTTTCCCTTTGCCATTCTCCTTGTTTGCTGCACCGTCACCATCCAGCGGGTTTCCATCTTCATCAATCCCAGCAAGCTCCCTCTGGCGTTTTCTTTCCTCGGCTTCTGCCTTTGCTAACGCAATCCGTCTCTTGTAGTCGGCCTCGACATCAGCCATTTGGCGCTTGATCTCATCTACACCCGTAAACGACGCCTCAGTCCTGTTGGCTTTTTCCAGATACATGCTCCATCCTCCCTCGTTCATTTCACAGCGACCCTGCAGTGCTTCCCTGACGCCTTCGGGATTATCGCGCTCTTCACGGGTAAACTTGGTCTTGATGGAGCGCCGAGTGAAGCCGGGAAACATTTGAGATATCATTTGGAAATCTGTACCAAAAGATCTGAGGCCCTGATAGAAAAGCTCTGTAAGTTCCACATTCCAGCGTCGACCTTGGCCTGGAAGAATGAATTCGTTGGGAAAACGCTTGTTGTTTTTCATGAAGCTGCGATTTGTAAGACGGGCTGTAATATCCTGATCCTCGGTGATGACCATCTGATCAATCTCGCGGTCTGCGTCACCCTCCCGATCGATGATTCCGGTTTCAGGTACCAGCTCCATATTGCCCTCTGCGTTTAGTCGGAAGCGAGCGGTCTCAGATTGCGCAGCCAGCTCTGCCCCTTGCTCAGCTAGTGCTTTGTCTGCTGCTTCCTGCTCAGCCTTCGAAGCTATTTCTCGGGAATCCTCCTCTCTTCGGCGTTGTTTGACCGCTTCCCAGTCTATTGTGCGCATCTCCTTTTCTCGAGCAGAAAGCTTCCCCCAACGAACGTTGCGAGCTGCCAGAGAGTCCATGTAGGTGACATCAGGGTCGATGGTCTGATCTTCGGCATCAGATGGGGTAGCCTCACGCGGTGGTCGTCCCCTTCTCTTCTTCTCCCTCCGTGTGCCCTCCTCGCCTTCAATACCATCTACCTCATCGGCCTCGGGAGTGGGCCTCCTTCTCCTCTTCGGTTTCGGTTTGCGGTGTGTAGCAGCTGCTATGATCTCGTCTGCTATGCGTCCGACCTCTTCCTCCGTGCCCTCAACGATCTCGCTACTCAGGGCTCCTTTGGGTTTCCGGGGCTTCTTCGTCCTCCTCGAGACTGCGGGAACTCCTTCACCATCTTGTGTGGCCGTTCCGGTGGCTTTCGTCTTTGTGTGGGACTTTGCGCCGGGTCGTTTCCTTGTGGATTGTGGCTCTTCGTCATCCTCGGCCTCATCCTCCTCTTCAATATGGTCTGCATCTGCATCTACCGTAACATTCTTCTTCGCCCGGAGCCTGGCGGGCTGGCGTGGCTTTCGGGTAGGCACACCGGCGACAGTTTGCTCGCTGTTATCTTGGGAGTGGTTCACTGCTGCCCATGGCAGTTTTCTCCTGTTTCTGGGTAGTGGAAGAGTCTGGTTGGCTGTGATTAAGGGAGCAGTGCTTGTGCCAAGTAAATGCTCGCCGTCAACATCCGCTGTTGGTGGCGCACTCACAACTGCATTAACTTGGACTTCCTGGCTTGGCTGTACGGGCGACTCTAGGCGCTGCCTCTTGGGCGACCTTCCCGCCTGGACGTCCTCCTCGAGGTAATGGGTCGTGAGGCCTTGCGAGGTAGGGGACTGAGCGATACCGGTTTCATTGGCCGCCTGGGTCTGGACATTCGGTTCGATGGATGCTGGAGGCGCGGTCGCAGTAGCAGGAGCAGTAACAGTCAACGGGTCAGCTTGGGGCGTGCTATTCCCGGTAAGCTCTTGGGTCGGGACAGGCGTCGGTGATTGTACGGCAGGTATCGACTCGGCGGCAGGCGTATCCAGGGCCTCGAGGTTGGGTTGCGAAGTAGGCGGTTCAGCAGTTGATGCACGTGTCTCTGGTGCTGCTGCAGACGATGATGGTGCAGCGGGTGCAGCGCCTGGTCTCCGTCGTGCTGCTTTGGGTGCAAACTTCTTGCCCGTCGTATTCTCTATCCACGTCTTAGCGGCGCGGGTACTATCGCATGGGACGACTCACTATTAATAAACGAACTAAAGGCCGCAGCGGGTTTAGACGTTGTAGGCGGCTGGTTGGCAACCTCCTCAGCCGACATGATTTACTCGCAATTGCTACCTCGCACACCAATATATGGCCACTATCACTCGTCTCATATTTGGCGGGGGAATCGTCGAGTTCCAGGTAACGACGAAAAGAGGGAACTGTTCGCGTTCTCAAACACAGACCATCTGCTAGCGTGCCACTAGTTTGCTTATGTAAGGGTAACTAAGGAACTCTCTTCGCTCAACGCCCACCGTCTCCTCACCCACGGCCTCACACGACGTTCGGACCCCCTCCTGTTGCTCCCCCGTCACCCGTCAAACCACGTGCCCTAAGTCGCTCCTTCATCTCGCTGCAGGATCTGAGAGCGCGCGCGTTTTCAGTGCCCTCACACCTCGCCGGCGTCACCTCGATGAGGCTCGAAGCCAGGACCGTCGCACCCCCATCGCTTGACGCTGTCAAGATGGAGGACCGGAAGCGGCCCATCACTGACGACGCTGCTCCTCCTGCTAAGAGGCAAGCTGTGACTGTCAACGGTGCTCGCTCCCACCCAGACGCTGACTTGCCGTGGAAAGATGACATCGAGGTTCGCCCCCCGATTACCACCCGCCCACCTCCTCCGCCCACGGCGCATACACCCGCTGACACTGCGATTCTACAGTCGTTTCAGAAAGATGCCATTCTGCGGCAGATGCGCGAGTACAAACGCGAAAAGGCCACGGTCGAGTCACAACTGAGTGAGCTGGAGGGCCGTTCCAAGTACCACGATGACCATCTACGGACAATAGACGCTTGGTTCGATCAGGTCAGTATACCCTTGGGATTTGATTGAGGTGACGCTAATTGCTCTTTAGCTTATCGATGAGATCAAACTCCGGGGGTCTGACCAATTGCCCGATGCCGATTTCACTTCGACCATGCCCGCTACGCTACTGTGCGAGGACAACCAGACATTCAAGAAACATTTGTCTAGCCGCAAGGACAAGATTCTTGCTTCTCTTTCTGATCTATTCTCAAAGTATCCTGCAAGTAGCCCCGAGGTTGCAGATTTGCAGCAGAAGCTTTCGGAACTTCTGGCTACGGAGAAGGATCATGTTGTTCGATTGCAGCGCGTTACTGCCGAGAAAGAGCAACTGTCCGATCGTTTGGATACGGCTACTCATCGCTATCTTGTCGCTGAGAAGAAGCTTGATCGTTTAAAGAGCGCTCAAGTCCAGAAACTCGAGCAGCAAGCCGTTGGCACCAGCACTGCTGTGAAAGAGGAGGCACCGTCTGCAAGCAATGGCACAGAGTCAACCAACGGTACATCACCGGGACCTATCAGCGAAGAGCTGGAAACTGCAAAGAACCAGGCCATAGCTGAGGCAACTAAGCGGAAGGAGCAACTCGAACAGATCGAACAAGAGAACAAGAAGCTTACTGAAGAGGTTTCAGCCTTGAAAGTGAAGCTCACTGGACTGTCGGATGATGACTACGCCAAGACGGATCTCTTCAAAGCTATCAAGAGCCAACATGAAGACGTCATCAAACGCATTAATAATCTCGAAGCCACCAACATTCAACTACGAGAAGAGGCGCAGAAATATCAGGCAGAGCGAACTGCATACAGGATCAAAGTCGACGATGAGGTACGTGCGAGCTTGGCAGATTCTGCAAGCCACGTTTCGCAAGCAGAAGCCAACTGTGCGCGCATTCGAAACGCCCGAGATGAACTCCAGACACAAAAGACTGTTTTGGAAGCTAGCCACAACGATGCGAGAGAATCTATTGAGCAGTCGAAGAAATTGGCCAGCGCGTGTGACGACCGGATTGCTGCTCTAGAGTCCGAATGTGCGCGTCTACGATTACAGATTGCAGAGCATCAAATATCAAGCGAACAAGAATCGCCAGGATTGGATGACTTGACACCAGAGCAACTGCGCAACAAAATCTCCAAGCTCGACGGTCAAACCAAACTCTTGAGCAACGAGCTCCTCGGCATGGAGGATGCATGGAAGAAAGCACATGCGTCTGCGAACAAGAACATTATGACGATTGCTACTTGGGAGGAGAACATTGCCAAGGCCCACGCGGACAAAGCCAAAGCAGAGCAGAAGTACTTTGCAGCTATGAAGACCAAGGGAGAGCTGGAACAACAGGTCCGTATCCTACGTGCACAGACTACGAAAGCAACCGAAGTTGTAGCGCAGTTGAAAGAGGCGGACTCTCTTAGTCGGTCCCTGGTGGACAAGCTGGAGAAGCAAACTGCGGAAATGCGATCGCAGATGGACGACCTGTCTATTACGCACCGCCAACTGCAGCAAAAGGTCAACGAGAACGCCATTACATCTGAAGGTCACGTCAGCCAGATAGCAGAACTGAAGAAGCTTGTTGAAACCAAGGACGCGACGTGCCTTGCCGCCAAGCACGCCCAACGCGAGTCAGAAAGCGAGCGAGGCAAGCTAGCGGCGCAAGTTGCAGGATTGGAGAAGCAGGTGCAGATTTACAAGAAGAAGAGCACGGCCAACCAAAGCTCTGAAGTTTCGACCATGGAACTGTTGATTCAGTGTCAAATCTGCAAGAGCAAGCTCAAGAACACCGTCATCAAAACTTGCGGGCACATGTTCTGCGATCAGTGCGTCCAGGACCGGCTTACCAACCGTGCGAGGAAGTGTCCAAACTGCGGCAAGGCCTTTGGCAGCAACGACACAATGCGGGTCCATTTGTAGGGCGTCTTCATCTGGGTGGGGGTTTTTTTTATCTCTTAATTTGCCGGCACGGTTGGCCATGTACATCATCTGCGTTTTCCTTCGAGTACCCTTTTTCCACATTTACAATAGCGTTGATGGCAGCACTATTTGGTGGCTTGAATATGTTGGCGTTTTGCGGATGGCCTTTGGTCACGTTCTATGGCGTTCATGTTCGGCAGCGTAGGAGCGCAAGACTATGTACGATCAGAGTGCGGTGTATTTCCAGCATGTTCAGCTAGACGGGCTAGCTTTCTACTTGGCGTGGGTGGGTGTGGGCTAGATAAACACGATGAATCCTGCGGGCCTCGGGTCACTGAAGGTCAAAAGGGGGCAATGCAAATGAGCATGTCAAGATTACGTCAGGGATTCGTGCCGTGCAATGTCATGTAACTGTGACTCACATGCGAAGGCGAGCAGGTAGGCTGGTCAATACGACGACCATCAGCCAACCAAGCAAGAGAGACATAGGCCAGAATGGAAGGAAAGGCGGGCCTTGAAGGTGCAGGGTTCACAAAGGTAGGATTGTAGGGCTGGGATGCCAGGGGGTGACTGCGTGCAGTGCGTGCAGTGCGTGCAGTTGCGTTCCTCTGCGTTCCTCTGCGTTGCCCCGTGCGACCGGTTGCTCTACACCCTTGCTATCGACGACTATAACCACCACGACCGCGCACATGGAAAGGCCACCACCAGACACATATTCGGCTCACCTCAAACTACCCAATTTGCCTTTCTATCCAAACACATCAATCGGAAATTCCCAAACAAAGCCGCCCGCCTCCGACACTAGTGCCATGTCTCCCAACGTGCTCAGCGCCCGCGACACGAACGCGCAAGTCAAGCCTGTTCCGTCACCAGAGAAGGCAGCGGAGAAGAAGGATATTAAGAGTCTCGAATTCCACCGCCAGGTTCTGCAGTCGCGTATGAATGATGGCGAGCAGTGAGTCGCCAGTGCGTTGGTCGTGCACAACAGTACAGTACTGACGCCACGACAGGGAACAAAAGTTCGTCTCGCCGTCAGACGACATTATGAGCCCTGCTACACAGAAGCTGCAAGCGTTCAAGACCAAGCACGTCATGAAGAAGTAGGTCGACCACCACACGAGCGAATAAAAGGCCATGGTAAGCTAACCTCAAACAGGTCGAAGCCACAACTACTGTTTAAGAAGACGGGCGCTAAGAGCTTCGAGCCGATGAAGGACAGCAGCGCACCCATGTTTGCCGATATCCCCAAAAAGGACGCGTAGATGGAGGAGGGCGCAGACGTTTAGATGGTGTGAGCGGGCGGGGCATGGAATTCCTTTTTGGCGCATCTGGTTCCTGTATACCCTTTTTGGTGGCCGCAATCCTGCCGGCTGCTTTGGAACTTCTCGGATGAGCTGGGTCTTGATCGGATGGTGGATTTGTTACGATTATTACGAGTGAATGTCACGGCTTGCGATTATAGCATACCATCAATGTGATGAATTGGGAAATGAGCCCTGTGCAAACTAGAATTGCTTCTGCATGTGTAATGCCTACGCATGCGCCCGAACGGGACCCTCGTCTATGTTTGGAAATGTCGCCAAGCCACACATTGTACGCTTCTCTAGCTGCATCCTCGCCCGACCCACACGATGGCACCACCACCTCCGGATCGGCACGCTCTTCAGGAGGAGATAGCGGACCTCGAAAGACGTCTACACGATGCGAAAGCCCGCCTGAATCCAGACAGCAGTGGCGCGACACCCTCGTCGGCGGCTGGGGATGGTGATGCGGGTCCGTTGTCGCTTTGCTTGTTGTCCCTTATCGCCTCCATCTGACATCTCACAGCCCTCCACGCTCTCCTCCTTCTCGCTGATTCAGCCCTGCCTCTAGGTTCATTCGCCTTCAGCAGCGGCTTGGAGTCGTATCTCGCGCACCACAAGCCATCGCCGGCGTCGGCGTCACAGGTACCAGCCTTCAACACGTTCCTCCGCCTCTCGTTATCGACACTCGCCAGCACATCACTCCCGTATGTGCTTGCGGGGTACCGCAATCCAGCAGATGTCGAGAGGCTGGACAATGACTTTGACGCAAGCACACCATGTACGGTTGCGCGACGAGCGAGCATAGCACAGGGACGGGCATTACTCGCAGTATGGGATCGAAGCTTCCGGCCGCAGTACAACAATTCCAAGCGGCACACATCTCAGGATGCTGTCAACGGCCTACCGGACACAGCGGTAGCTATAACAGCGCTCGCATCCTTTACCTCTGGACTCCGCACCTCGGAGCACATCAACGTGCACCTAGCTCCGCTCTGGGGTCTCGTTACAAGCATCCTGGCAGTTCCACTACAACAAGCGGCATATCTGTTTCTATTCTCGCATGCGAGGACGGTCGTTAGTGCGGCGGTCAGGGCCAGCGTCATGGGTCCCTATCAGGCGCAAGCGGTACTAGCCAGTGCGGAGCTGCAGGACAGGATACGGGGGTTAGTGGACGAGGGATGGGACACGACAGTTGAAGATGCGAGCCAGAGCGTTCCAGTCATGGACCTCTGGGTGGGGAGACACGAGAAATTGTACTCGAGGATTTTCAATTCTTGAATAGTGAATAGCCTGCTCAACGTCTGGCGCTGCTGTTTCCAATCCAACCAGGGCTTCTGGTTTCCGATTGTTGCTCTCCCGCGGCTTTGTTAGTGGTTTACACAGCTGAGGGTTTGAGACCGGATCGACGCCAGCACATGGAATGGTACGATGGGTGGTTGCCAAGGTTGGAGACCCACAACTTTGAAAGACCATTGCTCGAGAATAGGCAGAAACGGCCAATGTAAAGATGAAAAGACAGCAAATAATCGAGGCATCTTTGAGATAACCTAGCACCAGACTCAAAGCAGCCGCCTGCACGCCATGATCTCGTCGTTGCTGACATTACACTTCTCCTACATCTCGCCAAGATTGAGACAGTATCGGGCGGATCATATTGCGCCCACGTTGTACAAAGCACGCAAAAGATACCGAAGACGAGTTCCCGGGCATCGCCAAGGCGTAGGGATGCTCTCTCTTCTTCTTGCCGGTGAACTTCGGTTTGGTGGTCAATGCATCAATGCTTCCATGTAGCGGACGGGCCGAGTCGCTTCCAGTATGCTGAACGAGGTCTAGCACCTGCTTGACCAAGTGTGTGCGATCGTTGGATGAAACGGTGTGTTGGTCAAGCGTAGGTATCGCGACCCACGGTCAACTTCTGACATGTCAGTGTCAAAGTATATCGCTCGTCCATGACAGCTAGCAGAAGTGCATGCTCCTGTTGAAGCTTAACCTCAGACGTAGGCTCCAAGGCAAGACGGCGGTTGACTTGAAGCTTTGCAATGATACCGTTCGCCCGGAGGGTTGACGATAGTCTTAGTTGTCCTCGGCCGCCGGGCTAATGCTGCTGTAATTGGCGTCTCAAAGACGGGTCCGCGTTACTGCAAAAGAAAATTCTTCTGGCACAGCACGCGCCGTGAGAATTTGACGATATTCAACGGAAGACCGGGTGCGATCGGAAATTACGCGCTCTCCTCAAACAGGCGCTGCCATCAATGCCTTGAAGTAAGCTAGGATTGAAGAATTGGGAACCAGTGCCTTGGCCATGGGTTGGGCGACGCTAGAAGCCCCAGGGCCCGCTTTTCGTGCAATGCCCGAGATGCTAGCCTCAGGACCCTCGCTCTTATGAAACTCCAACAGCCTCAACCCCCACTGACGACCAAAAGTTGGTGAACCCGAGACATATAGCTGCCGTACAGAGTGTCGCATGTCAGTTGATGAATCAACGCCAGATGTATCAGTGCAACAGTGCGTTGGCGTAATTTCTGACCCGGAAATGTCACAACGATGCCCCCTCTTTACTGCAGAGGCCATATAGAGGAAAGCAATATTCAGGTTTAAGAATATAAGAAAGCCACACGCACAAAACATCAGAATATCCATATACACAATAGCAACTCACCCAGCATTGTCTTTGGACAACCACCACCACCCCGCTCTCTCTCATTCTCTATACATAGTTGCACACGCACATATACATACACAAACACTCACACGCACACGCACACATTTCCAACATGCCTACACACGGAGAGCGCAACATGGAGCAAGGCCAGGAGGCCTACTCAGCCAACTTCAACCAAGGCCACCTACAACTCCCTCCCAGCCAAAGATACACTATCGGTTCGTCTCTCCCCATCACTACCAGCCCTTTCAACCCCACTAACTCTTCTGCTCCCCTAGTAACCTGCATGGACGCTCGCATCGACCCTACAGCCGCCTTCGGTATCCCACTCGGCGCCGCCCACGTCATCCGCAACGCCGGCGCCTCCGTCAAAGATGCCTTCCGCAGCATTGTAATCTCGCAGCAGCTCCTCGGCACACGCGAAGTCATGATAGTAAAGCACACATGCTGCGGCATGTTGACATTCGACAACGAAACCGCGCGCGCTGTAGTGCTGAAGAAGAGGGGCGAGATTGCGGCACAGGAGGTTGAGAAGATGGATTTCCACACATTTAGGGATCTCGAGATTCAGCTCAAGAAGGATGTGCAGTGGTTGAGGATCAAGGCTATCGAGGAGAACATTAGGTTTAGTGGGTGGATTTACGAGGTTGAGACTGGGAGGACGAAGAGGGTTTTGTAGGTGAACAGGAGGAAAGAGGACGATTGGCGGTGCTGGTGGTTTTTTTTCTCTCTTCTTTTTTGGAGTTGGGGGCTGGATGTCGAGATGGAAGATGATGGTTGTACGACAAGGTTGTACGATATACCCTTCAGAATGATATACGCATATTTTCACATTCATCTATACGCAGTACGAGCTTGTCTGTGAAGTCCCTGAATCTTTTTAATACAATCAAAGAAAAAGAACGACAGGTAGTAGCCTGCGTGTGGAGAATAACCTACAAGGCTTTTTTGGGCAGAAGAAAAAGTGGAAGAACACCGGAGATATCGGGGCTATGTAAAGCTGACCGCCTTACTACTTGTGGGTTAGTTTATCGATTGCACATGCCGTTGTAGCACCTCCGCGACTGCCTCGCCTTGGAGTGGGTGTAAACAACAACATCTGTAGACTTCTAAGCTACATCGACCGAGGATTTTGCAGCCCCTGCAAATAATCTCCTAGCCTAGTCGGCCGACAACGGGAATCGTGAGCGTCAGAATCGCCACTCCCAAGCTACACCAAACAGGTAGCTGCGACTATTGCATCAAGATTGTCTATCCATACATCCTATTACCTGGAACTTGTGAAATCCGGAATGCACAAAACTTAAACAAGCTCTCAGCAACTCAGGTAAGCAGTATTTCCTCAGTTTGGTACTCCAATGGTGAGCACTGTGGCACAGTATAGAAGACAGAAAAATATCTTAGCACTCTCTCGCACAATACCCCCAATAGCCAAACATTCTCGTTATCTCATATGCTCATGCTCATAATTTACAGGCCTTTGCTATGACGAAAACGCTCCGTGGGCTGCCAGATGAGCTCTTAATGGAGATATTGCAACATCTCAGTACAATCCGCTCCTATGAGACACAGTCGGCAGCATTCAAGCATAAACAGGTCGAAAAGGCCCGACAACAAGAAAACCATGTCCGTCGGCTTACACTATACAACCTATGCCTGGCTTCTAAGCATGTGCGACGCATAGCTACTCCCGTTTTGTATTCCTCATTCACTGGAGCGGCTACTTGGCATGGGATAGAGCCTTTGAGGCTTTTTCATAGAACCATCTCTGAAGCAAAGGCTTCGGTTGGTGATCAGTTCAAGCACGCCGATTGTCTCCAATATGTCGAGAATCGTCTCTCCGACTATCGAGGCAATAATCTCTATGCTGATACCGAACTTCCAGACTCCTTGCAGATGGTAGCACGCTACTTCTACTTGCTCGCAGATATTGTCAGCCATGCTGCGAACATACAACATTTGTCTGTTACCAGCATGGAGACCCGCGAAATCACTTTCTGGGGATACATTCTCCCTGGACATCATGGGGTCACCGTGCTAGCTCGGCATGCGTTTCGCAAGTTGCAAACACTGTGTCTTCAAATGCATACCCGCGGTTACATTGAAACTGTTTCCTTCCGCCAAATCCGTTCGGCAATGACCTCAGTACCGTTGCTTTCCGATTTTCGAGCTTCTGGGGTCATGGATATCATGCCAACAAGCCGAGCACTGGCCGGCTCTTACCAACGCTTGCAACGCCTGGAAATCATCGAATGCGTCCTTGACCTCAAAGTGGTGGGCCAGATGTGGTCAGCGTGTGAGGGACTCCGACACATCGTTTGCTCGTGGGCTTTTTTGGACTGCGAATCCGAGGTTCCGTCTGACCTCTACCCCGCGCTATTATCACAATGTGATACACTGGAAACGCTTTATCTCGATTTTCGCGATGTCAGGTTCGACGATGACCTCGTGATATCCCAATGTCTCGGTATTCTACAGCCATTTACGCGTTTGAAGAGCTTGGCAATATCAGAAAATGGCTTTCTTGGGGAGCCATCGCCTTTTGCGGTGTCCAGTACCTTGTCGAACCCGCCTCGCATAGCCGCAATGCTGCCTAGTGAGTTGGACAGCTTCACACTGCTACTGGACACTAGCAAACGTGAAGCGTGGGATGAGCGCATGGATGACTCGGTTGATATGTGGAATCTGGCAACAGACTACAGGTCCTCCACACTAAGCCTGAAAGAATTAATTGTCAAGGGTCAAGCTTCTCTACGCGAAGCACCCCGACTTACGCTTGCATTCTCCGAGGTCGGTGTGGGTTTCCAGGTCGTGGTAGATCAATAGTCTCAAGCGAAGAAATCGAGATGCGTACGAAGTATGCATGTCGACGACTACTGGAAGGTTTCCAAACACTAATGAATTGGTTTTCGAAGGAAACATACAGACCGTTGGCAAACTGTCGGTTGTCCGTCACCTCGATGAGAAACACAAAGTCGTGACTCTTGGGCATGTACTCCGAGAGCCACAACCCCCCACGGAGTCCATACAAACATGGTATACAAACACTCTCACCACCTGACTCCAACCTCAATATCTTCACTAACATAATTTTAGTACCCCACGAGGGCGGTGTCGCCGCGGGCCTATGGTGATATCGTACGTTTGGTCAACTGGTTCAACTGCGATTCCACGTGCTGCCTCTAAGCCACAAACAGGATCTCGCCTTTACTTCACGGCTCAGGGGACTGCTTCGAAATATTGGCCCCACTTACTTTGGAGCCCTAGACTCGATGTCACCAGGTATATAAAGAGGTCTTTTGCTAGCGTTAGACTTCTTTTTTCTACTCCACACCCACAGCTTGAAGTATCCATACAAATAGATACTCCTCTACTTCACAACACTCTCCCATACTTCTTCCTTCCACTCCAAATCCACAGTTTCATACTTCTCTACACAGCTGAGGTGTTTATCAAGATCTTCAAGGTATAGTAACATCCTTGTATTCTTCATCTATGTGTGAGCACTTGGCTAATGAACTACTTGCAGACTGCAACCACACTCATCAACTCACCTCTACAATACAGCCAAGATGAGCACCAATGAGAGCGTAGTCATTGGAGACAAGACGGCCACTACCGACAAGATGGTTACCACCAATGACTTGGGCAGCAGCGATGCCATTCATCCCGATCTTCCCAAGGTCGAAGAGGATACTCTCGCGCAAGCCTCACTTGAGGGCGAGTCCTCCAGCACCAAGGACACCGTCGAAGAGGATGTCTCCTCCGTGGACCGCATCAAACCTGCCTATGAAGAGACGGAGCTCGAGGCAGTCCTGGAGGTCGACCATGTGACCGACTCCAAGTTTTCCGCCGAGATCCTCGTTTCCACCAATGTCAACGAGTCCAACCAGGCCAACGATTCTGACCAAGGATATGAGTCTGGCAAACTTGGTGACTCTGACAAAGGCGACGGTTCCAATCAAGTGAACGAGGACACACTTGAATCTCCGTTTTCCACTCCAAAAGAGGTGTCTGTTCTTGCTAAGAACGAAGACAGTGTTCCCTCTACGGACTCTGAGCTTGGTATATGCTTTCCAATCTTGGTCGCTGAACATATTTACTAACATCTGTTAGATACTGTTCAGAGTAGCAAGCAAGATCAATCTGATTCTTCTTCTGCTGTTGTACAAGTCGAGAAGGTGACAATTATCACCGAAAGTACAGAAAATCTTGCTCAGAAGGAGGCAGAGATCTCTCAAGAGATACCTACACCCTCTCGTACAACTCCAAGCATACCTCCCCATCTCCGTCCAGACTTCCAGCCGCGAGCACCTCGTCAGTACGGTCTCCAAAACTCCAGAGTAAATATTCCATTTTTATTTCAGAGTGTATTCCTGACTAACGTAATCAGCACATGCCACCGAGTGAACTCACTCGTTTCAACGAAGCATCTCGCGGTCCTCGGTTCAACTACACCACGTACGAACCTCGACGCGACACGATGGACCGGGATCAGTACGCTAGAATCAGCGCACAGCTAATGAAGGTCAAGAACGAACTCGACGACGAGCGCGCCAAGGGTCTACGTATGCGCAAGACCATTGAGAAAGAGCACCAGCAGAAGTTTGATGCAGCATCTTCTGCTATGCTGACCAGCCTCATCCGTGAACAAGCCGATGCAATCACGGCCAAGGCTAGATTCGAGGCCAAGGAGCGCGAGCTGAACTTCCGCGAGCAGAAGATCCAGCAGCTCGAAGTCTTCCTTTCCGAGGGACAGAAGCACCTGGTCTGTGCCCTTGAGAAGAACGGTGACCAACCGATGAATGCCATCCAGACTGAACACATTCGTCGGGAGGCCACGGTTACCGCCAAGAAGAGCCTCGCCGATTTGGAGGCCAAGCTCGCCACTCAGATCGAGCAACTCTCTCTTCGTGCACAGGCTCAGAACACCCGCGAGCAGTGCTACAAGACTCTGGTTCGCGAGTCTGTGCTGGCTGAGCTGAATGCTAGCACCATCTCAGAGGACAAGGCCAAGGAGATTGCGGAACTCGGATACAAGAACGGCTTTGCTGCTGGTAAGGAGGCCGGTCGCAAAGAGATGACGGAGCAAAACAACCAGCGTGGCTTTCTTGAGGGATATCGTGTTTCCCGAAACACGCAGATCCTCTTGAGTAAGATGCGCAAGGGCGTCATCTCCAGAGATAGCCCTGAGCTCGACTTTCTGTACGACGCCGATCATCCCTATAACCCGTGTACCATGGGTGAGCGACTAGGCCAAATGGAGCACAAGAGAGTAGACAAAGAGGCTCCTAAACTCATTGTCAAGTGTGAAGATACGGTCGTCAAGAAGTCGGCGATGAATGGCAGGGCCAATGGGACAATCGAGAATCAGCCTGAGGAGCCTGTTCTCAAGCAAGTTCTTCTCCTCTTCATCAACTGTAACATTTACTAACTTCACTCAGGATGCCACCTCCTCGCCTCACTCTCGCCGCCGAGCTCCGTGGTGCGTCTCCGATGCACAACGGTTATATGATTCTCGCCAACAACGCGGTGGCATCTTCGCCTGCCGGCAATGGAGAATGTGCGAGCCCCAAAATTCAGCATGAGGGTGAGAGTTTAATAGATCTCATATAGGGTAGAGGGGTGAGGTTCAAGACGAACATGCATAACGAGTTTGAGAATTCCCTCTTTGGCATAAGTTTTGACAAATTTTTGGTCGTAGTATATGTGAACGGGAAACATTAGACTTAGACATGAAAAGTGTGCATTCATATAATTAGCCTGAAAGATCGCACAAATAAGTCCAGTGATTGTTAAAATCCCACTCCAATTTGATGGTGTAGCTTCTGGCGCGTTATTTGTGACTTGACAAAACCGCGTGATTCTATTGATTACAGGCGATACAGGTTGGTATATATATATGTTCAGTAACCTCCAGTGTTTCTCCACAACACGTACTATCAACCCCCTCCGTATCTTTCCTCTTCACAAATTCCTAACTACCGGCCCATGCCCCCTCTCGCCCAACATTGGTTTCCTCAGTACTGGCCCATTTAATTCAGGGCCACTAGTCTTATTCTTCCCCTTCTCCTTTTCCTTTTCCTTCTCCTCCTCCTTCCCACTCTTCCCTTCCCACTTTTTCGCAAACTCTTGCGCCCCACCACCAATCGCACGCATCTCATCATTAACCTCACCCCCTTCACCCGCGACATACAGTCCCACCGTCTCCAGCAACTCCTTCTCCCCCTGTTCTATCCGCTCAGCATGCCAATTCTCATACTCGTCCCACCACCATTTATGCGTCTCCCCGTCCTTGCCCAGATACCCAGCTTTACCATCCTTGCCGACGCGTGCAGCCCACGGTTTATCCACAATATAATGCAACACGGCAACCGAGTCATCCTGCCAAAAGTTTGTATGCCAATACCGCCACGTCTTGAGCGCATTAGTCGTCCAACTCAGCGCCTCCCACCGCCCCTCAAACGCATCGTTTAAAAAGTCTTGATCCGGAAACTTCATCGCTCTCAGCCTCTCAGGGCCCAACTCCTCAAACCTATCCCTCACAAACGCCGCCACCTCGCGACTCGGCCGCCAACAAAACGTGCCCGAGTTGAAATTCCGCAGCGTGTAGCAGTCATTCCTACCGCCCACCTGCGCCACCTCTTCCGACGCAGAGAGTCTACTCATTGCGCAATTCTCGCGCGTCCATTCGGCGGGTGCCCAGGAATCAGCGTCGAGATTGCAAACACAGGTATGCACTGCCATGACCCGAAGCCCATCTCCACCAGCAAGAAACTCGTCGTTGCGCTGCCCAAACACCAGCGCGCTTGGGTCCCGAAAAATCATCATGTCGGCGTCTAGCCAGCACAGCCGCTCGAAGCCTTGCTCCAGCTCCCAGAGATCGAAAACACGCAGTTTGGTCCATGTGTCAATGAAGCGCTCAGCAACCATGCCGTGTTGGGCGCCAGTCTGCGAGTCTGGGAGACGCAGGTGCGAGACAGGGTGCAAGATGATATTCGAGTGTTTTGCTTCTGCATCCAAGGCCGCGATGCTGGTGGGGGGTAGGGTGTCGGGCGTGTAAGTTATTATGAGGGGAGTAGTAGGGGAGTGCTTTGTTAGTGTGTAGGCGAGGAGGAGGGCGCCGGCGAGGTAACTGGGTCGGGTGAGGAGTGTTACGTAGGCGTTTTTGCCAGGAGGAGGGTGTTGGTCTGGCATTGTGTAGAAGAACAAGAGGAATTGGGTGACAAAATGTTTACGTCGAAAACGAATTCCAATTGATAAAAAGGAAACAAGGGACAGTCGAGGGTAGAGACAGAGGTACAATGTACATATGTAGGTTGTACATGTGTTTTCCTGCCCCTTCCCACCGTGCCACCACGAAAGTTGTACGCGCTGACGTCACGACTATCGCTTGTTCCGAGGTCGGAATAAGCAAATAAAACGAGTCTGGAATCGGAACAAGAGATAACGACGAGGTAGAAAGACGGCACTGAATATGGAAATACAAATAGTGTATTACAAAGATTCAAATTAACGGGTATCTCGATAAGCCTCCCTTAGTCATGTAGCCAAGTATGATTAAGATATAACATGACTTAAAACTGCTTTCCATCCTCCTTTGCAAGCGCCTTGCCCCAGGCACTCTCAAACTCATCCACAGCCTTTTCAGGAACCTCGTTTATTATGATTCCAGATGCGGCAGAGCTGTCAGGCAATATCTGCTTTGGCGTCCCCTCGGTGGTGGCAGGCTGACTGAGCGTGGCCGCCTCTGGGCTCTCATACTCAAAGTTACTCGAGTACACCACCGCGGCGAAGGCTTCCAAACCCCCAACAGCCTCGATAGCAGCCAGGTACTCGTTGTTTGCCCCAGTGCCTATGCTATGTGCTTGTCGACAGAAAACGGCGAGACTGTTGGCCACCTTGGCCTTGACATCGTTGCCAACAATCTCTTGTATGCGGGCCTGGTTATCTGAGATGGGCGGGATCTTGTATGAGAGCTGAGAGATTTTGACGTCAACGAGATGAGAAAATCCGGCGTCTAGGAGTTGTGTGAGGACGTGAGTGAAGGATGGCGAATCAATTAGGTCAGAAGTCTCGTCAATAAGGCGACGGAGAGAGGTTGCTGTTGTTGGCGATGTGGATTCGGAGGGCGAGGTCATGCCGGATTCGCGGAGGACGTAGTCTTCTTGGTCTTGGGGCGGAAGGAGGAAGGAGAGCCATTTACAGGTTCTGGGGAGTGTTAGTGGGGGAGAATGCACAAGGGGTAAGAGATGACCGTACCTTCGCTCCTCCTCTGTGGCGCCTTCGACCTTTTTGCGCACTTCCAGAGTAAGCTCTGATAATTTCTCGAGCGTAATCTCCTCTCTCGGGTTGAGCTGGCCAAACACATCCTTTACTGCAAGCCTTACTTTCTCAATCAGGTCTATGCAGCCCTTGTGCAACAACCACCAGCTGAAGCTAAGGTATCTGCGGTTCGTCTCAAAGTCATTTCCGTAGGCTTGGTCGAAGTTGTCGTCGTCGTTGTTCTCGAGGTTGATCCTTGAGCCCTCGCTGGCAGGCTGTGGGGAGGCTAGCGACACAACAGATGCGAGGTAGTTGCGGCGACCGAGCAGGTTCAACTGGATGCGTGTGAGGAGGGTAAGGAGGGCAAGGGTGTAGATGAGGGTGAAGGCTCGTGTTATCGCTGGTCATGTTAGCTGCCTGCGTCAATGTGGCGGCCGAGGTGCTTACAGCTAATCTTCATCTCATTCCACAGCTGCGCCTTGGTCTTCTTGCTCTTCTTCTCTTGGCTCACCTCCGGGACACCCTCTACAGGGCCAGTAGTGCTATCGCCCTCGATGACAACCTGGCTGGCGTGTACGAAGCTGTCCGTCTGGAGACTCGAGCTTTTTGCGTCATCCTCGGTCGTATCTGCGATACTCGGCGGCGCTGAGCTGGCAATCTCGCTGGGGCCTACGCTGCGAGACAACCGCTCGGCCTTTTGTTTCTGCAGCTCTTCCAGCACGCGTTCGACAGGAATGGCATCGAGTATGTTCTCGGTGGCGGTGGGTAAGATGGCGAGAACGGTAAAGGTGCAGTCTTCCTGGTTCTGTTCGAATCTCCGTCGCAGACTGGCACAATTAGTAACTCTTCTCCAAGCAGAGTATGAATGCGCACTTCTCTCTGGCGATGCGGTCGTCGCTCATGCGCTGTCTGGCCTCCCCGATCTTACCCAGCACATATTGCCCCGCCAGATAGCCGGCTCCAAGCACTCCAGCACCGATGGCAAAGTTTGTGCGATTGCGCCTGAGCCAGCGACGCGTACCTTGTATCATATCGACTGTTGAGAGGGCGATGCCGCCCGAGTGCTTTCGGGTGGAGCAGGCGTCGCGTGTGGGAAACTTGGGGACGGAGACTGGGAATGGCGGAATGCGTGGCACGTCTCGGCGGCGTACTAGGCCGGTGCAGAGCAGCAAGAAGAAGAAGACAATTCCTTCTACGGCCGATTGTATCGCGATATGGCACCTAAGGATCTTGGGCTTCACTTCTTTACTTGTTGAGCCCAAGTGCTCGATTACAACGCATGCGAGGGTGATGGGTCGCACCGCTTGTCATCGTCCCTGGGCCGAGGTACATTACCCCATCCGGACACCAAGTCCAGTGACCTACTGCTGGCCTGAAGTGCTCGTCAAGTGTTCAACACGTCAAGACGGCCATCTAGACCCCTAACATGGCACGGCGGCAATCAAAACAATAAGTCTCATAGGCATTACATCTATTTATTTTCATCTACTACTTAGTTTGAATCGTTATACCAAGGAGCACCTCTCCTATCAACAGACAATCATCACATTTGCGAGGGCCTTCTAGCTGCCTAGGTATCTTATGCATATTCAAATCCTAAACTCATCTCATTTTACCACGGTAAAATTCTGACAAGACTCTCAAAGCTTCTCCGCTGAGCAACAGCTCGAATCCTTGCCCACCAAGACGGACGCATTATTCTTAGCACTTGGCACATCAATGGCTGGGTTACGCTCGAAGAAGTCGGAAGGCTTGTAGTGCAGTTGGTAGATCTCGCTTGGCATGACAGGCCAGTCCTCAACTCTGCTTTCTGTTAGTACAGGTGCTTTCTTTCTTTGCTCAGCCAGCTATTCTTACCTTGGGTTGTGTGTCAATCCAAACACGTTCCACAGGACAAGGTCGTCGTTGACAATGTCTTCCTTTCGTGCCGCCATGTCGTGTACACCGCCAACCTCGCGTCGGCTCTGCATGGTAGCGTGGCCTGCAGCGTACAACTCGTCGTCATGGTACTTTGTCACCCAAACGTGATGGCTGGCGAAGAGTGCTCGTTGCTCCTGGAGACTACCCTTTGCGGCGAGGATCTTTTGTGTCGCCAGCGGCTCGAACTTGTAGCTGACCGGGTTTCCAGACTTGGGATTTCTCTTGGAAGGGTTGATGACCTTGAAGATACGGTGATCAACTGGGTTTGCGTCGAGACCAGCCGACTTGTTGACAACCGTCTTACGGATCTCGTAGAAGTTGCCGTTGGGGTTGGTCTCCTTGTCCCAAGGCGCTGGGTGAGATTCCTCGTAGACGACTGTGTTGTTGTGGCCGTCGATTGCAGGGTCGAAGCGGGCAGCGAAGATGTGCTGATGGTTCTGGGCCAAAATGCCGTTTGATACCACGTTTCCATACTCTGAAGTCTTCCCAGGGTCAATGTTGACTACTGATACGATACCCGTCGCTCGAACTTCGAGTGTGATGCCACCAGCAGTGTCCAGCTTGTAAGCGAAAATGTACTCGTAGTTGGCCAGCGTGATGATGTACTGGACTACGAGCTCCCGCATTCTCGAAACAACCGCACGGCCGGTCCTCCAGTTGGTGTGCTTCCAGCCGATACCATTGTCTTGCTCGTGCAAGCATACAACGTTGGGGTGCGGCTTTGGCAGGCCGTCTCGGCCAATGGTGACTGCATCGAAGTACTTGATCACGCCAAGGCAGTCGCAACCAAGCGATAGGTTGTTAGCACAGTTGCCAGCACCTCCATCACCAAAGTCGAAAGCTTGCTTGCGCTGATATTGTGGGCGGGCATCTGCGTATGGAACTGCCATCTCGCTAATGCTCATACGGTACATGATGCTTCTTCCGTCGTAACGGACATCATGGAGAACCGCTCCTTCACGGGGGTTGAATGATACCCTGAAACTCCACTTCTGCCACTCAACCAGGGATTCATCCGTGACCGTGAATGATGGGCCTTCTGGTTGCGTAATGTCGATAGGCTTGACATCTTTTCGCAGTCCGCCCTCGAGTAGCTCAGGGACATAGTCTGCATTCTCGCAGTGGTCGATAACACGATCTGAGCATGTCTGGCCAGTAAGACTGTCGCCCTTTCCGCCCGTGGCTAGACGGTCAACGCGGACAATCTCCTTTGTGTGAGCGTCCATGACGGGGATGATTGGGATTGGGTACGCGTAGAAGTTAGCGTCAGGGTTGCCACTCCTTGTGTCTTGGGCAAAACATAATCCTTGGAAGTATCGTTTACATTCAACGCCCTTCTCGGTTCCGCCGTATGGCCTACAGAATCAGTATCACGAAGAAGAAGATGCAATGTAGGTGCTTACCAAGGCTCGATAACCCACTCAAACCCCTCAGGCAGCTTGAACTCTGCCGCCGCCTTCTTGAACAACTCGCTCCTCTCACATGCTTCTACCAGATCCGCAAACTCCCACATGGCCAAGGCAGCTTGATGCTCGTTTCCAAAAGTTGCGTGCTTGACTCTAGTCTTCTTCTCGACGTCGATGACCGACTCGTTGTACACAGGGGTCTTGTCGGACCCAATGACATCGTACTGGCACTTTGCTAATCGTGGGGGTCGCTTGGAAGCCTGTGACTGTCCTGGTCGTGCCGCATGTTCGAGGTCAAGGTACTGCTTCATAACCTCTTTCGCCGGCTCTTGGAGGTAAATCTCCCGAAAGTTGACGATCGTGTCTTTGTGAAGGGAGAGGATAACATCACGCGCTACGATAGTCTCTTGCGGACTAAGGGTCGTGAAAGGATGAGGTGCCATGATGGAAGGTCTGGTATGTGTTGGCTGGATAGGTGGAAGAGTACAGGTGAAATTTTCTTAGTTTCGAGGATTCCACTACCCTTTATACAGTTCGGTTCACACATATTGCCGAAAATGCGAGTCCAAGAACCGGTGCAGGGCTAATCACATATCGGACGTCACGACAGGCGCTGCAGGATGAATTCCGCCGTGGTTGGTACCTGGGGACTCTTTCATGTGAGTCGCATGGACCTCCCCAAAGCGGTTTAGTCAATTATGTGTCGGTGTCGGGTGCTGCGGGTGGGTATCTTCGACTCTTCAATCACAGAACGCGAGGTCATTTATTCTGACTCTTACAGCCTACGTCTGTCAAATGAAGACAGTCCTCGTGGGGTGACGCTCATAGGAATGCGGACAGTCGTCGGACTGAGAGATGTCCGGGGTGCGCCCGTGTTGTCGTACCGGGCTGAACACAATGCCGCCAAATCCTATCATTACACAAATGGTTCAACATATTTTATTGCTGTTCTAATTCAAGATAACCGTCAGGTTCTAAGGAAACCACAGGCTTGGCACCGCGTTTCTATGGTTTTTCCTCTTCCACATCACCTAGATCCGCAGCTTGTTCGAGCAACGCGCATTAGCAACTCCAGTTTCCAAATACCGCTTGTCAGGTACATGTATCTGTTGTGATAGTTCCATCTCGATGCAATAGCTTCATGGTGCTATTCTTGAGTATACGTGCACTATACTTCTTGCAGGCGACCATGTGGGTTGTCGTATGTTACTGTGAAAGTGAGTCTTGGTAGCGCAGCAGATGCGACAAATGCCACGTAAACAAAACAAGCATACCAAACCTTGAAGTCCTGGCTTCTCTATTACACGGGGGACACCCTTACCACCAATGAAATTTCAATGACACCGCCTTTCCATGCATACATTATCAGCCGCGCACTGCTACAAAAATATTCTCCCTTTAATGCCTGCTTTAGGCAATTGTCACAAAGCTGCTATCTTTTAGTCGGCAATTGAAGTGGGCGTTCGCGCGGAAATGGCTCCGCTATGGGCCCTCGGAGACGGCACACAGCTACGTCTTTCGGCCCGTTGAACAGAAATACACAGTAGGCGATCTTGGGAGTGCATTAGAATGGACCATGTAAAAAGTAAACGAGATTCAACATGGTCTATGGATATTCACGAATTATCAATATTAGGTAGCATCTGTACGGCGACGTATTCCAGACTTCTTGTTTCCGCTCCAATCGCTTACACAACACAACACATTTGCTCCAGCAGAACAAGATAGTCTGCATGCTCAAATATAGGATAAGTCCGGGCTAGAATGCAGTGCCAGAGCAAATGCCTCACCAGAAGATTAAATGATGTGTGTAAAATCAATACATGTGAATCTTGGTATCATCGCATACGCTGGTCAAACCTACTTCATGTCTCGCGGCTTCGAGAGATACGCACAACAAATGCAAGACTGTCGAGGAAGCAATCACTCTGTTGAGGTGGTTTGCAAGATGCGTCTCGTGCATCCCCTGCGGGTTAACAGAGGTGTTGATAATTAGGGAAACTATGATATTCTCTGGAATTGGTGTTGTGCTACACCGTAGTGGAACCGGGGTGGTATTCTGAAGTAGCTGGAACCCATGCAACTGCGGGATGTGTCTCCCTCCCAATGTTCCTCGTACAACCCAAGGGACTCATGTGTCTTGGTATATTTTTGCCGAAATTTGAGATCTTTCCATCAGCATCGGTGGTTTAGTGGTAAAATTAGCCGTTGCCATCCATCATAGGACAGTTTCGGCTAGCCCCGGGTTCGGTAAGTTTAGTCGATTCAATGTTCGATTATCAGCTCTAACAGTTCGTAGATTCCCGGCCGATGCAACACATCTCTATTTTTTGCCTTTTTCTGCGTTTTTTTTTGTGATGGTGTGGACGCTGGCTCCAAAGCGGGTAAGGCCTAGGCTACCCCGGACGCGTGATGACAGGCATGACGTAACGGCGGAACGTAACGGCAGAGGAGGGATCACAGGCACAACGGGGGGAAGAAAAGGTGCGAACAGAGATGTGTGCTAACATGCAGGATCAAGTGAAGCCTCTTTTTCCTGTGACGTGATGTAACTGGGCAAGGTAAGCATCAAATACACCTATCACACTTACTGGTGACTGCAGCTGCGCCACAAGCACCGCCACGCCCACGCACCTGGCTCGTGTTTTCGAGTCCCGCCATCTCCTTTTAGCTGCAACTCCACTTCCAGGTTCACTGGTTCATAATGCGCTGGCACGCCGCGTCCATAGGCGGGTCCTTTGCAGTCGAGGCCGCTGTTTGTTCAACACTCACCATCACAGCCCCTGACATAGTCTACCTCTCACGTGGCGATGAGGCTGTGAATTATTGCAGCAACGAAATGCGCGTTGTAGTTTCTCCAGTTCATTAGACCATTTCTAGTCATCAGCTAGGCACAACAACCAACTCAGTGCGACTTCAAGTTTCACTCCAACTCCAACATGTTTACAGGAAGGACGCCAGAGTCGCTCATTCCGCGCTCAGACTCGCGCAACCCGGCCACGACGTGTAAGGGCATCACAAAGTCTGGACGCCCATGTAGACGGCCGATTGATGCCAAAGCATCTAACGATGACGGCGTGATTGCCGTGGTTTCTGTTGTCAACGACGACAGCGACGAGGAAGAGATTGGTGCGGCGGCTTATTTTTGCTGGCAACACAAGGATCAAGCTGAGCAGTTGGCTGCACAAACATCAAGTGGACCAGCAACACAGCTTTACCCGCTAAAGGAGAGGAATAGCATTGACACTCTTGTCGAGCGGCTTGGAGTCCTCGATGTCGATGAGCCAGAAGAAGCTGGGCAGCCCAAGAAGACGAGGAAGAAGAAAGAGAGAAGGGCATCTGGATCGCGACCACCGAGGCGGATCAATCGGCCACCTACCTGGGATACTGTTCAAGGTCCATTGATGTCTGTACCGAGCGATGTGATGGCGAAGCGGAAAGATCACCGTCCGTCAAAACCAGCACCACAAAGGAAGAAGCAGAGCTTCTGGGCATCATTATGCTGTGGGTCTGCCGACGACGATGACAATGATTTCACAGAGGCACCCCGACACAAGAGAAGAACAGACGGACAACCCACAGCAAGCCCGTCAGAAACGCCCATGCAGCAAGTGCCAATCCCACCTCGAGTCCGACCAAACCAATCCCGGCGGTCCAGCAGTAATCAAACCCCAAAACCAACCCCAACACCAACCCCTCAACCACCACCATCCAGCAACCCAGGATCCCGCAAACCGCTAGGCGAAAAGCCCTCCCGGCCACTCAACAAGACGGCGCGAGAAGACTCTGAAACAGCGACGCTCCTAGACTACATTCCCAAAGATGTTTCTCCCCAACTCGCCGCCACCCTCCTCGCCGAGCTATCAAAGCCAATCTCGAGCCACGACGATGAAGGCTACATTTACATTTTCTGGCTGACGCCCGAAGCAGCGGGTCCCGCGCCCGCCTCCACAGCATCTACTTTGCTAACACCACCGACGCAAGGAGCAAGAAGTCGAAATCGCCAAACTTCAGATGTAATGCGCCAGTTTTCCGTGAAGAAAGCCGGTGGCCAAGCAAACAGTGGCCAACGAGCACGTTCACGATCCGGTAGTATGACTGCTGCTGCTGCAAACGGAGACCAGGAAAAAGAAACGGAAAAAGAAAAAGACACCATACTCCTCAAAATCGGGCGCGCAAACAATGTACATCGCCGCATGAATGAATGGACTCGGCAATGCGGTTATAGTCTCTCACTCGTACGATATTATCCCTATGTCCCTTCTTCTTCACCTTCGCCATCGCCATCACCATCAAGACGGCCGTCGAACCAATCGGCAGCTAGCGGCAGTGGAGGTGTGCGTAAAGTGCCGCACGCGATGCGAGTGGAGCGCATGATTCATCTCGAGCTCGGGGCGCAGCGCGTGATCAAGCAGTGCGAGGCGTGTGGGAAGTCACATAAAGAGTGGTTTGAAGTTGAGGCGAGTAGGGAGGGGATTAAGAAGGTGGATGACGTGGTTAAGCGGTGGGTGGAGTGGGCAGAGGGGACAAGGGCGGAGTGATGGGATTGTGTGTAAAGGAGGGGGTTGTTGTTAGAGTGAAACGTCTGTTTGGTGGTGGCGGGGTTTGTACACAATTTCGATATATTGTCTTTGGTTTGGGGTAAAGAGATTGACACTGTACTCCAGACAAACGCATCACTATCCCAACTTATATCTGCTGTTTCGTTTCCAAATGTTATACACATGCCTGACGCTTGTTTGTCTGCGTATACTCTACAGTGAAACATGCACTCCGTACAAGGATACATGTTGTCGTCTGGTTTTACAGCAACTTTAGTGGCCGCCAATAGAAGGCCATGCAAACTTTAAGTTTATCTTTCTTCTTGTGATACCTTACATAGACTTTGGTTGTAGTTCACACTGTAATGAAACCGTGCCAAGTCTACGCTTGACTCGATGCGACAGCATTCAAACATACTCGCGCACATTCACTTTCCACGGCAGTTTACGTCAAAGGAAATAGAATGGAATTTCATTGGGGAATGGGGTATCTTGTGTAGCTACAGCAGCAAAAGCATGAAAAGACAAAACACTCGTCTTGTTTGCGAGCCTTCCCGATATCCGCGGGTTCAGAAGGATAAGTGGCTCTGGTATGGGGGTTTGCCCGACATAGCGGACACTGTACAGTTGGGGGGCTTTTGGTGGTGGTGGCGGTGGTGGTGGAGAGAGTAGGCGAAGGGATGCGCAGAAACGCCGCGGTCGGTCTATCATGTAGCTGAAGTGAAGATGAAAAAAAACTTTTCCGTCTCTTTTCGGTCGCATGGGGCGGCCATGATTACATCCTGGTGGAGTTGAGTCCCCTTTTTCATAACGTAGTCGACGAAGCTATGTACAGTTGAATCTATTACTGCTCTCGAAAGGGGTTAGAAAAGGCCGATGCGCGGTCGCCAGTCGTTCTCGTTGACGGATTTGGGGTTCACGACGATCTGGTAGGGGAAGGGGTTGGCATCGGTGGTGGTAATGGGCGGGATGTGATCTTTGTCTCTGTTGACAATGGCAATGATCTTATGCGCCGCCTTCTCCAGCGACTTTGTCATGGCGCGACGGACTTTGAGCACATCTGGAACGGATTAGTACTTGGTCTGGGCTGCAAAGGACGGATACGGCGTACCTGTCTCGGTCCGTGGCTGGGCGAGGGTAACGTCCAGCGTCCACTGCTCCCAACAAACATCCTCGTCTGCCTTGCCGAAGAAGTACGTCTTCCTCCGCTTCTTCTCAAAGAACTGGACTACAATCTGTCCCCTTCCCCTTGGCTGGTGGGTGCTGTCTATGGCGCGCACCAGGGCAAACGTCTTCTGCTCGATGAGCGTCTCCAGGTCGACATCGTCGATGGCGGGAAGGGTCAGGTCGAGAAGGTCGCGTGTCAGGGGCGAGATGGAGGTGAAGTAGCGATGGAAGAAGATGGTGTGCAGGATGGCTGCGGCAAAGGTCAGCCATGCTTCAGGGCCATGTGCATGTGGAGAAGTTGGGTTGCGGGGTGGGAGGGTTGGGCTGATGGGTGGAAGGAGCAGCTTGGGGCGGCAGGCCGGACGAGGAGCGACTCACCCTTTACGACGTCCTTGACACAGGCGGCATCGGCAAAGATCTCGAGGTTGTACTCGGGCCGCCGTCTTGGTTCCATACTGGCATGGGCTTTGCAGGAGGAGGTGAAGGCCGGACGGTGCTGAGAAGACCCGGTGCGTCTGCGCCACGCGGCGTTGTTGCGCTGCTGCTGCTGCGGCGGCGGCGGCGGCACGGTAGCAGGGCTGGGACGAGGCGCGGGTGGTGGTGGTGGTGAGTACTGGGTCGCGAGGGCGGTGGCCGGGTGGCAGACGGGCGTGAGGCTGGGGGTGTGGTGTCGTTGGTATCGCAGCAGGCGTGCAGGTGAAGGTGAAGTTTTGGGCGTGTGCGGGGCAGCAGGCGCGGACGAAGTGGACGACGGAAATTGAGGAGGAGCAGGCGGCATGGGTGAGATCATCAAAGCAGCGCAATCCTGGCTAGCCACATTCCACATGTTCGCTAACCTACCCGGACGCCTATCGGGCTCCCTTTAATGCAGACGCCTTGGAGCCCTACCAGCTATTCGCAGCACGTCTCAGCCGCGGCGTGACGTGACGTTGTGCTGAGACATGGCCCTCCAAGCAGGCACCTGAAAGTGTCATCTGCCTGGCGGGCATATGGGCCACGGCATACACATATAGAGTCACCCGCCAACCGTCGACGGCTCGGTGCAGCGTGACGATGGCGTGCGGAGCCACCAAACCACGCTTACCCACGGGCCGCGAACATCCAAGGTCGCAACCTCCGCCCGGTCGCCTGACATAATCGTGCATGACCAGGCGTAGGCCTCGTTGCCATGCTGGGTCTTCCTTGCCCACCAGTTTGCATGGCCTTTTGCATGGCCTGGATGCAGCCATGCGGCCTTGCTGACATGTGATTATGTGGCCACCGCTCCCCCAGCACCTGCATCGCCCACTGCCAACTGCCGACTGCTGCCATGCGCAGTGCTGCTCCAGAGGCCTACAGTAGGCTGGGGGCCGACTCGAGTTCGCGACAACACGTGTGTCGGGGATGGATGGATGCCAGGAGTTCAGCCAAGTGTTGGGCAACAACATGACGATTAGCTTCTGAGCCGTAACCACCGTGCCAAGCCCTGCGTCGCGTAAGTCGCGTCTACTTGCCATCGACCCATTGTCGCACGACCAGACACCACCACACACACACCATGGTTGGCACAAAGCGCAGACGCGACCTAGAGGACATTGACGAGGAGGGTGCTTCACCGCACAAGTTGCGAGCCAAATTTGCAGACGAGACTGCCGATGAATCGGACCCCGTCCAGGCCCAGACTCCGTCGAGAAAGGGGAGGCCACAACAACGGGCAGAGATAGGGACACCGCGCTCCATTCTCAAAAAGACCGGCCTGATCAATGACGTTGCGGCCACGCCCAAGTCGACCCGGAAGCTGGTCTTCGAAACGCCAACCAAGTCTGCCAAACGGGATTCGCCCAACGGCACCCCGACCATCGTGCGCAACGCCGACCGAAGCGCGCGCAGGAAGAGCAACCGACGCATACTAGAACGCACCCTGAATGGCGAGGACAGCGATGACGAGGCATTGGACGAGGAGGATGAGCTCGCCGAACACATCCTGGAAGAAGAGGCAGAGCAAGTCGAGCAGGCTGTCGAGGAAGCCGCTCAGGAGGAGCCGGCTGTGCCAGAGACACCCTCAAAGCGCGGAAGAGGACGGCCAAAGGGGTCTGGCAAGGTTGGACGACCCCGAAAGCAACGCTCGCCAACTCCACCGACCGAGCTGCCTCCGCACGAGGAGTACTTCTGGCAGAACCGTCCTGGCGCTACCAAAACGTCCAACAACACGCTTTCCTCGCAGAGCTTGCTCAACCACGACGAATACTTCCAGGCCATGCTGTCGTATCAAGACCGCCACCAGTCGGAAATGGACTTCCTGCTGGAGCTACATGGGCGTGCCTATGACCAGTGGATATTCGAGCTCGAAGAAGGCTTCAACATATGTCTCTATGGCTACGGTTCAAAGCGGGCAATCACCGAGCGATTCACCGCACGCTTATATCGTCACCTCGTCGACTCGGCGCCGTACAAGCAAACCAAGAAGACGCCCAAGATTGTTGTCATAAACGGGTATAGCGCCGGTATAACTGTCAAGGACGTCTTGGTGACGGTAGCATCGGCAGTTGTCCCAGCGGGTCTGAAGCTGCCTAACCAGCCTGTCCTCTTACTCGACTTCCTCCTTGATCACCTAACAAGCAGTCCACCATTACACCCCGTACCCGTCATCCTAAACTCCATCGACTCGCCTCACCTTCGAAAGACTCCCGTACCATCCATGTTGGCCCGACTAGCCAGCCATCCTTCCATCAGTCTTGTATGCACAGCGGATACGCCCAACTTTCCCCTACTGTGGGATGTTGGACTTAAAACGCAGTACAAGTTCCTCTTCCACGACACGACCACCTTTGCTCCCTACGATGCTGAGATAGATACGGTAGAGACTGTGAATGAGCTCCTAGGACGCAGTGGCAGACGTGTGGGCGGCAGAGACGGTGTAGGCTTCGTTCTGCGCTCGCTGCCTGAACAAGCTCGGGAATTGTTTCGCATCCTTGTCATGGAGCAGCTTGCTCTGTCTCTCATGGAGGGTGGGGGTTTCGACGAAGACGAGGTCACTGCTACACCTAGGTCAAAGAAGGTTGCACAAGTCAAGACTATTCAGCCAGAAGCCAGCCAAGGTGTCGAATACCGCGTACTGTATCACAAGGCTGTCGAGGCCTTTGTATGCACCAGTGAAGTGAGCTTTAGGACGCTGCTCAAGGAATTCCACGACCATCAAATGATTGAAAGCAGGAAGGATTCCATGGGCACAGAGAGACTATGGGTGCCTTTCCGGCAGGAAGAGTTGGAAGGTCTTGCGGAGGATCTCGCGGGAGAAGCATTTTGATTGGATATATACCCCTTAATTCGATTGTACGATACATGATGTGAGGCACATTCTTTGCCAGCAAAACATTCCACCGCACGTTCTGCCTATTCGCTCAAGCCTCACTATGGCAAGGAGGAAATGAAATCCCTTTGTTGACATGCTGCAGTTCAAAAGACACACGAATGCCTATGAGCCTGTTTCACCTTTGCTCACTCATTCGCAGGAGACTCATTTCTTCACCATGCGTTTCTCTCAGGTTTTTATATACATGTCGCTCACGTTCTGCAATGTCATGGCATCACCGCAAGATGGCCAAACCAATAGTGACCAACCTGCCCCAGCGACCTCAACATCACTAGCCAGCGAAACCGCGACAATAACAACAACAGCAACAACAGTCACCTCGTCTGCCAGCCCAGAGTTATGTTCAGGAGATGCCCAGTCGTAAGCTCACCAATACGCACACTTCTTCCAAACCCACAACCACTCACACACACATACACACACCAGACAATGGATGTCCTGCTCCTCGTCCGTCTCCGCCGCAGTCGCAAAGTGCAAGCCGTCAGACATTCTCTGCAACTGCTCCCAAGCAAGCAAGGGATGCGCGTACGTCCTCCCATCTTTCCATTCCCAAACACAAAAAACTCACCCCCCTATTCCTTCCTCAGATGTCTCGCATCCGCCTGCCCCTCACTCACTACTTCCATCTGCGCCACATCCCTCATCCTCGACGGCTTCTGCACCCTCGCCGGCATCTCCGCGCCCTCTGCCAGCGTAGCAGTAACATCCTGTCCGACCAGCGATTTAATGTCCGCGCTGGCTACCATCTTGCCTAATCTCCCGCCTGGCGGGGAGAGCTTACTACCTACCGAGTTGCAAAGCCTGATTGCTGGGGCTACGGCCACGGCGTCGGGTTCGCAGAGCGAGGTTGCGACCGTGACGGCAGGTGCAAGTCAGACGCAGAGCGGTGCTGCTGCGAATGCGTTTGCTGCAGGGGGCTTCTGGAAAGGAAAAGGGGGGCTAGAAATGTTTGTAGGGGTCATGGGAGTTTTGGTGGGTGGGTTGGCCATGTTGCTTTGATGGCTTTTATCCTTTGTGACTTGAGTGAGCTGGTTGGGTGGGTAGGAGTAATTCCTCCGGTAATGATTCGGTAGTACCGGAAACTGCGAAACTTGACTTCTCACGCCCCCGCACTTTGGTACCTGGCTAGAGGAGAATTTTCTATTCAGCAATTGCGATTCGTGAGATATCGTCAAGTAATAGAGAATATATTATTAACATACGAGAATTATCCCATCAATAACCAGATATCCTCGGTCGCTTAGCTCAGTTGGTTAGAGCGTGGTGCTAATACAAAATACTACTTTGTATGATACGCCAAGGTCGCGAGTTCGACCCTCGTAGTGACCATTATTTTTTTTTTGCTGTTTTCTAGATCCTCTCCTTCCAGCTTACAGGCTGCATTCTTGTATTCACAACGTTGGTTGGACTTTTTTTGTTGGGGATGGTGATACAAGGAGATATGCAAAACTTGTTTTCCAATGGCGTTTGAGACAATAGCTTGATGCGTGAGTGAGGCTCAAGTAGGGTTTTATATGCTGGCTATATGGAGTATTACATCCAAAAAGAAAGTCCAAACGAGTAACAAAACCTCTGTCTGGCAAACACAAAAAGTTGTAAAGAGAGCCTCACGTACAAAGAGTTAGTTAGCTACCTAGGAAAAGAAGGAAAAAAAGCTTGTTTTGTATGCATAACAAATTGCCCGAGTAGACTCTTCTTCTTCAACCCAACATACTTGCCAAATCCTATATCATGACGCAACATTTTTGTATTTGTATTTCCACACGCCATACACCATCGTAGCCCCCCCTACTTGTATCACGACCAGACCCACTCATGTCATTTGTCAAAGTGGTCCATGATAGATGACGCAACTAGCCCCATTTCCCCAGCACCGGGTCTTCGCAAACCCCCCTTCTCTTTGCTAAATTAGAGGGGAACGAAAAGAAACTTTGCGTTTGTAATCCCTAGGGAATGAAACAGCTGCGCTAGAAAGCGCATCCGAAATGCGATGTAGACGTGCAAATTCGATGGTTGCCAACCTGGCTGAACCCCTTGGCTATACTACACTATACTATCTTAGCATGTATCCAGAAAAGGCACAAGACCTGCCCCCTCCCCATTACCAGGTATCGTCTGCGTCATTTTCTCATTAGCTTTTGTTCTGGAACCATCAAGCCTCTTTTTTTTCCCTCTCTCTCGGAGTCTTGCCCGTGTTTTACTGTACTAGTTCGTTCCACGTAAACGTGACTTGGCAACACCTTGCAGTTTTCCCTCTTTCACTCCCAATGCGGTTTAATGCTGGTTTGGCGAAGTGGGGTTCATGGTCGGTTGCATATGGCTGGGGAGAGAAAGAGAGAGAGAGAAAGAGAGAGAAAAGGGAGTAGCTTGATTTGAGGGGTGTGGAGCTAAGACAGAAGCTAGGGAATTGGCCATGGGGAGCGGGCTAGATGTGGCAAAGGCGTTGGGGCTAGGGGACGGGGGCGAGAAGAGCGATCTGGATCTGTGGTTGTGGGGTTTGTATGACGGATGTGGGAGTTTGAATGGTTTGGAGTAGTTGATGCGTATGTGTGTGTGTGTGTATGTGTTTTTATATAGAATGGATGGGTTGGGGACGGTTGGATTACGGTCTTGCTCTGTCTCTAAGTCGTGAGAGCAGTGGTAATCTTGTCCAGTGCATATCTATTTTCTCCTGTTTTTTTTATCCGCATCTACCTGTTTATATTTCTGTTTCTCTCTTGACCTAACTGGGTCTTGTACCACCGCCATCATGAACATCAACGTATGTTCCAATTACCCCCAACTCCCGACACATCATCATCCAAACTAACACCTCCACCTCCAGCAACCTGTCCAAGGTCGTGCCTTTGCCCTCCCCTTCACCAAAGCCGCAAACCCGAATGCCGAACTCACAGATCGCGACCTCCGCCTCCCCTTCATAAGCCGCGTCCCAGACAACATCCGCAATCACTTTGTCGCCATGTGCGGCGAGTTTGTCGGCACGGTACTATTCCTCTTCTTCGCCTTGTCGGGCGCCCAAGTTGCAAACAGCATACCGTCGTCTGGGGGTAAGACGGTGGCTGAGGCAGGGAGTAATCCGCAGCAGTTACAATATATAGCGCTGTGTTTTGGCTTTTCGCTAGCAGTGAATGCCTGGGTGTTCTTCAGGATTAGCGGGGGCTTGTTCAATCCGGCGGTAAGTTTGCTGTGATTCGTGTTGTCGAATGGATCAATTTTCTAATGATCCGTGTCAGGTTACTTTTGGCATGTGCTTGATTGGGGCATTGCCTTGGGTCAGGGGCGCGTTGTTGTTTGTTACGCAGATTCTAGGTGGTATGGCTGCGTCGGGGCTGGTAAGCTGCATGTTTCCTGGAGAACTAAATGTACGGACAATGCTCGGCGGGGGGACCACTGTGGTGCAGGGACTCTTCATCGAGATGTTCTTGACTGCGCAGCTGGTGTTTACCATCTTCATGTTGGCGGCAGAGAAGCACAAGGGTACTTTTATCGCGCCAGTTGGTAAGCAAAGCACAGTGAAAGCGTTGGACAGATCAAAGTGCTAACGATGTCGAACAGGCATCGGCCTCGCGCTTTTCATCACGGAATTGTCTGGAGTATACTTTACTGGTGGATCGCTCAACCCAGCGCGTTCGTTTGGTCCAGCTGTGGTCAACTTGGAATTTACCCACTACCACTGGATCTACTGGCTTGGCCCCATCCTCGGATCTGTAATTGCATCTGGTTTCTACAAGTTCATCAAGGTCCTTGAATATGAGACAGCAAATCCAGGTCAAGACATGGACCACGCCGCCATAATCGAGAAGAAGAAGAACTTGCTACTTGCAGCTGGTATAAACGAATACGATGCTCACCAAGTCGCCACCGAGCTCACCGAAAAGGCTGCTGTGGCTGAAGCCGGTGGTCCGGACGGTGGTATCGTAGCCAACGGACAGGGAAAGCGTAGTTCAGATGTACTTCCTCCGTCTGGCATGTACGGCACACAGTTCCGTTCAAACTCGATAGGAAGCGAGAGGCTAGGTTCCGGTAGTTCAGAGAAGACTTTTGTAAAACTACAACGTCCTGTCGAAGCCATGACTAGCAGTCAGACTGGGAGATTCAGTTACCTTGGTAGCCGTGGCGTGGCTCCAGGTGATGCCGCACAGGCTCATGCGCTGCGCATGGAGACTAGGCTGGAGAGCCCTGCCATGGCGACCAATGAGGAGCTTTATGCACCGCTTCAGCACGGCGCTGATGTTCCTCTTGGTGGTTCGGTGCTTGAACCTGAGTCGAGACTGGGAGTGCAGAGGACGCCTTCCAGCTTTGCATGATTGTTGGATGTAATGGAAGGTCTTATAACGTAACGAAGCGCTTTTTCATTCAAAGATGTATCATATTCTTTGCCCACGTAGTGGGTTATTATAGTTTCCATTTTCTATTGTAATGAAGACTTTGAGGTACTGTGATAAACACTATATGACGTTGCAAAGCTTATGGAACATGTGGTTTGGGAGGGTGTCCTTCACAGGGCTTGCTCTGGCAACCTCAAGCGAACGGCCCTAGTACAAAACTTGCTTAGCCCCTACCAAAATGTCTACCCCCACCCGTGACTCCACATCGAGAGCCTTAACTCTCCCAGATTCGCCGTCTACAAACCACTACCCCCAATCCAAGGACAAGCATCCCGAATCCACCATGGCGACAATGACAGTAACAGAGACGCAACATAAGAGGAGGCTGCCAAAAAATGTCAAGTTGCCACCCGAGAATGAACGTTACATGCGCGCATGTGCAGACATTGCCTCTGCGCTCATCCAGGACTACGAATCGCAAGCCGACGGGTCAAAGCCGAAGAAAGATCTGAATTTAAATTCTCTACGGGGCCAGATTGCGAAGAAGCATTATCTAAAGAGTCAGCCGCCACTTACGGCGATTATTGCGGCGGTGCCAGAGCATTACAAGAAGTATATTCTGCCGAAACTCATCGCAAAGCCTATTCGTATGTCACTTATTGTCGCACAGTATAAAGTGAGAGTACAAAATTGATTTTGTATAGGCACATCGTCGGGTATTGCAGTAGTGGCAGTCATGTGCAAACCTCATCGCTGTCCCCACATTTCTTACACAGGGAATATCTGTGTATACTGTCCAGGAGGTCCAGACTCGGACTTTGAGTACTCCACACAGTCCTACACTGGCTATGAACCAACATCCATGCGTGCTATCCGCGCGCGGTACGATCCGTACGAGCAGGCCCGTGGCCGGGTTGACCAAATAAAGTCGCTCGGTCACAGTGTGGACAAAGTAGAGTACATCATCATGGGCGGCACATTCATGTCACTTCCAGAATCCTACCGGGATGAGTTCATCTCACAGTTGCACAACGCACTTTCTGGCTACCAGACCAAGGACGTAGATGAAGCCGTAGCAGCTGGCGAAATGAGCAACATCAAGTGCGTTGGCATCACAATCGAAACAAGACCCGACTACTGCCTAGATCAACACCTCTCCTCGATGCTCCGCTACGGTTGCACGCGTCTGGAGATTGGCGTACAATCCCTCTATGAAGACGTAGCCCGTGACACCAACCGTGGACACACGGTCGCCGCCGTAGCCAAAACGTTTTGCCTCGCAAAAGACGCGGGCTTCAAAGTAGTATCGCACATGATGCCGGACCTACCTAACGTCGGCATGGAGCGCGACCTCGACCAATTCGTCGAATACTTCTCCAACCCAGACTTCCGCACCGACGGCCTCAAAATCTATCCCACACTCGTGATCCGAGGAACTGGCCTGTACGAACTCTGGCGCACAGGACGCTACAAAAACTACACACCCAATGCGCTCATCGACATTGTCGCCCGCATCCTCGCCCTCGTACCCCCCTGGACGCGCATCTACCGCGTCCAGCGCGACATCCCCATGCCCCTTGTAACCTCTGGAGTCGAAAATGGAAACTTGCGCGAACTAGCCCTGGCGCGCATGAAGGACTTTGGCACCTCGTGCCGTGATGTGCGCACGCGCGAAGTCGGCATCAACGAAGTAAAGCACAAGATCCGCCCCGACCAGGTCGAACTTGTGCGCCGCGACTACACTGCAAACGGCGGGTGGGAAACCTTTCTCGCCTACGAGGATCCAAAACAAGATATCCTGATTGCGCTGCTGAGACTGCGCCAGTGCTCAAAGGAACATACTTTTAGGCCAGAGCTTACGGGCCAGCCGTCATCCCTGGTACGCGAGTTGCATGTCTATGGCTCTGCGGTGCCGATCCACGCCAGGGATCCAAAGAGGTTCCAGCATCAGGGCTACGGCACCCTGTTGATGGAGGAGGCGGAGCGGATAGCGAGGGAGGAGCATGGTAGCAGTAAGATCAGCGTCATTTCTGGCGTTGGGGTGAGGAGTTACTATGCCAAGTTGGGGTACTGGCTCGATGGGCCGTATATGAGTAAGACGCTTGAACCACTGTGGGAGAGGGAGTGGTAAACAGGCTAGCGGGATGGAGAGAAGAAAAAAAAGGTAAATGGCTTGAACAATCATATCATGGTGGTCGTCGTTGGGGCGCATGGACGCAGTATTCCCGCCGAGTAGACCACGTCCATATCAGACTGATAATGTTACATGTACAAATAGCATGGCATTTGAACAGACTCAATATCATGTTACAAAACAAGTGCCAAAACCATTTGTGCCCACAAGAAAAAACGCCATGTGCAATGTTACAAAGATACAGATATTCTTCATCTTCGCCCCCTTCCCTTCCCCAGACATGCATGCTGACGTGTGCCCCCCAGTTGCCACGCCATTCCTTTCCGGTGTCCCTGTCATCGTACATTATGGCCCCCCTAATTGCGCAAAATCGCCTACTCGTCTGGAAACAAATCATGACAGGCTTATCGCGCCGCGGCGGCTTTCACGCATATGAAGGAAGGCTTGTAGCCCGCAGAAGACAAAGAATCCCTACAAGTTGAGTTAGCAAAACGCCGCGTTTCTTGCCTTATGCGACATGGAACATACTATGTAAATAAACACAGCGCCAAACACAGCGCCAGCAACAGCATTGCCGTCTTCAGGATCCTCGTGTCCGCCCATGACTACATTGCTGCTTCCCTGTGTTGTTGTTAGCTTTGCGATTCCAAAATCTGACATTCCTTTGCGCCCCCGAGATGCGATGGCGTGGGAGTAGAATTATATGTATAGTCTGGGGAAACTGGGGCGTAAAGGTGTTACGAGTCGTGCCTACCTTGAACAAAGCCCCGATGGTGGACAGAATAACGATCGCAAACATGGATACGACGATGCTGGTAAGCGTTGTTAGCCTTTGCTCCCATCGCTTTCAGTTTGCGCAGGTAGCTGCGACATACCATGTCCACGCATTCATCGCGGAAACTACGGGCTTCACCATGATGGGCGAGGTGGGCGGCTCGGTGGTGTCGGGTATCGGTAGCTTATCAGCGGCGGAGGCGCAACGAGCGCAGTTTCAGTCCTGTGGCTGGGGCTTGTAGCGAGCAGATGGGAGAAGTCGAGATGCGTGTACAGGTGGGTAGATGGGTAGGTTTGTGGAGGTTGGACGAGGGTGATTCCGTTGGTTGTGGTTGGGGTGTAGCCTGGGGCCGATGGGAATCGTCATGTTCTTGCCGCGCTTGCGCGCGCGTGGTCTGTGCGCGAGCTTGGGGGTCTTGTTGCCGAACACCCATGGTCTCGGGGACTTGCTTAACGATCTTGGGAGGAAACGAAAAGCAAAAATGGGGTGTGCAGGGGAGAGGGGAATTAGAGTTGCAACGTGTGAGTTGTGGTACGAGTGTGTCTACAGTTCTCATCTTTTGCCTAGGATAGTACACAACCGTACTGAGGCTCCATTGATGCTTACATCTTGACCTTTGTGAGACTGCTTGTATGTTACACGTGACAAATATGAAAAGGAAGAAAAAACAAAGGAAGTAGGGGACGAGAGAAGGAATACCATGTCCGCAACCTAAACAACAATATGAGAAACTGCGTAGTAATACCAAGAGCAAAAGAAAACCAGGCAGCGAACACAGCAACTCCTCCCCATTATCTCCGAGACAACTCAACTCATCGACTTAGCATCCAGTACCATCAACAGAATATACAGGCAGCTCCTCGAATTGCACAGTAGCAGCTGGAGTCCCACCCCCCTCAGACACATACCCGTGCTTAACCTGCTCGACTTTGGGTATACACTTGAACCGATCCTCAACATCTTCCGGACCAACTCTTCTCATATCGGCAAGCTCAATTTCCTCCATATCATCCCAATCCTTTGCTCCATGATCACTTTTCTGTCTCATGCACACTCTGCAGTATTGCGCGAGAAGAAAACCCAGGACGCCAGATACTACTCCGAACAAGCAGCCCAGCACCTGTGTACTGTGCTCGAAGACATCTGCTGCTGGGATGTTGGTTCTCAGAACGGAGACGATGGTGGTAAGTGAAGAGGCAGTGGGTAGGTGAGGTTGGGAGTTTGGCATCCGCGACAATGGCGTGCCCACATCCATCGTCTTGTTGTCTCTTGCATGGTAATTCGTATAGTTGCTGGTGTTGTTTCCCACGTCTAGCCAAGAAGGATAGGCAGCGATGTCAATATCAGTGCCCTGTGGCCTCCAGTATATATCTCCTCGATAATCTCCTGCGCCAAACATGATTGGCGAGGCGTAAAATACCGATCCTGCCATGTGCCAGCCGCATTCGTGGTTTCCATCCAATTGATGAGCAGTAGTGCTGAAACCGGCAGCCTTGAGCGCTGTAGAGAGAGTCTGAGGGTAGAAGTGAGTGTATCCTGTTCGGATACCGTAAATGGTTGTATCGTTCAAGTTCGTTGAGGTGGGAGTGAATGTGATGATGGCACTCCAGGGACTGGAGGGCGGGAGGCAAAAGGTGCCGTTTCGTGTGTCAGCATTGTTGGGCTTGCTGGGTGGTACTGGAAGAACACCAAGGGCATTTGCTGGTGTTGAGTTCAATAGGATAGATAGAAGGACGAGAATGAAGAGTGGAAACATGACTTCTTGAGAATGAGGGGTGTGATGCGATATGCAGACCGCTTGGAGACGTGGATCACGGCCCCGAATTCTGGGCAGCGGTAGAGTTTGGGGAATGTTGGCTGCAAGGGTTTTGTTTGTGTAGACATGGCGTAGGCAGTGCCGTCCAAGTGTGCCGTGGGGGACTAGCGCAGGGACGTTGGGAAAGAAGGGAAGAACAGACAAGGTAGCAAAGGAAGGAAGTCACAATGTGAGCCAGAGATTTAACTTCATTGAGACATACAAATATATCAGGGACGAGGACTCGGTTGGTTTCTGAAAGCTTTTCAGAGGTTTAGCGTGCATTCAATGAGCTGTGTGAAACTGCACAAGACCATGGCATGGTTAACCCAAATACAGAAAGACCCGCACCGTAAACTCCTCACAGTCAACCGACTTGTGCAAGCCAAAGCCATGACTATAACCACTGGGGTGAGGAACTACCCTCTTGCATCCACACGCACAAAGTTATCCCTGTCTCCTAAACAAATTCGCCAACCTTATCCTCGGCCTCCTCGCCAACCTTGACATGCTCTCCCTCCTCAACCTTGAACTTCAGGTCATCTTCGTCCAAGTCAATAATGTAATCCTTGGCCTTGGTCTTAGTAGTGGTCGAGGTCGGGGTCTTGGCCTTGACAACGCGGCCGATCTTGACAGCTACCCTTACTATCAGCAAAACTTCTTGCAAATCAAACAACAGAATTTGAGGGACTTGAAATACTTACTAGCAACTTTCATCGGACCAGTCTCTCCCTTCTTCGCCTTTGGCTTCACAGGGCTCTTGGCAGTGATCTCAGGTCCAGACATTGCCTTCATGGCCGTGGCTTGCTTCTTCCACTTCCGCAGGTGATTCTCAAGGGAGTCATACGTCATGCCTGGGCCATAGAGGTGGGCAATGTTGGAGATGTTAATCTAGAGGAGTTTTGTTAGTTAGCGCGAGAAGGTGCGAGGTATGTACGTACCCTGTTGTCATTCGAGGCGAGCATCGCGATAATAAGGCGCTCAAGGACGGCTTTGTCGCCCCAATTAATCGGCATCGTGGCGGTGGTTGCTGCGCGGTGTTAGTACGGGCGAGAAGGCTGGCGGGATAGGGAGGTGAGGTTCTGGGCATGCATGAGGGCTTGGGAAAATGTAGGAAAAGCTGTAGGAAACTATAGCTGTAGGGAAGGGTTTAGGGATCAGCTGTGTGCAGCTGTTGAGAGCGGTGGTGAGCCTGCTAGTCTACACCTGCAGTCTGTACCACTAGTATACATACAGAGCAACTTACAGTCTTGTGCGCAAGGTTGAGCTTTGTGGTAGTAGTTATGTAGGTGAGATTCAGTGTCGTAGCTATAGCGGTTGACAAAAGTAGAAAGTGGTGGGGAAAGGAAAGTTACGGGCAGTAGCAGCTATATTGTAGAGTAGAGGTGAAGGTGAACTACAACCAACAGCAGATAACAGGTTTACCCACTCCTCTTCCCCGCACCTTCACCGTTCACACAGGCTACCCTAGAGAAACAAGGTAAAGGTACACATCTACACGGCGCAAACTCTAGTGGCGCCTTACAAAAGTGCCAAATATGTCTTTTGCTTGAAGCCGCCTCTGAAAGGGTATAGGCAACATGTGGAGATAGGCTCAAGGTATGTGAAATACTTTAACATGGAGACAGATGAAGGAAAGATGATAGAAAAGTCCTGAGGAAGTGAATGAATAGTTGGCTTCACCAAGTCTATTAACTCAAGAGCACGATACTCTTTGCTTAGTATGACCTAGAAAGCGGAATCGCCCTCTATCTATCTACTTGGTCACAAACTTGCATGCCTTAGATCTCAACCCTTTAGCTTCTTCCCATCCCACTCTCTCTTCCCCTTACCTTCAGCCTTGTGTCGTTTCGCTTCTTCCCTCGGATCGATGACAAGCAGCTCCTCTTCATTTTTCCGTTTCCATTCTAGATCTTTACCTAGCCTGTCCTTTGCGAAACTGAGTGAATGTGACATCCACCCCGCATCATCGTCCGATTCTTCTTCCTCCTGCTTGTCCCAGGCCTTACACGACTGGCAGCCTACTATGAAATGCAAATCGCATGCACCCTCCTCGTCATCCACTCCGTTCGCATCGACACTGGCCTTGCCATTTGCACTGTTTTCGGGTAATGTTGGGGTATCCATCTTTGAGGCTGCTATCGGTTCTGCCGAGTCCAGTTTTGATTTGAACTTGGAAAGAATATCTAGTGCAGACTGCTCTTCCTTGGCATTGCCGCCTGCACCTCGCTTCCGCCCCCTTGTGGTAGTTGTTGGTATCATGGCCTCTAATAACGACTTCTTCTTGGCCGGCCCTGTGTCTTGAGTGGTAGTATTCCGCTTCATCGACGCCTTGAGATCTGCAATTTGTTGGTTTACGCGGTCGAGTTTCGCGCGCTTCTCTGACTCTGGCGATAATTCTCTAGGGGGCGTGCGGGCTTTCAGCTTAGGCGGGGGTTCTGCGTCAACTTTGGGTACGGATTTTGGCGATGGGGATCTTGGTGGGGATTTTCGCGAAGGCTTGCGGATGGGTATGGCTCGTTCTGGCTCGGGCGCTTTTACGGCGGGCTTTTCGTCCCCTGCACTGACAAGCTTAGTGTTGAATTTGGGCTTCTTCGCGACTGGAGCAGCCTCGACCTCGGCTGCATCGTCGCCAAAGCTGAGCACATTCTTGCCTGCCTTTCTCTTCGGCTTCTTGACCTTCTTCGTCTCTTCCGTCTGAGCGGCTGCCTGGACCCTCTTGACCATGTCCTCGAAGGGGTTGATGATGATCTCGGCACCCGTAACCCTGGAGGGATACATTGGCTGGTCGTCGCTCCCTTCCCGTATCTCAGCCTCGGCCATCTTCATTAGATTATAGATCGTGTCGCCTGCTATCCTTCCAAACATGGTGTTCTTATCCTGCAGTTCGGGCGTCGCGGCGAGGGTAAAGAAGAATTGGCTGCCGTTGTCGTCCTTTTTGCCTGTATTTGCCATTCCCAGCAATCCTCTCCTGGTATACTTGAGCCGGCTGTGGAACTCATCCGCAAAAGGCTCGCCATCGTAACTGCTCTCCCCGCCCTGTCCAGTACCAGTCGGGTCTCCTCCTTGTAGAATGAAGCCCTTCACCAAGCGATGAAAGACGGTGTTGTCGTAGTAGCCATCGAGACACAGCTGTAGAAAGTTGCGCGAGGTAATGGGCGTCTGCTTGGCAAAGAGCTCAATCTCGAGGTCGCCGGCAGTAGTGTGAAGGACAACTTTGGCAGTTGGATTTGGCTCGAGGTTGTATGTCGAACTCATGATCGCGGTCGGAAATCCCCAGTGTGGATCTGTAGTGATATGCGCTCGTCGATGCTCGTGACTGGCGCCCGTCGCGTGAGATGGTGTCGCGAAAAAGTTGACCATTGAGCGCTGAGATGTACTGCACGGGCCCCCACGAACCTTGACGCGACGTCATCTTCGCCCTCAACCTTTCCTACGCCAGCAACGCTCCCACTGTCATTTGCACCTTCATCTCCCCCCACCCGTAGAATCATGCGTACAGGTTGCATATAACGCCGCCATTCACTCGAGATTGCGTTTACGACGCCATTCACCCGTACATCTGCTACAAGGTCAACTTGACGTTTAGCACCATGCTGCCCTACATCAACACACGTACGTGGAAGTCAACTAAGCTGCCATTACATATACTAACAACTACGAAGCATTTGAGTATGTGGCTAGTGCTCTTGGAAACTCCACGGATGAGCGTAAGACACCTAGAGTTTATTTGGGCACCCCTGGTCACTAACGGTACTCAATAGTCAAGCTCATCTTCACCTTCTATCTGTCCTATCCCTTGGCTGCTGTTCTGAAGAGGATACCCGACAAGGAACCATGGAAGAAGAACATATTTGTAATCAGGTAAACTGGATCCTATTGAAGGTTGTCGAACACCATTTTGACGATTCCAGTGTGTCACTGTTTTACCTGGTTGGGCTTTTTGACATGTGGAGCGGATTGCGGACCATACTTATCAGCGCTGGTGGTGCCTATGTCATCTCCTCTCGGATTCACTCTCCGTACATGCCCTGGATTGGTTTCGTGTTTCTCATGGGCCACATGTCGATCAATCACATCTACCGACAGGCTGTCAATGACCCGTCCGCCTTGGACATTACTGGGGCTCAGATGGTCCTGGTCATGAAACTCACAGCCTTTTGCTGGAACGTGCAAGATGGTCGCCTTCCTGATTCCGAACTTACTGATATCCAACGAGAACATGCCATTCGGACCATGCCCAGCCTTCTCGACTACACTGGCTATGTCTTCTTCTTCCCGGCTATCATGGCGGGCCCAGCGTTCGATTACTCCGAGTACAGTAATTACATCACCACGACAATGTTCACTTTACCACCGGGTACCGATCCGTCCAAAGCACCACCAACGCGTAAGAAGCGGAAGATTCCTCGAAGTGGTATGCCGGCTACCATCAAAGGTGCTTATGGCACTCTCTGGCTTGTCGCTTTCATCAAGTTCTCCAGTTGGTACTATCCCGCTTTCTATCTTGGCGATGAATACATGCAATACAATTTCTTCCGCAGGATCTGGCAGCTGTACATGCTCGGCCTCACCACGCGTATGAAGTACTATGCTGTCTGGAGCTTGTCGGAGGGTTCGTGCATCCTCTCGGGTATTGGCTACAATGGTCTTGACCCAAAGACCAACCGTCCAAGATGGGACCGCCTCACCAACATCAAACCTCTTGAGATTGAGAGAGCGCAGAACGCTCGCGCTTATCTTGGCTTCTGGAACATCAACACGAACCAATGGCTTAAGAATTACATGTATCTACGTGTGACGCCAAAAGGCAAGAAGCCTGGCTTCAGGGCCACGCTGGCGACCTTTGTGACCAGTGCCTTCTGGCATGGCTTCTATCCCGGTTATTATCTAGCATTTGTACTCGCGGCATTTGTACAAACTGCTGCAAAGAGTAAGTGGCCTATTACACTGTGACAAATGTGATACTGACACGTCATAGACGGCCGTCGCTTAATTCGCCCACTTTTCATGACACCAGACGGCAAAGCACCACTCCCATCGAAGAAATACTATGACATGTTTACCGTCTTCCTTACGCAAATCGTGTTTGCGTACGTTGTCGCACCATTCATCCTGCTTGGTTTCTCCGACACGATCAAAGTATGGGCACGGGTCTACTTCTACACTCTCATCGGCGTGGCTGGATCCTTCGCACTATTCTCACGCTCATTTCCTCTCCGAAAGCAGCTTGTTCAGCGTCAATCAGCGCGTGTGCCACCGCCAACAGCTGCTACTTATGACGGTCCTGCAATTGAAAAGGCGGCACGTGAGGAGATTCGTAGAGAAAGACTTGCAAGGACGCAGTCAACCGACAGTGTCGCTAGTGCTGCGAAGATGCCTCTCCTCGGTATCGCCGACGACCCCGAAGCCGTGATTGACGAGATCGTAGCGGAAGTCAAGGCAGAGATCGAGCAAAGGAAAAGAAGGGGCAGTGTGATGCAAGGGTTTGATCTGAAGAAGGCTGTGCAAGAGAAGTTAAACCAGTTTAATAAGAAGACCTAGTGTATTCTTGCTTTGAAAGCTCGAGATTCAGCTATATGCTATGTTATAGGTAAGGATGAGTCCGCGGATACCGAAGCCCCTTATATAAATAAATTTAATGAATGCGCAGTCAAAACAAGCGCGTCGGACTCATTCCGAAGCCGCGTGGTATCATCCGGAGTCTTGCCGGATCATCATCGTGCACGTGCTCAATGCCGCCCAGTCAGGACTTCGGGCATACAAAATCTCTCCGTCAACTGTCCACTCCCAAGCGTTAGCGACGTCAGAAGTTGTGGCCTTGGGGAAAACTAGCAGTAGCTTCGCGTGGTCAATGTAGCGCAAACTCTATTTTCGTGGTAGCGCGATGTAGTGCCGTAATTTGTCACCGAGCCGCGTGGTTCAGCACCCAACGAACGCCCCGTCTTGAAAAGGGTTCTGTCACCGATAGCCACAGTGGATGCGGCTTTTGGAAATGCTTACTAGCGTACGGACGTTGGATTCTAGACGCATCTTCGTTGCACATGATGAGAGCCTGCCCAAACAGTGAGATACGAGTGGACAGATCGGCCGAAGATCGATCGTTAATCCTCCCGCGTGGTCTGAGACTTCCTCGGTGGCGATCCGCAAGGAGCATCGACCGCTCCGTTCACACTTCATCAGCTTGCAACATCCTCATGCTACCTAGTCATCTCCGAAGGCCTGGTCCCTGGAAGAGGGACGCCTGCATGAAGATAGGATTATCTTCTTTGCCCGCCGTGGCTGCCTTTTATGGCTCAAGCTCCATCCAATGGTTATCCGTTGCGAAAGCTTAATCACACATGTGGTGCACGGGGTCTGTTCTGTTCTTAGGAGAGAGGTCGGATGCAGTTCTGGACATGTCCTAACTCACACCCACTCACGGGACCAACCAGCGGGAAATATTGCTCCTAGTGCATTCATCCCAAACGCGCTATGTCGCGTGTCATGGCTACCGTCAAGCATCCCATCTCTAGCTATTCTCCTTTCCGATCCAACCACGGCGAAGACCGATGTAGCGTGCATTTAGCCTCTGGGTGTTGAGAACATTGTCTACGCGAGTCCCGCGCAGATCTTGCAAAAGTGGCTTCGACCTCTCCCGCAACCTAAACTCTCCGCCTTTGCTTCTTCTCCCCATCTGTGCATGAACGCCAATTACATATGACTGCATACTTCCTTAGGTTGCTAAGAACGAGTGGTGCCCCGGATTGACTTGGTTTGACATGGCCGTGCCTGACAATGGGCCAGTGATTGTTGCTGTGACTTGGTGGTTGACCATTCTTTCTGGCGGGTTTTTGGGCACCAGGATATATGCGAAAGTGAGTCGCAAACAAGGCCTTTGGTGGGATGACCATATCCTGATTGTATCATGGGTAAGAATTGCATTCTAAATACGCATTGCCGTTAGATTCTAACTCGATTGTAATAGGTCCTCCTCCTTGCCGAGTGCATCATCACCCAAGCAGGACAAGTAATGGGCTTCGGGAAACGCACCTCAGATATTCCTGTTGAAAACCTCGTCACCATCGCCTTGGGCAGCTCCATCGCAGCCTCAATTTCCTGTTTCGCCTCCACACTCTCCAAAATCTCCTTTGGCGTTACACTTCTCCGGCTCACTACTGGCTATGTGCGAGCATTCGTGTGGTTCTGCATAATCACACTGTTTCTTATCATGATACCCAGTTCAATGAGCACATGGATCTCATGTAGGCCCGCTGCAAAAGCGTGGAACAACTCTATTGAAGGGACATGTTGGGATCCCAGTCGAACAGTCAACTATGGTATCTTCAACGCCGCATGGTGCGCAGCAGCGGACTTTGCGCTTGCCCTGTTACCATGGTACTTGATTTGGGGGTTACAATTGCGACTACGCGAGAAGATTGGTGTGGGAATTGCTATGAGTATGGGCGTACTGTAAGCTTTCTCTTGCACTTCTATGACAGGTGTTCGACGATGGCATGAACAATCGCTAACAGCCTTTTAGTTCAGGCATATGCGCGATCGCAAAAGGTGTATATGTAATCCAACTTCGCCAGCAAGACTTTTCCTACAACGGCAAAGAACTCACAATCTGGACCGCTGTCGAGACCGCCACCGCCATAATCGCCGCCTCCATCCCCGTTCTCCGCGTTTTCCTCAAGGAAACGATATCCTCCTACCGGTCGAACACGCGATCCACCACAGGAAGCATTCCGCTATCAAGACTAAATCAGAGTCAACACTCCACCACGACCACGAGCGTGCATGCGTCGGGTGGAAATAAAAAAGATAGCCGATGGACGGTGGCAGAGGACACTGACGGCTCCAGTCAGCGGGGTATCTTAGACGAAGAGATGGGCTTGAGGAGTCCGGGAAGAACACTCCATTCACAAGATGGTGATCTGGGAATCATTCAAACGAGCACAGTCACAGTTACGATTGAAAGCGACGCTGTACCAGCATGTAAGGAGAGGACATTTTTCGACTTTTCCCGTTAGAAAACTAGGTAAATCCTTTATGAAAACATGATACCTCCTTCTCTGTTACAACTCTCGATTTTGCTTTGCCACACACATCGCTCACACAGATCAACGTTTTACGCCAAGTTCCTCCCCGATCACCGTCGTATCGCAACGCATCAAACAACCAAGCCAAGCCCACGTGTCTAGCCCCATCCAAGCCCTCGTATCGACACTGAAGATCCGTAAGCCGGCACCACCCGTTCCGTTCACAACCCCGTTCGCGCCCCTCCAAACACATCGTTAAACGATGATCTCACCTTCCTTTTTCAGCAACCCAGCGATGGAAACACCCCGCATTCGAGTCTCGATACGATAGCGATGCGTCCTGCGGCCGTTGAAACTGCAAGGATTTCGTTCAGCGTCCTTCGGGAACCGAGGGGGGCTAGCTGTTGTTGTCGGGTGGGGCCGTGATGTGAACGTGGCCAGCGTACGTGGTGTAGTTTGGAACGCTTGCGGGGTAGATACGATAGTTGTGGCCAGGTGTAGAGATGCGCGGGTGGTTAGACTGGGGCAAGTGTGTTAGTTACGAAATTGCGTAAAGAGTGCGTATCACTATCTTGAGTTATGACGTACTGTTGGTCTGGTTTTGTAAAGTGTGCGTGTGGTTTGTTTTAATGGGGTCATATTACACGGCCAATTGTATGCTCTTGAGCGCTGCAAGAGCGGCGATGATGGCAAGGCTATGAACTAGGATGTGAACTGGTAACGTGTCTTCATTTGTTTGAATTGGAGTTGTGCTGAGTTTGGGGATAGGGCGGATGGGAGATGGCGCGTCATCTGTAAAGCGAACACGGCGAGTAGATTTTGTGTTACCGGAGAGAGAGACGAAGGATAGCACAGATTCATTTTTTGGGGAGGCAGAAATCATGTTGAAAATAATAAGAAACGAACCAGAGTTGCCCTTTTAAACCCAGGACATCCGAGTTCATGCAAGTAAATATATGATTGATGATGATGATGAAGGTACTTATGCGAACATTGCTTCAAAGTAAATCATACCTCCACCTGACTGTCTTACCTTCCTATATGCCATACCCAACTCCCGCGACACCAATCTGCCTATTCCTCATCCCGAGATATAAATATTTGCCTATCCCGCCTACCGCAACATCCAACGCGCAACACAACAGCATGGTAACACAGGAAAGATTCCCTTTTAAAAGTGCGCCAGGTATCCCGCATACGCGCCAAGAAAATCTGACGTGTGAAAGCCGGTGTTCTTAAATGGGAAACAAAGGGCGCTGTAGGTGAAGTAAGCACACTAGGAGAACACCTAATAGCCTGCTGTAAATAGAAAAAAGAAAGAAAGGCCAATGAGTAGATGCATTTGTGGTGTAAGAAAAAATTGAGTCAAAAACGACGCATCGCGCTACATGGCATGAACTTAGCTTCTAGACCACCTTTCTTTAGCAATCACCAAATGTCCCATCTGATCTACACCCACGCCAAAAAAAGAAGTCGCACGTAACCACGCATCAAACATGTTTATGAATCCCAGTTTTATTAAACCCTTTTCGAATACCTTCACCTGTAGACCAAGCCTATCCAGCACCTCCCTTTCCCTCTCCCCTCCTCTCCTTCCATAAAGCAGAAAATAAGGACCCCTGTAAATAAGAAATGTCACCGTTTGCGCAACTGCGACTCCCGACGCATGCAGCCAGATTTCGCCGTGCTTTATAATGCATAGGTCAGCATTTATTTGCCTTTATCTGGGAGAGGGTGGGGGTAGGGGTAGGGGTACGAGTGTACATCATCATGCGCTAGGTTCCATAATGTACTATATTAGCGCTTATGTACCATGTACCTAATTAGGCATGTCGTTGTGATCAATGCACCAAGGGGGGTTAACAAAAATTCCGCCCTCAAGCAGTTGAGGTTTTTTTTATTTCTCGGTAAAAAGGGCAGGTTTTGGGGGATAAAATACAGTAGAGTCAGCGCTAGGGTGAGATGGGTAAGTGTTGATGGTGTGGTCAGCATTCCTTCTTTTCATGGGGTGTTGTTTATTTGGAGTGGACGGGAGTTTTTCTTTAAATACAAGTTGGTTGCTTGAGTTCGTCCGACTGTCCGTGGTGATGCGCGGGTAAGACAGGAAGAGCCTGGCACGTGGTTTGTGGGCGATATCTTGGGATGGGATGCTGAACGTTCCGTAGTACTGGATACGGTATGTGAGATACGGTGGCTGCTGGATGACCCGAATCTTCGGTTGGGTTTCTTGCTCTTGCTTTTTGCAGGAAGCCTATGCGCATGTAAGCTTGGAGCCCTGTTTGTTGTTTTTATGCAGTTGTTGCGAACTTGCAGTTTAGACGTCTAATTCTGTGATTTCTAAATGGTCTACGTTCAAGATCAATACATTACAACACCATCTCAAAGACTAACCCAAATTCCTTCTCTCGCCTGATCATCACACAGCCCTTAGGCACTCATCCACAATAGTAGCGACTTGCAGACACTCCTCATCACGCATCTTGTTGGTGAAGACTTGTATCGAAGTCGGTGCGCCATGCGTAGCTTTGGGGTCATAGTTTGGTCCATGTTGGCCAGGGCCCATAATAAATGGCTCGGGGTCGACTTCAGCGGATGCCTTGCCGAAAGGCACAATAACTGCAGGGTAATCCAGGACGTTGAGAAATAGAGTGTAAGGCGGAAGTCCATATGTGTCGTGGGGAATGGCCGTGTTTTGCGCTGCAGGGCCGATTGCACCGTCAAGCTTGTGGTCCTTCCATATCTTGCGCCACTCTTCTTGGATTATCTCTCGCTTGCAGTTAAGTGCTGCTACGCGTGGGATGCCCTCGATATCCGCACAGTCTTGGATAAAATTGCTCTTGAATTTAGAAAATTCTACCATGGATTGCGTTACTGACGGTACAGCCGGCTCGCCGCCGGCGAACACGTGCTTCATGCCTGTGGAATCAAGCATGAAGAAGCCAAATCCCAGTGCAAGACTATCAGCGATATGTGCCTGGGCAACTGGAATAGGGACAATTTCGTGGCCCTGGGCTTCTAATGCTTTCGCAGCTGCGGCTAGTGCCCGCTTTACTGGTGGGTGCAACGGGAAAGCCGGGTCCTCAGCCACAAGTCCGAGTCTAAGCTTTGGTGCTCCCTTTGGTAATTCTCGCCAGGGAACATCCAGGGCCGTAGAGTCGTATAGTGCAGGTCTGAGCGACATGACAGATCGGCAGAAGTGCTCCAGTGCCGGCATGTCATTGGCTAGTGGGCCGGCTGACGAATTGAAGAAAGAAATGCCATGCAGCGAAGGTGAGACCTGACCACCTTCAGGTACACGCGTAGTCGTCGGCTTGAAACCATAAGTGCCGCAGCAGACTGATGGAATACGAATGGAGCCCGCAATGTCTGTTCCAACACCCAGCGGCGATCCTCGAAAGCCAACAAGCGCGCCTTCGCCACCGCTCGAACCTCCCGCTGTAAGGGCTGTGTTGTGTGGGTTTAATGTGCGTCCAAAAATATTGTTATGCGAATCTGCAGTCTACTTTACGTTAGCACTTGTGCATAGGCCATCCGGGCCCACATTGGAACTCACCATCAATGTCTGTGGAAGGTTGGTCTTGACATAAACGACCGCTCCTAGCTCAAGTAGAATATCTACAAGCGGGGAGTTCTTAGTCGCCACCGGATGGTCTAGAAAGGACACATATCCAATGGTAGCCGCCAAGCCCTTGACCTGGAATCCGTCCTTGAGACTGATCGGCAAACCATGAAGTGGTCCTACGATTCGGCCTTGAGCCCGTTCGTTGTCAAGGAAGCGGGCACGTTCCTGTGCTTCGGTAAAGTATGTTTCAGTCAGGCAGGAGAGCTACAAGAGTATTAGCCATGTGGCCCTTATCTAGCAATCAAAGTAACGCACGAGTTGCTGTGCTAGAGCTGCACGTTTGGAAAACGCTAAAGTGACTTCGAGTGCTGACAAGTCGCCCTTGGCCAAGAGCACAAGCAGTTCTGTGACAGTATATTTCTCCGTAATTTCTAGCTCTTTCTCGCTCATAATACCCGACTTGCGTGGTATATCCATGGTATTGGTCGCATGCTCTGACAAGGGGAACTGGAGAGTATCGGTAACGGAGGCTGGAAGGAGCCACTCTTTCGGGATCTTTTCGCGAGCAGCCTGCTGCTTCGCCACAACTTTCGTCTCCCATGAAGTAGTCGTCATGATTGAAGTTTCTGTATGATAAGATTGATGGTGAGGGAAAAGGTTAGGTGGCTATTGGATGCATTGGAGTGCAGCTGTACTTATATGTACTTTGGTAGCGGTGCGGAAGACCCCGGGATCCATCTCGGAAGCCATTAGAGGCATTTGCATGCGGGGTCATTCGTCCTAGATCCTCAGGATCACGAGCCGAGATTTTGGTTTGACTTGTTTCCCCTCGGTCGTATTTTCGTGTCTGATGTTCAACGGCAGTCACTAGTGCCACGCTACTCCTTGCCAAGCCGGGGACTTCGCAGTCGTCTCATTTGTTCGCTATACGGTCAGCTCGCAACAACTTGTACGCTCCTCAGAATGGGCTTATTTCCTCCGTATCTATCGATGATCCTGAGCTTCCCCAGACGCGGTAGATAGCACGGTCCAAGTTGCGGAGGGTGGTTTATATGCGGAGAAATTGCAACCCTGTATCAACGCATATATATATATATATATGTATATATGGGGGCACACACGTCCACTGCTTCGTCTGTTTTTACCGACGCAATTGTTTGCAAGCATGAGCGACAACATGAGCATCCGTAGGGACGAGGACCCAGCCTTCTGGGCGCCGGGTACCATTACTCTGGAGCAGGGTGAGTTCTTCGAGCCTCATGTCGTCCTTGTGGTGTGCTGATCTCGTTCGCAGTCAATTCCATGACCTCAGCAGAGTTGATGCTCCATCCCGAGCCCAGCCCTGACCCCAACGACCCGTTGAACTGGAGTAAGATGCGGAAGTTGGTCAACTTTTCCATGGTTGGCTCTTTCATCCTTTGGACGTTTGTCCAGCTCCAGGTCGGACCAACAGCATGGGGGCCCATGATGATGCAGCTGCACTTCACAATCGACCAACTGAACCAGGGCGGCGCCATGCTGTCTGCCGGGCTCGCTGTCGGCTGCATCCTCTTCGTGCCTTTTGTGCACAAGTTCGGAAGACGCCCACTCTATCTGTTGAGCTCAGCGATGCAGCTGGCGTCAGTCATATGGCAAGCCAGGACGTACACCTATGGCGATCTGATAGGCGCCTGCACTATCAGCGGACTTGGAGGTGCTGTAGGCGAGGCTATTGTTCAAATCACCATCGCCGATGTGTTTTTCGTGCACCAGCACGGAACCATGAACGCGTGGTACCTGATCTTTACCTCTGTCGGCGCCACTCTTGGACCCGTCGCCGCTGGCTTCATTGTACAGAATCAAGGCTGGAGATGGGTGTGGTGGTACTGCACCATCTTCTTAACGATGAATCTCTTGTTGGTCACCTTCTTCTTTGAAGAGTCCAAATACGTTCCTGTCATCAATGGTCAGAGCATCCGCCACACCACAACTGAAACCGACATACCGAAGAACGACCGCTCCGACGATGCGAATGAGATCGACAAGGCCAATCATAACAATAAGCACATCAGCAACTTGCAGAGACTCGAGTCTAGAATCGACCCAACTATACCCAGGAAGACGTACCGTCAACGCATGGCCTTGTACACAATGTCCGAAGGCACCATCAAACACCATTTCTACCAGCCCATCATCATCTTGTTCACATTTCCAGCAGCTACGTACGCAGCGTTAACCTATGGCATGCTGTTGGCATGCTTGGCTTTGATGAGTTCGATAACTGCCACCTACATGCTCCAGCCACCGTACAACTTCGGCCCGTCTGGCGTTGGGCTCATCAGCCTTGCTCCCTTCACCGGCTCGGCTATCGGTTTCTTTGTCGGCGGCACTCTCAACGATATGTCGATTATGTGGCTTGCAAAGCGCAACAAGGGTATCTACGAGCCTGAGATGCGATTGTGGGTTGGTCTTGCAGCTGCTATCTTGCTACCGGCCGGTCTCATCATATTTGGTGTTGCTCTGAACAAGGTATACTGGAAAATTTACTCCATTATATGAAACTCACTAACCATATCTCGCAGGGCTTGCATTGGATGATAATTTGCGTAGGCTTTAGCCTGTTTGGTTTCTGCTTCGTTTTCGCCAGCGGCGTGGCTCTCTCTTACGCAACGGATTGCTATCAGGAGGTTAGTCAGCTGTACCGTGCTCAGGCAAACACACCACAGAGACGCTAATTAAGCTTTCAGATTCTCGGGGATGTGATGATCGGAGTTACTTTTGTGCGAAACGTCTTCTCGGTTGTCATCCTCTTTACCCTCACTCCGTGGATCAAGAGGAACGGCGTTCAGAATGTGTGTCTTATAACGGCAGCGATTTGCTTTGTAGTCCTTCTATTTCCCATTCCCCTGCTCATCTGGGGCAAGCGGGTCCGCATCGCAACGGCACAAAAGTACAGGCACATGGCGCTTCTGCAGCCATCCCATCGAACAATAGAGAGCTAGCAGGGCTAATTCTATGTTCTCAGTCTTATTACTCGAAGGAGCCTATGTTTCGCGGATTTTTGCACTGGCTAGCGACTTCCTGGTCGCATCAGTGCGGGAGGCGGGGAATGATGTCGCACCAATGTACTTCGTCCTCGCAATCTTTTATAGTCCAAAACGCAGTCAACTGCTGTCTGACTCTCGACCGCAATTCGTTCGAGAACTCAATGAAATCATCAATCATGTCTATTGCAGTTTGACGCTTCATAGGGCTGGTGAGCTCAAAACAAGCAACCATGAAATTGACCCTAACAAAGGGCACTACACGCTGGGTGACCTGAAGCGTAAGAGCCAGCTCATCAAGAATCGCGTCTGCCAAAAGGGTTGCTTTTGCCATCTCGGTGCCATAGGAATAGCGCAGTCGGTGGATGATAAGGAGTAATGACCAGCGATAGACCTTGGCTTGACCCAATAAGCTAATCACTTCCTCCTGTAGAAAGCGGTTTGCGTAACCTTCTGGCAGTGTAGGCGTCCATTCTTCCACGGCACGTTCCGTCATATCCAGAGCTTGTGTGGCCTCTAAGAGATTGGGGTGCTCGTCATGGCACAGCGCATGGCTAACGACACAAATATCGTACATGTACGCTAACAAGGGTGAGGAGATGCCCAGGTACCGGTCCACGAAGCCCTCGGGACGTTGTACGATGAAGCGTAAAGTTGGTAACTCTACCCGTAACATGCATTCGTCAATGTCCTCATGGATGAGGCATATGACGAATGCGTGAGAATCAGAATCAAGCTCCAGCGACGAATTGTACATGGGCTTGATGATGCTGAGAGAGTGTTGGGTGATTGAGAACGCGGTTCCGGATATGTGTAGCGCAAAGGTGATGGCGCTGATGGCAACGACGAGCATGATTGGGAGATCACTAGTAGACATTTTGGTGACTGAGCGTAGCGTAGACACGGCAGAAGCTGCCCGTCTGTGGCCAATGAGTCGGTCTTCTGGGCATGGATCGGGCGAGTATTCGGTGGCCAGAAGAGCCGCGGTGGCTATCAACGCGTCTTGGATCCATGGTGAGGCGTCGTAGAGGTGACGCGCGACGGCTTTGTGGTGGCATAGGCGGAAGCTCGGGATAATCAAGAACTGTTCAATCCGCGGCCAACCCTGTAAGATGCACGTGACGAAGTGCAGCTCCCGCTTGCTGAGGCCCTGCAGCATAGTAGGCGATCTGACGAAAGGGACGGATTCCGCACTGGGAGGGTGTGGAGGGTGTGGAGAACGCGTGGGGCCTATTTCTTCTGCCGAGGATCCGGGGGGTGGTGCGCAAGAATTGGCTTCGCTACGGATCCAACGTCCCCGACTTGTAGTCGTATCCCCAGTGCGCGGATACCGTGGTTTGCGACCTGCAATCCCGACGGGCCTCAGGGTTTGGCACGGCTTCTGGAGTCGATGGCACCGTTCGCAGCTGTCCTGGCCAGGGATCCGGCGACACTTCTCTTTCACCCCATGGCACCTGTCGCACGCTCGTGCAGTCTTTGGTCGGTCCATTGCAGACGCTCCAAGGCGGGCCGTAGTGGGTTCATTGCTGGAAACGTGGCAGCGTTGCAAAGACCAGCTGTCAGCTAATCGGTGCGAAACACCGGCGGATTGCTGAGTAACCACCGGAACACGTGCCTTCCGAGCTGACAACCTCGGGGGGAGGGGAGGGGAGGGGAGCCTGGACCAAAGAAACGCAGGCGATGCAGGACATACAGGGCATGCAGGAGAAGGCAGGGGAGGGGACAGAGTGCAAGATAGCTAGCGCTGAAGGGGTCACCCAAACGTTTTGATTTGGTCTTCGTATCATCTCTCATCATGTAGCTAGCCCTACAACTCTAAGCTTGTCTACAGGCATGATCCGCACAAGTCTGTACTGACTAGCTAGTGTGCGTGGTCCTCTCCGCACCCGCAGTCTGGGCCAAAGTCTCGTCGTGCCTGTTTTGCCTGCTCCTGCCAGGCCTGCAGCTTGATTTCCTGCCTTGGTTGCCGCTTCCATGCTCGCTGGCTGAGAGCACCCTCCTCGTCCAATTCAACGAGCGCATCTAACCAAGCCGCAAGCCTGTACCCGGCTTTCGCAAGTTGCTTGGTGACAACGGGAATAACGGAATCGTAGTAGGCGTCAGACAGTTCCTTTGCAGACACAGCAGCGGGGCCATTGGGGATGACGGCGCTGCAGACGAACGAGTTGGTGTCGCGCGCCCATGTCATGGAGCTGTTGACGGCGTCCGTCGCCGTCAAACCCACCAGCCACTGCTTACTCTCCGCTAGAAACTTGCCCTGCTTGACCTCGGCTGTTAGGTTGTTCGCCAAAGCCAGCGCATTGGCCTGTGAAAAGGCCCCATACGCCTTCTGTGGAATCGCGGTATCCCAGATAGAATGGAGGTTTGTTGACACGCCGTTGAAGGTGACGTTGATGAGATTGCCCCCCACTTCATAGTTCTCGACGTGCAGAGGCTGGTGGATGTCACCGACAAAGTGAATAATCCACTTTAGGGCCTTTTGCTGCTCAGTAACACCGACTGAGCTCTGGAAGGCGCGGCTGGAGTAATTGGCAAGAGCAGAGACGATGCAGCCTTCCTCTGGACAATCTCTGTCAAAGTCCACATTGCAGCTTTCTGGTGGGTTGTCCAGCGCATCGAGATAGTGATAGACGGCCGAGAATTTGCCCTCCTTCTCGGAGCGGTAGCTGTCAGCCCATGTCGCAACGTTGGCTAGATACGCAGACGAACTGTCGTTCAAGAGGCCTTGGGCGAATTTGGCAGTCTTGGCCGAGACAAGATTTTGTGCCATGTAGGCGACGGCGGTGTGGCCTAGCGAGCCCCAAGCAGAGGCATACGGAGCGGCCGCTAGCAACGTGAAAAGAGACTTGGAGATGGCCATTTTGAGATGCGGAAACTCTGCAGAAGATTGCTTGTTATGGACCTGGTAGATATAGGTGGCCAGGGCTGAAAGTCTAAGAGTATGGCAGGTTATAAGCATTACAGCCCCTGGCTACCAAGACCTAGTGCAACCAATGATTTTCTAGAGTCCGGCCATGTCCGTCCATGGCTACGATGCTTAATTGTGGTGTTGTACAGGTTGCGGAGATATTAGCCCAAATAGGAAGGTGCTAGGCCCAGACAGGTAGGTGCTTGGCGGCAATCTGTTACTTCAGCCCTAGGTATAGAGCAGCTTGTAGCTTTGATTGGACAAGACCGATACCGCAGACCCGGAGATGATGATCAGAAGAGGATACTCGTTGGGAGATGGATTCTTCCGTTGTCTAGTGCAGATAGATAGCTGGCTAATGCAGGCTTACGATGATCCAAAAACAGCCAGGGTATCACAAACAATGAGTCTTCGCCGAACTCCAGATGTAAATGCGGCTTGTCCCTCGTGCTGCTCACTGCGCAGCCGCAGCCTCGACTGGGTCGTTGCGGTCGGCGTCTATGGGCACTTCGTCCTCGGTTTGCTCTTCCACGGGAGCTGGGCGTCCTTCAATCAAACGGATCCACCAGGCGGGAGGATCAAGAGGGCTGTGGTTGTTGTGTAGCGGCGGGTAAATGTCGTTGAAATAATACCAAACTGCTACTGTCAGTGGGGGTTGGGAAAAGAGCATGGACTGCGGGGCACCAACTATGGCCAACGACAATGCCGCACATCTCATCTTTAGGCACAGTGCCATGCATGATGAGGGAAAATGCCAACAACACCCAAGGAAGGTACGGCGCCTTGAACACGAGCAGACCGAGGAAGCTGAGCATGGTATCTGGGTTCTTCCTGCTCCAGATGTAGATGAGGGTGCTTGAGAGGGCGGAGCCGAGGAAGGCCATGGAAAACATGGGTGCAATGCAGAGGAGGAGGGTAGAAGCGAATGTGAGGAGCCATGCAAAGTGCGCCGTGGAGCGACCTGACGATTCCTCGAGGAGTCGCGCATAGCGCTGGAGGAAGAATATGTGGTAGAGAAGGTCGAGACTGAGCGGGCCGAAGTAGAAAAAGGTTGTGAGTAATCGCCAGTACTACCCCAGGGTTAGTCGCCATTCCCTTCATCCAGTACGCAGACTGCACATACCTGGCTCTTGAAGAAGACAGTCCGCACGCTGTAGAACAGCTGGAAGGGCGAGATGATGTGACATTGCACCAGCACGCTTGCACTCAGCGCCGCCGTCATCCACCAGCGGGTGCACACGGGCATCTCATAGAACCACTGCTCGAGCGGAAAGCCCCCAGCCCCTCCCATCATACCATCTCCGCCTTGAAGTACGTTTGCCATGGTGATGCGCTGCCCGATGTGCGCCAGGACGGATTTGGGTTGATTCTGAAGTAGCAGAGTCGGGTGGATCAAGGTGAAAAGCCCAGCATGTAAATGGCCAATTGCCGGACTCGTGTATGTACAGCGAAGGGACAGGTGTCGACTCAGCAAACGCAGCGGCGCCGGCGGATAGTGAGCGATGCCATGTGGCTACGTAACTTGTCCCGATGTGCTGCCAAGGCGCTAGTGTAATCTAATCAGATCGCGGGTTGCCCTTCCCGCCAGTGTCAAAGACGGGGTCCAAGCTCCTGCCCTTTGCGACCAGCCACATTCATTCCCCAACCCCTCGAGCGCAGAACAGCACTCGAGGACAACAATGCGCCCGTGCCTTATCCGACACCAGCACCCCGCTCCCTAATCTCATCGCTATCCCTAGAAGACGACGTTTTTCCGCCCTGATCTACCTTTGGCTTACATCCCTGTTCGACGCGCCCCAGTTTGGCGACTCTACGCGCAGCAAACGCGTCGCGATTCTTCACGACTGCTTGCATCAATTTGTTTTGCTTGATCGAGTCCACGTACTGCGCCATCTTCACTACCCAGAATCGCAATGGCGCCAAAATCTCCAGCCAGGCGCAACAAGGCGCGTCCATCGCGGGGCGGAAGAGCGAGTGTCGGGGGCAGAAAGGAATCAGGGAAGCGCCGTACGTGGTTGGGTTGGAATTGGCACGGCTTGCGCAGCTTAATTGACGTATGACAGTTGGACAGCCAGGCCCCGCTCCGGACCGCGCGAAGAAGCGGTACAAGCCTGGTACTGTCGCGCTCCGTGAGATCAAGCGGTACCAGAAGACTACCGATCTGCTGCTTCTAAAACTGCCATTCCAGCGACTCGTAAGCAACACCTACTGCCGCATTAGTCTCGGCTGCGACAACTCGATGCTGACCCAAGCCTCAAATAGGTGCGTGAAATCGCGCAAACTGTCACAACAGAAGACGGCCCCAACAGGTGGCAGAGTCAGGCCATCATGGCACTCCAAGAAGCCACCGAAGCTTTCCTCGTCAATCTCTTCCACGATGCAAACCTTTGCGCCATTCACGCCAAGCGCGTCACCATCCAGCAAAAAGATATACAGCTCGCGCGCCGCCTACGGGCAGCGTGGGGGGCGCCAGTTTGATGAGGGCAGGATTCGCATGTTGGCAGATACCCATTCTTCACTTCTGTTGGACTCGACGTTGAACAAGGATGCTCCACGCATCTGCTTTGCTCTGTACGCTTTGGATGCACGTATGCATCTGGTTTTTGGGTCGACGAGTAGACGCGATTGGCGTTCAAAGGCGCTCGAGGTTGCTGGCATTGACATGTGCTACTTGGTTATTTTTTGGGGGTGGGGTTTATTAATTTTTAGTCTACGCGACTCTGGAGTTTCAGTAAATCATGCACGATAGTGTGTCTGGTATTGCCGAAGCGAGAAAATGTCAAACAATTTCCCGCCAAACTATTGATGCACAGTTCTGTCCCTGTGTAAAGTCAGCCTATAATACTCTGTGTCGGACAGCAATGACGCACAAAGACCCGCACAGACGGAACTAAGTATTGAGCCAAGTACAGTTCCCACCAAGAGCCTCGGAGCAACGCCTTATCTTATCACCAGCCAGGCCTCACCACCTTCCATATGCGCTCCCCAGGCACAGTCCCGAGTATCCCACCCAACTCATAGCCGATCATCCAAGATCTAGTCATGTATGCAAGTGACGAAAAGCCTTCTTGGCGATCTTGGCTCTGCATCTTCTCCGCCTGTAGCACCTCGCTTCAAGGCACTACATCGTCACCGACGGCTTCCTTTCCGTGGGTCTGCGCGGGCCGACATATACGCTTGACTCAACGAGGAAGCTCCTGCTCTTTGACTTGTATGGACCCAGTATGTCCCGGCGCCCGGTGAGAGCACCCCGGTACTATGCGTCGTAATATAAAGAGTGTCCGCTACCTCGACATGATAGACAGCTTCAGGGACCCTCCCCCACACTGCGCAGCTGCTTTCGTTGTATCGTCACCATGGTCCTAGCCAGGCTCTCGTTGCTGGGAACAGTCGGCCTTTTGAGCGGGGTCGTCAATGCTCAGTTCCCTCCAACACCAGAGGGTGTGACCATCCTAGAGTCGAAGCTCGAGGAGGGTGTAACGATCTCGTACAAAGAGGTACGCTTACTATCTGGAGGCTAGTTTGTTTCCTGGACTGACCTGGTAACAGACCGACCTGTGCGAAACTACAGAAGGTGTTCGCAGTTTCTCCGGCTATGTTCATCTTCCTGCTGGAGCACTCGCGGACCTCGGCGTTCAAAACCAGACGTATGAGATCAATACGCACTTCTGGTTCTTTGAGTCTAGGAAAGATCCTGCCAACGCGCCCTTGTCGATATGGATGAATGGTAAGTTGGTCGTACCAGAGTTTCGTATACTCGACGCTAACATGTGATGAGGCGGACCTGGTTCCAGTTCCATGCTCGGGCTCTTACGTGAGAACGGACCTTGCCACGTCGGCGCCGACTCCAACAGCACCTATCTCAACGAGTGGTCGTGGAACAATGAGGGTATGTATGCTTTTCTTCAAAGCTTTCTGGACTGGTTGCTGACCAATGTAGTCAATATGTTGTACCTCGATCAGCCGGTCCAGGTTGGAATGAGCTATGATAGTCTAGTCAACATCACCAGCAACCTCGCTACTGGGGATGTGGAAGTTGTAGACTTCGGGAACGCATCTGTCCCGGCACAAAACAGCAGCTTTTACGTTGGCACGTACCCCAGTCAAAACTCGAACCTTACCACTCGAGGTACTGAGAACTCTGCACGAGCACTATGGAACTTTGCCCAGGTCTGGTTCCAGGAATTCCCCGAACACAAACCCAACGATGAGAGGATTTCCATTTCAACCGAGTCGTATGGAGGACGCTACGGACCTGCCTTTGCCGCCTACTTTCAGGAGCAGAACGACAAGATCAAGAATGGTACCTGGACCGAAGCAGGGCAGACGCATATTCTTCATCTCGACACCCTGTTGATCATCAACGGCTGCATCGACCGCTACGTGCAATGGCCGGGCTACCCCACCATGGCGTACAACAATACTTACGGCATCAAGGCTATCAACGAGTCTCGCTACGAGGAGGTGCTCGACAATCTGTACCGCGATGGAGGATGCCTGGATCAAATTGAGAACTGCCGCAACCTCAGTCTCGTGTATGATCCTACGAACCAAGGCTTCAATACGACTGTCAACAAGGTGTGTCAGGCTGCCGAAACGTTCTGTTCCTCGACCATCCGTGACCCCTATTTTGACACGGACGTGAACTATTACGACATTTCTGCCCCTGGTACAGCATCGTTCCCCCGGCCATGGTATCAGGGGTTCCTCAACCAGCCGCATGTGCAGCAAGGCCTTGGAGTACCGCTCAACTGGACTCAATCCAATTCTGCCGTATCGACAGCCTTTCGCAGTATCGGTGACTACCCACGTCCGGGCTGGAAGGAAGACCTGGGCTATCTGCTAGAATCGGGGATCAAGGTAACGCTGGTGTACGGTGACCGGGACTATGCTTGCAACTGGTACGGCGGTGAGCTACTGTCTCTTGCAATTCCATATGACAATGCCACCTCCTTCGCAGAGGCAGGCTACGCACCCGTCATTGTCAACGACACTTACATTGGTGGCCAAGTGCGCCAGTACGGCAATTTGTCATTCACGCGCGTCTATGAAGCTGGCCACGAAGTTCCAGCCTACCAGCCCGAGACTGCGTATAAGATTTTTACACGCGCACTTTTCAACCGCGACATCAGCACTGGTAACGTGTCGACCGCCAACGACCCTGGCTACGCTACCAAAGGCCCCAGCAATGTCTACAACATCACAAACGAACCCATTGTCGACGAGGGAGCGCAGTGTTATATTCTTGACCCCGGCACCTGTACGACGGAACAGTACGACACGGTCCTGAACGGAAGTGCGCTGATCCGCGATTGGATCGTTGTAGATGCCAACACTACCTACTTGTTTCCGGACCTAGTGGGAAACGGAACTTATTAATATAGTCGTTAGCGCTGTGTTCGCGGCGAGGATTGGGAAATCCAGAGCCCCGACGCATGTCTGTGGCTACGACTCTACCTCATGCTCCGTTTGTTAGGCTTAGTTAATCGGGTACACCAACTACTTGGTTACTCACCTCCGATCAAATAAAGAGTGATACTCGTATCTTGTCCCTGCTGTCGTCGATCTCGCAATGCTTTCCTACCCGCTTTTGATGACTTGGTGCTAGTTTCCCCAATCTCACACTGCAGTCATTTGTAACAGACTTGATTCTAGTCGCACGTTCCTCCATGTCAATATGAGGCCAACAAAAGCGGCCGTGTTGGGATGCGACATGTAGCCGTGACGTCATGACTTACCGCTCGAGCTAAGTAGTATTGCTTTTCGCAGTGAATGCAACCAGAATCCTCAAATAACACATGCCAGACGTCCCATACCGATTGCATGTTACCTCGAAAGAGAGATAAAACAATTAGCCATGTCTAGAAACACATTCTCGGCGTTCCAAAGACACCTCTTGTTCTTCTCTACACCTTCACCCCGGCCACGCCTTACATTCGACTCGGCGCTACGCGCAGGCGTCAAAATCGGCCTTGATCTACCCATTGCCGCCCTCCTCAGCCTCTCGCTCCGTCTCCTCTACGCACCATATCCTTATTTCTGGTCCCCAATCTACATCGACGAGATACCCGTGTCACTGCACCGGACGCAGCTTGTCTCGGCCAAGCTCCCCAAAGAAAAAGCAGATTACACGTGCTCCGATCTTCTCACGCTTCTCAATCAGTCAGAAGGTGGGGGGGCTGGCAAGGGCTGGTTGAAGCAGAAGATTGACCAAGGTCACGTAGTGGGGTTTTGGACAATGGCCGCGGATGCAGCGACACATAGGGTTGGGAACGAGGATGTTGAGAGGTTTCAGCAGGGCGAGTGGGAAAAGGCTGTTGTGGAGAGGAGAGAAGAAAGGAGGGATGTACTGCCATTGTGGAGGGGTGGGCCGATATGGGTGGGTGGGCATAGTCGGGTTGTGGGGAGACTGTTGGGGGTGAGGGTTTACGAGCGAAAGGGAGAGTAGGTGGAGGTGGGAGATGGGGAGGGGGGGTTTTTTTTTAGATTGCTTTTGCGTTGATTCGACAATGTACAGTAGGCGCTCTTGATTTATGCAGGACACTGCATCCGGATAAGACTTTTCCATGTGGTGGTTGTGCTTGGCTTCCGAGACGGCTCTTTTTCCGCGCACGCCCGCTTCCGCAGTGCTCATCTGTCAAAGTTTGTAATCACCCCATCATCACTGTGACGGGATTCCTTACCCGTCTCACTCGTTCCGCTGCGGGAGCTAGCACCGAGATGGAAGAGAGCCGCTTGCAGCCCTCTGGCTCTACTGTACAGAAGTGCAATGCTTTCCATGTCGACCCACCTCGCTGCAGGGTTTGCTTTGATGCCAGCTGAAGTTCGACAGACCCGCTTTGCCTGACGCCGGATACCGACGCAATTTTGTGCTCACGTAAACTCGCCCTGATGATTGTTCATCAACATGCTTGCGATGAACAAGGCCAAAAGTATGTTCGCCATGTATCTTAATCATCCTGGCAGCTACCCGTCAAATCAGGCTGACATCATATTCGGCTATTCTATTTACCAGGCGCTGCCATTTCCCATATCATTGGATGCTTTCCGCTGTAGGACATGCATCAAAGCCAAACAGTGGCGTTCCAACTGCTACGGCACAACTCCGGACAAAATCTTCTAAGAACAGAACCATTCAGTCGTTTGGCTCCACCCTGAAGAATCTGTACCTGGTGGACTCTAGGTTTTTTGTTTAATCAGCAAAAACTCGCCACAGCCATCACAACAAGAAATCGTGTAAGACCGTGGGAAAAAAAAGCTCGACCAACCGTCAACGCATCCTTCTTCCCCAGAGCGCGATTTCGACCAAGATATACTTGACAACAACATGGACCGCCGCAGTTCACGGCGTTCCGCACATCCTTCCAAGCATCAGGATGATCTTGAACTCGCAAAGACGAAATCCATTGCGGAAACCATGTCTCCAATGCGCGAATTTTTCTTCGTTGGACTGTTATGCTCTGCTCAAATGGTCACTCAAATAGGACTCGTCGGCGTCTTAAACATCCTTCATGTAATCGGATCTGACCTTGGCATTACCGACCCGGGCGTTCTCGCATGGCTGATAGCTGGATACTCGCTGACTGTTGGTACTTTTATCCTGCTCTCTGGCCGATGCGGAGATCTCTTTGGCTACAAGAACATGCTCACCGTGGGGTACGTTTGGTTCGCCATCTGGAACGTAGTGGCGGGTTGCAGTGTATATCTCGACGGAAATGGAGGACAGGTACTGTTCATCTTTTCCAGAGTCCTGGGAGGCATTGGGCCAGCAATTCTGCTACCCAACGCACTTGGTCTACTTGGTGCGACCTATAATGAAGGGAGAAAGAAGGACATGGTCTTCTCGCTCTTTGGAGCATGTGCACCTGGTATGTATTTCCAAGATGATACAAGTGGGCCATTGACTAATGCTCTCCAGGTGGTGCAATCATAGGCGGAGTGTTTAATGGTCTATGGTCGCTCTTGTGGTGGCCATGGTCGTTCTGGGCCTTTGGCATCGCCCTCTTCGCAATCTCCATCTTATCCATGTTTATCCTTCCATCGGTACCTTTGGATCCCGAGCTACGTAGTCTTTCATACAAGGAGCGAATTCGAGAGCTTGATTTGCTTGGCGCGACAGTCGGCATCACCGCCATGATCCTGTTCAACTTTGCGTGGAACCAAGCTCCGGGTTTCGGATGGGAGGAGCCGTATATTTACGCAATGTTGATTGTCGGCATTATCCTCTTCCCGGTCTTCTTCTGGATCGAGATCAAGGTGTCCGAGAAACCACTTATTCCGCTCGCTGCGCTCAGTACGGACGTGTCGTTTGTGTTGACATGTATAATGTGTGGTTGGGCTGCTTTTGGTGAGTAAACATCGACACAAACCTGTTTCCATCTTCCTAACGCACAAAAAAAGGAATCTGGGTTTACTACTTCTTCCAGTTCCTGCAGCGACTGCGAGGTGAATCACCGCTTCTCACCATAGCGCACGCATGTCCTGTGGCGATATCGGGCTTCATCGCCGCCATTACCACTGGCCATGTCATATCACGGCTCGGCCCAGCCTGGGTCATGCTTATCAGCATGCTTGCTTTTTTGGTAGGCAATATACTTGTGGCTACCATGCCCATACAGCAGATCTACTGGGCACAAGCTTTTGTGACAACCCTGATCATCCCCTGGGGCATGGACATGAGCTTCCCGGCTGCCACGTTGATCATGAGCAACGCTGTAGCAAAGAGGCATCAGGGCATGGCTGCCAGCCTGGTGAACACAGTAGTGAATTATAGTATTAGTATCGGAGTAGGTATTGCAGGGACAGTGGAAGCGCATGTGAACAACGGTGGCGCAACAGTGGAAGAAGAGTTGGCTGGGTACCGTGGGGCGCTTTACGTCAGCGTAGGGTTGAGTGTCATGGGCGTCGTGACTAGCTTGCTGTACCTGCTTAAGATGTGAAACAGGAGGACATAACCAGCCCGAGTCATGCATGAAGACAATTGAAGAGATGCTTCCTGCGACGCTTTGCATTACAATAAACGTAGCAGGGCACTTTGCTAGCGGTTCCTTGCAATTTCCGAGGCTAAACCATGTATACATGTACTAAGCAAGCCCACCCACCAACGGTTCGACAGGCAACCCCCGACCACAACAAATATTGCACATAATTGGAGCCCAAGCCAGTTGGCTAGAGCTTCGGTCCTTTTGTGACATGATGATATTCTCCGACAATCCGCCAATCTACCAGCTACCAGACGAACTATTGTTACACGTCGCCTCTTACCTGTTCGACCCATTTACATACACCGACCTGAAAAACCTCTCGCTTGTATCGCACAAATTTCATCCAGCTGCTCAGGAAACTATTTACCGCACATTGCTACTTGACCTCTTCAGCAGGATCGCGGTGCCGAGGCTGCTTCGCACACTGTTCGACCGTCCGGACCTAGCTGCAAAAGTCAAGACTGTCCGCATTGGGCCTACTCGCCAGAGTACTGTCAAAATATGTGAAGCCCAAGGCTTCCCCCTTGAGTTCGTGCGGGCGCGAAGTCTGATGAAACTGGGAGAGCTTGGTTACACAGAGTCACACCCATGGAGCCGCACTATCCAAAACTCCTTGCATTCAGGCTTTGCTGGAGTGCTGCTGACGCTTCTCCCAGCACTCGGTGATCTCAGTATCTTGGTAGCTGACACTATTGGCAACCCATCATCAGACGAATGTGTCTCCGGGCTCTTTGGGAGTATGGTGCTTCCAGATCTCATCGTGAAGAGATGGGACAATCTACAAAATTTCTCGACAAACGACATGCATGTGTTCAAGTGTAATGCTCCATTCAAGTGTCTCACGAGCCTCAACTTGAAGGCAGTATCCATTGACACGATAAAGTCTCTCAACGGTCCTGGGAGTCTCCAGGGCACCGATACGCTTCAATATCTCATCTTGGGTGTCCCAATGGCTTTTATGGACCCTGTCACGATGGGACCACTTGAGTCCCATCTCAGTTGTCTTTTCGAAGCGCTGAACTGCAACCGTCTCCGCAGTCTCTGCATAGATCTGTCAGTCTGTACACCAAACGCACATTGAACAGCTGCTAACTGTACTCGATCATAGTCTCAACGATGGTCATGTCGCAAATGCCCAATCTCAAGGCTTAGTTGGCGTCCTTGACGTAGGATATTTCCTGGATCAGATGGACATTGTCAAAGACAGCCTGGAGCGCCTCATCATAAAGCCGGATACGGGAGGCGATAAGAATAGCCTCCATTGGAGTATCCTAAACACGACATCTCCAAAGCATTCTCTGGTGCACTTCAAAGCTCTGAGACACCTTGCTGTGTTGGAGAATTTCCTTTGCGGATTGCCGACGGAAGAATGGAAAAGCGATTCCTGTATGCCCGAAAGCCTACCAGCAACGCTAGAGATGCTAGAGATTGTATACCCCACGTCACTTGCACTTGATTGGATCGAGCATCTCCAAGATCAGATTCAGATGAAGAAGGAAATACTACCGAACCTCAGGGAAATCACATTGACGTGCGGTGACACGGTGGGCGTGCCGGCGCAGCGTATCAAGAGGGAACTGTTCGAAGCTTGGATACCACTGGCACTTGCCAACATTGGGACGTATGTCCGTGATGAAGACGATTCATTTCGAGAGAGCATGGCAGACTACTATGATAATATATTAGCGGATCAGGCGATAGGCAGTGAGGGTAGTAGTGAGGGTGATAGTGAGGGTGATAGTGAGGGTGATAGTGAGGGCGATAGTGAGGGCGATAGTCAGGGTGATAGTGAGGGCGGCAGCGAGGGTGGTAGCGAGGGCGGCAGCGAGAGCGATGCGGATGACGAAATGCCAGACCTATTGGACGGAGCAGACCAGGCGGAGTGGCAACTTGGCGTTGTTGATAGCTACACGATCAAGCGTCAATCAATGTAAGACCAGACGAGGGAAGCACAAATGGCGGTAACTAGTCAGATGCAATATACTAAACCCTACCAATGGTATCCTGAGCCGTACTGTTGCAACGTCCATTGTGCTGCACAAAGGCAGGCAGTCTGGTTGGGGGGATTATCGAGGCTGCTGCTCTGCTTATCGATAGAGCTGGAGTTGGGGATCCCTTTGGGCGGCGGCGTCGTCGTCATCAACTTGTCAGCCTCAGATCTCTCTATGCCGAGCACCACCATAATCATCAGCATGTGGACATTGTCGTTCCCATTGCAACCACGTGTCTGAACGCTTGCATGCACGGCCACAGCAAGTAAACAACTGCAAACATGTCTGACACGGGAGCCTGGCCTCCGCCAGAAGGTCTCACAACCAAGATTGTTCCGCGCAAGGACGCCATCCTCCAATTGCCCTACTCGACCGTCGTCCACGCGCCCGCACCGCTTGTATTCGACGCCCTTTTGCGCGTCGCAGACTATCCGGCATGGAACACGTGGATCCCTTCAGCCCACATCCTCACCCAGCCCTCGTCTTCCGATGCCTCCGCCGACCCAAACAATCTCAGCCGCATGCGCAACGGCAGCACCATGGTGTTCAACGTCATCATGAATGCGGATAAGCCCACCAGTATCACGCCGACACAGCTCAGAGTCGTAGACATAAGCACGCCCTCGTCGCCGACATCATACCTCACGCCCGACATGCTCGCGGACCCGTCCTTCACGGCGGACCTGAGCAAGGTGTACAGGGTTAGTTGGACGGGAAACGGAGGCATGTATGCGCTGGGCATCAAGCTGGAACGTTTCCATGAGGTTATTGTGAGGGGGGAGAATGAGTGCGAGGTCAGGTCTTGGGAGATTATGGGGGGTCTGATGGCGAGGGTTGTCAAGGCATTGTACGAGGAGACGTTGAAGGACAAGGTTGCGCTCTGGTGCGAGGATTTGAAGGCGTATTGCGAGAAGATGCATGCCCAAGGGACGGCAGCGTAAAGGGTACAGCGAGGGGATGGCCCGCATGCGTTACGCAGGTCCTGATGCACTAGTCCAACGGCTTTTACGCAGGTATCCAGTGTCCACATGGGCGAATCCACTGTTTGTAGGCAGTTGGTTGACGGGCCGGTGTAAGAAAACGGGTGCCTCTGTATGTAGCGTCAAGTCGATGATGACGTCCGATCTCCAGCCTTTGCGAACGATTCCAGAAGATATCATCAACCGCGTGCTTGTCAGATACTGCCTCGTCTCGGTGCCATGCGTCAGCAAGTGCAACTTTCTGCCGATCACCATAGCTCTACTGTATACCTGCCCCCCCCCCGCTTACGGAGTGCTGTCCTCCGAACGATGCCCGGCAGTCATACACGAATACTTGATCGATTTCTGGTGCTGCAGCCTGCCCACTACGTCCTCGGATATGTTCATGTTGAATCCGTTTGAGATTTGGCAGCCAAAGGCCTTCAATCGTTATCAAGCCCCTGCGGTTCGCCCCGGTGCGAAAGCTTCGTAGTGGCCAAGCTTTTCGATTGCAACGGCCTGGGGCGTTTGCTCGCAGCCTCGCGCATCTCGGGCGGGTTGCCGATTTCAGTACCCCGATCAGCGGTGCAAAAATTCTCCACCACAGAAACCCGGTTCCGACCAACATGAGCCCGCTTTGGGGGAGACTACGACTGTCATGATAGCATGCGGAGACGAGCCTGCGTCCAGTCAGCGTTGAGAGACTGACTCTGGGGCCCCACGAGCAGAGTGCTCCACACAGTGTGAGGAAAAGTGGGCACCACGATAAATAATCATCGTCGACTTATTCAACCGGGCGGTCATGAGGTCGTTGCTATAAGATAACCTGGGCCTGTCCACGGCCTTGTAATGTCGTCTTTTCTTGTCTTTGCGCGCTCTTGGGTTTTCCATCGTTTGGGCGGTACCACATACACCCCAAGCAAAGCTTCTTACGTTTGACGTAAGCCCATGCTCGACACCATGGATCAAATACACAAGCTCAATGTCGTTCATCGACTTGAGAAGCGTAACTTGCTCATTGCGTAAGGGCTCCCCGCATACGAGACATCCACGCCGTTGCTGATTGTTGGCTAGAATCAACTGCATTGCCGGTCTGTCGATTCTGTTCTTCGGTTATGACCAGGGCATGATGGGCGGTGTCAACACGGCATACGACTACTATACGCTCATGGGCTTCGGTCACAGAGGCCCCGATGGCGGGCCTGTGGTTGACAACACGTTACTTCAAGGAGGCATCGTATCAGTCTACTATCTTGGAACGCTCGTAGGCTGCCTCGCTGGTGGCTCGGTTGGCGATCGCTTTGGACGCATCAAGACCATCTTCCTCGGCGCAGCTGTCGCGACTGTCGGTGCAGCTCTGCAGTGCTCAGCACAGAACCACGAATGGATGATTTGCGCGCGCCTGGTCAATGGTTGGGGTACCGGTATCTTGAACGCCATCATTCCTGTTTGGGCTACGGAAACTGCAGAGCATACGTCGCGAGGCCAGTTCATCGCAATCGAATTCACGCTCAACATCCTCGGTGTGGTCATTGCATACTGGCTCGAGTACGCATGCTCATTCTACGGCGATGGCACCTCTTCATTCATCTGGCGCTTCCCCATTGCATTCCAGATTCCGATGCTCATCATTCTCATGGCCGGCGTCCTGTTCTTCCCAGAGTCGCCCCGCTGGCTCGTCAAGGTGGGCCGCGAGGCAGAGGGACGTTATGTTCTAGCCCGCCTTCGAGGCGACACGGGCGAAGACAAGGAAAGGGCCGAGACTGAATTCCGGGAGATTGTAGCTTCGTGCGAGCTTGAACGCTCAAACTTTCGAAAGCAGAGCTACTTGCACATGCTCTTTGGCATCGGCTCTGGCAAGCTGCACACTGGCCGTCGCGTCCAACTTGTCATCTGGCTTCAGATTATGCAGGAGTGGATTGGTATTGCCGGCGTCACCATCTATGCGCCAACCATCTTTGGCATTGCGGGCATGAGTCCGTCAAAGCGCCAGTGGATCGCCGGCCTGAACAACATCTTCTACATGTTTGCCACTCTCATCTGTGTCTTTACGCTTGACCGAATCGGACGTCGCTGGACTTGCTACTGGGGCTCGGTAGGACAGGGCATCGCCATGGCCCTCGCAGGTGGCTTCTCCTACCTTGGCCAACAAGCCACAAACGACGGCGACTTGGGCAAGGCGGCCTCGTACGGAAACGCAGCCGTATCCATGGTCTTCATCTTCACAGCCGTCTTTGGCGCTACATGGCTCACCGTCCCTTGGCTCTACCCTGCCGAAATCTTCCCTCTGGAGGTGCGGGCAAAAGGCAACGCTTGGGGCGTCGTGGGCTGGTCTATCGGCAACGGATGGCTCACGCTCCTGTGCCCCATCATGTTTGAGGCGCTGGGCGAGAAGACGCTGTACATCTTTGCCGCCTGCAACGCCATCACCATCCCCATGGTCTGGGCCCTGTATCCCGAAACGAACCAGCGCACGCTCGAGGAAATCGACCTGCTCTTCGCCTCCGACAGCATCTGGAACTGGGAGGCCGAGAAGAACTTTGCCGCGCTGAGGGACCAACTCAACTACCACACGGCAGCTGCCAAAAAGGACGATATTGAGCAGCTTTCGCGTCGTGGCTCAAAGTCGAGTGCGGTCCGCGGTGCGAGTGTTCATGTTGATAAGCTATAAATGGGTTTGCATTCATATCGATTTTTTTTATTCATCACGAGACTATTCTACTTACTTCAAGGTATCGTTTCATATCATAGTATTCTAGTAGAGCAAATACACATTAGAACATATACTCCATGTAGAAAGTAAAGAAGAAGAAAAATTGAATATCAACATTAGTACGTGTAGCTTAAACTACCAAGCACAAATGCTTGTGCAATTGTTTTGCTCTATTCTTCTACAGAAAAAAAATAACTTATTGATGCCATTGACCTTGTTCTTATCTACTGCTACGTGACTGATCACTCCGTGTGCATATCGTTACAACACAAACTACAATTCGTCTTTCTCGTTGGCATCTTCTCTTGAAATGCTTTTCGCTTCAAAGCTATCGCCATCTTTGGCTATCCTCCGTAACCGGAAAACTCGCGCTGCGTGACTTTTCACGTCTGCCTTGAGGGTGCCACCGGCTTGAACCACGCCAATCTTCTCGCCAAAAAGTCGGGCATCTTCTTGCGCAAGACCCTTGGCGTATGGTACCTCTGTAGCGTTGTACCAGTTGGCCTTTGCCATGACCGCTGCTCTATCGCTGTCGTTTGCCGCGGCAAGTAGCGCCTCTGCCGTTGATTCGGGCATGCGGTGGGCCCAAAGATCGTGGATGGCCCAGTCGTACTTGACGTGTGGCGCCGATCCACCAGGCCCGTACGGAATGAAGATCTCGGCGAGGGAGACGCTCATTTCAATGTCTTCGCCACCAGCGTTCAAGAGGATGACGGCTTCATCTCCGTTGTGCAGGTGTCCAGCCCAGACGTGGGTTTCGCCAACACCCCATTCATCCTTCGCTACGCCCGCCGTATCCCTCCGTACACGCGTCACACTCCGTCCATGAGGATCCTGACTAAGTGCGATGATGGCGGGGTTGTTGATGATTGTGAGTGCAGAAGCTGGCATATCGCGTAGATCGTTTCCGAGGAACAGCGGGGATTTAAGAGCGGCCCAAAGTGCAAAATGCGCTTTGTACTCTTCGTCAGTCATACCACCTTGTCCAACCTCGAGCATATCGAGATCGCTCCATCCGCCAGGAATGCTACGGTCGGCAAAAGGCGCAACTTTGTTCAAAATGAAGAGAACAGAGCAATGCGTGCCAGGTGCTACACAATTGACATCGCCTGGCGAAATACTGTTGCAACCGCAGAGGTCATCCGGGCGCGTAAAGGAATCATAGATGTCTCCGGTAATCCGCCATGAGTTCGAAATCGACATTCCCCACTGAGTCACAAGGTTAGTGTGTGCATGGTGATGCCCCTGTAGTGGGTTTTGCTTACTGTGTGGACTAGATCTTCTCCCCAGTTACACAAGTTGAGCAGAATATTCTTTCCCGTTGCTTTCAAGGCGTCCGACATTGCTTTGAAGCGGTTAAATGACACAGACGGTGTACCAACACGACCCATGTGGTAGCAGCTGTCGTACTTCAACATGTCAACACCCCACCCGGCAAAGCTCTTGGCATCTTCGACCTCGTGGTCAAGTGAGCCCTCTACTTGATATTAGCAAACGCTAATGTCATTGGGTATACGCTCCCTCGTACCAAATCTCGCACAGGTCATCTCGCCAGCACTACTATACATGCCGAATTTCAAGTTTTGACCATGAAGATGGTCTGAGATCGAGTTCAGCCCATTGGGGAACTTTTCCAAAGATGGTTGAAGTCTGCCCTTCTTGTCACGACCTTTCGGGTCTTGCCAGCAGTCGTCCAGCACGACATAGTCGTATCCTAGGTCCCGCAGACCCAAGCCTATTAATTGTGCAGAGGTTGTGAGAAGTAGGTTCTCAGAGACGTCGCAGCCGAAGGCGTTCCAATTATTCTTGTGTCATCAGCAAACGAACAGGAGTGATGACCAGGAATACTCACCCAGCCCATTGGAGGGGTGATGGCAAGTCCATTGTTGATGGCAGTTGCGCCACTCAAGAGTGTCGTTATCGCAACGACAGTGCTACGTGAGGGTGACATTGTACAGATTGGAGGACTGACTCCAAGAAGATGCTGCCCCTGCGTCTCAAGCAGACTTTAATGTCTATATGATCTGGACAGACGGTTACGTTGCAGGCTAACATCGCCAAGTCGACGAGTTTGGGGGTCCACTGTGGAGTGCTCCGGGCTCCGCAAGTTGGGAAAAGTCGACAAGTTTTCCGCCGCTAGCGTCTAGCGACATCGTCACCCTGCCATTAACCCTGCGTCCAGCATGCCTGAACTTGCGCGGCTGTCCTTTTCAGCTTGGCGTTCCGGTCATCATGTGTCGCCATGTAAGAGAAGGATCTGAGCATGGTCACAAAGATAAGACCGAGTGACACGACAATGGTGACTGTCTGCTCAGCGCCAACAGCGCCTCATATTCGGGATCGTTATCTCTCGGCTCCAGCTCCATGTGAGGCGCGAATTGGACCAGGAAGCGTAATAGCCATCGATCAAGGACAAAGCTGGTCTCCTTGCTTCGGAGACAGGTTTGATGGAATGCCCGCAAGCGACTCATCGCGCCGTCCACACTTGACCAATACGTGCGCAATCGCAACAATATCTCAAAGTTGCGCTCCAGTCTTGATTTGGAGATGCGTATTTCGCCTTCGTCGCCAGAGAAGAGCAGGGTGTGGATCTGGATGGTGGACGCAATCACCAGAATATGTGAGACGGCCGAGTACAAGACTTCGCTGCCAGGTGTTGATTGAGAGCGGTAGACAAGAGCGCAAAGCCGTGCAGCGTGTTGTTTGCAGGCATCAGCATATCGTGCCGAGTCGGTTGGTGCTTCGATTGATGATGAGAGAAACTGATAGTTCAAGAGTTGGCCATAGTGGTAGTACCCTAGGTAAACAGCTGCGAACATACGGCCTAGGCCGTGTGAGGCAAAGTATTCGAAATTCGCCGGCGTGTCGTGCATACGTTGCGGAAGATTCTCCAACCACACGTCTAGATCGCGGGAGAGTTGGCGCATGCCTCTCTCGAGGGGCAGGCCGTCAAGATGTTCAGATACGCATGTTCGATTGAAATCGATAATCTTGGACAATATCCTGTTGAGCTTGACCATCTCGGCAAGGAGAGGAGAGGTCACTGACGAAGGGTCTTCAATGAAGTCACATCTCAGATCGGTATTCATGGACGAGAAGGGTATTTCATCGACTGGAAGCGGTACGGCGCATTCAAAAGGCATGATGCGCGGCATCCTGACGGCGGCAGACGACCAGACGTCCACCATACAGATAGTCCACCACATCCTGATGTTCACCTCGCGCTCTACCAGGCTGCTAACGGGGCGATTGGGCAGGTCCAAAGCCAAGCACATACGCCCGGCCATGGTGTAATACATGTTCTCAACGTCCGTGTCGCCACTGGCAGCTGCGTATGCTCCAAGCAGAAGGCATACCTGGACCGTTGTAGGAGCAAGATTACGGATACTGAACAGTTCCTCGCTCGCCTCACGATAGACTTCGCCGCGTAGCCTTGGGTCTGTGCCAGTGAAGACGTCGTTGGTCGAAAACCTCGCAGAAAGAGCGAAGAGGGCGAAGAGCACAATGGCTGGCACCCGATCGTTGACCACGTCGTCCATGAAGGACGCCTTGTGGTACATGGAATGGAATTGGTCGTGGATGTATTCGAAATACAGCTCCGCCAATTCCCGCCTCAAAGCCATGGGTGGCAGTTCTTGATGGTACTGGCTTGGTGCTGACACTGCTTGGCCTGGAGAGGTTTGCTGGGACGCACCAACTTGATGGAGCCTAGCCCGCCGTCTTGCATAGTAACCGCCTTCGGGGGGGCCTTGCAGACATTGCAGTCCATGGGTCGAGCAGTGCTCGCATGTTGTCGTGAGCCTGCTTGTCGGGTAGATGCACTTGCGACGACGGGCTCTGCGGTATGGTTAGTGTGTGCGCGCCTCTACTGCCAAGGTGTGAAAAGGCTTGCCGACAGACGCTACACGCAGACGGCTTACGCATGGTGGTGCTTCAGAGGGCGGAAAACGTTGCGGACATGTAGCAGTGGAAACGCGGGAAATTGGCGGAGAATTCGATCAAGGCGGTCGCTCCTGCGCAACTCGCATCAGCCTCGGCACAAGTCGCCGCCACAAGAGGAAACGGCTCCGCAGCAGAAAACACGGGCACGGTCCATGGTGTGCTTAGCGGCGGGATACGGGCGGAAAAGTCTCTCACGGCCTGGTAGACGACTTGGCCCAGCTCATTCTACCTTCTGACAGGCCGTTACGCGCGCTCAAAGACCCCATTATATCCCCATGGGCACTGTGCACGAACACGCCGCCATGTGCTTCCCCGCAAGTCGATCCAGACTTTTCCCCATCCAGGCCACTACCGCATCCTGGGCACCCAAGCCCTCGGGCTAGCCTTTCATCCAGGACATGGCTCTTGCCGCAGTCTCGCCAGTTGGATATGCCAGGCCGAAATGTATATAGACCTCAGATCCCTACTCCTTTCTCTCGCTTTCCTTCCTCATCTTCTGTCCCAAGAAGTCGGCTTCACTGGCTATCGGCTCACGCACCTCGGACATCCCGCAGTCGATCCAATATGGCGTCGATGGAGAAGAACGAGGGCCATGTGGCGGAACGAGTCACTTCAGCGCCTGGCCACCATGCCGCCGACGAGACCAGTGCGGCCATCAACAACGAGCACAACATGTCTGTCAGGGAGTCCCTGAGATTCTGGTGGAAAGCAATCGTCTTCTCATTTGTCATCTCGCTCTGCGTTGTAATGGAAGGCTACGATACAAGCCTGATGAACAAATTCTTCGCCTTTACGCCCTTCCGCAACAAGTTTGGTGACCAAGTCGATGTTGACGGCCAGAAGATTGTCTCGTCAAGATGGCAAACCATCATCCTCAATGGAACCCAGGTATGTCATCGCTGTCTTTTTAGAGCATCGGGCGCAGATTTACTCACGCGTACACAGGTCGGTTGCATTTTGGGTCTCATCATCAACGGCTACATCACCGAATGGATTGGATACAAGAAGACCATGGTCGGTAGCATGCTCTTCATGGCCGGTGCCGTCTGCATTCCATTCTTCTCAACTGGACTGGAAATGTTCCTTGTGGGTGGCATCATACAGGGTCTTCCATGGGGTGTCTTCCAGACACTAGCAATCTCTTATGCTGCTGATCTCTGCCCTACGCATTTGAGAGGTATGTGTGAGTAGTCACAAGCTACAGGATATCGCTAACCATGACAGGATATATGACTTCCTGGATCAACATGTGCTGGGTTATCGGTGGCCTCTTATCTACCGGTATCCTCACTGGCCTGATGAAGAACACTACACAATGGGGCTATCGTATACCTTTTGCGCTCCAGTGGATCTGGCCCATTCCCATCATCGCGGCTACCCTTCTTGCGCCCGAATCGCCATGGTGGCTGGTTCGACAGGGTCGTATCAACGAGGCAAAGGCGGCAATCAAGAAGATCACCACTCCTACAGATGGCGTCGAGTTTGACCTAGATGCACACGTCGAAATGATGGTCGTCACTAACGAATATGAAAAGCAAGTCGGCGCCGGAACAAACTACTGGCATCTTTTCCGAGGAAGTGACCTACATCGGACAGAAGTTTCTGCTATGGCTTTCATCACCCAAAGTCTCTGTGGAGTTCCCTTCATGGGATTCGGCGTCCAATTCCTTCAAGGCGTCGGCCTCAGTCAGGACGACTCGTTCCACCTTACCGTTGGCCAAGATTGTCTGGGTTTGGTAGGATGCTTCATTGCCTGGTGGATTATGACACGGTTTGGCCGACGACCCATTTACCTTGTTGGTCTTTCTGCAATCACCATCATCCTCCTCATCGTTGGGTTCATTGGCCTTGCACCGTCAACAAACAAAAGCGCAAGTCTAGCGGGAGGTGTCCTGATCATCCTCATGATTTTTTGCTTCCAGGTACGTGTTCCCCCACAATGGAGCTCCCTTCACTTCACTGACCAACCCAGCTTTCTCTGGGACCCATTTGCTACTCGCTTGCAGCCGAAATTCCGTCGTCTCGCCTTCGTGTAAAGACCGTTGCGCTCTCCCGTGCGTCCTACAACTCCATCGTTTTCATCACCAACACCATTATGCCGAAGATGGTAGGCAAGAACGACTGGAACTGGGGCGCAAAGGGTGGCTTCTTCTGGGCCGGCATCGCATCACTATTCATTGTGTGGGGTTACTTCCGCCTTCCCGAACCAAAGGGCTTCACGTACTCTGAGCTTGATCTCATGTTCGAGCACAAGGTTTCTGCCCGCAAATTCACGCGTGAGGCAGCGGACGCGTTGAAGCCTAATCTGACAGACGTCGCAATGCAGTATGAGAAGCAAAACGACGTTGAGCGTGTGGAGTCGCGTGCATAAGATAGTTAGAGATGCATCAATCGAACGACCTAGCAGTACAATGCTCCTGAACGTGATCCTTCACCGCTGTGCTTACCCATGCCAAGTTTCCCCTCGGCGCACGGATCAAAGTTTAATATTCTCCGTCTCCTACAAACAAGGGTTACGGGTATAGCTCTCGTATTCATGTAAAGGAGAATCCTACGATCAGACATTCAGCAGTCCAACAACAATTCAAATCCATCTAACAATCTCTACACAAATCCCATAATGTACAATCCAATATCGCAACCACTAGCCTAAACACTCACACGCAAACCAACACAGGGTATAGCTCTGGTGTCAGCAACCCGTATTCTCAATGTTGGTGTCAAAGGCACAGACAGATATGCAACGTTTAACTGGACGGCAACGAGATTCCAAAAGCTCCAACAGACGGGAAGGTGCACTAGCCCATCCCCATTAACGGCGTAACCCTGATTACTCTGTACACCAAGCCTCCAGACGACCGCCCTGACAATATACAGTTCCCTCCATCGCCTACCACCATACACTGTTCAATGTTCAATAACATGGCTAACAAAGTATCTTCTTTAGAGTATTAACATGAGAGGGAAATATGTGGTGAGGCCAGGAAACGCACGCCCCTAGATAATACGCCCGAAATGAAGCACCGAGACAACTCACTCCCCTCTGCATCTAACACAAGATACATTGAGTCCATGCCCTGGCACGACATAGCTGTGCCGCTTCCAGACCTTTGGGCAGATCTTGCTCTTCAACATACTCGCCCTACAACTCCACACTCGTTTGCATGACCGAGACAATAGCCAAATATAACTAGCCATGTGCATGAAGCACCTCATCACCCAATCGCAACTCTGTGGAATAAAAGCGCCTACCACCTACAGCTCGTAACCATGACTAGTTACGGGGTTCAGAAGCCTGGTACTGACCAAGTGGATGGTCATTTTACATCACTTCACCAATCTCCACAGATAACAGTTTGTATAAATACGGGGGCAGCCCCATGGTTCTTGTCTATCTTTACCGGTATCACTCAACGTTCATTGTCAATAATATACATTCTCTCTTTGCCATGCTCTCCTCTGCTCAGATCACCGCGATACTCGCCTTTACTGGTGCAGTAGTTGCGAAGCCTTTCCCGCTGGGTAAGTCAGTCCCTGCACTATTGGGACGGAACTTCATAGTCTGAAAATTTTCATCGAGCGCTATTTAACTTCCCCATCATATAGGCGATCACCCCGTCACTTCTGGTAGTGCTACCTTCTCGCTCGAGCAGACTAAAGGATCCCTACGCATGAGAAATGGACCGAATGAGATGCTTAAAGTCATGGCCAGGTACAACATGGAGTTGCCTGACAAACTTGTGGATGCTGCCAAGAGGCAGGCGAAGAGGATCTCTTCCCTGAAAGCTCGAGGGCTCACAGGCACCGTGTCTATTGTTCCAGAGGACCAGTATGACAATGGAGCACTGTCGGCCGTTTCCATTGGTGGCAAGACTCTTCATGTGTGGATTGGTACCGCGAGCTCTGATATGTAAGATATGATTTCGATGATCTCTTGTTTTTTCTGGAGCTAACCACGTCTAGCTGGGTCTTCTCCTCATTGCAACCAAAGGACCAGCTCAAGGGCCATGATTACTATACTGTCAACCCGGCCAACCGCAAGGAAGGATACAAGTTCTATAACGGTTACAACGGTGGCTCTCTGCCCGCAGAAGGCTTGGTCTACACTGAGAAATGTATGTAAGCCAGGTTTTAGCTAACCTCTTTTCCTTGGATCCGAAAACAAAAGCCACCTGAAATAGGCTTTGTATACTTTCAACCTTGCCCACTTAGCTTCACGTATACTGACTTGTTACTCTCTAGTCAAACTCGGCAACCTCTCAACTCAGCAACTTTTTGCCGCTGCTACAAACGTTTCCCAGGGCTGGCTGAACGACGTAGATGAAGACGGCATAATCGGTCTTGGCTTCAAGGGCGCCAATATGATCACGCCCGGGCCACAGAATACCTTCTTCGACAACCTGCGGCCCCAGCTCGCTCAGCCAATCTTCAACACCGCTTTCCGGACAAAAGCCCCCGGCTGCATTGACTTTGGCTTCATTGACGCGAAGAAAGTAGACGGTCCGATTACTTACGTCGACGTGCTTCACGATGACTGGTATGCCTGGGGCTACGTTGGCGACGGCTTCGGCATCGGCACCAACCCCAACATCACCTCGCGAAAGCTAAACACCCACCTCGACACCGCCACCTCGCTCATGTTCACCCAGCCGGATATTGTCACAGACTACTGGGCTCGTGTCCCCGGTGCCCACTTCAACGACGACCAGCAAGCCTACATCTACCCCTGCAACGCCAAAACCTTTCCCGACATCACCTTCACCGTCAACGGTGCCAGGCAAGTCGTTGCCGGCGATGCACTACGAAGCTCGCCCATTGACGACGATGGCAAGTGGTGCTTTGGCAATCTCCAGAATATTGGCGGCGGCGTCGATTTCGGTCTGTTTGGTATCCCTTTTATCAAGGACAAGTACATTATCCACGACATGTCGAAGCCTAACAGCAGGCTTGGATTTGCAAAGTTGAAGAAGCACTAAGTGTTTCTTTTCTTCTTTCTTCCCTTTGCCATCTACGACTCCTTTTTTTTCGGGGTGGAGGGGGGAGTGTCTGTCTCACCCACTATTCATGGCTTGCTCATAAATATCATACATTGTTTTACTTGTTCTGATGCTTAGCGGAACATGCTATAATGTAATTATACGGGAACACTCCCCCTTCTATAACCGAAAGAAGAAGAAGAAACTTGCAAATCGATCATAGACGATATCCAAACTCACACTGCGGTTTCGTTGCGGCCTGAACGTTTTCTCTCTCTCTTTTCTTTTTGCGGATTTGATATATAGGACTTCAAGATAGTACATGAACATGCCAAAGTACCGATTGTGTGGATTGCTGTTGTAATTACTAGATGATTAGTTATCTTATGTAATGCTCCATTTCACTCAAACGCGACTTGGGGTGAGGCTCAACTTGTACTTTTCCTACACGTGCAAATGACTTGCTATACGCATGTTTTTCATTTTCCATTCGTCCTCATCTAACAATCATACTTGTCACACAGCTTTCTGCGAATTGACGTTTATTTACCCTCCTCGCCAAACAAATCTTTCTCCACCATCTGTCTGCAGATTGGATGATAAAATTCCCTATTCGCTTCAAAAGTCTTGACAGCCAACTCCCGATCCGCCTCGTTTAGTAGCCTGAACATGGGCCGCACAAACTTCATGCGCCCAATCTTGCCCAGCAACTCAGCCGCTGGTGCATACGTCTCCTTGGCTTTTGCCATGAGGCCAATGTTCAGGTAGCGCGACAGGACCTCAATGTTTTGCGTCTTGTCGTATCCGTAAGTTGCGCCAAGCGTGTGGACATTCTCAGGCGAAAAGGTGCTGGCAAAGGATTGGAGGCGTTCGAGGAAAACGACGGATTGGTTGGATACCCAGCCGTCAATATCCGAGGCTTGCGGCTTGAAGGTGCTGGAGGTAGAGGAGACAGAGGAAGCCGCAACAAGGGCCTGCCACTTATCTGCAAGCTCGTAGCAGCTCTTGACCATGGTTTGATCAAACTCTGGCTTTACAGGATACCCGGGCGCGTAGAATAGCTTGTCCCAATCGAATTCCTCGAGCTTCTTTTTGCACTCTGCGTCCTTGTCGAAGAATTCTAGCAGGCAGCTCTTGAAGTCATACGAGTCAACGCTCTTGAATTTGAAGGTATCAAAGTAGTGTGGGATAAAGGAATCCCACTTGCTCTTTCCAAGAAGCAGCTCGAATTGGTACAAGGCGTGGAAGCCCTTTTCGTAAGGGATTGAGGAGAAGGCATCATCTGGATCCTGGCCCTTGAGATCAAGCACAAGCTTAGTGTAAGGATGGTCGGCACCGTAGTTCTCGATGCTTTGTTCGAGCGCCTTCCAACCAATGATCGCGGAGAAGTGGCGATGCGCTTCTCCGTGGATAGCGGCAGCGATCCTACGCTCCAAGTACGTGGTCCATCCCTCGTTGAGCCAGAAATGCTCCCAGCTGGCTGCGCTGACCAGATTGCCAGACCACGAATGGGAAAGCTCGTGTGCGATGACGTCAACGTTCTGCTTATCGCCGGAGATGATGGAGGGTGTAGCATAGGTCCAAACAGGGTTCTCCATGCCTCCATATGGGAAGGATGGGGGTAAGATGAGCACATTGTATTGTCCCCATTGGTAAGTTGGCGAGACGATGGACTCAAGAGCCTTCATAAATGGTTCAATCTCACCGTCAAGTTCACGTTGGCACGCAAGGAGTTCTTCGGGGCCGGACCATACTGTGCTACGAGGACCAATGCTAGCACATGCGAGATCACCACTTGCGATGGCGAAGAGATAGACTGTCATTGGGACCTTTTGCTCAAATGTGTACTTCATCGTTCCACTCTCGCCATCTTTCTTGGGTGGCTGGTAGTCGCTTGCTCCAGTCGGCAGACCCGAGGCAAGAACGGGCAATGGTGAGCGCAGAGCGAAGCTGAAGGTCGATTTGACATCTGGGGTATCCTGGCAAGGGAAGACAGATCGTGCATGTATGGCCTGGCACTGGGAGAACATGTATGGATGCTTCTTGTTAGAGGTCTGAGCAGGCGTCATCCACTGGAGTGCAGTGCATTTTTCGGTGGTTGCGACCTTGATCTCGACATCGATAGTTTTGCCTTTGGTAGCCTTGGAAGGGAGCGTGATGGTGAGCGGGCTGCCATATGGTTCCACTCTGTCGCCCACATTGAACTGGACGCTCTTTCCATCAACCTCTACAACAGAGACGTCCAAAAAGCTAGGATTTATCAGCACAATTCATAACCAAAGCCATTGTAGGAGAAACGTCTTTCATGCCCTACTCTCCTTCTCTCCATTCCAAAGACATACCTAGAATCCAACACAACCTCCTTGACATCCTCATCTGTCAAACACTCCAGAGTCAACACCACACTCCCAAACAATCTCTTTCCCTTAAAGTCAACGTCAAAGTCCACACTTGTATGCCTTGTGACAAAGTTGTGGTAGTTGGACAGTGTATTGGGATCCCTGGGTGTGCGAATCTCGATATTCGGGTCCACCATGGGTCTTGTCACCATAGCGGCGGGGGAGCGATGCATGGTTGCAAAGTGTTTCCTGAGGCCGAGATGTGGAGTTGTTGCTATGGGATTTATCTGGTGTTGTTGATGCTGCTGTATTGGAGAAGAGGGGCAATGGGACGATGTCGTTGGCGTGGTTAGGTATCGAGTAGATCGGAGTGGAGTGGCTTCATATGCCGATCGATGCCGCAGTAGAGCGAAAGTAGACCGCCTGCCTAATCCAACTGTACATCTGACCAGCATCACCGCGACTCGCTCAACTTTACACCTTCTCGGTTGGATTGCAAAAATGGACGATTCAGCCAAGGGGGATGACGGCGCACTACGGCAGGCATCTCGCTTGATCGTGTCGAGGCGCACGGCCTTCGGCGATCCGATGAAGAACTCTGTTCGCAGCTATCCTCAACATATTCACACTACATGCAATCAAGGCATCCTGGGTGTGTGCGCAAAGTCACTAGAGCTTGGTTGCTATGTAAAATCACGGCTTGTTGTTGCGCATATCCATTGATTATAGATATCCGGCTAGCCCTGTCTTAGAACCATGGAAATTCTTGATCAGGATACCACTGCAACATCATGTGTAGCTACAGCCAATATCAACGCCTGTAAGATGCCCACGACACAAAGTACCTTTGTTGCGATTCAATCCTTCTTGTTACCATTACCTTTTCTTGCTCTGTCTCTCAGAACAAGGTTGAAATCCGGTCTTGCGGATTGGTATTGCTGTGCAGATCTGGATACCGAGCGTTCCGTGGATGCCATGGTCTCTTCTGCTCTTGACCTGCCCCTGTCTCTCTCATCATCACCAATTTCGAACGCGTCGTCTCGCAATTCGATCAGATCACTCAGGTCACCACCGACCGCACCAAGCACAGGTACAGCGCTGCGTTTCCCCTGACCTGGTGTGCCAGGTTCGTTCAGAAGCTTCTGCGCTTGTGTGCCAACTTTCCTGACCCAGCCCTCTATGGCACCTCCAAGTTCCTGAAAGTCCAAGCCAGTGCCGCTGAGAGGTGTGACAGCGCCAGATCCGCCATATTGACTTGAAGTTCCTGCGCCTGCATCTAGCAAACTCGGCGCCCACGGCGTGAAATACTCTTGTCCGGGTGGAGGTGCCATGTTCGGCAAATATTGAGCAAACTTTTTATTGAGGCCATCCTGCGCAGGCCCTGGACATCTCACGTTCTTTCCCATTGTACCAACACCTCCTGGACCGTGCAGACCCCATGTCTGGCCTGACGTGCTCCTTTGGCGACTTTGCATTGAGGCGGACGACAGATTGCTAGATGCGCGCGGTCGGACGGACTGTGAAGGAGAGGATGTGAGTGGGTTGGTGGAGGTTGAGGAGCGAGGTAGGTCAACGGACGCTCGGGGTGTGGAAGCGTCGGAATAGACAAGGGACTTCCGCCTTGCGGGTGGAAAGAAACCCAAAGCTTTGCGTGGCATACGGGCAATTTGTGTAGGCTGCTTGTCGTTAGGAAGTAGTACCCAAGAATCGTGCTTCCACGGTGCTTCTGCATCAGAAGAGAGATTGGAGCTGGCATCCTGGTCTTTTTTCTTTGGAGTGGTCCAACCATTGGGGAGACCTTGGGTATCTGATGACGGAGCCTTGCTGCTTGACCCGTCACCGAATTCTCCTAAAATCAGATCCTCGGCAGGAAGAGCATCTGGCCCTTGGACCGGCCGGCCCTTCACCCCACAAGCATCCACCGGCAGGACTATCTCCTTCTTTATTTGTATGCTGTCATTTGGCCACATGCGATTTGCTTTGCGCAGAACAGCCTGCTGGCAGTTGTACTTGATACTGAGCCCAGCCAATGTATCCTGCGGTCGGACAGGGTGGATATATACTAGTGCATCTCGGTCGTCGTTCTCGCCCGGAGGTGCGGAGATGCTCGTTTGGTCATCTGAATTCCTGCGCTTTATGCGGCCTGTGGAGTCCGGTACTAGGTGCTCGTTGGCGGTCAAGAGGTCCTTGCGCTTCATTGCCCTGACCAGAGCCTCTCTTTCTTCATGTGTGCCAGCGCCAACATGCGAGTCTGCGCCTGCAGGGCCCCAATTCTTCGGCGGCGGCGCGCTTGCAGATGTACGCCGTCCATGCCCAGGCTTTCTTCTACGAGTAGTGCCAGAGTCTTCTGTGCCATCATTGGCTAAGACAGTCGCTGCGATACCCTGGATAGCCGACCACGAGTTTCCCCATAGCCCAGAAAGTGTCTGTGAAGGCGACTTGGGAGTCCATGTGCCTGACGGTCTTTGAAAAGAGGAAAAGGGTGCGGAGGTAACGTTGAGGCGCGAGGAAGAGCCGCCGCCTATACGTGCATTTGGAGCAGGAGATGGGTTTCGCGAGCCTAGTCTCGAGGTGCCCCTACTTGCCCCACTATCACTGCCATCCGTCGCATATATGTCGTCTTCCACTGAGATTAGTCGTTTAGCTCGCGGGCGCAGGGTCGAGGTGCTCTTGGAGGTAGACAGCGAGGAGCCATTGGAGGGGTTCATGGCATGCGGACGCCTGGCGGAGTAGGCAAAGGTGGTGCTGCATGGGCCAAGTGATTGTTGTGGTCGGGAAGCTGCATGACACAGGGTTATGGATACATTGCGTGGATGTTAGGAGTTTAGGAGCGAGGGTGGAGGCGTGATGTATGCTAACATGTCTGGGGGCTCAATAGCTGGGGAAGTACGTAACCCAACTATGGCCGGCCCCTTCCTTCAAACGAGGCCGTGCACTATGCCGCACAACCGTCGAACACAAGATGCCAAGTCACTAGACACAATTTTACTTTGTATCCATATGAATTATGTACGTAAGTGGTTGTCGCAAACCCTCTCTCACCGCACCTCGACGGCTTCTGCATCGGATGGGCCGACGATAAGGACAGATAACGACTAGCTTCGCCATGGTGGGATGAAACCAAAGCCGACTCGAACCTCAACATCTAAAAACAAACCCCCGATTATGTGTATGCATTCCGCAAAGATCATCAGTCGTTAGAATGCAGATAAAGCACCGAAACACGCGCAACTACCTCTACCCCTGTCATCGGAAAGGACTCGAGCTGGTCGTCGCAGTCACATCTTCAAACTCCAGCTCAAAAGCATCCACTTCCGCAAACTTCTTCCGGATGGCTTCCAGCTTCTCCGAGTGCTCAATTGCGGAGACTTCGGTAGTGTCAGCACCAGCCTGACCTACCTTGTCGTTCTCCTTGTCCGACGAGATTCTGCGACTGTATGTTTTGCTCGACTTTTGCGCAGCTTTAGATGCTGCCTTCTTCCCACGGGTGGTCTTCTTTACCGCCTTTGGTGATGTGAGTTTGCCAGCCGCTTGTCTTTGGCGAACCCGTCTCTCTGGCATTTGCAATTCATCCTCGTCCGAGTCTACTTGCTCAGTGTCATCCGAAGACTCGACGTCAAACTCATCACGATCCCGAAGGCGATTGCGTCGGCGGGGCAGTAGGTCTTTGAGTTGCGCAGTGGATATCTTTTGCTGTGCCTTCTTCCTGGCTCCTCGCTGGGCTTTTGCTGGCGTTTCGGTTTCTTCAGCCTCGGAGTCATCGTCTCTCACAGACGTCTTTGCCTGCCTTCCTCTTCTGCGTGGTCGCCCCTGCACTGGAGATGGAGGCTCAGATTCTGCGCGTACCGAACTGCTTGACATTGGAGGCGCTAACGTTTCACTCATTGGCTCTTCGTCCTCCTGTGTCTGCTCAATGATTCGTTCGTGTGACGGTACTACTTCTGGTAAGCTAGGAGAAAGAGATCTCTCCATCTCAATGTCCCTTTCAGACTGCGGACTGGCTGGTGGTGATGAGCGCGGCACCTGGACGACTACAGGAGATAGTTTGCGCTTTGTACCACGAGAAGCAGAGCTTGAGACATGAGTACCACTATCATTGCGTGTCTCTTCTCCGGTCTTGTTCTTCCGTACATTGAGTGGTGTCGACTCGGCATGGGGAAGAAAGTCGTCAAAGTCAAAGTTATCAGTGTCATCCAGACTGTCCTCGTCATTGTCTTCGACATCTGTAGTCTGCTGCACCATGCGTAACAAGCTTGGCTGTCGGGCTCTTCGCTTGAAATTGGTCAAGGCTAATATTGACCTTTCGTGTGCGGGTGTTGCGCCAACTTTGATAGCAGATGGTGGGCGTGTACCGTGAGCTGGTGAATTCGAGCCGAGAGAGGAGAATGTCAAGTCGCCGAAGCCACTGTCCTCTTCAGCTTCCACATCTTCATGTGCTGGCGAGGTCACGGTTGGCGATGTCTTCTTTGTGGAGCTTCGCGTGCTACCCCTCGTTGTCCGGGCCCTCTTTGACGCGCTTGATGCAGGTGTACGAGTCTTGGCTGGCTGAGCAGCAGCTTCCTCTTCAACTGGCAGCGCACCAGTCATGCTAAGCTCTGCTTCATCGTGGGCCTCTGACGGGTTCTCCAAGGGCATTCCCCTCCTTGGACGCGTTGATCGTGACTTTTGAACGAGGCCATTGCCGTCTTCGCTGAAGCTGTTGGTTGTTTTGCTGGCTTTTTTGGTCTCCGCCGGGGCGGGCTTCGCTTGCTGCTTGCGCGCGGGGCCAGCTTCGGGCTTGCTGGGCTTTGCGACACGCGACGCGACTTTGGTTCGTGGTGGGCGAGGCATTGTCGCAAGTGTGCGCAGTTGAGTTGAGTGGGATGAAGTGTCGTGTACGCAGTCGGGGGTGGTAATGTGTGGTTGGGGGAGGCAGGCGGCGACCGTGCAATACCAGTGGTTGAAGCGCGTCGAGCCGTCGACGATGTTGTGACGCACTTTCACTACCTAGCGGCGATCTAGACGCGCGAATGCTTGGCTCACGTGCTAGCTGCACCATCCCGACCTGCATCTGACGAATGTTGTTGACGCTCTTCTGGAGTCTTGCGCATTGGAGCCATACAGCCACACGGTTATGCAGATGCTCTTCTGAGTTCAATCATGGAAGCCTGAATTGGGTCGAGGCGTGTCGAGGCCGCATGGGGGAAGGTACGCTTGACGGTCCAAGGCAGCAACGGAGTATCACACATAGGGAAGCCTGACTGCCCTCACTCTCATCGATCGTTTCATATCTCTACATCTCAGCCGTTCCCCTACAATTATGGCCGAGTCAGTTTCATTGTTTGGCTATCCGCCCTCTCTGGAAGCATACGCGATACCTGCCGAAGATTTCCTACGTCAGCATCCCGAGTACAATGTCCTCGTTGCCGGTGCAATTGTATTCAACCAACAGGGAAAACTTCTGCTGGTGCAGCGTGCGGCAGATGAACAGGCCTTCCCAAATTACTGGGTGAGTAGTAGCAGCAGCAGCAATGATAGTCATGGGCAATGGAGAATCAAACTCTAACTCAAGACAGGAGATACCTGGAGGCAAGGTCGATGACACAGATGAGACGATTCTGCACGCCGCCGTTCGAGAGCTGAAGGAAGAGGCGGGCTTGGAAACGACTAGGGTGGTGAGGAAGGTGTCGCAGTTCACCTTTTTGGATGAGAAGCCTGGCCGACCAACGACCACATGGCTGAAGCTGGTGTTCGAGATGGAGGTACAGAAGGCGGATGTTGTCCTGGATCCGGTTGAGCACCAAGATTTCTTGTTTGCTACGGAAGACGAGGTTGTAAACGATGAGGTGGGGGACGTGAAGCTCGTGTATGTCAGCCCGGTAAACAAGGCGGTCAAGCTGGAGGCTTTCAGGCTGAAGCGAGAGTGCTGAATCATGGTGATCAGAGGCTCGGCAATAGCCACGACGATCGTCTGGGGTAGACGAAGGCTCGCAGTCGCACGGGCAACGTCCAGGAGATGATATCACCGGGCAGACGGGATGCCAGGCCCGCTTATGTAATAACGCGTTGTTTCAAGGCCCATACCCGATTTCCGTCACGGAAGAAAAAGCGCAGTTGCAGGCTACAGTGGGAATGATTGCCTTGCCGTAGCCTCCCGTGCACCCCGGCGCCCGCACTAGTTCGAGCTGTATGTGCCACAAGAACACGACGATTCGCGGACGAATCACAACCTCAACTCTCGACGACCGCGACAAGTAGAACAGCGACAGCAATGTCGGGCGAGCACTCCTTCATGGCCAACGCAGCGCCCACGGCGCCGCCGCCGCTCGCTGCACAACCCAGCATTGGGACCCCGTAGGTCTTGTCGCGCGCCGCAAACCAGCACATGCTCATGAAAGGCAGGCCGTCGGCAACATCGCAGTCGGTTCCCCCTGGACATCCTTCGTTCCGACGACAGCGCGCCAGTAGAGCTTGCGAGAGTAAGTGCAACCCCCGTTTTGCGCATCCCCTTATCCCCTGCCGGACGAGAGAGAGGGCAGACGTCGCGGTCGGCGGGCTATATGGTTCTACTGACGAGCCTCGGCACCTCGGTCGACCTGAAGAATGACTGCTAACCACCACGCATCGCAGCATGCCACGCGAGGAAAGTGAGTAATCTGCCGCCGAACCGCCGAGCAAACCAGCGGGACAATGCATAACAGACACGCAGGTTCGATGCGACGCCGCCTCGCTGGGCATCCCATGCACCAATTGCACCGCCTTTGGCATCGAGTGCCGCATTCCGCAGCCCAAGCGGAAGAAGACGCAGACGCAGGCGGCAAAGACCAAGGACGTCGAGAGGTAAGCCTGCCTACTGCCTGGACACGCTCCGACGGGCCCAAGACTGACGCCAAAGCAGCGAGCGCGGTGATAGCGACGACCGCTCCCCCGGCAGCGCCTCAGTCGAACCGCGCGAGCGGTCTACCGTATACAATACCGAAGATGGCACCCCCTCGACCACGGTATCGCCCGCCTACGCCGCCCAGCAGGCCACCCACAACGGCACCTATGTGCAGTTTATGAAACCCAAGTTTGCGCGCGCGCCCATCAAAGAAGCCGGACGAGTCGCCTACTTGGGCGAGTCCTCGAACCTGTCGCTGCTCGTACACGATCGCTATGGCACCACCGATGTTGTCCACTACCCGCTGCCTGAGAATGTGCGGGGCGCAAAGGCCAGGGTCAACGAGATGGACAACATGGAGATTGAGATTCTGCATCAGCGGGGCGCCTTCCTGCTTCCGCCGCGCTCGCTGTGCGACGAACTAGTGGAAGCCTACTTCAGATGGGTTGCCCCGGTTGTGCCAGTCATCAACCGCAGCCGCTTCATGCGCCAGTACCGTGACCCAAAGAACCCCCCATCGCTGCTTCTGCTGCAGGCCATCCTCCTCGCAGGCTCACGTGTCTGCACCAATGCCCAATTAATGGACTCTAGCGGCTCAACCACCCCCGCTGCCATGACCTTCTACAAGCGTGCAAAGGCTCTCTATGACGCCAACTTCGAAGACGATCGCGTGACTATTGTGCAGGCACTCATCTTGATGGGTTGGTACTGGGAGGGTCCGGAGGATGTTACCAAGAATGTCTTCTACTGGACACGAGTTGCCATTGTCGTGGCTCAGGGCTCGGGCATGCACCGCAGCGTTGAGGGGTCGCAGTTGTCCCGCTCAGACAAGCGCTTATGGAAGCGAATCTGGTGGACACTGTATAGCCGCGACCGGTCAGTGGCGGTCGCACTCGGCAGACCAGTGGCCATTGACCCCGAGGACTCTGACGTCGAGATGGTGTCGGAAGACGACTTCATAGACGACGAGACCGATCACGCTGCGGAATATCCACCGGATCCGGTTCATGTCCAGTTCTTCATCAACTATGTCAAGCTCAGCGAAATCATGGGCTTGGTGCTATCCCAACAATACTCGGTGGCGTCGAAACATCGTAGAGGGAACGCCATAGACCTCACTCACAGTGACATGGCCCTTGCAGACTGGCTGCAACACTGCCCTCCAGAAGTGCAGTGGGAGCGCAATCGCCACCACTTCTGGGCTGCCTTGCTACATTCCAACTACTAGTAAGTTGCTGCAAACTTCTTGTCCAACACAATCTAACTTTCCCAGCACCACGCTGTGTCTCCTTCACCGAGCGCACATGCCGCCAGCAGGCTCGCCAAAGGCCACCAATTTAGACGGCTTCGGCGAAGAGCATGCCTACCCATCACGGAACATAGCTTACCAAGCAGCGGCCATGATTACCTCCATCATCGAAAACCTCCGAGCCCATGACGAGATTCGGTATACCCCTGCATTTATCGTCTACAGTCTCTTTTCGGCTCTTATTATGCACGTTTATCAGATGAAGTCTTCGAACAAGTCCATCGTGTCAGCAACTGAACAACGACTGCAGATCTGCTTGGACGCGCTCAAGGAGGTTTCCAAAGTATGGCTTGTCGCAAAGATGGTTCACACACTGTTCGAGTCTATCCTTGGCAACAAGCATTTGGAAGAGCGGCTGCAGAAAGCCGCAGGCAGGAATCACAAGAAGAACAAGGTGCCTTCTGTCCCACCGCCACCACCACCAAAGCCAGCTCAAGAGTCCACCAAGCGGAAGTTTGATGACATGGATCTAGGATTCCCAGTTCCCAGTGGGCCTCCAGCAGCTCAGGTCTCATATGAGCGCTCGAGGCCACAGACTCCAGCAGTCACGCCCTCGCGTGACCTACAACCACAACCACAGATGCCCCAGATGACCACAGGATCGCCACAAATGAACCGTCAAAACCACGATGCCTTCATGGGCCCTTCGCGGTCGGGAACACGCCCTACGACACCTTTCAATCCATCGTACTCATACCCAGGAACGCCGCCAGATCTATTCTTAGTCACACGTGACACACCTAACATCAGCCAAGAAGTGTGGCAGAATTTCCAGCCTGACCAACTCTTCCCAGCAGACACACAGGTTAACTTTCCACAAATGTCTCCGATGCAGAATCATAGTCTCGTAGACCCTGCCTTGAGTCAACCCCAGAATATGTCCATGCCCCAGCAACCATCGCAGCAACCTGCCCCAGGAGGTCAGCAGCAGATGCCGGGCCAGCAGTCGAACACAGGCTTGTCTGGTAACTACGAACATAATAATAATAATAATAATACCCAGGCTTGGCAACAACAAATGGAGATGATGTCACAGAATCAGCAGCAGCATGGCGGGCAAGATGATGCGTGGAGTAGCAGTTCCGGAGGTCGGCCTAATCCCATCGTGCCTATGAGCTTGAATGTGGATGACTGGTAAGTCCGAGTCTCAATCCCGGTTATCGATTTGTCACTAACCATCACAACCAGGTTTAACTTCTTCGGCATCAATGGCGAAGCGGATATGTCACACTTGTTTCAGCAAGGGCCTTCGTGATTCCATTGAGCAGTTTTGTGGGGACTTTCGTGTCTTTGTTGAGCGCTGTATTAGTGGGAGAATGCATATCAAGGCGTTTACCGATCGAATCTGGGAACTGTTTTCTCGCCAAGGGGTTCCATTGGAGGTGTTGTTTGAAATTCATATGGTAGATAAAGGGCGGGCTGATATGCCCTGGGTAGAGTTATGTGTGACAAAAGGCCATGTAATGTAGGATTAGTTGGGATATCGCCAAAGTTACTTTTAATGCACCACATCATTTCCAAAGAGGGATTGTACTAACAGTTGCCCTGTCGGTCTATTCAACGCAGGTTTAAAGTTTGTGGTGTGGTTGACTTGTGCCCTCCAGTCCTCGACGCGTACCTGACAAAGTGCAGTGAATAGTGGAGGTACGCCGTGGGTCTTTCGGGCATGGCTTGATACAGTCCATCGTTACAGTTATAACGCAATAGCTAAGAGTCCTAACTGACTAAGCCCTACTATTCAGCAGGCACAGAGCATTTGATAAGACAAAGGCTCTATCCTTGGCCCTCCCAATCATGCCAGATGATCCACCGGTTGCTGCTCCCCGCATTGCTTTCTAGTCTCAATCGGCTCTAGCGCCCTTTGCTTTCTGGAACCTCGAACCGCATGTACGCGAGACTGATACAACAACATCGCAAGCTCGACGCACTGCAGCCCATCACAGAACGAACGACGGTTCCACACATCCGCTCCAGGTTCGTAAATTACATCTCATCATTATTCTTGCAGGTTCGTTTACAAGCCCTCCACATATTCTCATTGTGGAATCAGAATCGTACTACGCCGCATCTCGCGACGTAGCCATTAACGATCGCGCCGTGGGACTGGTATAGGGAAATATCCGGCAAGCCTTACGTCATTCCCAGAGACGGTCTCCCAACGCGCCTTCATCGGCCAATTGAATAGAACAAAGTCACTTGCCCTAGAATTCACGAAATGTCTATTGCACCAACTTATACTGACGGTATCTCCCTTGTAGGCCAGAGCACGCAATCACTACAAAGATCCCCCTCGGATATGTTCCAAGCGCAACAAAATTCGAACCGCGGCGCCCCGCTGGGTGCGAACAGGCTACAAAACGGCAAGATGGGTGAGGCTGCCCGTGGTGTGCTTTGTGGGACATCTGACTGACGGTGTATCCTGTAGGAGGTGCATCTCAATGGGGTTTTGGAGCCCCCATGGGCGCGCCAGGCCTGTCGAATACGAATGCGCAAGTACGAACAAACGGCAGCAACCCGACTTCCAGCTTTGCAGCAGCCATGGTTGGTCCTCAGCCGCCTCTCAATCTCGAGTAAGTCGACATCTATAATGTTGAGGAAGAGCATCGAGGAAAACTCAAGCTGGCAACACGGGACTATGATGGCTCAAAAAACCCAAGGCTAACACTGGTTGCTACAGAGAGTTTCCTTCGCTATCGGGCGCACCACAAGTGCCAAACAACAATACAGCACAACAGATGTGGTCGGGTGTGACCCTACGAGCTACGCAACAGAACCAGCAGAACACGATCGGACGACCACAAGGCCAAGGACAACAGCAAGGACAGACCGGGCAGGCAGCGAACCAACAACAGCAGAACCAGGGACAGGATGATTCATCACAGAGTCAGTTTTCTGGAGCCGGGGATGATTACCGATTCGGCGGACAGGGGGGTGTTGGGCAGTTGGGGGGTGTCCAGCCGCAGACGGGCAACATCGAGGAGTTCCCACCATTAGGTGGTGCTGGAGGGGATGTCGCGCCGGACCGGAGAGCGGGGCTAATACAGAATGCCGCTGCGTTCGGGACTAACGGAAATGGCGCCTTCCCGGGACTTGGACAGTCAAGAAATGGCCTCTCAAGTCCAACAGACAGCCAACAGGACCGGAATATCAACCCTACCGTAGGTGGCCGGGGCCTCCCGGGTGCAGGTGAGCAGACTGAGTACAGCACACGACGTCAGCCGCTTATGAGAACAGTATCACGGACCCCATTCGAGAACATGAGGACAACCAACCAACCTGAAGTATGTATGCCAGGTGATAACGTGTCGTACTAGCTGACGTATTCAGGGCAATCAGCGAATAGGACAGCAAGGGAACATGTTCTCGCTAGGCCCTCAGCTAGGCATGCGAGGGGGTAGCGACGTTGCCCCGGGAGCCCAACGGTCTCAGCAGAATCAGTTCGAGCAGACCTTTGGAGCAGACCCTCTAGGCTCACCAAGCGCCCAGAACTCGCACAAGAAATTATCTGACATGACCGACTCGGAAAGATACGGCCTGCCAGGGCTATTGGCAATGATTCCTATGGAGAGCCCCGACTATTCCTCGCTGGCCATGGGCCAGGATCTGACGGTCTTGGGATTGGACCTGAGCCGACCAGAGTAAGTATTGCAAGCTCTTTGACACCTCAGCCGCTAACGGTATTCTTAGTAACTCACCCCTACATCCGACTTTTGGTTCACCGTTTGTAGAGTCCAACGTGAAGCCAGTAATACCGCCGGATTTTACTCTGCCAACAGCATATACTGTCACCAATGTACCACCACTTCACTCCAAGATGACGAGCTTCTCGCCTGAGACACTCCTTTCTATCTTCTACCAGTATCCAAGAGATATACTGCAAGAGATTGCTGCACAAGAGTTGTACAACCGCGATTGGCGATGGCATATCAAACTCCAACAGTGGATGATGAAAGATCCAGATCTCCCAGCGCCGATCCGACTTTCACCAAAGGACGAGCGTGGTTGGTATTTGTTCTTCGACGTCATGAACTGGAGGAAGGAGAGGGTAAGCAATGCAGTACCCGCGTGTGTTTCCTCGGCATAGTATAATTGCTGACTCGTGTATAGAGAGAATTTGAGCTGAACTATGATCATCTAGATCAGCGTCACGGTAGCCCGGCGATGACAGGACAGATATAGAATGTGATTCCCTGGAAGTTTGGCGCTCTGGCAGCTTTGCTCAGGTCGGCATATCCAGGCCAGTAGCCGCTCAACGGCCGTTCCTGGGAACGCACCACTTTCCCGTGGTGAGCATCTAAAGGATGGATCAGGTATCTACATGGTGCTTGGATCACCCGAAACATTGATTTCTCCACAATATCTGCGCCGAGTACCGTGATATAGTTGCGATGATGGACATCATGTGCATGCAAGTGAGTGTGCGTGTTCTGAACACCTGACTCGGATGTTCCTTCTCTCACCTGCCGGTGCGACCTTCGTGACTACTCCAGCTCGACAGTCGCATATCTAAGCCTTCTCCCCACCCGACTCGTTCCTTGTCGTCACAGCTATATACAACTCAACCATCTTCACGCCGTGTGATTCCAACGTCATCCGCCACTACCCAGCTTATCCCTATAACTGTTTTCAGTCCGAAACTAACAGACAGTGGCCACACATCATGACTTCGCTTACATTCGGCAACATTGACGAAGTCCGCCAGGCTCTCACAAAGCTCTCCAACACAGTCCGCGAGATGACGCCGTCTGGTGCAAAGCAGATTCCCACCAAGCTTGAATGCTTCAACTTACTCGCGCGACCAGTCACAAACAGCTGTCGCATCTGCAGTCTGCCAGGACATCAGAGCCCGAACATCCAGAACGCCGCCATGTGCCGTACTGCCCTCATCTCGCTCTCGCGCTATTGGGAAGACATGACAGGCTGCATATCCTTCCTCTATAGCCACTCAGACCGCTTCCACAAGGCCATCCAAGCCACGGATCCACATCACGACATGCGACTCGACGATGGGGTGGCGAAATTGGGTGATTTGGAGGTTGTGCTTGTGGATCGCCTGACGCGCAACTTTTTGAAGTATGTGGCACATATCAGTCGGATAAAGGCAAAGGTCAATGCGCTGTGTGGTGAGGACGAGGTTAGCAAGTATGAGGGCATGAAGAAGCTGCTAGAGGGCTTCCTGCTAGGTGGGCTGACATGTGAGTCTGAAGTAGAGTTTGAGTGTGTGAATAAAGGCTGACTGTTGGCTACAGTGTCTGATCTCTACCATCAGAATATTACGACGCAGTAGACGGCAGTGTTGCTGGAGCGATAGAGATGGAGATGGACTTGGTTATGGGCATGGTGTTCGGTTTCAATGAAAAGTTTTTATGAGCATATACAAAGACGCGAAAGCTTCTGCCTGTCACAGCTAGAACGAGCGGTAACTGGCAACATGAGCATATAGAGAAGATTATAAGAGTCCCAGTACATTGTTCCAATCTCAAAATTCCCATCTTTCACAGTCCCCCCACTAACCCTATCAACTCCTAGAGTCTTGTATTCACTAGAAGCCTCGTTGTAGTTAAACATGCCTCTGACTGGTATTACCAGGAACACGGGGTCTTCGTAAAGCTCGGTGCTAGTCGCCCCGAGACGGACATCCACTGGTTTCCACGTTACTCTCGTCACGAGTTGCGACCCCACCGGCATACCCAAAACAGCATGTCCGACCCCCCGCATCCCGCCATGCTTCTTCCATCATCGACGTCGTTGGGGCGTGGCGTCAGTTTAACCCCTCATTCATCCGATTCGACCCTCGGGACCATCCAAACACTCTACTACCATAATATAAAACCGCTCCGATCCCATCTGGCCATCATGCCCCCACGCCAACCCAAGCGCGCGCTCTTCTCCCTCAATCTTGACACCGACGCAGACCACGTGTACCAAAAAGTCGAAGACCACAACAAAGACGGCCAAGACAGCGTACGAGTGCTTGAAAGCAAAGGACCTACGCGCGGACACACGGATCTGAGCTACATCACCCGGCCGTTTGAGAAGACTGTGAATCGCGCTGTCAACGAGGTCATTGACGGAACCGGGAAGAAGGTGCATTCTGCAAAGGGTGAGTTGTCGTATTCGACGTCGACAAACGAGACGAGGAGGACTGGTACATTGAGGGACGACAGTGCAGAAGAAGAAGCGACAGAAGAAAGAAGCAGGGTGAACGTTGTCAGTAAAGCCAAACGAAGAAACATCGAACGCAAATACGATACCAGCGAGTTGTAGAAAAAAAAATATCCCAATTTTCCACGGCAGAACTGCAACGAAACGGCGATAATGTCATCTTCACCACCACCCCTCCGCATAGCAATCGGCTGTGACGATGCAGGCGTCGGCTACAAAAATACAATCAAACAGGATCTCGAAGCCTCGCCCCTCGTCTCCTCCGTCACTGACGTCGGCGTCCCGCAAAACACGGACAAAACGGCATACCCGCACATTGCCGTCAGCGCCGCTAAACTCGTCGCAGAAGGCAAAGCTGACCGCGCTATACTCATCTGTGGGACGGGTCTCGGTGTCGCGATTGCTGCGAACAAAGTTCCGGGGATTAGGGCGGTGACGGCGCATGATAGTTTTTCCGTCGAGCGCGCGGTGCTGAGTAATGATGCACAGGTGCTGTGCATGGGTGAAAGGGTTGTGGGGATTGAGTTGGCGCGGCGGCTGGTAAGGGAGTGGTTGGGGTATCGGTTTGACAAGGGGAGTGCGAGTGCGAAGAAGGTGGATGCGATTATGGAGCATGAGAGGGCGAATTACAAAGGGCTGGAGGGAGATTTGGAGGGTGCGAAGGGGTGTTAAGCATGTGATTTGAAGAAAAGAGAAAGGGTGAGAAACTTGTGTAGCAAGAGAATGTACATGTTGATTTCTATACCATATCAATGAACTATTTCACATTCCGTACTCCAGTCCCCTCTGCCTCCACATTAAAACTCACGACCCAAACTTCCAAACATCCTTCTCATACCCCTCTGTCAATTGTCCATCCTCTCCATACTTTTCCTGCCACTCTGTAAACCCACCTTTGAGCACATAAACCCTCTGTGTCCCCTCTTCCTTTTCTCCCTCCTCCTCCTTCTTTTCTTCCGTCACCTTCTTTCCATCCAACCTCTCCTTTTCCCTCAAATACCTCAATGCCGCACCTGGCCCCCTCTGCTGACTCAACGCACAATGAAACACAACAACGTCCTTGTCCCTGAGCGTGCGCACAAGTTCTGGTGTCTTGTGCTCGAGCGTCGAGATGGGCACCCATGTGCTGCCTTTGATGTGACCGCCAACGTGGTCAGAGTCGCGGACGTCGATTATAGCGAGCGAAGTGGAAGAAGTGGAGGTGGACTGTTTGAGTTTTTCAGCGAGGGTTTCGCGCGTTATGTAGGGGAGAGAGGCGAGGCTAATGTTGCTGGACATGTTGGGTTTGATTGTAAGGAGAGTGTGTGTGTGTATTGGGGAGGGGCGGGGGCGAAGAGGGGAACCAAAGTCAACGAGGGAGAAGTAAAGGACAAGAACGTCCGTTTTCTTGTCGGATTCGGAATTGGTTCGCGTGCGCTGCTGAATCCGTGGCTGAGGGACTTGTAGTGTTATTTGTAGATGTAAGGTTGTAGAAAGGAAAGGAAAGGAAAGGAAACCCCAAAAAAGTTTCAATTTGTATGCAACGTTCTGATACTGGTTGGAGTGGCGTAGTACAAAAACAGCCACTCGGAAAACAGGAATGTTTAAGTCGAGGAAAACAAGGTAGGGTATGGAGGGGTAGTGAGTGGGAAGTGGGGCACAAGAGACGCGTGGGGAACAGTTGGAGCCACGGCGAGCGCGTAAACATGTGGTGGGCAAAGGAATGCTACATCTACAGCCAGTAAAAGGACGGCAGTGACAAACACGTACATTACACAAATACATGTGTATCAAGGGACGATTACAAATCAATAAAATCGAATCAAAGGTATACTACCCGCGTACCCCCACCCCCAAACGCCAAATATCATAACGCAATATCACGCAATATCATACATTGGTGCTCACTGACTTAGTCATGCTTTGCACCAGCGAAGCCTCCGTTGCCCATACCTCCAAGGAGTCCATCCTTTTCTCCGAGTTGGAAATATGAGCCTGTGCTACCAAACTGCCTCCTACGTCTCGACTTGCCAAATAGCGTCGCAGCCGTAAAGAAACCGACAAACATGCCGAGCGAGATAAAAGGATGACCATTGATGAAGTGGCGAATGGATAGATAGGTGCCCATGATGCGACCAGTTGTAGACTTGGGCGTAATCTTAGGAGGATTGGCAGTTACCATCTTGATGGTTTCGAGGATAGCGGCGCGGCTAAGGCGAATGGGCTCGCCGGATATAGTCTTGTCCCAGTAACGGCGGTTCTAGTCGTGTTAGGATAGTCAAGAAACTTGCATGTGGGATAGACTTACATCTTCATCGTTGATAATGACACTCTCACCATCTTTGACATCGATACCGTATGTGGTTCTGATCCAGCGCTCCCAGAAAATGCCGTCGACCCACGCAAAGGCGACCTGCGTTCGCGGAATCTCGTCCATGTTGATGCGAATCGTCTTTGCGTTTCTTAGCGCACGCTGATCATCCTTGTCTTCGGCTTCCTCGATGCGTAGCTGCTTTGCGTCACGAAGCTCTTGACGCTCAAGTTGGTACGCAGTTTCCTGCTTGTCGATCCACTCGAGGGCGGCGCTCTTCAACTCGCGCTTGGAGAGAATGAATTCATCCGAACGCTCTCGGCTGAGTATACCCAGAACAACCATCTTGCCGTCCATGATCTCGCGAGCATTCGAAGAAGTCATCTCCGGCACAATCGGCAGCCACACCGACTTCATCCAGGTGAGGACCTTCTTGACGTCGCGCATCTCGAATGGCGTCATCGGGGGGTAGTAGGTGGGCTTTCCGTCTCTTGAGACCATTAGTCGCGGCCAAGTAGAGATCTTGAAGCGATCAAACATGGCCTTGTCATTCGTCTTGACCAGCTTGGCATGTCCGACCAAGCTGAGCGGGAGCCGTTCTAGCGACTTGAAGTCTTCACTGGTGGTCGCATGGTCGTAGAAGTATACGAAGATGACTTCTTCCGTCTCCTCCATCTTTTTGAACTCTTCAGCACTCACATCAGGCACGCCAGATCCAACGGCCGACGCCTTTTCAGCGTAATCGAGCAAATCACCTAGTCCACGAAGTCCGCCATACTCGATGCGCTCGCCGCCTTGGAAAAAGAGCATAGTTGGGTAGCCGCGAACCTTCGCATCCTTGCAGAGCTTCTTCTCCACATCGCAGTTGACTTGTCCAACGTTGAGCTTCCCCTTCATCTGGCGTGCCAGGTTCGCCCAGGTCGGGGCAAGGGCCTGGCAATGGTGGCACCAAGGCGCGTAGAACTTGATGAACCATGGATCGAGTGTGGTTGTAACGAGCTTGTCGAATTTCTCGGCCGTCAGCACTTCGACAAGGCCAGATGGGTTCGCGTTGGAGCTGGGCTTGACCTTTGCAGGAGCTGTTGCCGCCGACTTGGTGGGTGTGGAAGAGGGTGCAGGTGAGGCGCTTGCACTTGCACTTGCACTTGCACTCCCGGCTTTCTTGCCCTCGGTCTTCTTCTCCGCGGCATCTTCCTTCTTTTCCTCCTCGACAGCCTCCTTGGTCTCAGGGCCAGTCTCAACCGAGTTTGCGCCAACCTTTGGTAGCTTGGGACCACCCTCCTTCCGCGTGCCCGGACGTAGCGTCTCCAAGAGCTTTTCGACCCATGTACTCATTCCCTTGATGTCTTTGGAGCCTGTTTGCCTTTCTTTTTCCTTTCCATCCTGGAAATAGAGCATGGACGGATAGTTCAATATTTGGTGTTTCTTGCAAACGTCGGCGTAGGCGACACAGTCGACCTTGGCAAACTTGAAGTCATAGTAGCGTGTGAATGAGTTTAGCGAATCGCCTTCGGGCTCGTCTTTGGATAGGAAAGGTGTCGACGTGTAGTAGAATTCGTACGTGGTCTGGTAGATGGGCTTGAACATCTTGCAGTGTCCGCAGTAGGGCGAGAAGAACTCGACTATCCTGGGTGGTGTCAACATGTTGCCAATGAATAGAATGCAAGCTGTATGCATACCAGTTGCCTTTGCTGATCTCCGTGTCAATGGTCTCAGGTGTCAGCTCGATCATCGGTGGCACTTTCTCGCCGTTGAAGATGGTGTCTGGGGCCTTTTCTTCCCAGTCATCGTTCTTGGCCGTGGATTTTGCGCTCGGAGTCTCTGCAGCGAATGTGGAAGCGAGCGTCGCCAGTGACAGCAGGGTATACAAGACGGAGCGCATCACGGCGCAGGTGGCGGGGGGTGGCCGTCGAGGCAACCTCTCTCTCTCTCTCTCCGGGTGTGGTTAGATAAAAGAAGGACTTGGATGCCGGATAATGTCGCAATTGATGGGCGCGCTGTTATAGGGGGGGGGGGGGGAGGTTGAAAGGTGGCCAGTTACAGGCACGTGTCCAGAGAGAGAGAGTGAATGGCTTATCGTGGCTCCAGGGCGCATACATTGTGCCCTGAATGTTGACTAGCCTGGATCGCCGCCCCGGCTCCACATAGCTTGGCGAGCCGCATCTTTGACGGCATCACCACAGCAATCCACCCATTGCGCCCCAACCCCACTTTCACCACTTTGCGCAACCATGAGGGCAGCTGCACGCCTCTTCGCCAGTGTCAAGTCCGGCCAATTCCTCGAGGCCGGCACCCCGACTGGCCTCACAGGCCTCCTCACGCACCCGTCGCCGCGCTCAACGCTGCTGTACCACTACAACTCGACGCTCGACAAGCTCAAGAAAATCCCCGAATCGTCCGTGTATCGGCAGTCGACCGAAGCTCTCACCAAGCACCGTCTCGCTGTGATTGAGCAGACCAAGCCGGCAGGATGGGATGCATGGCAGCAAAAGATTATGTTGCAAGTTAGCGAAGACCCAGAACGATACCAGGTCCTCAACACTTCGGGCGGGGAGACTGTTGTCATGCCCAACGAAGCCGAGGTAGACTTGCGATCAAGGCGGGCAGAGTGGGATGGAGAGAAGCTGCAGAGCATGCCCGAAGGCATCCGATCAGCAAAAGAGCGGTTACCCCACGCCAAAAAGATGAAGGGTGCGGCCAACTACAGCAATGAGCGCGTGTTGGCGGACATCAAGTTTGAACCGGAGCCCAAGTACACTGCCGAAGCGTATGTCGACTGAAAGGAGATGTGTCTAGTTGACCGGATAGCTGACATGAGTAGGATTTCGGAGCTGGAGAACAGGCTTGGCGCAGGCCTGATTGAGGAAGTCATCCAGGTGGCTGAGGGCGAGCACAAGCTGGTGGATGCCATGGTTGAGGCCAAGGTGTAAGTAGCCAGGGTGGTAGTCAACAAGCTTGTTGGGGTTATGCTAACGTGACGCAGCTGGGAGCCATTGGAGGAGCCAGCCCCGGAAGGCCAATGGAGTTACTTTGAGCGCGCCACACACACATCTACGCAGAAGCCGTAGATGAGGCAGTGTAAATAGTAGAAGAGCAGTTGCTGCGTTGTGTGATGAAGAATTCATACATGTAGAGCGATGATGACATTGGATTACCGTGATGGCATATTTTTTTTTGATTTTAGAATCTGTGACACCAATCCTCTGTTTGCATACATTTTCAGTGAATGTATACTCGACCATACAATCCCCCATTTCCCCTCTGTTTGTATACACCTTTGGTAAATATATACTTAAAATCAGACAATCTTCTTTCCATGTCACAACTCTCCGTTTATATACAATTTTAGTAAGGTATATTCAAAACCATGTAATCTTCTTTCTGTGTTATAACTCTCTGTTTGCATATATTTTCTCTCTTTTTTTTTTTGATGTAGTAAAATGTATAGTTACTCGGCTTTACAATTCAAACTTTCTCCCCCCCCCAACTTTTATTCTTGCTCTGAATTCTCCCTCTTTGTCAGCTTCATAAAATTTTCTTTCCTTCTTTCTTTCTTTTACTTTCACCCTGCATTCTCTCCACTCTTCCTCTCCAAATCCTCCCTCCTCAGCATATTCCTCTTGCACAATATCCTCAATGTATTCGCCTTTTCAATGTCGGCCATTTGCTCCCAATTGGCAATGCGCGATAGAGTGCCGTCCTTGTTGACGACCAGGGGACCCAGCTTGTCTAGTTTGACAGCCTCGCCGCCGACGTTGAGTTTGGTTGTGGTGGAGGGGTCGAGGTCGGTGGGAGGTGGGGGCAGAGGCAGGGGGGCGTGTGAGTCGGAGTCGGAGGTGGTGGTGGTGTCTTGTTGCTGGGTTTCTTGTGGTGGCTTTTCCACTGGGTCTTGGGGAGTGGTGGATGTAGACATTGCGCGGTTGATGTTACTGTTGCTGTTGCTGTTGTGGGTTGAGAGGCGCTTGGTGATGGGGTGCAGTCGCGATGTAGAATATGTGCGCAGAGTGTGAGAGATGACGTTTGTTGATTTCATGAAACGTGATACTGAAGCCATCCGGGTAAGAATTGTTTACGACTGCGCTTTATGAGTTCTTGCGGATGTTTGATGGTTCTGATTTGAAGGGGGGTTTTTTTTTGCATCATTGAGGCTTCTAGAAAGCTCTAGCTCCAGGTTCCTGTACTCTCTGACCTTGGGAAAAAAACATCACGCGTCAACGTTTACACAAGTCGCGAAATTTCTAGGAACAAGCAGCTATGGAGTGGATGAATGTTCTACACGACCCCACTTTTTTTTTGTCATTGCTGGCCAAGAAAGCTACAAGACATTTGGAAGTGCGACTCTTGGAGCGCTTTCTAGAATGTCCAAGCACATGCAGGGTCGACAGATGACATGTTAGGAATATCGACTGGGCTGGAAGGATTCTGTAATTCTTGCGTCATCCATCTCAGGGTCTGCATGCGGGATTAGGCAGAGCACGCACGTCGCACGCGAAGAGCTGACCGGTGGATGCCTTCCAACGGTCTACGTGTGGGACCAGGCAAAAAAAAAGCAGATACGAATCTGACCACAGCCCGTCTCCGCATTTTCCCGTACCTGACATGGAAAAGCAAGGATGCAACGTCCCGTGAAATTAAATGGTATTGATTTTTTTGTTTTTTTGTTGCAGCGAAACGGTTGATGTGGCATGCTGGCGTGTCAGGCGGGCGTAAGCTTCCGGCGGTGATTTCGATTTCACATGTGTGCAATGTGTGTGTATGTGTGCACCAGCATGGTCGGAGATTAGTTGGTCGGGTAGCGTTGACGAAGCCTCACTCGCGCGCTCGCAACGAGTTCGAGACGTCTCGAAAGCGAGCCAAGACTTGGGCTTCGGAACTGTACTTCCGTGGACGGGCAAAGCAGCACCAGCTGGCCGGACACTGGACATGGGCCCAAGAGGTGTCGATAGGCTATCTCGACGTCGGGGCCCTGGTCCAGCGCCTCACCGGTCCTTTTCTCGGCGGTGCAGGCTCACGAGAGAGGAGTTTGAAACACATGCAGTGCATTCTTGGGCAAGCCACGGCGCGCCTGGCGGGTCAGATGGCTGCTGCACGACATATCCATCCCGCCTGGTGTGGTCGCCGGTCTTGCCGGGTTGGGAATCACGGCAGCTCGTCAAGCGGACAGCCCACTTTGATGCCCACCTTCGGGTATCATCCACACCCAGATGCGGGAGCGCAACCGCGAGTGGGACTGGAGCTTATTCCGACTTCCTCGCTGGCGATGCCATGGCAGCGCAAGAGCAGAGGGCGAGGGCGAGGGAGATTGCGAGCATGGTGGATTGCGAAGAGTGTTGCGTGTACGGCCACGCCTCCGCCAGGGGGCCTAGCCGTCTGCTCGAGGCCGGTCATCGGCTGGTCCAGCAAGTGGTTGAGCACTGAGCACTGATGCCCTGGATGCGATTGCGAGCGCACAGACAGGAGAAGAAGAGGCGCGCTGGCAGAGAAGCCGTTTGGTAGGCCGGCCAGCCAGGCAGTGCGAGAGGGCTAACCAACACGTGGGGTTGCTTCATCCCTAGTACGCCCAGGGCTTTTTTTTTCCTTCTCCCTTGCCCGACCTAACGGCAGTGGCAGTTGTTGCAGTCTGGTCTGGACTGGTACGTGGTTTGGTGAGGGGGGGGGGTTGTTAAAATAGCAAAGGAGCTTCCAGCATGTATGCCAGCGCCGGCGCATCCACTACGACGTCCAGTAGCACCACTTCAGCTAGACACGATGCTGCTGCTGTCGTAGTGCCAGATGCCGCGTGCCGAGGAGTGCTCGTCGGCCATTTCTTCCGCAATGGGGTCGTCGCTATCTGCCAAGGCTGCAGCGTCAAACATGGCAAGGAGTCAAGCGAGGCCTTTTGTGCACAAGCACGTCGCCACGATTCGCACAAACACAGTTGAGCACAGTCGAGCACAGTTGAAGACAGTTGTGTGGGTGTCGAGTCAGCCGTGGCGTCGGCATGCCGCTTCCAGTGTCATTCAGCGTCGGCATGGAGCAGCAGCAGCAGCAGCTAAAATTCCTATACATAAACATCGACGCTAACTGCGTCACCTCCGTCAACCATCCGGGCCCTGACTGGCCGGACTAGGGTTCAACAAGTATTGTGCTTGAGGGGGGGCCACTGGCAGCCAAGGACACGTCGCGCATTGCTGTTCACTGTCGTCGTGCAGCAGGCCCTGTTTCGATTTGAAAGCAGCGCGCGCCTCGACCTGCCAGGCGAAAGAGGGCAGCCTTTTCGAAAGAGGGCAGTTTCAAGACGTGACGTTTCATTCGAGGGTTGCACAGCTGGCAGCGCTGCAGAGCTGCACACACACGCACACACACACAGCTGCACGACGGTGAACCGAAGATTTAGCGGAGGCCGTTGCATGTGCGGTCCAGGGCATCCCAGCTGCGCCTTAGTCCGCTCTAGGCCGCACGTACGTCACGCTCGACAAACTTTTTCACACACACACACACATACGCGCGCACACGCACACGCACTGAGCGCCCGTCCACAACCCCCCCTCCCCCCCCCCTTTGCCCGCCGAGGGCCAGTTTCCCGAAACAAGCCAGCCGCGCTGTCACTCAGGAGGTCGGCTGGCCGGCCATGGGAAACCTTGGGCAAGCCATGCAGAAATAGCGAATGCCCTCACCGGACGCGGTCAGTTTCATCGGCGGAAATAAGACCCGAGCGAGGCCAGCAAGCCGCCAGCCACAGCCGCCAGCGCGGCCTGCCAGCAGCGACTGAGAAAGCTCGGCCTTTGTCGGGGGCTCGAGGGCTCGGATGAGTTGCTTGTTGCTGGCTCGCCCTCGTTGCCCTGTACCGAGCCCGTGGGCGGCTCTGACAAGTCACTCGTACCAAGGCGCGCCGGCGGCAGCATACGAGCAGCAGTGCATCCAAGTACACACATACGTAGCAATCCGTAATCCTCCAGCTGCCAGCCCTCAAGTTTCGACCAAGTCTTTGCCGTGCCACGACCGTGGCGGCAGCGGCTTAGCGAGGGCCGAGGGCAGGTAACGTGACATGAATGAGGCTCTTATCGATTGCAGGCTGGCTGAAACTGCGCGAGTGCGGCACCGTACGCTTAATTCTCTTCCTGCTCTGCTACCACCGCCTGGCCTGCCACCACCTGGCCTGCTGGCTCACCCGCAAGCACCGACCATACCAACATGGTTCGATGCTGGCCGGGCGGCGCACGACTCAGGTGGCCTGCTAAGGGCCTGATGCAGCCGCATGCAATTGGAGGCTTGGCCCGTTAGCATACGAGCGCCTGTCGTCATTGGTAATCGTTTTTTTCCTGAACGGCGGCGCATACGCCCTCCAATGCAAGACGGCCAGGCGAGGAAAATAACAACACGGCTGCCGACTTTGCTGCCTACCATGGTTGGTGTCTTGGGTAGTTGGTTTTAGATAATAACAATGTCACGTGTGCCCGCTAGTCCTCTGCCTAGCTGCCTGCGCCTGCATCCTTCCTACTCCCAACTATACTCCCCTCTGCCCCGATTCTGTAACGCCTCTGCAGACTGAGCCATCCCGAGCACCGACGCGCTTGCCGCGACATCACCCTGTTCAAAACTTCGTGCGCGTCTTCCGTCTTCCGTCTCCCCGACATCCCCGTCCCCTCTTACCCACCCACCTCCGTTGCACATTCTTCACACGACCTTCTGCTCTCACAAACCCAGTCCGGCAAGCTCCGGCATTCAGCAGCGCGCGGAATCAGCCATCGCCTTGTGCGGAAACCCGACAACCGTCACTACCAACTCACGTTTTTTTTTTCCCACCCACCCGCACACCTCTACCCCAACACACCTCCTCCTCCTCCTCCCCTCCCCAACTATCCCCTCCCCACCCCCCTTCCCCTCAAGCACCCTTCTCTCCTGTCGTGGGTCTTCCGCGTACCTGCCTCGTGCTCACAGCTCTCCACTTGGGCTATCCGCAATCAATCGGTTGAGGCTGAAGGGTGAGTGGGCCGCCGATCTGCAGCAGTCCCTTGTCCCTTCGCGTGAATTGCCGCGCGAGCCAGGCAAACCACCGCCGCAACCTACTAGTGCTGCGCGCGAGAAACTCATCGTCACGGGTCATCTCTTTTCAATTCTGCACCGTCGCCACACCTCCCATCCCAACCCCCCATTACTTCTGTATTCCTCACTCATTTGTGGGCACCTGAATTCCCACTCATCCGTGGAGCTCCCGCCGACGCGCATCGACAGTCTATTGCAGTGTCCCACCCCCCACACGGATCCACCTGCAAAGCTTCTGTCCGACGTCAGTCAAACGGCTCTCTTGGTGTGCAAAGCCAGCCGTTCCTAAACCTTCTCCGCTCTGAGCTCCCTCGGATGCTGCCTTTACGAACCACAATTGGTTGCGCCTTCCCCATCACCTCACAAATCTCCTCCGACCCACCATCCACTATATCATGGACAGCACCGACCGCTTTCGCCAGCCCGGCCTCAACAGCTATCCGTCAATAGGCCAGCAGTACAATGGCCAGCAGAACCAGCTGCCCACGCTGCCGCCTCTGCAGAGCGCCGGCCAGTATCAGCCCATGTACGGCCACAACAGCAACCCTCACACGCCTCAGCCGCCGCATACACCCGTGACTTCTGCCTCTAATGGCAGTTCCACGATGCCGCCGCTGCAGCACCCGCCGCTGCGACCTCTCCAGCCCACACCTTCATACCTGCCCATGACTTCGGCTTACTCACAGGCGCCTATGCTGTCTACGGCAGCTGCCCACACCAACGGCCACCAGCTTGGCCCTTCGCCAGGCATGGGATTGGGACACGCGTCCATGTACACGCACACGCCTGTGCTTCCCAACCAGGAGCCCGAGCCAGTGCACGTTGTCGGCCAGCAAGGACGCCGCGGAGTTTTGCCTACACACCCTGGCAGGCCTGCGCCCGCAGCAGGCAAGACGCCCACCGCCGCGACCAAGAACGCAGAAGGCAAATACGAGTGTCCTCACTGCAACAAGACCTACCTTCACTTGAAACATCTCAAGCGCCATCTTCTCCGTCGTAAGTTTATTGCTCCCCTTGTCAGCACCAGCTAATGACGTCTTCTCTTCCCCCCCCTTCAGATACCGGTGAGCGACCGTACCAATGCCATCTGTGCAAGGACACCTTTAGCAGGAGTGACATTCTCAAACGCCACTTCCAAAAGTGCTCCATAAGGCGAGGCAACCCGACGGGCGCAAACCATCTGCAGCACGCGCAGCAACATTTGCAGAAGAACCGACAGCCTAGTGGCGCCGAGCAGAACTCGTACCTGAACCACATTGGCGCCAACTCCATGTCGTACGCCGACGCTGGCGGTTACACAATGGGCTTGCCGCAGATGCCTGCCATGGGCGGCAATGGCTTCAACGACAACCTGCCTTCGCTGAACCACCAGAGCATGTCGGCGCGCACATCGCGCTCAAACAGCTTGATGCGCCCCAGCAGTGGAGTCGAGGATGGCGCCCATCGCCGGAGCATCTCCGCCATGGACTTCCAGAATGCTAGGATGAACTTTAATGACTACCGTCCGGATGGTGTCCCCAATGGCTATGGTCAGCAGCAGCAACAGCAGCAACCACCCCAGGCCGCGAGCAACGGGTCGGATCCCAACACCCACTACAGCTATGACCATGCCTCCAACGGCTCCATGGCACCGCAGAACGGCATGCCGGTCAAGAGCGAGGCCGGGGAGTCAACCTCGTACGGAGTCTCGACACTGCCCAACGTGGACGGCATGAACAACGGCCAGGATGGCTCGCTATGGCGCAACGGATCGTTCAACGGCGATATGAATAATTCCAGTACGGCAGGTGGCCCATCCTTTCAAAAATCGGCCCAGTTCTGACCGGAACTTTTAGACCTCAGATGATACACCAAATGATACTTTGTTCGGACTATACTCGCATGCTCCCGGCCTGGTCGACTCTTCCCCGATGACTGACAACTGGTTTATTGGACCTGCCACGTCTGACCCTATTCACAACCTGGCTCGTTCGTTGGTGAACTTTTGCTTTCCGAATGCGTCTGTGCTTTCAAATCAATCCTCGGGCGAGGATTTCGCCCACGAAGCACTAAAGAATATCTTGACTGGAGACAACGTAAAGGATTTCCTACACGAATACAGACACTATCACTCACACTGGCCCCTGATACACATTGCAACATTTGATCCGTTTTCCGCCAACCCTGGGCTTGTGCTGGCAATGTGCTGTCTTGGTGCTGTTTACTCTGATAAAATGGGTCCCTCGGACGTCCGGTGGCTGATGGAGCGCGTTCGCGAGAGTGTATTGAGAACCAGTCGTGTGTATGAATTGGCACAGGTGCATCAAATGGCTGATCTTGATCACCAACTGCCTGTTACTACCGAAGAAATACAAGCGCTGGTTTTGCTCCACTCTCAATTTCTTTGGCATGGGTCACAACAGCAGCGTCAGCAAGTGCGAGATGAGGTGCGGGCGTTGGCAAACGTCACCCGTTGTGCTGCTCTCTTTCAACCTCTTCCCGCCGACAACCCCAACGCGAGCGCATTGCACCAGCCCGGCCCAATAACGGGCGCCGAAGTCGACTCCTGGAACTGGACCGTCTGGATTGAGAATGAGAAGCGGGCCAGACTGACGGCATACATTTACTTGATCGATGCTTCCTCAACCATATACTTCAACACCCAACCCAGATTTGATGCCAAGAACATCACCGTGCCTTTGCCTGCTGACGATGCAGCCTGGGAGGCGAAGAATTCGGAAGATTGTGCCAGTGCGCTAGGTTTGAGAGGACAGGCGGCGCAGGCAATCAACGAGTCTGGAAGCAGGCGAGCGAAGCAGTTGTCCATGTCTGAAGCATTGTGTGTACTTAATGGAGCCTGCCCAGGGAAGTTTCCTGAGCGGGCTACTAATGTATTTGGAAAATTCAGTAAGTCTAATCACATCCCAAATTGCCTACGGGATTCTAACGGCTCCGCCAAGTTCTCATCCATGCTATCCACGCTCAAATCTACAATATCCAGCGTCAGCTTCTCCAGCGCAATACGTCAAGCGGTACAAGCACGCCTCAGCCTCGAGGCGGAAGTCCAGCCACACCACCCAACGGAGTCAACGAACAAGTACAGAACCAGCTTCGCTCGACTGTCGGTGCTTTGCAACTGTGGAAAAAGTGCTGGGATGCAGACCTTGCCATTCAATTTCCCCAGAATCAACGTCGACGTGGGTTCTGCCGCGATGGTATTCACTTCTACTTCCTAGCACAGGCTTTCCTTCGGCAATCTCGACCCGAAGACTGGGCAGCGCCTGCAGATGCCCGATGTCGCCACGTATTCAGCCTCTTGAAGCAAATCAGGCACTACATTGCTTCGGACTCGGCGCAAAAGGGCATCGAAATAGGTGCCATGACCCAAATCGCCGACGATTACGCCATTGCCGACCTTACCCTGAACATGAAACGTCTTTTCACCCCTCTTGATGAGCAATGACTATAAATGTCAATATTCACCAACCCCAATAAACTTTCAATCATCATCCCAACTACGACACCAAACCAGGAGCTGCTGGAACCAGTTCCGAACAAAGTATCTTCGGTGTATCATCATGGTCTAAAAACCGACATCATCAACATTATATTAGAATCATCAGCACTGTATTTCCTTTCTTCACCGCCTAGCACGACACCGAAGTCATGCTGGGACCATGCATTTCCAACGGAGTTTCTGACCACTTTTGCATGGCGGCCATCTGGCACGCGAGGCTTCACGAATCATTAACGGCGGTACATTCTATGATCGACTTTCTACCATCCAAAAAAAAAAGCATTAGACAGTCTACAACTCACGGCCTGCTAGTTTGTCCGGCGCAATCGAAACCGTTTGCTGAAAGAAATGTGTTTCGACACACAGGGCAGAAGCAGAGAAGGTTGTGGAACATCGGCTGTCACCTCCAGACAGGCACAGCGCAGATTTGAGTCTGTCGAAAGCGTTTTGGCTTGAAGAAGAATTCAGTGTATATCTTCCTTCTCGTGAAATTCTTTTTCCTTTATGTTCTTTTTCCTTTTCTCTGCAAATGTTGCATGTGAAGGGTGTTTTTTTGTCAGTGTCCGTCTGCAAAGGAAAAAGATATAGATTAGAGAGAGAGAGAGAGATCCAGGGATGTGCGCCTCGAGCCTGCCCTTTTCCCCAGCCATGAAAAAAAGTCCGGTCAATATCATACGTTTTGCTTCCAACCAAGTGCATGTGTGGGTGAAATCTGTGAGGAGACCAAGTAGCGGTACTGCGTTGAAATGCGAGGGCAGTACCCACCCAACTTATATCCCCCCGAAAAATCTCTTGGTATGGATCCCCGGGTAATTTGCGGGGTGGGGTCCGTCAGCGTCCGGGTCCCATTTGTTGGGAGAAAGAAAGTTTCCATGGGTTCAACCGGGGCCGTCGCAGTCGAGCGGGGAATGCCAATAGTAGTGGTACTTGGTTGAGGTTGTGTGTGTGTGGGGACGCTAGAGGTTAGATTGGGCCTGTGAAGGAAGAGTGGGTTGTAACTTGTTAACGGAATGAAGCAAAGTGGCTGAATGCCTTGTTTTTGTATGGTAGGTAGTCTGTACCGGCACATAGTCTAGCCAGTAAGCGAGGGAGGTGGGAGGTTGTACATCAAGTAGAGGAAATGTGGTTACATTTGCTCTTTGCGCGCGCGCGTGCCCCGCTCCCTTCCCGCTCCCGCTCCCGCCCGCGCCAGGAAAATGAAATTGGAAACCGGAAAGCGACATCCCGGGCAACGGAGAAGAAGACGAAGAAGAAGAAGAGAAAGAAAGAAAGAAAGAAAAAGAAATTAAAGGGATACGTTTAAATCGACTCCAGTCTTGTAAGCGAGAAAAGCCTATGCAAGCAAGCGCACTGTTCGCCCCCGACCGAGTACTATAGCCAAAGAAAATGAATGAAAGAAAGAAAAAAGGGTTCTTTCCTTTGCGTTCGACAGACCAATAACATCAACCTTCTCATTTCAACTTTACTTTCGGAACGAGACCTTTCTCCCCAGGCACATGAAGCTTTCCTTGAGGCTCTCGCTGATCTTGCTGGCTAATCCTTTTGCATTGTTACTGCCCTCGGCCAGTACATCTGTGACAAGCGTGCCTGGACTTGGCGCGGGCAGGCAGCGTATCCTCAAGCACTGGTGGTGCGACTGTGGTGACTTTTGAAACCTATCATGACTGGGTCTGAACGATGCTGGACAGAGGGTGCGGATAGAGATTGAGCGACGCAGCGAGATGCTTCTCCTGGGCTGTGGTGGTGTTGCCAATCCAGACAACTGGCCATCCTCTTCCCTTGTCTCTGTGCTGCTTTCTTCGACTACTCTGGTCTTGCTGAGCTTTGACTTGAGCCTGTGAAGGCTCTTGCTGTGACCGAGGAAGCCCTTGTTCTTCTCTTGCATTTCCATGTTCGACTCGGCACGATCTGCTTCTTCCTTTCGGTTAAGAAAGTCTTCGATCCACTCCTTTGGGCCTTCTACAGTGCAGCTTGGCTCATTCCATTCGCTGGGACCAATCCAGTTCTGCGTGTTGATACGATTCGCTGGTGGTGATGGTGAATAAAGAGCCTGGTTGAGCCTGGTATGTGCTTCGTGAATGCGATGATGTCGGGGGTTACTGGCGATGGATCTTGGGCTGCCACTAGCCGTGGGAATCCCATTATGAGACTCCGGCCTTGTCCATGTCTTGCCCAGAGTCTTCATATCTTGGAGCTTCGCTTTCAAATTACTGATCGATTGCATGGTGCTAAGCTCTTTGGAGGGTTGGATGTAGATGGCCCCAAGCCCTTGAAACGAAATGGCGGATACCATTGAAGACATGGTCGAGGTCCGTGAGTGTCGCTCTTGTGTTTGGATTTGTGGTAAGCTGGCAATGGTATCGTGTTCTTCCGCAGTGTCATTAGTCCGGGGTATACGCTGCATGGGTGATGCTCGTGGTGAGGGCTTTTGTCGAGGCTTGGTGAATAAAGGAGGTTGGTGTATGCTTTCTGTCTTCTTCGGTGAGTGAAGGGTGGATATGGTCGAGTGCGTAGAAACCGATGTAATCGCGCCGCCAGCAAGTCCCGAAACTGTATTCTGTTCGGACGCGAACATTCTGTAATACTCCTCAGGCTCGCTGCTAAACAGGTCATCTATATCAAAACAAGTAGCCACCTTGGCCACTGGTATGTGTGTGTGGTCAAGATGTCTTGAGGGTTGGCCATCCTTGATGACTGGTTCCATCTGCAAAGACGAAAGACCCCCAACTCGCGTCGCTGCTGCAACCTCAACGCCGCTTTTCCTACTACAGAAGAAGCGTTAGCAGAGACTAACTAGGCAGCATACTAACATACTTAGCTTCTTTTTGTAACGACTCGTCAGGCTCCCCGGAATTATTGCGTTTGTCATGGTGCAAGAAAGTTGACGCCACAGTGTCACATTCTCCATTCTCCATGATGATGGGCTCTCACCGGAGGACTTGGGCGGCCCGCATCCTCAAGAATAGGCTTTGAAGAAAGCTCATATATGAGAAAAACCCGTGTACTCACGATGCGGGCGATGACAACAAAGTGACCCACCGGCTCCTGCAGGCCAGCTCTTTCAAGTAACTTTCGGGCCTATCGTTATTGTCTACACAACACGAAGAAGGTTGCTGGGGCTCGGAGCAGTACCTAGACGCGTTGCAGGCTCTGACTGGACCGTGACGGAGCGGGGGGCGGGGTTTGACTAAGGTAGAATGGTAGTGCCGAATAGGGCCCTGCACGACATAGCTGCTCCTCAATTTTATCTACCTGAATCATGAAAACAACGCATCAATACTTTCGGTCCTCGGTACATCTGAAATTGAGCCACCAGACAAGCTGGGTGTCGCGTCATGATAATGCGAGTAGTTGAATCTGTATGGCGGCAAACGAAGCGTAAGAAGATCGATGGCCACCGTCGACCTTTACGCATGTGATTTTGGTACGAGCCATATCTAGGAGCTTGAAGAAGTGTTGACGGAGGCGAATCAGAAGAAAGGGCAGCCTTTGCGTTTACTTGTCATCCAGAATGCTACGAGGGTGTACCATGGTACTCGGGTGGAAACCAATGAAGCATGTTTGGAGACGTATGCGATGTCGGAGAAGATTGCGGCTCGGCTCGACGACTTCATGCAGATATGTAAGCACGTGAGGAAGGGATGATGAACAAGTCATGTGCCTCGCCAAAACGCGGGCACTCGTGCAGAAACAGAAGATTGAACACCAGAGAAGCTTGGCGTCTAGGCATAGGTGATGGCGAGAAGCTCAGTGATTTATGCATGGCCAGAGAAGGATGTCCTCCTTCGTATCACGGATGCCTTCTAACAATCCATACTCAGACTTGAGGGTCGTAGACTGCCAGGCATGCGTCAACTGTACAAAACTTCTTCCGACGTTGATGGACGGGGGGTCACTGGAACCGTTGCAGCTTCCACAATCAGAATCGCGTGCCTTAGTCATATTGTTAGTGTCTGACGTCATTCCACCTTGTTACACCCCTTTGCACGCGATAGCGGCAACAACATCACTTGCAACCCCCATTGTAGACTCGGTACTGCATTGCCATGTTCAATTGCATTAGATTATGCTACTAGCACTTGTTGTTGTTATTATTTTTGCCTACGAGGTACTCGTAGCTGAGCTGATGGGCAAGGTAACTGGCATCGGGGTGCCGGTGCCGGAAGCTGAAGCTGTGGTTGAGGAGCCGCTACCGCCACCGCTACCACTGCCACCGCCGTTCTTCTTGTCGACAACTGCTGATACGACTTGGCCGGCAGTATTGGTGACAATATTAACAAGGGCCCCGAGTGCTCCATACTCATACGTCTTTTGGGTAAGACCTTGTCCAATCTGCTTCGCACTTCCAGCCACTTCTGTCATGTTGAGCTGTTGATGAAAGTTAGCGGCTGTATTGTTACAGAACGGCATGAAGAATCCCACCTTGTAGTTTCCGACAATCGACTGGAGGGCATCTCCGCCAGCTCCAACAACCTCTTGGACAATGTTACCGAGGTTGTCGACCAAGAAGTTGAGCGTCTTTCCGTTTTGCGTAATGGATCCAAGCTGCTCATTGTTAGTAGACCACTGTGCAACGCACGCCTCTCGAAACTTACAAGTCCGTCGACAGCACCAATGACTTCTCCAACCAAGTTCGTTGCATTTCCAATCAAGCTGATCAGGAGAGGATTCAGGTCCAAGGAGTCGAAGACGCGCTCAACAATCTGAACCAGATTGCCCAGACGCACAATCAACTCGAGGTTAACATCCACATCAGCAATGGTGATGTTGACCTTCTCTACCGCAACCATTACACCAGCATTGATCTGAACGAGACCAGCAACTTTTGCATTAAGGTTGAGATCTGCTTGCAGCCTAGATGATTGTTAGTCGGCGATGTCGTCAAAGTTTGAGGCTTTGCCACTGTACTTTTCCACAATCAATTCGATTCTGCCGACGTGTAGTTCAGGAACGCGGAGGAGTACATCTGGGGGCGACGATCCCGTTGGGGCTACTTCGGGCGGTCTCGTCGTAGTCCCATTTCCCCGCGGTGGGGTACTCGTCGTAGGCGGGGGAGTCTGAGGCGGCCCTGAAGACTGCGCAGAAACGAGGGCTGCAAAAACAAGGAAAACGCTGATGAGCAGTAGGCGGATAGAGAACGACATGTTGGTGGACGAACAGCAACAGTGACAGCGACAGTAAACGAGTGAGACAGCCGTGCAAGTTAAAAGCGAACCAACGGCCCAAGAGCAAGGTTTAAAGCGAAAATAAAACCCGTTGCAAATCCAGCGGCTCCAACCAAGATGCACATAGGGTATTGCATGGATGCCCATAACGGTAATCTCGGCTAGAGCCCCCTATGCATCAGTAAACAGGGGTTCCTACAAGGCCATGATGCGCTACATGCAATGGTGGGCAGTGCAACATGTAGAAAACTTGATTTGCATACGCGATCCTGGGGTATGAAGAGAAAAACCAGTTGCGGACTCAATCTCCTTAATCTTGTTTTCTGCGGGGCGGATGGCGAACGGGTAAATCATGCACTGTCACCCTTGCCATTAGCTCAACCACGACACATTATGGTATTGTTATCCGTCGTTTACCCGTCTCTGAGCTGGACTGCCGGTTCTCGTTAAGTTGGCGTGGCCTTCCCCTCGTTCTTGCTGCCGTACGTCGACCTCGACTAGTCTCTCGTTCACTACCAGTCAAGATGTTGTCCATACTTTCGACGCTCACGCTCCTTTCACTGCCCTTTGTTGCCGTCTGCCAATCTGCGTCTGACGGCTACACGGGCTACAAGCTCAATGTACGAGATGATGGCGACCCATCTGCCGTGCTCTACGAGACGGAGAATACGTCTTCGTCCAACATCTCAGCATTGAGCCCAGTACCAGATGTTCTCCTCAACGCATCTGTCCATGTTGGCGAGATTTTTGTTGGTAGGTTAATGACATTCCACGAGAGTCTATAGTAAGCTAACCTCAGGCAGGTGTGGATAATTTGACGGCCAAGATCAACCTAGATGCACAGGTCCTCCAGTTGCTGCAGTTCAACGCAGGAGTCGACGTGTCGATTGACAAGGTCCAGCTCACCATCCAAAACGTGACTGCCAAAGTATACCTTGAGGCTCGTCTCGGCAACCTGGTCACCATGGTCAGCGACGTCCTGGACAGCATCGATCTCAACCCTGTCATTGCAGAGCTCGGAAACGGCCTCGGATCCATCATCAACGACACAGCCGGACTCGTTGGCGACGTTGCTGGCGGTCTCACTGGAAGCAACCAAACGGCGCAATCGAAAAAGCGAAGCATCGATGTGCATCAGTGGGACCTCCGCAACAACATCCTCTACTCTGTGTCAAGCAACTTTGAGGGCAACGCACATAAGCAGCGTATCCTTGCTCAAAACGGTGACATTGTGGAGCAAATGCTCAACAACTATGGCTCCATCTCTAGCTCAAAGGTCGTTGGCAACTACCGCAGCGACATGCGCTTCAACGGCTTCAACGAGACCGTCATCTTCAGGGGCGAGGAGGTATGGGAGGAGGAGTACGTGTACGAGCCTTTTATGGGCTTGTATTCCATCTCAGGCGTATTCAAGAGGAAGAGTAATGGAGAAGTTGTAGGCACGCAGTTACTTGCCGAGGCGCGGGGAGGCGGGAGCGCGCTTCTTGGAAACGAGAAGGCTTGAGGAGAGTGGGGCTGGTAGAAGCATAGTGATTGCCTAAGAGGGCTGATGAAAGTAATGTTTGAACCAACCTTGTGTGTGTGTGATTTGTGAGTAATAGTTGGTTAGTCGTGCCTCGCATATACCTCTTGCACTTGAACCATTCATTCATTCATCCACAACACAAGCAATTCACCACCTCACCCGCTCTCCTCCCTTCCTCCCCCCGAAACCCTATATCCTGCATCAGGCTAATCTCTCATAATGCCCTCGCTTCACCCAGCCAACATACAGCCACCCCATCCCAGCATCTCCTGCGTCAGAAAACAAAAAGACGAATACGTAAAAACTTTGTTTTTTTCTTCTCAAGAAAAGAAGAAGAAAAAAAAAAGGTTTCACCGTTAATAGCCAACAAGTCATCAAGTTGTCAAGGATTGATGTCGGATGGATCAATTCCCCCCCCCCATGTTCTGCGGCCTACTTTCCCCCTTCGTCAAGCGAGAAGACTTGGGCGGATTTTACGGGGACGTGCGCAGGGTAGGGTAGGGGGAGAAGGGACGAAAAAAGGACCGCCCGGTCCAGACTAATGGGTGCGAACGATGCCGGGATGATGTCATGGATCTGATTTTAGATATGTGCTTGGACTGGGGCTGGGCCTGGGGCTGGGCGACAACGCATCATCGTACGATGGTTGCGCGAGAATGACTTGAGGAGGCAAAGGGGGGTTTAGTTGTGTTGTCGTGTCGTATCGTGTCGTGTCATATGTGTGTGTGTTTTGTACATGTACATCTTCTCCACTGGGCAAAGAAGGTTTTATGGGGGAAGACTTTGTACAGACGTGATTCAGACACGTAGCACTGAATCAAAGACACACACTGACAAAAGACGAAGAGAAGAGACGTACCAAAGTAAATCGCAAAAGCTCAATGTATTTTACAAGAACAAAAAAAACGCCATTTTTATGAACCTAACCTTGCGATGCGTCCGCTGTCTATTTGCTAAACCAAGCCATCATGAGAGGAGAGTTGAAATGAAAAATAGAAATCGGTACCCCAAAAACGCCACCAGGCCCATAAAGCTCTATCCATCTATACCCGCTCCCACATAATCCTTATTCCAACCTCCGCATCAACCCCGTCCTCACCTTTGTATTCACTACACCACCCACCCCAAACGCGGGAACAATTCTACAAATCCTCGCCAATGCACTCTTCCCCCAATCTCGCACAATCCTCGCCGCTCTGCCATCTACGCCGCCCACACGGGCGCCTGGCCGGTTATACAGATCCAAGCCCGCAAGATGCAGCGGCGTAGAAAAGATTTGTACGGCAGCGGGCGTGGCAAACTGGGCCACCGACAGCGCAGATACGTATTTCTTGACCTGCTCACCCATGCGCATTTCGACCTGAGGCGCAAGCAGCGGCGGCAGGTTGAAGGATGCAAAGATGGTCAGGCAATCACGGACCGTGAACAAGGCAAACGTCGTCATGGGCACGGGTCGCGGTGTACTCCCCGGCGCAGCAAAGAGCCTCGTAAACTGATTATCCTTGTACAGACAGAGCGCCAGGTTCGCCGTGCTCGTCGCTAAAAACTTGCTTGTGCCGCTTGTCTGCTGCTGCAACGACTGCGCGGGGCGCACAGTCGCAGACGCAGTGTCAATGGTGTTCGCCGTCAGGTAGGTGCCAAAGTAGAGGCTGAAGATGAGGGCAAACGGTTTACTGGCGAGGAAGCGGTGGGGCTTTGTGAGGAGTTCGAGGGCAGATTTGCGCAGACTGACGCCCAGAGTATTGCGGCCGCTTGCGTTCTCGATGATGCCCTTGTCGATCATGGTGATGATTGGCGCAACTAGTGTGCCTGCGGCGCCTGCTGAGAGCGCATCGACGCCAATGCGCAGGCCCAATTTCGACGTATTCCACTCGCGGGGTGGTGTAGAACTGCAAGTCGTGGACGATCGCATTCCGGGAATAGGGACCTTGGGTTTTGGGATAGCGATCGAGGGTGTTGCGACTTTGGCATCGTTTGTGTGTGCCGCAGCATTCACACTGCTGGCTTGTTCTTCCCCCATTGCAGCTTCCTCCGGTGACTGACAAACTCTCTCTTTCTGTGCTGCATGTGAAGGCTAAAGGGTGCGGTTTTGGTAGGGATTCGCTGGCGTCTCGTTCCCGGCGTCGCGTTGCTTGTGCAGTCCTGTTGGCGGGGTTGGCGATGCAGGGCGTGACGAGAATCACGGCCTCGAAGACTGTGCAGGTTGTTGGAGCAAGCCGTTGGGGGCAGATATCAGTCGAAACTTTAGCGCGTCGACAAAGTTGACCGGTCTTCAAACACCGACGTCGGAGCAAGACACACCGAGTCGGCCACTACGCGTCACCATTGGTCGATCACCCTCACCAGCCGCAACCAAACATGGACTGAGATGGGTACATGCGGCTGAACGACGCGCTCTAAGCTAGGTGCGTACTGATTAATCATCTAGGGCGCGTTTGATGCATAGATGGAGACGGCTGAGTGACAGGCGGCTACGCGTGTAGTACGCCCGAGGAGTCGATAGTTAGCATGGAAGCAGTAGCGTCCCGGAGATACAGACAGCTCCCCGCATTGTGTAGATCAAACTGGTGTAGATCAACGGGTGCGAACATGCAATGTGCCGAGATTATGGTAAAAATGGCGGAATAGGTTGATACATGTCTCATTCTGTCCTTGTTTCTCCTCCTCCTCCTCCCTCGCATCTCCCTCCACTCTAAAGCTTCATCTCATCCAAAATAAAACCTCCGCCTCCGATCCGCCCCGTTGTGTATCATCCAAAAACCCCTGACATGGTCAAGTACGCGACACCCTTGACCCCATGTAATGACGCGCTTGTTACAGATGTAGGGAAACCCCGAGCAGAAAAATTGAAACCGTTTTCCATCATGCAGTCGTCGTTCCATAGACTCCGTAAACGCCTTATCCGCCCTCGGAAGCCCTGGACCCTTGGACCCTTTTGCAACGCCGAAAGCACGAGAAGAAAGCACCGTAGTGGGCATGAAGCAATTGCCGTGACCCCATCAGAGTGCTCCGGCCGCCATTGAAGAGAATAAAATATAACAACGCAATTAGAAGGAGAAGTTAAACGTCATACCTGTGCGCCCAATCACGACTACCACGACTACCACGACTATCGCTTCGTCGTGACACTCAGCGTCAGCTTGGGATTCCGCTCAACCGCAATCTGTAGATCCTCGTCGTTCTCAATCGGGTAGAAGTAATTGTCTTGCTCGTCCTTGTACTCGACTATCAATTCCTCCTCTTCCTCGCCCGGCCGCTCCATTTTCCTTCGCTCGACAAGCTTATTGTAGAGGTCCACGAATTTGAGCGAAAGGGGCATGCGAATGACGACGCAGTTGTCTTCCTCGAACCAGACTTTGATCTTGAGAGCTGAGCCGGTACCGGTTGCGGTCGAGGTAGACGTGTGGGCCTGGCTTATCGGAGGCGGATTGAGATTTGACGAGTATGCTGCAGAGGCGGTCGACTGGCCGCGCTGGTGGGAGCCGCCGTAGTTTGAGCCGGTGGAGAAGGGTGTGACGGGAGTTGTGGCTTGTAGTTGATCTGCCGAGGATTGTCTGCTCGTGCCTTGGGACAAATTCGACGACTGGTGCGATTGCTGCGACAGGCGGTATTCTTCGGCAGCGACAACGTCTGGATCGATTTCGTAGTCGCCTTGCCTTGGTGCAAAAAAGCCCTTGACGAGGTGACCCTGGGTAATGTGCGATCCCAACTTTAGCAGGTTCTTGATGTACTCGTCGAGGTTCGCGCGGCGTCCGTTTGAGATGTTGTCGGTGACGTAGGTGACGGGGCCGGGCATGAAAGGCAGTGTCCGCTCTCCGGCGCCGCTTGTGCCCGCCTCGACCGGGTAGGTGGCAATCAGCTGTATCTGCAGATCGTAAAAGTCCTGGTACAGACGCTGCAGCTCCCAGTGGCGGCCATCCTCCATTTGGCACTCGATGATGAACCAGAAGATGTCGTCGGCGAAGCAGTAGCGCGGCACGCATGCCTTGACGGGTGCGAGCAGGTTGTCGGATGTGCGGTATTGGCCTCGTGACTGCGCCATGGAGCCGTTGCGCGAGTGCGAGATCTGTCTGCCGTCAGCAGGGGGCGCGGCGCGGGGGTCAACGTGTCCTACCGAGCCAGCCTTGCCGTGTCCCGTAGGTTGGCTTTTGACACTCATGCGCTCCATGCCCTGCTGCAGTGACTGCCCCGAGTTTGTCTCGAGCTTGCCGAGCGGTATGCTGCCATTCTTGTAGTCTGCCGCCATCTTCTTCCACTCCTCGACCTTGGGTACGCCCGCGGCGGTGACGGCGGCCTGTGTGTCAGCAACTGCCTGGCCTGTTGTCATGTCGCGGATCTCGATAAAGGATACAGGTATGAGGCCAGGTCCACCGAGGCGGGTTATGGGCTTTGCGACAAACCACTCTGGATTTGACTGGGCGATTACGATGATGGCCTCGCCTTCCTTGGCCTCGAGCTCGTCGGGCCGCTCTGCCTTGAAGTCGTAGATGACGATGCCGTAGACCATGGCGCCCGTCTTGCCGGAGCGCGACATGCGCATCTGTTGCGTCATGATGTCGTGCACTGACGGCTGCGTGTGCGCGTGTTGGGGGGAGGTGATGCGCTCCTGGTAGCCGGAGTCGTGGGGTTGCTGGTGTGGTGTGGAAGAGGGCGGCACAGAGCCACCACTGTCGCGCACTGTCTTGCCGATGCCTTCAAAGTACGAGACAGGTACCAGTCCGCGGGTGCCGTGCAGCGGATTGCAGGCTTCGTACCAGTCGCTGTCGTCCTCGCGGCCGACGACGTGCAGAAAGTCGCCCTGGGAGAAGGCGAGGTAGACCGAGTTTGGGCTGGTGTCGGTGGGCTTGTAGTCGTATAGGGCTTTTATGACCTGAAATGAGGTGACGGCGTTAGCGTCGCGCCCGATATGCCCAGGCAACAAACCGGCTTCGGTTGAGAGAGGGAGAGGCAGAGGCAGGGAGAGGCAGGGAAAGGGAGAGAGAGAGAGAGGTAGAGAGGTGGAGAGATAGTTTTGTGGTGCTTACCTTCTTGGGCGGCACAATGGCGATTGGATCCTTGGGCGGGATGGAGATGTGGTGCGGGCGGTTGTCCTTGTCGCTCTTGATGCTCCTACGGAACTAGGCATGACGGTTAGTACGTGCACGTATGCAGGCGGGCCTTGACTCGACCGGCGCATTTGCGCGCCGCTGTTGCGGGCGCGGGAAAAGCAAGGCCTCACCTTCATTGTGGGCGACGCTGCGCAGTGAATGCGGCTTGTGCGGCGTTGTGCGGGGGGTGCGAGAGAGGCGAGAAGTGCAGGTTGCAAGTGAGGGCAAAAACGAGGGCAAACAGGGTAGTAAGGTATATGCACGCAGTGGTGATGTTTTAGGCGGCTGCTAGGTATGACTGGCGTTAGGGAATGCGGCGTCTGCGGGGGGGAGGGGGGGGGGGACTACGCGGCGGGTGAAGGTCAATGGAAGCTGAGTGCTGAGTGCTGAGTCGTGCGCCCCGGCCCTTCATCAACGTGCAAACAGCGAGGCCAAGCTTACTCGAGCACGCGGCAACAAGTCGTCGTCAGGTACGGCCAGAGGTGCAGCTGCTAGCACCTTTACGAAATGAGTCGGTGCTGCTAACTGCGAGGGATCCCAGCCCTACTTGCCAGCAACTCCTCTGTCCTTTGGGCAGGCCTGTTCTCGGCTGACGGACAGCTGTTGGGCGGCCACCTTGCACGGCATTGCGAACAAACAACCATGCGCCATGTCCAGACCGACGCCCTTGTCTTTGTTCTCGGAATTTCAAATGTCGTCGTGCAGGGCGCCTCTCCGCGCCTCTCCTTGCATGTGCGACGACGACGACGACATCATCATCATCACCACCACCACCACCACCATCGTCGTCACCAGGCAACATGAAGCACCCGCCAGATAGCAGAAGGCTGACTGCAATGGCACCGGCACCAGTCCACACCATCAGACTGCCAGTCGACTAGCTGCAGGTCCACAGCTCGCAGCTCGCCTCTTGTCAGCACCGCAGTTCTGCATATCCCCCTCCCCACTGCATTTATGCCTCCGCAGCCAATCACGCTCGCCTACTAGCGAACAATGCAAATGCCCGCCTGCTTTCTTTTTGCATTGCATGAACGGCCATCGTGGCCATGCAAGCCCATACCCGTTGACGTCTGTCCTGTCCTGTCCTGCACGGTAGCTTGCGAGAAACAACTCGTGGCCGCCCAGGTTGATGCTTGCCGCCGCCTGCCAGCACCACCCTATGTCCTACACTTCACTGTGCCGTTCCCACGCGCAAAGCACCGGACACACAAATCTTTTCATCGGCCAATGCATTGATGACTACCACAAAACGCCCTGTAGCGCGGGCTGCTACTATAGCGTCAACCGCCGTGAACAACTGCAAACTGTCCAATCACTGCTCCAAGCCTCGCTTCACCACTCTGATTGGCCCACCGGCACCGCCGCCTCCATCTCGTGATGGGGACCCACAAACAAGTCCATCCAAGCCACAACCAGGACAATCAACCTTCGCAATGCCGGCAATGGCCGAACGCCCACCTTCTGACCACTTTGTCCTGCCGCTTTCGCCCATTGTCTGTCTATGTAGATGAGAGCCGCCGCCGTGGTGCCGATCCTCTCGACCCACTGCCACTCGGGCGCACCCGACGCTGCCCACTCTGAGACACAGGGACCACGCCAGCCCAACTCTCGGATCCTAATCTCTTCACAAACAGCCTTGCACACCTTGCACACCACAACCTTCCATATCCCCCAATTTGTTTCTGAAACCACTTTTCCTAGCAAGCCCGTGACGTACCAAACAGCCACACGTGCGCACTGACTGTTCGCCCCTCATCTGAGACGTCAAACGCATGAGAAGAAAAAAAAGACCAGAAGCATCCAAGCATCCAACGCATCAACGGCACCCCCGCCTTCCGACTAGAAAAATTGTTGAAAACACGAGCTTACTGACTTCGGGAAACCGCGGTCTGAGACAGCCGCTCAGACATACATGTCCAGTGACGTATACCAAGCTGGCGCAAGACATCGTACCATATTAGTGTAGACCAACGACTCCAAATCGGAATAGAGAATATTTGCAGAAGATGGAAACGTAAAGCGTGTCGTGTGCGCCCATGTCGACTCATATTTGGCCTTTAATGTCTACTTTGCTGAATGCGGCTGCACGACGCTCCTCGAACAGTTGCGCCACTTCTCGGATCTTGACGCGATACTGCTTGTTGCCCTGGTCTTCTATGGCGCCTTGTGCACCGTGTGATTCGAGGAATTCACGACATGTTACATCGTTGTCGAAGCCGAGTTCATCAGTGAGGAAACGAAGAGTGACATTTACGTATCTGCCCAAAGTCAGCACGTGGCCATACTGCATCCAGTGCATGTACATGCCCTTTGGAAATATTAGCCAGCGCGCTAAGGCGCTCACGCTCGACAAACATGTCCATGAGGTAGGCGCCCATGTTTTCTGCTTCGAGGTAAAGCCTGAAGAACTTGTGATAGTTGCCGAGAGCAAGTGAAGATCGAACATCAAGAGCATGCTTGATCCACTTGTGCGATTTGTCTGCAAGGGTTAATTCTGCCAACATGTCGTTCATGTCGGTCTTGTTGCATGTGTATACAAAATAGAGAATGCGATATGCCTTGAACTCTGCAGGATTGCCGCCCAAGTTCTGCGCATACAGTGCTTTCAGCTGCGTCTGGCACTGATTATACTCACCCAAGTCCCCCTTTTCTAGTGATATCCGCGCATGGATCTCATACACTTTGACGGTAAAGGCGTTCTTAATGTGCTGCACAGTAAGATCCTGGCGGAGGGACTTGAACTGGTTACAGATGTAGTTGTAGTTCTTATCCGCCTTCCACCTTTCCACGAGCATAGCCAAAGTCTTCTTGAGGATGTGGAGAGGACGGACCGTCTCCGCTTTGGGAGGTGCGGTCAAACGGAAATAGCTCTTTTCGAGGCACTCGTTGGTTCCAACGACTGGGCCCGTGGGCATCTCATCTTCGTCCTTACGCGGCGAGCCCCAGGGCGGCGTCGTCTTGGTGCCGTTGCTGCCGAGCTGAAAGCGCTGTCGTCGCTTGTCGAGCTCGGCCTGATCAAACTTACTTGCGGCGTCGGCGAGGGCATTCTTCTTCTGGCGCTTGCCGTTGTGGTCGTCGGCATAGGTCATACGAGAAGCTAGGTTAGTTTTACGCCAGGGCGGAAGATTGGCTTGCGTTTGCTCGGCTTGCAGCTCTACAGCATCGTGGGCATTACGCTTCTTTGATTGTGGTGATTTCTGGTTAGTGTGTTGCGTTGAGCCATTCATGTATGTGGGGTGCACGCTGTCGGCAATACCATGGACAGGTGTACCGAGCGCCGCTGCTGCCCTGCGCTCCTCAAGGAGAAGCTCCTGAGGCAGAGGGAATGTAGGCCAGTCGACCGTATCATGCGAGTTGCGCTCGGCAAACCAGCCGATGGTCGTCTTCAGACGCGTCTGCATGTCCTCTAGGGATATGCCCGGTATCGCGTTATTGGGGTCGAAAGCACGCCGAACGTACTCGCGCACAGCAGGCGGCCACTCGACCTTCTTCTTGGGCACTTCGGGAGCCATGGTGGACTGCATTCGCGTGTGAGCATCGGCCAACCCTGTCGATGAGATCTGGAAACTAACGTGTGCGGGTGCTGGCTGAAGCGTGGTGCGTGGAGTGACTGCGTTGTAGGCGGGCTGCTGCATCGGCCGTGACCACGCTACAGTGGCGGAGGGATAGGACATGGGACGGGCAAGTCAAGCAAGGCAGAGGGGAGGGGAAACGAAGACGAAAAAGACTGTAGGGTGAGTATTGCAGGTAGAAGGGGAGTGGGTTTGCAACAGATGTGCGCGCGCGAGATTCTACAGTCGTGTGGTGTGGGTGTGCAAGTGAAGCGACGGCGAACCAGGCTCCTTTGCTGGTAACCTTGGCTCCCACTGCATCCTTGGCACGTGACTAGCGCGTATCCAGACTAGCGCCTGGCCCATGACGACTGCTGGGCTGGGTGTGTGCAATGGAATGGGACCGCGATGCCCCATTTCCGAGCGATGGCTGTTCGCACATTTCCACTGCCAGATGGTCTGAATGTTCTTGCACCAGCTCGACCTCACTACCGCACTGCGCCCGTCGCTCCTGCCGGAGGAGACGCTGCTATTTGTCCAAGACCAAGTCGGGCTCTATGAGGGGTATGCACATCTGCCGCATGTTGCTATCGCGTGCTATCGTGAGCTGACCCGATGCATAGTAAATTCAAGATACCCGAGTGTCAGAATGGCCAGTCGTACCTGACCTCGCACCGCGTCTGCTATGTCGACCATAGCGAGCCACGCAAGAACTCGGTTGCTATTTTCCTGAAAGATGTCGAGAAGCCCGAGTTTTATGTATGTACGAGTGCAAGCGGATTGGGGATGCGCTGTGGCTGATACTTGTACAGGCCGGCTTCCTTAAATCCTCGCCCAAGATTACCCTCTACCCGAAGCCGTTGAAGCAGCTGTCGCGTGGTATCTCGGTGCCCTCGAATCCACAAGCCGCTTCCTCTGCCTCTTCCACCCCGCCGCGACACAGCAGCCCCGCGCCCCCGCCTCCAGCAAGCGCAACATGGGTGTGCCCGATATGTTCTTTCTCGAACCCGGTGCCGTCCAACTTCGATCCGGCCCTGGCGTCGCGTACACCCATACCACCATGCCTGGCGTGCGGAATCAAGCCCCCGACAGTGCATGTGGTCAAGGCAGCCATAGCGGCCATGTCGAACCGGCCCGCTCCTGGTCCGCCACCGAAGGATGTGAAGAACGGAGCACCTGTTCCTACTACAAACAATGGAGGAACATCGTCGTGTCCAAGGTGTACCTACCAAAACCATCCTTCTCTACTCAACTGTGAGATATGTGGCGCCTCTTTGACAACAGCTACCGACAGGCGCCTGGATATACTTCAAGAGCCTAGCAGGCCTCAATCGCCAGGCCCTACGCTAGCGTCCCCTCTGAAGTCAGAGTCTGTCGAGTGCATCAAGATGTCGTTCCGTGCGGGTGGAGGACCCATCTTCTTCGAACGCCTGAAGAATGCCCTGATTCAACGCAAATGGCTGCTGCAAAGTGCCCCGCCGATCCCTAAACCGCGACCAGCCTCTGGGCCATTTCAGGACAGCTATGCCCCAGATTCCGATGGTTCGTCTGCCGAAGTAGAGCGGCCTCGAGTTGTCGGTATTGCAGGCTTGGAGCGGCGCGGACTGGAGCAGAGGCAGAATAATGAGGCTATGATAGGCGGCGCGTTTGAAGATCTCGAGGCGCTGATGACCTCGGCAAAGGAGATTATTGCTCTAGCTGAACAGTTTGCATCACAAGCCAATCTAGGCACCAATGGCAGTTCTGAAGCCAATGCGTTAGCATCACAGTCTGCTTCTGCACTTGGTCTGGTAACCACAAAGGACATGCTGGGCACTGGATCAGGTTCAGAATCCCTGTATGTATCAGAGCTATCAAGGAATTTGGCCGAGTGGTTGACAGATGATACTCGCGGTATATTGCGAAAAGAGGGTGGCATCATGACCCTGGTAGACTTATGGGCCGTCTTCAATCGCGCAAGAGGGGGTGTTGAGCTTGTCAGCCCTGCAGATTTCGAAAAGGCAGCTCGCATGTGGGACACACTCAAACTTCCAGTGCGTTTACGGCAGTTCAAGAGTGGTCTTCTCGTCGTCCAAGGCCGTGACCGCACGGACGAGAAGACCATCGCTAGTCTTTTGGCCTGGCTGAAGATGCTTCATCAAGAGCCGCCAGCCTCCGAAGTTACCTGGGACTGGCGAGCATACGGGCGAGGTGTCACAGCTCAGGAGACGGCTGAAAGATTTGGCTGGAGTGTTGGAGTCGCAACTGAAGAGCTGGAGATGGCTGAGGAATCTGGCGCCCTGTGTCGTGAACAGGGCATTGATGGCTTCAGATTTTGGGAGAACTGGCTTGTGAAGATACCAGAGACCACAGGAGAATAGCCGTTCACGAAGCAGATGCATTTTTTTGTTTCACAGAAAAAGCTTGGCTGATAGCACACTATAGCACGCGCGATTCCATTGTCACCATTCACTCTATGACTTACCCCTTTTCTCTTGATGTGCGTGCATGAATCTGGCGATATGACCTGGGAAACAAGTAGGCCATCCGATAGGCTCACTGTGCCCTTTGCACTGTTCTTTGGCGCTGTTAGTGAACCCTGACCGCTGATGTTGATGCAATCAGGCACCAGCAGCCGCATGCGTACCACCTCCTCACCCAATGCCAAGACACGTGCCCGTACCAAACAAACGCATTTCGCAGCACCGACTCTCACTTGTTCAGTATTTCTTCTGCATCTCTCTACTTTGAACTACTGCTCAGTCAGTGCTCATCAACTCTATATACACAGTGTAAGTGCTCTAATCAATGCTATCAAGGTATCTGCTGCTGACGCTGCTGCAGTCCAGACTAGACCCAAGATCGAGAGTATCAGGATGACCATAGCGGTTGGACCCAGAAGCTCAAGAAAGAGCGCAGGCACCAAAAGAAGCGCCTTCACCGCCATCACGATTAGGAAGCCTTCCAAAGAGCGCCAGAAGCCGAAATCAACATCATCAAAGACCCAAGACCAGGCTGAGGCAGTGCAAAAAGCTGACAAGGCCGACCCTATGGAACTGGATCAGGTTTTCAGGTTTTTGGATCTACCAGGAGGTGCGTACTTTAATGTACCCTGATCTAAACGCGCTAATTCAACCAGAACTACGAAATCGCATCTACGAAATCGCGGCGGACTCGAGTCGGCGGACATTTCCACCCACGCACCTAAAACCTAAAAAATCAAGGAGCGGGAAGTCAGAGGTCCGTAGGCTGCCTCTTAGGCCTCTTCCCTACATCGGACTGACGCAAGTGTGCTCTTCCGTCCGGAAGGAGTTTCGACCTCTATGGCTATCCACCCACTGTTTTCCCCTATATGTCATGGACGGTTATCTGAAAGTCTTCTTTCCAGCGCCCCTTCGAGCTTCACAGGTGAGCGAGCAAGTTCGCGAGCGCATCAAGAGTTATTGTGATCCTGCAGGTACCCTCCGTCTGTGGATTAACCACGACTCACTGGATGCCGTTGATATCCAAAAGCTCCTCAGGTTTCGGTTGCGCTTCCCTGACTACACCATCAGACCTATCCCGGCCTGTTCCCGGATCCCGAAAGAAGCTGTCAATATTTTCTCTGCAATTTTGAACATTAAGAATCCCAAGTGGATCAAGTGGTTGAACCAACATGTCATTACACAGGTCCGGCTGAGGACAGAAAATCGACATATTTTACGGGTAGTGATAAAAGCGAGCCATTTCCCAGGCAGGGGGAAATTTAGCTTTCTTGTTCACAACCACGAAATCTTTGTCAAGAGTCTGGGCTTGAAAGATGTGGGCTGCTTTGTCAATTTTGGCGTAGAATATTGATGGAGGGGCCGTGATATATTCCAAAGTGAATCTTGTTGCATCATGCATCCAGACTTGACCCACGTACCTGAAGACTGCAGAAATCTATTTATTTTCTGCGATACTGACTTGGAGGAGCAGTGTAAACTATGCAATATAAACAATACATCCACATGCCCATGCCCATGCAAACTGCCAATATGTCTACAGCTTATTCCCAGTATTCCGCAAATACACAAGTGCTCCATGATGACCACGTACATCTAATCATTGCAGTAAGGTCATCATCCTTCTTATTCATATGTATACATGTGTGCGTGTGTAAAAGGCCTCTGTGTGCACTTGCTCTATATGCGAGTAGTAGCTATGGGCCTTTGAATGCGTTTGTTTGACTACAAAAAGAGAATTGCACGAATATGATGGATTACTCCTTGGCCTGCAGAAACATGTAAATAAGATGGCCATGTCCACACTATATTCACGCACACTTTACATTTGAGAAAGTGCTTTTAGTGTCTCACAACATGGCATCATTATCTTTTTAACTGCTTTGTGTGGACCTTACTAGTCAGAAAGACCATGTACGCATAGCCACAAGAGAAGAAGAAGAAAAAAAAATACACATGCGCCAGTCAACGCTGCAAAAATATGTTCAAAAAGGCAATCGCCGTCATCCGATGCTACCATCTCTTCCAATATAGAACAGCGAGGATATACCTGGTCAGCAAGTTGTCGTTGAACATTATTTATCGCCTCGACTTGCTCGATTTAGAAGGTCTCGGTATTATGCACGTGCGGTAGGATTGAAGCACGGACGTCTGTCCGGATAACTTGCATGTGACGACGGACGGAAGGAACAGATACCTGGGTATGTAGTACTGCGGCTTTTGCAAGACCCGGCGTCGGGCTATTATTACAAAGTGTAGTGACTCGCTGAAAATTCAAAGTCTTGGCTCTCGGAGAACATGGTTGAGAGTGCAGCAAGATCATGCAAGTGGGATGCATGTAATCAATTTTACTATTACTGTGTAGGTAGGGAGTGACCTGTAAGTGGCCAAGGCTCTGTGGGGTGCAAATGACGTGCTGTGCCAATATCTGCAGCCGTCCACATGGCAACTATAGACACAAAGTCACATGCGGTTACTTCATCTTTATCACGACTTTGCTGTAGTCCTCTTGGTTAGGATTAGTAGCTTTTCTACAAAAAATAGGGCAGAGATCGCTCACGGTTCACCATGGCTGCAAAGACGCCTTCGTCGGTGGTGATGAGAGGGCAGTCTGGGCCCAATGTCAGCAATGTACACAACCACCAACCCCAGCATCACACATACTCGAAAAATGAAGTCTGTATTCTTCGCCATCTTTGCTTGCAGTGACATCGTGAGTTTGCTCACTGCTGTCGGCCGGGAACCAGTATACCCGTTTTGGCAGGAAGCTGCGATCCTCTAGGAGTGATCGCGCGAGGATATGTCCGTCACACTCGAGGCGTTTGTTCTTGAGCTCAAAGACTGCTGGCTCTGAGCCGACCTTTGCCTGCTCACGTCCATCTGGGATGGCGCCAGCCTTGCTGACGGGCTTGCCGTCGATTTCGATGGTGAAGGGCTTTGGGAGGCTGTCCATGTTTTCTGACATTGAGACAGCGGGTACGGATACAAGAATGAACAGAAAGAAAGCAAAAGTCCATAGGATGTTGCGGTATTTGTTTGGGTTGGCTGGCATCCGCTCCTCGTCCTGTTTGTAGAGGTATATATAGGCGTCTGAGCGCTGGTGAGCTATGAGGGGTAGCTTCAGCGATGTCGTAACGCTCTCACAAGAAATCCTTTTTGACGTGCAACAAGTCAAGCGCCTAGTAACAGAGGCTCGGAACCTTGGACGACAATAGGACAAAGAGAATACACACCACTGTTATGGATGCAGCAAGAGAGAGGTGGGAGGTGGAGGTTGCCAGTTTGCATGTGTGGGAGTAGCCGTCACCCGCCATCTCGACCGATGATCCCTCCAGCCACCTGCACCGCCCGTTTTTAGACGGCATGTCGATACAAGATTTCACGTATATGCCAAAGGCACGCCGTTGCGCCGATCGATGCTCTCTTCGGAGACCCCGGCTCACAAGGGCAGTGCCAAGGTGTAAACACTCCGTCCTATCGATAGCCTCGACGGGTCCTCGACCTCTCCTCCTGCCTTTCCTGGCCCACAGCCGGCACTCAACCTCTAGCACGACAGCAAATCGAGGACTGACAGTCGACATCTCCGATGAGCGCAATAAACCCTACTGGGCGGCCAAGAAACAAGTGTTTCGACCACAGTCTACGCGGACCTATCCGTTGCGGCAGGTCCTTTTGCTTTCTTTTTAGCCCTCCGGCCTCCTAGGCCAGCCGTCACCCACCATTCGCCAACCGTCAAATCAGGTACCCCGCCGATCATGTAGGGCAATATGGACGCCTTGTGTTGTGGTTCGCCATGCCTCGAAACACGGTAAACCGCCTCGTTGGCCGGCGCTTCCATCGGTATGTGCACCGGATGTGGCAAAATGGTATTGCGCATGAACAGCGGAGATGTAGCTGCGATAACGGGGCAAGGATTCGCGCGACTCCGCCAGCACCAAGGCAATGCCAGAGCATCGCCTCAGTCAGTCGGCACTACTATAGCAAGGATGTAGAACCGCCAACGAACAAGCTCCTGCTGTCTATGGAACAGCGTCGTGGTAACTGCTACATGTAGTGCACTCCACGAGCACGCCTCTTTGTACTCGGCCATGGCGCGCCCTCGACGGGTACACTACCGCAGCTGGGGCTTGTGGTGGCCTTGCCCTGAGCGCTGTTCAAACGTCATGATAGGAGGCCAAAAGGAAAGAAGAAGAAGAAGAAGAAGAAGAAAAAACACGGAGGTGAAACAAGAGTGCAAACGGCGACAGCGACAATGAGGCGCCTGGCGCCTAGACTGGAAGCCACAGCTAGATCAGCTTCCTCTTTCGCATTCGCTGCAAGGTAATCAGGCGAAAGCTTGTGCTCCGCCTAGATAACGTACCTACATGGGGCCTGGGGTACCTCGCTCCTCTGTCGCGCCCAAGGTACATGGCGGACAATGGTTAAGACTTTGCCAAGCAGTACCAAGCCGTACGGGGCCCCAATCCGGAAGGACATACTACGCACCTAGTCGATCAGGTCTTGGTATACACTCTCGGAAGACACGATGGGAAGGTTGTAATGGTCAGTTGCTACAGTGTACTGGGAGAATGCAATGACACGATGTGTATAAGTATCCAGTCGCGTTCCCATCTAAAGCATCATCAGCCAGCTCAGTCAGTCGCTTGTCTCTTCAATCCCATCACTTCACAGTCTTTCTCCGGGTTCGCCTCTCGCAGTCTCAACAACTACCACCACCAGCATCTTCATCATGCGTTTCCAATCCATCGTCGCCTTTGCGCTCCCAGCGCTCGCTCTTGCGGTTCCCACTCCTCAGGACCCCAGCTTCGAGTTCCCTGCCGACACTCCTGATGAGGACATTGTTGGTGGAACTACCGCCGCCTCTGGCGAGTTCCCCTACATTGGCTCTCTTCAGGTCGGCGGATCCCACATCTGCGGTGGTTCGCTCATCAACGCCAACACCATTGTTACTGCTGCTCACTGCTCCGTGAGCAACGTCATTGGCTCCGTCAGCAACCTCCGCGTCCGCCTCGGTTCAGTGGTAAGTCTTGCTGTTTTCCTCTCTTGTACAGCAACACAGGTAATTAACATATCATACAGAGCCGCTCCTCCGGTGGCACTCTTGTCGGTGTCTCTTCCGTCGTCCTCCACCCCAGCTACAACTCCGCTACTTCGAACTATGACATTGCCATCTGGAAGCTCTCTACCTCTGTCCCTACCAGCAGCACCATTGGCTACGTCAGCCTCCCTGCCTCTGGCTCCGACCCTGCTGCCGGTTCCACCGTCACTGTTGCTGGCTGGGGCACCCAGAGCTCCGGTGCCAACACCAGCCCCAACGCGCTCTACAAGGTCAGCGTGCCCGTTGTCGCCCGCACCACCTGCCGCAACAGCTACTCCAACCTCACCAACAACATGGTCTGCGCTGGTCTTACCGCCGGTGGCAAGGACTCTTGCCAGGGTGACTCTGGCGGCCCTCTTGTCGATGCCTCCAAGACTCTTGTCGGTGTCGTTTCCTTCGGCGAGGGCTGCGCTCTCCCCAACTACCCTGGTGTCTACACCCGCGTCAGCACCGCCCTCACCTTCATCCAGCAGTACGACTAAGCGCTGCAAGGTCCGGATGGAAACAATCCATGACACCCAAAACACTCCTGAGTATGATGGCTAGGATTTTCCTTTGATGATTGCTGGAGATGAGATGAGCATGGGATAATGATGGCGACGACTGGATGCTGCTGCTGAATGGGTTGTTGAGTTTTTTTGGCTTCCCTTTCACTTCTTTCTTCTTTCTCATATTCTCTTATGAGAAAGACTTGTGGATATTTGGATGCTTCTGCATCCCTTTTTTGTGAATATGTCAATTGATATCTAAAAATACTCGCTCGGCCCACTTTTGAAACGTGATGTTTTGATGCTGTTTGAACGAATTAAAATAAAGTTTCTTTTTTTCTCTCTCTCTCTCTCTTTCTTTTTTGGCAAACTGCCAGCTAACTCGATTTTCGGAATTGTCATGTTTAAAACGAGGATTTTCTTTTCCTCCTTGACAGTTGCTTGACTGGGCTGGAACAAAGACAGGGGGGTGAGTAAGCATGAATTTCTTGCTTTCCGAAACCCCAGTCCTCCCCGATTCTAACAACAGAGCAAAGGTTTCGAACGCCTAAACTGTAGATAGATGTACATATGCGGAGGACAAGTATGGATTTCCATTTTGATTTTTTTCTTTCAAAAAAAAAGTGCCAGTGGCATGTATTGGGGGTATTTGCAGAAAAGACATAAAATACATGTACATGATGGTACTAAACTTGTCCACCCAGGCTTGATGAACATGTCTAGAACCGCCCGCTCTCTCTCCTACCCACACCTAAATTGCCATAGCCCGTACTCCTACCAAACTTATCCGCCTGACCCACCGGCCTATCCCTTTCTCTTTCTCTTTCCCGCTCTCTCTCCCGTTCCGCATTTCCCAGACTAATCCTCTTCAAGGGGCTGACATCGCGCTTGCTTGGACTGGCTCTCCGCTCAAAGGCGCCGCCAAGACTGTCTCTACCCCTCGTGGTACTGCGATCGGCATCTCTTGTGATGAAGTTGTTGCTGGCGGACTTGCGCAAAGGGGAAGCGGCGTGTGTGTTTATGCCGAGATAGCCACCGTCATTGGAAGAAGCGCCGTTGGTTCGAGGTATGGTGGGTGCTTGGCGGAAGGGGTTGGGTGTTTGTGAGGGTCGGAGGGGGGAGGAGAAGTCGTCGTCCATGGCTGTTGAGGTGGCTGTGTACCGTGAGTTGCGTGATGGCGTGTGCTGGGTTGAGCGCGCAATAGATGTTGAACCCACGTTGTCGGGGTCGTATTGCGAGGCGTAGCTGGAGTTTGGGTTGGTGCGGAAGGTACGGTTGATGATGGTGGTGGGTGTGTATGTGACGACTTCGCTGGCAAGATGGTGACTGCTGCCCTTGACACCTACACTCGAGTCCCGCCCCCTATCTTTTGAGATTGTCTGGACACCCACGTCTCGGCACTGCTTCCGAAGGGATGGGTGTACAAACTTGCTGTCATATTCGTGGAGCACCTGTCGGTTGATGAGAGCGTTGTCCTTGATCTGACGCGCAAAGGCGCTCCTCAGCCACCAAAGCTGCAGCGACAGCACTGCTCCGATGAAAAGGGTCGATGTAACCCTAACGCTTGGCCTTGGGTCCAGCGGCGCAACCGGAAGATTGAAGTAGTAGAGAATGACGTGCAGCGGACTGAAGAGACAGAACAACTGTAGACACAGGGGATTGGGGTCCCAGACGGCTACCTCCCAGACATCTCGGCCCTCGACCGGATGCGCCCGACTTGCCGCGTTGTTCTGCACCAGGTTCCTCACAAACTGCATCGGGCTGGCTCCCGCCGGCGACGAGTCAACCCTGACGCGCTTTGCACTCGGCGTCTGGGGCGCAATGTCGACGCTCTGCTCAAACAAGCGATAATATCTCCTCTTGCCCCATACGAGCCACGCATTGCCAAAGCTCGTGACGCTCAAGACCAAGACCAGCAGTCCCATTATCCACTCTACCCAGCCTGGGCCCTGGATCTCGCTGAAGACGCCGTCATCGTCGTCGGTCGTGGGTGCGCCGCTGTTTGCCTGGGCGAGGACAAAGAGCAGGTTTGCGCCGAAGCCGATGTAGAGAGCGTAGGATGACGCAAAGTCGTCCCAGTCGGAGCTGTTGAGTTCCTCCGAGATCCAGATCAACCAGTCAGAGAGGTCGAGGTAGGCTTTGATGCGCTCCGAGAGAGGCGCGCGGCGCACGAGTTTGGGCATGTCTCTAGGTATTACGATTATTCTGTCCGCGGTATGGCTTGACTAATATAGTAGAGACGAGGTAAAGAAGCGAGCAAGGGCAGTGGTGAGTCTCATGACATGACACGGTGCTTTGGAACAGAAGAAGGGGATAGAGAGTAATGGTGAAAGAAGAAGCGACGGTACAAACAGTTGGCCCAAGACGGACTAGGGCCTACGCCCGCCCATGACGACGGCGACCCCCGGGCGGGCCTGGGAGCTCCAGCTTCAACCGAGCTTCGACCTCACGACAGGACAAGCGGCCAACCAACACGACGCAATATGGCAGCACCGGCAGCCCAGTACAAGGACAGACAGTTCCTGGCCGTCATCGGCGACGAGGTGCGCACCACCCGACTGTTTTTGGTTATGGGGGACGAATGAATGAATGCGGGAAACTAACAGGCGACAGGACACTTGCACGGGCATGCTGCTCGCGGGCGTAGGCGTAAGCTATTGAGACCTCGAATGCGAATGCGATACGATAGGAGTGCACGCCTGACGAGTGTTGCAGCACGTTACCCAGCCGCCGGACAGCCAGAAGAACTTCCTGGTCGTGGACGCCAAGACAGAAACCGCGGCCATCGAAGCTGCCTTTGACAAGTTCACCACCGAGCGCAAGGATATCGCCATTCTGCTTATCAACCAACATGTACGCCTTGTTGCCCATGAGCGCTGCTGGTAGCTGGGACAACTTCGCTGACGACGGCTAGATTGCTGAGAGGATACGACACCGAGTCGAGACATACACGGCTGCCTTTCCCTCACTGCTTGAAATACCGTCCAAAGACCATCCCTACGATCCTGAGAAGGACAGTGTGCTGAAGAGGGTGAGGAGGTTGTTCGGAGAGTAGAAAGGGAATCCGAAGGATGGCGAGAGATGACAAAAGTGGGCCATTCCAAGTATATCACTGGCGCGAAGTCTTTGAGGGCAACCATTGTGCATATAGACGTCTCCAACGACTGACGAGGATAGATAGCACCGACAGCGGAAGATAACCACCACAGTACAAGTTTTGATATGACATTATGCCATAGAGTGCATGCAATTCCGTCGTATCTACATTAAGCCGTGGTCCAATATTATCCGTACACCAAAACTCGCATCGCACTGGTATCGCGCAACATGAACATCAACATGAACGTGAACAACTCGCCCTCCATTTAGAGCTCTCTCCTCTGTCGCAACCGCTCCTGCACCAGACCCGCCAAGGGCCCAGACATCTGCACCCTTGGCTGTCCCAGTTTGATCTTGCTGCCGCCATTCGTCTTCTTTTCCTCTGTTTCTCCTCTGCATTGTTGAACATCAGACACTATTGTTCTTGATCGAGTGTTGCGGTGTCCAAGTAAAGCTAGAGACAATTTACCGGTGGAAAGCAATCTTGGCGTTGAGGCAGGTGATCTTGTCGCCATCAGCGGTGAAGACATCTGCGAGAACGGTGTATGTGCCCTGCAGTCTTGTTAGCATCATCATAACTCTCTGTAGGGTTGCAAGTACGTACCGGAGGAATCTCCCTGGGCAGATCGACATCCTTGGTCAAGCTCATCTCGCCTTTTTCGAGCGGGCAGTCGAGATCTCCCTTCTTAATCGTGTCGCAGCCGTCTGCGTTCTGGTTGATGAGCGTGATGAGCCCGTACTTGACTTGGAGGTGCATCTTGAAGCCCTCGCCGACCTCCTCTTTGAAATTACCTGTTGCTTTAATCGAGAGCGACTGGCCACTGCGCGTATATTAGCTTCTGGATGAAAGCATACGCAGCTCATGAGTATGCGCAGACATGGAAAACATACGGCACCGGTGGGTTGGGGCTTAGGTCGACCTTTTCAATCTTCAAGATGTCGTCGGCTGGGTCGCCGCAGAAGTAGAGCGGGTTGTCGCCCGGCACCTTGTACTCAGCCTTGATGGCCACCTGGTCGCCTCCCATCCAAGAGGGTGTCGCAGTAGCGGTAGCGGCGCTGAGCGCAGCGACGAAGAGAGTGGTGAGCTGCATGGCGGCGGTGAAGACAGTTACTGCACGTGAGAAGCTGTAGGAGCTTGGAATATGCTCAAAAAACAACGACCCGGCTATTTTCCGATGTCGTGTTGTTGGAGTTGGGGAGAAGTTGGGGTTGGTGTGGAGAATGGGGAGCTCTGGTAGTGATGGATGAGGCTGGCGTCTAGATAGCGGCCGCGGTCCGACCTGTCTGGTTGATGGGGCTGGGGCTGGGGGCGAAGCAGACGCGACAGGGATCAGGCCTAGGTACGTCACCACAGCTGATGCATGTGGTCACGCCCTGCGTTAGCACCCACTTAGCATCATCTCAGATAACAAGAAGAATTCCTTTGTTTCATGAAGCCTAGGGATCATGGATACAACTAAACCGTGAAAGCCTTTTTTTAGCTTTCTCTCCTGGTTCCAATTCGCGCCCTTCTCAGCCAGCAGCCTTCGTTGCACAGTATACGGGATGTGGCTATTGCGAACAGGAACGTCACCAACAGAGCCACTGAACCCGCAACCTCTCTTCTAAAGGCAGCAAAATGGTTTCTCCAAGCCACGGCAAGGCAGCCTTTACACTTTGCTTCTCCCATGCTTGGCCAGCCTTATGTGCTTCGGAAAGGTTTCAGCAGCTCCAGGAAGAGGCTGTTCAACTCCGCGGCGGCCGCCTCATTGCGGGCCGTGAGACGTAGATCTCATTGAGTCCTTTCCATCATGCACTCATTCATTACTATCATCAGCCAATATCTTCTTGTACTCACCTCATCTGCAACCTCGAAGAAGTCTCCAAGGCCATCGAAAAACATCTTGTTGTAGAGCAGACGAAGAATGTCAGTCTGTATATCTGAGTAGCTGTGGTGAGCGGGTATGCTGGATGCTTTAATAAGTATTTTTCTGTTACAAAACGTTCAAATTATTACACTAAGCAGGAAGACCACGTGGTGCGTAGATGTAGCACGCAATAATGCACAACTCTAAGAAAGGTACGGACGTGAAGCATGTCAACTTTCGGTCTGGCTTCCAAACTGCACACATGAGTGATGAATATAATTATCTTGTGTTAATGCTGGTGAGATTAGGATGGTAGTAAAGAAGATAACAAAACTAGTATTCACATCTATTCTAGTTGTGATTTTGCCGACTTGAAAGTCCTTTTCATTTTGTATTGCATTTGATGGTTTCTTAGTATTCTATATGTGTTGTTGCGCGCTACGGCAAGAAACAGAGGTTTGTTCGCGCATAAGGCAAGGCAAGGCAAGCTGGCAGTATGAACATTATGGTATATATAAAAGGTTGAGGCTTCGAGCTAGATGAAATAGCCTCATACCCTACGTAGCATTTACTGCATACATCTCTCTTCTCCCAATCTACCCAAATCTTCTCATGAAAATGCATCTATTCACCGCAATCACAACTGTGCTTTGCAGTACTGCAGCATTTGTAGTGCCAGTCGGTCCGACCCACATCTGATTCTCTCTTTTTTTAGCAGGCCTAAGCACCCATGTCCACACCCTAGCTGACTCTCTATAAGTTTGAAAAAGTAGTCTTTTATGATAAGATGTTAGTATACGCCGTCTAGATCGACAATAAGATTGAATGCTTGTTAGAACTCTGGCTGGTAACTCTCTACCACTCTAGTTGTGGGTATCGAAAAAGAGCTGACAGATAGAAAGTGACTGGGACATCTTCTACGGGATGTTCATAAGCCCACGTGATCCCATAAGTTAATAGTTGTTATTTGAAGTTCTTTTGTCGTCAAATATTCTATAAAGTTTCAGTTTGGCCATATTTCACAACCAGCGTACGAAAGTTTTAAAACAACTTTTAGTAGACCTTCATGCGCCATAACAGTTTAGACTCAAAGCCTCGTGATAGTCTCGGCATACCGGTGGTCATCCTAGCGGTCAGCGGCGATAACAAAGTGAGTAAGTGTGTGCGGGTATGTCATACCTACCTGATTCACATTGGCAACCTCTATCCTATGAACTCAATTCCATGATGGCAAACTCTCCCCCGGAGCCATATGTAGTTCGAAGGAGTTGTAGCAGTAACCGAAATCTGGAGAAGACGATGCGCATTTGGGGAAGCCGACTCCGGAGAAACTACGAGGTTACACCTGGCTCCCTCTGCTGGATTGGCTGAGTAGCAATATGCACATCACTTCTGCTGCGGGTCTTACTATTCAACTCAATGTGTGGTGGGGCGCTTCGGGCCCGATTGTGGGAGTGTGGATTTACAAGGCGAAGAAGAAGAAGAAGAAGAAGAAGAAGTCTAATAAGGCAAAGCAAAACTTTTGTCGCTTCTAAGAGAAAACAAGGGTGGTGATTTACCAATTACTTTTGTTTATGAAAACAGCTTGTGGTAGTTTCGCATCACATATCGACTTCATTGACGCGATTTCACGCTTTCACCAAGAGCTTTTGCAACCAACATATTATGCTTAACTAATTGACGCCCCCTATACAGAATGTTACGACTCTACCCGTTCCGCCAGTCTAGTTCCCATCAATCTTGCTCTCCAAGAACTGGGGTGCTGGCCCAAGTGCTTCGTCCTCGTATGAGAAATGTGCAGCGGTAATCGTAAGGGTACCAGAGCACACAAGGTCTCCCATGGCACAGTAGACCTTCAAGTCCTCACTGGGGTAGTTGTTGATACCTCCACGGTTCTGGGCATTCTGTGTGTAGCCGAAGAGCACGATGCCCTTGACCTGGTTGCGGACGGCACTGGAAAGCTTGGGGATCGCACCGGCGATGACGGCGGTACCTTGACTAGGAAAATGTTAGCACGGCAATGAAGATGTAAGGTAGACAAGGAGGTCGTACCTGTATCCACCAGCGACGACAGGTGTGTCGGGGCACTTTTGGTTCGCTTGCTGGAAGAGACCAACGGCTTCGTTCATTGCAGCTTGAGATGTTCCTCCAGGCAGTATGTTGGAGCCTAGGTCGGCAGCATATGGGCCGCCGACTCCTTGAACCCAGACATTGCTCGCACCGTAGTTGCGCTGAAGGACACTGGCGACTGCAGGGCCAGTGGAAGCCCCCTGGTTCATGTTAGTAATTCTTGATTGGAGATTTGTGAGGCACAACTTACCATGTTGCCAGTCTCTGTGCTCGCTCGGGCAAAGATGAAGATGGCTTTCGGGCAAGCCCCTGCGCGGCCATTTTGGAGGTCGTTACTGATAGTTGAGCCGAACCCAAATTGGCGAGCCTGAAGCTCAAGCTCGTTGTCTGAGACATTAATCTCATTGTCTGAGAACTGAGCAGTCGGAGAGATAGGAGATGCCGCCGCAAGAGCAGTCAACATGGAAAGAGTGGCAAACTTCATTTTGAAGAGTTCTGAAGGTGATGAATTAGGTAGAGAGAAAAACGTGGTAGGGATTGAACGTGCGAGATTCGAGGATGGCCTTCATCGGATGGGGGTTTGAAGAAATTTATCTCCATATCCATCCTACACAATGAGGCTCAGCAAGCAATCGCCTAATGCTGCCCGAGTAGCAGCCTCGGAACTGGAAATAAGATTTCGAGAGGTGTTGAATCCCTGCTGTCGGCATGTTAACTTCTGCAGATCGCCATGGTGCACACCCCACGCCTGGCTCTTTGCTTAGTGCCCAGTATGCTGATCGCGCCGTGGCCACGGCATATCACGGTAAAGTCACTAATTGGAAGCTACTAAGCGCATCAAAGCTGCCAATCGTTGCCTTTCTTCCACAATAAGTATTAGCAGAGTATTCTAGGTTCATCTGACATGCGGACGCTATGCGTGACATCATAACGTTCGGCATAAGCGGCGAAAGAGCTGGTGAGCCTTTGAAGCCGTCCTCAGAGTATGGTTCAACCCTGAAGGATGTGACTTCGCATTGCCTAATGACGTACTGATGAGAGCATTTTTGAAACCGACAGCTCCAGGTTGGTTGATCTAGAAGACGCGAGTTCTGAATTTGTAAAAGTGCAAGCTGCAAGTCTCAGGAGACGAGCATAGTGTTATTGTCAACGTGCCTCGGATAGAGAAAACATGAATGTTAGAAACTGACCGTCAGGGATAACGAGCCGCTCGTTAGGCTCCGCATCGTCCTAGCGCACCCCACAGGGAGATCTCGAGCCACGCTGATCTTCTGGAAATCTCCAACAATGTGACCTGCCAGCAACCAATCTCGCACGCGGTGGCTTGCTTGGCAGCTAATGAAACTGTCGCCATACCTCATCTGTAGAGTAGTGTCGGCCGTCCTACCACAAGCAGCCTGCGCTCAAACACATCTACGAGTCGGGACGGGTACGACCGGCGAACGAGTACTGCAAGGGATGTCCCCTTTGCATCTCGTGATCGCTCCAGGGGCATTAATCTTGTCGCCTCGGAATAGATGCGGCTGTCGCCCGCCAAGCTGCACATCAATCACATTGTCTCATCTCATTCTAGCTGTGAGTGTTCGTCCAGATGCGTAAAGCGTGGCGCTGGTGAGCGAAGCGAGATGAGGAGTAGGTACGACCAGCGGAATGCAGCAAAATACAAATGGATGTGATGACCATGGGAAATAAAATCCGCTGTTCGATGAATGCCAGCAAACACCACGAGGGTGAAAGAGGTTTGGGCGGTAGAGAGAGAGGAGGAAAAGACAACAGTGGAAACCGTATTGGACGCGAGCCTCACTACGTGATTTTATGATTAGCAAACATATTAGTCCATACCTAAACCCAAACAAAGTCGCAGGAGGGAACCCTACCCGTGAAAAAGGAGGGGGAAAAGTTGCCCGTCGTGTTACGGTAAACAGAGGAGCTTGGAGTCGCGGACACCTAACCCGGAACTTGCCGTTTGGCCTCTGTATAGTTAACCAAGTCAACAAGGAAGACAAAGTGTAGAGGTACGATCACTGTTCTAGGATTTTCATTGAATTATAAATTTTGATTATGAATTTTGGGCATGTATCAAGATGAATTACATGGTGTAACTTCCGACTACTTATTAACCACCACACTGTCTAATACCTCAGTCGGCTAGAAGCTGTCTTCTTGATCCACTGGGCATCCCTCTTGCTCAGCTCCACCGCGCTCCTCTTCCTCTTGGCACTACTACCTCCGATATTTGCAGCCGTGATGTTGCCGCATTGAGGTGTCTTCAGGCTCTGTCCAAATTGATCGACAGCCCAGATAAGTACACCATTAGACCAACCAAAGCCCTCGACGACTTCATACTCTCCGCCTCCACCAGCTGCATTCGTGCTCTCATCCGCGTATTTCTCGAAGATTGTTCCGTTACCTTGAGAATCGGGAAGCTGCGGAACGCCCTCAGTAGCGCCACCGGTGACACGCCATGTGCAGTATAGAGAGTCGAGATAGCGTTGCGCAAGTCGTAGAGCAAGGTTCTGTGTCCAGACGTAGTCTTGAGTCGTCTGTTCGTCGTCTTCTTCGCTAACTTCCAGGGGTGTGTTGAGCAGGCCCTCCATGAGAATGTACTGCAGCGGTGGCCACACGTTTGGCTCGTCCCATTGTTGGCCAGTCTCAAGATTTGTCGCTGCAATACCACCGGCACGAGAGTCCAAGAGCTCCTCCACACGTGCATAGACACGTCGCATCGCTTTGGGGTCGTTTTTGATGCTGTCTGGTGCGGCGCCCGTCCAGAATGGGTAAAACTGCGAGACCTGGAACCAGACTTGCTTACCAGGCGGAGCCCCCTGTAGTGCGAGAGGCGTGCTTGTATTATCTGCAAGAGTATAGACGTTTTGACTGCTGGAGGTAAGGTTGTAGTCAAAGTAGCTGTAGTGTTCGGACGACCAAAGCAGTGCCGTCATGGCTGCACTACGCTTTGCGGCACGTTCGGCCCACTGCCGCGCAGCGCTGTAGTTTCCTTGATGACGGTGAAACTCGCCGATTGTGATCTCATTGTGATACAAGATTGAATTGAGATCAACTGGAACGGTTTCGATAGTGTTCAATGAGCGAAGCGGGAAGAATGTGTCGGTGACGGCATCCGAAGGGTTGGCAATCCAACGCGCTGTGTAATCATGGCCACTCTCTGCGCCTGATGCCAAGTTTGAGTAGAGTGTAGCCATCTCAGCCTCGGTAAGAGGTCGTGTAGCATTGAACTCTTCGCCTTTAGCGTTGAAGTAGGTCGCGTTATTTGCAGTCACATAGTCCTCGTAGTAAGACTCTGGCCTAGGTTGAGTGTTGGATACTGCGTAGTGGTTCAGAGAATAGTTCATGCCCGCGCGCTCGAGCGTCACGGTACGATTGTTCGCCCAGAATTCATACTCCTGCTCTAGAATTGGCAGAGCTCGCTCCAGCAAGGTGTAGTTTTGAGTATACTCTACGTAGATACGGACCATCTGGGTGAGCAGCGGAGGCTGCGATCGGTTCTCGTAGTAGCGTCGGGCGCCGTTGGGAACAAATCCAATATCCTCGACCAGATCCAGGAAATTCTCTATAATATTTTCAGCGATCTGGGTAAACGATCCCTGGGTGCGGAGAAGGCCTTCGATAATCCAAAAGGAATCCCAGTAATAGGGCTCACGGAATCGTCCACCAGCCACCACGAATGTCCTATTAACGGGAATGAAAGAGTTAACACAGCCAGAGCAGTTTCCGGCTCCGACATAGCGGCGCGTGAGGTCAGGCCAGATGTCAATGACCTGGCGCGTGAAATCCTGGACGACTGAAGAGTTGACATTTTCGAGGAAGTCTGGCTGAGTCTCGAGTTGGTCTGTGGGCACTTCTTCCAGCTCTGAACCTGCCTGGCCAAAGTAAGTAGACAGGAAGTCGTTCAGCGCTGTATTGTTCTCGATCGGCCTTGAGAGGTTGGCAAACGCTGCGAGGACCTCATCTAGCGGGCGTGTTGTCGGCCTGGGTAAGGTTAGTCAAGACACCAGAAATGTGTTTTGGGCGACACTGACAGATCAACGAACGTCTTGGAGTCCGCAAACGGCCTGGCGAGCTCAATCTCACGAAGCACGTCGCCATAGCAGTAGAGGGGCGAGTCGCAAGGTGCAATCACGCTGCCATTGATGAAGAGCGCATTCGCCAATGGCGCGCATGCGGCGAGAGCAGTAATCAACGAGCGCATTCTGGTGGTAATTCCGAATCCGATCCCTCACGACAAAGAAAGACCGAGAGGTCGAACCATTTATTTATACTCTCACTAAGCATGTTTATACAGTCCATTTGGCCGCCGCCCGTGCGCCTCGGGCACACAAGGAATCGTGCCCTTGGTCAACTACATTCACCGGTCTACACGTACGTGGCGCACAGTGACCAAGGCGCGCACCGTCATGCCTAGGGGCCTTTCCAAGAGGGTTGGAAATACCATCCGGCTTCGGCAACGGCTGTGCCGAAAGCGTTAACACGCCTGGCGGTGGCTGCATGGCGAGTGTGGAGTGAACGAGTGACGATGGGGGTTCCCCGCAAAATAGCGCGTAGCGGCTGATGGACAAGCCTTAGCGTGATGTCATCGCTGTCAGCCCCGAGCTTGAATCACGGAACCGACTTGGGTCGCTGCGTTGTCGCAATTCTTACGTCGCCGACTTCCGGCAATGGTTTACTTGGTCGAGCTCACTAGCCCGCACATCAACATATAGCTACAACACCCATCTGCATGCTTGAGCATCAAGTGCCACCTGTCGGCATGTCGCCATCAAGTCATCGTAGACGGTTGGCTGTAAAGAAGTTGTTAGCACTTGACGCGTAAACATAGGACTTTAACTCTGACATTCGCAAAAATAAGGCAAAAAAAAAAAGACACAGTGAGAACGAGGTAAATACAACAAATAGCTATAAAGAGGCTTCTACAGGCTATTGATTCTGTAGTAGAGCCGCATCCAACTTTCGTGTTGTTTACGAACCATGAAATTACAGCTTGTTGTGGTGTTATTCTACTTCAAAATCAACTCGCTTATAAACCGGCCCGTCTTTCAAAATGACGTGGTAGTGGGGTCGCTAGCAGGATGTAGAGGCAACCTCAGCTGGTCTACAAACATCATTCGTATACCAGATTCTCTTGTCATACCAGAGTTACATCCCCTGATATCTATCCTAAACTAAAGAGAGCTCGAAAGTCCTCGGTTTAGTTACCAAAGTACGAGATATTTGCATAATCTTCCGAACAAGGCCCACTGTTGTAACAGGGGGGGGGCTTTATGTACCAGGCCAAAACATCGACATTAAGCATAATCAAGCCAAAACAAACATGAGCAGCGAACAAGGTTCAGATCAAAAAAGCATTGAGTTGGAAGAAGAGGGTGAGGAAGAGTGGTTCAGAGGGTGCGTTGCGACACTGCAAACCACTCAGAAGGAACAAGAACAGTGAGCGCAGAGGGTTCGTTGGTCCTTGGAGGATAGTTCTCCGATCCCCTTGGGAGGCCTCTGCGGCCAATAGACCCTTTACTCGTCGCAAGCCCTAGCAGCGCTTTCCGAACTCCCAGACCCCGAGATAGACGAAACTTGGATTGCCGGAGAACTCGCAATCTCCGAGTCCGATTGTTTTGCCAGTATGGAAGCCTCAGTTGATCTAGCAGGAGCGGAGAAGAGCTGGACCATGATCTTGAATCATCAGCCTGACATTGCGTCTCCAACTCCACTAATGCAGATGTTCTTTGATGACAGTGACAGCATCACGAACTGCCAAGTAACGTTTCTAGGCCCGGATCTTCTGGAATTGGATATTCCAAGCGACACTGTGTCAGATGATATTGATTAGTACGATCTCTACTATGTCGCTGTGTTAAATGCGGGGAGGCAAGAAGAATATAGTGATACAGAAGACTACGGACTAGAGCAACCATTCGACGGGTATACCCTCTCGGCTTTTGAGCTTTCTCAGGTCGCCGAGTACTATCCTGAGTACATGTAGATAGACTTGGGGTCATAAATACTACCAGATTAAACGTGTCTGGCTATCAATCTAGACTATTCTACGTTACAATCATGTTCTTCCAGTTCTGAGAAGACGCTCAAAGCTGAGCTTGGGTTTGCTATTTGAAGCAGTAGCTTCGTCTAGCTTGTGTTTCTTCCCCTCACTTTCTCGCGGAAGGCTCATGATTCATTATTAAGAGAATATCTTTTTTTTGCTTTTAGGGAGGACTCTGACGTATTATCTTTACACGTGGGCAAATACAAATGGATGCAGAGACAGTGTAGTAATACATAGATCATATACTCCTTTCCATTTTTACGACTTTTTGTGTTTGCCGGGTAGAGGCATGTTACCCGTTTGGACTTTTTTTGAATTATGATACCCCCTATAGCATCAGAAAATCATACTACTTTCCTACTCTGCCAAAGGCTAGAAAGCGTGCGTTCTATCTCTATCTCTTTCCTTAAATACAAAACTAAGAATACGCAGCATTTTTTTGCCACAAGATTAGATTAGGCTCGGGATTCATGACGGTAGTGGTATAATCACAGGGCTTGAGAAAAGGTCAAGATGGATGAGACGTCTGCGCAATCTTGACAATCGCAACTTCCGCGGTGTTTTTTACTATTTCAAATTTTTATTCTATTAATTCTATGCCTGAACCTCCTACGAGTTAAATCCTACTATTTCCAGGTACCGTAGCCCCTTCACAGGCGGCTCGTAGCTCTTTCCCAGCACACTCATGTTACTCTGAAACCCCCCCCCCCCCGTTAAAAACCAGGAGAACCAAACCCAGGAATTTGTGGTCTCGGGAGTCCAATCTTCTTGTAGAGGGTAAAATGGGTAGATGCTATGATGAAGGCCTTTTGACTTATATCACAGTTCAGATGGTGCTAGTATATCCACGGTGTTTGTAACTGACTACAAACACTTGCCGCGAAATATAACACGGAATTTAGCGCACGTGATCAGGGTTACCAGCCTATTGCTCGAGTCACCTCTAGTCGATGTAGTGAACCTTTACAAACCAGGCCACAGTCATCCAGTCGATGTGCAAGGACCGAAGACATGCTCAAAAACAACAGCTTGGAGAATCCACTAAGAAAAACATAAGAATATCATAACATAATGCGTTGTATCAGCGATTAAGAAGACCATGGAGAGGAAGTATGGAGGGTGTCAGAGACTACTACTACTACTACACCAATACATTCGCTATCTAAACGATTCATGCGCCTGAGGCATAGACAGGACATCTTATTGAATGCTTTTTCGCAATAGGATATACAAACTTCAGGCCTTTCGCTCAGCAATGACGAGAAGGCTGGAGTAAATTAGCCCCAGACCCTAATTCGGCTCTGCCGGATTCAGACCTTAACTTATCAAACTAGTTCACAACATATGGGAACCATCACCAAGCGTGTCCCTCGGAATAATAACGGCAGAACAGCATAGACCTGCCCTATAGCGCATGTCCAACATGACACAGTTCGGCAGCTCCGCAACACTACCAGATAGCCGAGTGAAAGTAGTGACATCTCCAGACCATTGTAAAGAACAAATATGATTTCCTGCCCAGCACTACTCAGAGACATCAGATCACAGCCCACCTTTGTCTGTCCTTGCTCACTGCAGTCTCGTGGCCTCCTGCTTAAAGGAGAATCAGAGGAGCATCAGAGAACCCTTGAGGAAAGCAGCTCAACTGGAGGGGGGGCACCAAAGACCCCGAACCCTCGCTTCTTCACCCCACTTGCTCCACGGAGAAACGCATGAGCTGCGCGCAGCCGTTGACTACCTTCATTGGTGACATCCACAACGGATATGACACTATACTTGCAGCAAATAATCCTCCATCATCGGTAATGATGTGTCTATTCAGGCTTGCATCAGCGGCTGCGGCGGGTTGTTGGGCTGGGCTGGTTGGGGGTTCTTGGACTATGCTTCGTATACGCGGTTTTCTCCCGACCCTGCATGCCTGCTGTGGAATCCAGACAGACGCCAGGTAATGTTCACAACAGCGAGCTAGGTGGGCGGCCTCAACACTAGTTTCAAGCGTTCGCCGCCCCCTCGCCCCCTGCTCTCCTGTCCCCGCGCTTTGTAAGAGCAGAAGATGAGCTGATCACAGCACGAGCGGACGCACATTACATGCCCCAATCTTTCTTCCATGGCATCCAAAAAACAGGTTTTATGCAGTCATGCTGAGGATATCGTGACTGCGTGCCTGAGTTTGTGTTGGTTCTGTTTGCCACCCCAAAAGTTGAATGACTGGGCCGGCCCTGCCATGTTTGGTGTTTGACACCCGGGCTTTAGTTGCCAGGTAGTGTGCCGGAGAAGCCGTCGCCTTGATCGGACACGAGAACGAGTATGACGAGATCCTGCGGATGTCATGGTGGCTAGACCTGTTCGTGGCAGTGCCTCCGAAGTGCGGATCTGGGTGCGACTGCTGCTACGCTGGGCAGCTCCAATATCGCAGCAATTACAGAGTTGCTAGAACAGAAGTCAAGTCCGTATATTGAGAGGCTCCGGCAACACATTTCGGGCAGTAGAGCCGATCGCTAGGTGAAGGATAGGCCTAGGAAATTGTTACCCAATAATGCCCTGTCACGGCCGTAGGCTTCGATGCCCAACTCAAAACAACATAAAGTAGAATGCGGGAAATTCCCTTGAGCCGCTGCACCCTCGTTGTTTGCCAACGCTGCGTAGTGTCAATGGCTCAGCCAGCATCAAGCAGGAGAGGCTTACGACGACTCACCTCAAGAGCATGTTAGTGTCAGCTGTACACAACAGCTGACACAGGTCACAAATAGCATGCAGCTTTCAGGGGCAGAGCATTCTTCATTCCTCGTTCGAACGTTGTTGTAAGAGATGACTGGACGCCAGAGTAATCACACAACAAGATTGTGATATGCGCACTGGCCACGAGAGGAGATAGCTACGTTCGAGGTATATGAGCCTTGGCTGCTGATTTCATTGTGTCCAGGCAAGCACAAGAGCTTGTCTGAGGCGGGGTCGGCGTTGTGGAGTCAATACGGCAATTCCATGTTGCGAAACTGTGGCGTTGTCGATTGCCCGTCCCCGGATTGTGGTTTACAGCAACTTGACGCTTCCATGGCCGAAAGACGTATCTTGTGACGATGCTCGTGCTGTGCTCCCGCCAGAAGAACGACTTGGGCCTAGATATGGAATCACAAAGAAATGTGTGGCTGACCAGTTCGCATAGCAAACGGCCTTGACCGGTAATATCCCAAAGTGGCAAGTGAAAAAGCGGCGCTCTTCCATGACCGTGTCGTTTGCTTCCACGACATCCGCACAGACCAATCGTTCTTGAGCTACTCTGGAGCCGTCAAGGTTATACGGCTGCTTTGTCGTACGCAACCATCTCGGAAACCGGCCGAACATGTCGTTCAAAGGCTGTATGCATAGCCTGGATGCATGAAAGACGAGTTTGGCCTCGCGGTACTATTCTCTAGATCTACAGACCCAGATGACTTGATAGCTTCTTTGATGTGAGGGTCGTCGCCAACAATGTTGGGGCCAAAAGTCGCGCGTTTAACAGAGTACGACAACGGCGCATTGTCTATGTGCATTAGAGCCGAGTCGTCGACCAGAGTATCATCATTAAAGAACATGGTGACAAGGCTAGCTGGAAACTGAGCTTGCGCCGATTGACAATCCCCAAACTGTTGTTGTTGTATTCTGGACCAGATGCCATCGGCCGCGCCGTACCACGCCAACATCTCGCTACCAAACCATGGTTTATGCCGCCCAGACTAAGTCTCACGCCAAAGTGACTTTAGACAGAACTCTTCACACTTTGGTCACACTGCGGTGTCGACACGATGATGGGGAGTTTGTAATGCTCCACGTGTGCTGGCAAGCATAGCAGATGAGGCATAGATCGCTACTGTGCGAAACATGCGTACGCCTAGCGACCAATGGATCTTAGGCTATCGCAAATCAAAAGCCCAGCCGGACAGCGCGACGTACTTTCCATGAGCCACTCAGGAAGCCCTCGGCGTACGCCGTGCTGGTCTAGCAGTGATGCTGGATCCGTTGTGCGAGTCCTTGGGCCGCAGATAATGGGACGTTGGCGTACCTAGACCGAACTCACCCTATAGTTGAAGCCAGCTATAACCCCATGTACTCCGGTACGAGCCTCGGAGTCAAACCAGCGCCGGAGTTTGTTAAGCCTGTGCCAACACACCCTGCGCTCACTTGGGCGCAGTGTCTGCGACGGGCTGTTAAAAGACAAGAAAAGACGTGAGGTGCGTATGAGCTGGCAGCGGCTTCACGGCTAGAACTCAAACAAGCATAGTCAAACTTCAATCTATCCTGCTAGGTCGAATCTCTGGTAAGGAGTTGCCTACACAAACTTGCCGTCAGCGCCGTCATCCAACTTGGCGAAATCCTAGTCGAGTACTGGCTTGGACCGATCGATCCGATGGCCAGGGAGCTGGACCTCAGTTACCAGTTCCACCGGAGAGTTACCCGAGGGGTGCTTCAAAGACCAAGAGCAAGGGACTGTAACTTGTTCACAATGTATGTAGTCGTCCTCAACCTGACGGGCCGTACCGCTATGGGTAGAGGTTGGTCTGGTCAAGCACGACATCACGTCAATCTCTCTTGACAATCGGTTGAATCAGAAGACCCGGAATAAGCAGCCTCGTGTAACCAGTCGTACGCAACCGGCGGCGGACTGCTGTCGCAACAGCCTGGCGATCATGCAGCCTCCAGGCTACTTCGAGTCGGCTGAGACATGAAAGAGGGGATCTGGGGCGGGTCCTGATCTTCCCGATGGTACATTCAAGACGGCTGCAGGTCGCCATGATTTTATCGATTACGGACATGTTCTGACGCCGACCAAGGCCGTCACGGGGTTTGCGGGAGGCTGCAGCTGGCTGTGTCGACAGCAGACGCCCTGCAGGACTGTCGAGTGCTCCGTGGCCTCAACATGAGCTGCACGTCTTCTTCAAGCGGCGATCTCGTGAGCCAACCCAGCCACCATCTTCATCTACAGTCCAACGGCTGTTGTGCATGGGTGCAGTGAAATGCTATGGCAAGTGCCGAAAGCGCCAGGGACCGCGTACAAAGTGCGGTGAGGCGCTCGGAAACTACGCGGCAGCCCTGCTTTTGCATTCTCTATCGGGGGTGGGTCAGATGATTGTCCAGGCATGGAAGTCGAAGAAGAGGGCTCGGGTCAGTCTCATATTAGCTCCTGCGGCCAGCCCGTCGGCCTTGCTCGCCTAGTGCAGAGGCTGAGGGGGGTGCGAGCGATTGGATCAGCATCAAAGTGAGCTACGGACTTTTGAGAGGGGGGGGAGGGGAAAGGAATGCAATGCGAAGAAATGATAGCTCGTCGCGCGGTCAGCACCGGGCGGCCGGTGGTTGGCCACAACGTGCAAGACACATGAGCGCGGTGAGGGCTGGGACTGAGATGTCACCCTGCGCGCGTGGGCGCTCGCTGAGGCCAGCAAGGGACAGTGGACGATGACGCTGTCGCGGTGTTGAGTGCCGACATGACATGGCCGTGGTTGAGGACTGGCGATGTCTGGGAGCACCAGGTGGGCGGCGGCCGTAGCCAAGGCGCGCTAAGGCTCGGAGCGGCATGGCGCTAGCGCTGGTGGGGAGGGGGGGGAGAGAGAAGATGCGCGGGAAGCTGCACGTCACCGGGCGCTCCTTCCCAAACCCCCCCTGCTACGCCCATCCCTCCTTCCCCGTAGGCCATCGAGCATGTACGGTATCGTCGCCATCTCGAGGCGCGCAAGGGAGGGAAGTCTTTGGCCGGCCAACAACGCACCCCCAGCACATGTCCACCGCCCGCTCTCGCCATCCTCACCGTTCGGCCGTCGGGACTCACTCTCGTAGATGTCACCGTACCGGCAGACTCGATATGCCGGATGCCGTTCGCCGCGACAGTTAGCCGCTCAGAGATGGCGAGGTGCTGCAGAGGCCGTTGTCGATGACTGGCTCTGCCTTCTTTCGGAGTATTGCGCAGTCAACCAGTCGGCCGGGTCGCAGTGTGCTGCTTATCGAGAGAGCAAAAGGCCGGATCATGGCGCTGTGAGTGCTCTAACCCAAACGTCGAGGCGATGCAACATGTGCGCATCACTCGCCGGCGGTGGCGCCTGTGTGTGTAGATGCTTTCCCTCGTTGGCTTCAAGTCTCCTCGGCGGGCCGGCTCAAAGGGCCAGAGTAGTGTCGTCGCGCTCGTTTCTGTGACAGGTAACGGCCCTCGAGCCTAACCCCCCTCTTGTCCTCTGGTTCCCTCCTTCACTGCCCACCCGCGGGAGGAGCTGTCGTCTGGCAGCGGCAGCCGGCCCGTGGCGCTCCTAGCCAGGTCGGGCGTGAGCGCATCCGCCCTCTGGTGCTGACTGGACGCCGTCCTGGCCCATGGTCCAATGCAGCGTAGGCGTGGCATGGAGCAAACTCTGATCATCTGTTCGTCCCCCATGGGTTATTCTGGGCGGCTGATGGAGATGAAACATGACCGACCCAGCAGGCCGGGCACTATCTGCCGTGTCGAGTCGGCCCCCCATTCGAGAGTGGTGTCATGGCCAATGTTCCTGCATCACTGCACGGGACTGTGATGCTTCTGGACCGCCAGCCAATCGACGGCTGGCCGGGCGGTGGGGCTGGGGCCCGCGAGGCAGCGAGAAGGCCATCTCCCGGTGCAAGGAATGCAGAGCCCAGCAGCAGGCCACCAGCCATTCGACCAGCTATTCGATGAACGTGAGCCTGGGCATCAGGGCAGATCCTCCCTTCCTGACATCGGAGATATATAGATGCCCGTTTGGGAAAGGCTCGCTGCTGCAGCTTGCCAATACTACCGTGGTGCTAGAAAACGGTCATGGTCTGAGCAATACGGGTCATTTGCTTTGGGGCTGAATCTTGATCCAGCATGCTCATCATGCCTCGAGGCTATCCTCACTTGGTAGGCACTTCTCATTTGGGCCAACAAGTCCGTCATGACCTCGCCCTCCCCCGGTCTACCTCTACTACCCTGTATCAAGCTGTAGCGCTGCCGTCTTTTCCTTTGGTCAAGTGTACTTCTACTGCCCGCTCCATTGCATGCACCGCTCATTCGACAGCTATTCGTATCCCTGGACCCGACCATCCCCGCTATTTCCAGCACTCTTGTCCGAGTCCTTGTCTTGACTTTGGAAAAGCCGGTACACTACCAGCCTCACAGATCACGGGGGCGTCGACCCTGGCAGGCTTGTGCAACAGTTTGAGAGTAAGAGGTCAAATTTCAATACAGGGCCCTGTGCATATATGCTTCCGCCCATTCACCATACCCGCCCTACACACGTCAAAGCCAGGCTCACATCTATTGCAGGAGGCCCAGTCACCGCATTGCTCTTCTCTGCTCTCGGCCTGCCTGGCCTCTACCACCCCGGAGCGCGTGCGTATCGACCAGATCCGCGAGCCCGGCGTACCCACAGATCCTCAGTATCCGACGACAGATCAGCATCCTCGCCGAAGCAGCCACGATCGAATATCACTCGACGCCACATCGTTTCATTTGGCAGACTGCAGCTGAACCCTGTAAGCTCCACCCGGATTGCGTCTTGACCCTTTGTTTGAGATTGACAGATGGCAGCGTAGCGACGTCGGAGACATATCCACACCGCCTACGTCGCAGGCAACAAGTCGAGCCAGCGAGGAGACGGGTCCGCTCTCCGTACCTGCCTGTGCCTAGCTTCCAGATACGAGATTCCAGATCTGTGGAGAGGGCGGCAAGAAGCAAAGCGCAGCAGTGGGCCTGATACTCTGCGTGTACAAGCCGTTTCTTTTCCAGGGTTTAAGGTGTCGCGCAGCCGCTGTGGGTGCTATCAGCGAGAACGCATCGTACCTTCCTCGACTCCAGCCTTGCAAGTCCACCCACCTCTACTACTACTACTACTACCACCACCACCACCACCACCGCGACACCCACATTGACGTGGGCGCAGTGAAGACAAGGTAGGCCTAACCCCGTATGCTCGCCACAGCCGCACTACCCCCAACCGGCCGAGCATCAGCATTAACGAAGCCCAGCCCCCCGAGCGAAGCGCAGCGGCAGCTAATCGAGGATCCCGCCTTGTGCCGGCTAAACCCCCAGATTGCCCTGAAGCGAACCAACAACGGCGTTAGACGAGCTCGACAGCCATCACCGCCATCCCGTTTCAGCATCCCTTTGACACTTGAGCCCGGCACCCCGAGTTCCAACTTTGCAACCGCCACGCGAGACGCCGGCTCATCTGGCTGATCACAGTCTTGAGCGACGGTGCAAAAGCAGTTCGGCGGCCGCGGGAATCTGTCAGCAGCAAATCCTTTTGCCACTGCCGGCACCATCGAAGTCGACCCAGAGTGTCGGTACTGCTGCGCAAAAGCGTCAGAGCGCGGCGTAAGATCCAATCCTCGCAAGGCCGGTCGTTTTTAGCAGGCATAGCAAAGCGGCGGTGCAATCGACTGCTTCTGCAATATGAATCAAGGTAAGTTGGATGCGAGGCCATTTGCAGCCCATGTGCTGCAGATGGACTAAAACCCTCCCCCCCCCCCCCCTCCCCTCCCCTCCCCCCTTCTGCCCCAAAGTCGTTCGCTCCAGCAACAGACTGGCGCCCTTCTCCGCCCTGCCTTCCAGATCCCAGCATTCCTCGCGCCTCCGCTCTTATATTGCACCACAACACAGCCAATGCATCAGCATCAGCACCTCCCCCTCTATTTACTGCAGCACGCAGTGGGCCCGCTATTTTCCTTCGCCCTGTAGTGCGCTTTTACACGCCTGCTCGGCCACCCGATCGCAGTGCCGCTTGTGTGACCACGTCCCACGCGCGCCTTTCTCTCTTCTTCCTTTGCACAGTCGTGCACCTTGTCCGTTATTGTCACACGTCCTGTTCAACAGCACACTGTCTAGCTGGCGTTGATTGGCTGACGTGCGGGATAAGCAGTGCTGCAACCACCACTGCCTCTGGCATCGGAAAACCCTTTCTCTTCGGAGCAAGAGTGCATCGATCAAATCGGCGCGCATACGCATGCGCATCATACCCCCTATGTACCCGACCACCTACGACGCGACACGGTCCTAGCACATACCGCGGCCGGTCTCCATCAGCCCTCCATTGCAGGCCGTTACGGTACACATCGTCCCGACAGTGGGTAAGTGAACGTTCTTATTGGTCCTTCTCTTCCCGGCCTGGCATGGCAGACTCCGTGGTGCTGCCTAGGCTTGTGGCCCCCAACCTGCATCCCTCGACGCCTCTTGCCTGGTGCTGCCCAAGCGCAGAATTCCCCTACCCCGAAACAAACACGTCGTCAATGTCCTTCATCAGACTTGTCGTCGCACGCGTTCCGGATGCATGGCGCACCTGGGCTTCCCAACAGGCTGGTCTGTCATATTGATCACACGACAAGCCTAGCGGTAATGCTGTACCGCCCCTGGCCTGGTTGACGACTTATACTGTGCCACCCTGCTTCTTGGTTACACATAATTTTCGTTGGCATCACTTTGGCCGAATAACTTTGGCTTTGCGAGTTTGGCTGACTTGCCTCTACAGCTACCAGACCGGTTCGGCTCTCTCAGACTCTGGATCAGGCTCCATATCCACTTCGCCAAGCTCAAACGCCTCGTCGGCGCTCGCATATCCATACTCCGCATTCCCCCAGACACTGCATAGCTCATTTTCTAATCAATACCCCTTGACCAATTCAAACAGCTACTTCAACACTGCGTGTGCATACGGCAGCATGTCTTCCACTCGACCATTGTATGTATCCACTGTGGCGCATCTGTACGCGTAAAACCCGGCGAGTATGCATGACAGCTGACAGCTACACGATAGAAATGATGCTCCGTCGTCGGCAATGTTACCTCCAGGTAGATCACCGGGCCTAGCGCAGTCTGTGTCACCATCAATGGGTGCGCCCTCAAGGGAAAACTATACAACCGGAACGCCTGGCATGCATAGATATCCGCACACCCTGTCTCCACGATCTTACAACACCCAGCCCGACACACCCAGGAGTGTGTTGCCCACCACTATGCCCCTCACCCCCTACAGTGGCGGCTATCAGACCGCCAGCTATGCACCCCCTACCGGCTCCCCTGAAACGCCTCCATTCAACGTCCAAGAAGATTCGTATACGCTCATCTGCGACAACACAGCAGTGAAGCCTACCATCGAAGCCAAGATCGAAAAGGGCTTCTTCTACTCTAGCGATCGTGTGTGGACATGTTACCGGCGAAACTACTTTGCCGTAAACGTATCGTATCAACTCTCGCCTTGGGTTCCTCAAGGACATCTTTACCTTCAAGGTCATGGTAAACAATCAAAGCGGATACAGTCCATGGCGGTATCTCTTGCTGCCGCTGTTGACGGTACAACGGGAAAGACCATCGAGTTGATCCAACATACCCCGAAGCGGGACAAAGGTCCACAGCTAGCCATGAAGAAGGAGCTGCTGTCGCCCACACCCCCCGGAAGAAGCCATGAGCATAGTGGCTACGGATTGAACAGTTTCCATCAATCTACAACCTTAGCAGGACCCCTCCTTCCCTTGCAGACAGAAAACGACACCTCACAGCAGTACTCACCCGCGAGTCATGCAAACAGCAATTACCAGCACTCGTTTGAACGTATTCAGTTCAAGTCAGCAACGGCAAACAATGGCAAGCGTCGCGCTCAGCAACAATACTACCATCTCATCGTGGAGCTGTGGGCGAATGTCCAAAGCTCGCGAGACGGCCCGCCTGATTGGGTCAAAATCGCTGCCCGTCTGTCGCATCCCGTCGTTGTCCGTGGACGCTCCCCTAGTCACTACCAGAATGAGGGCCCTCACAACGCTGGTACGTCAAGAGGTGCACCGGGCGCTGGTCTGGGCGGTGGTGGTCATCATGGCATCGGCTCAAACGGCAGGTCGTACTCTGGTTACGGCAATGGCATGTCGAGCAGCGGTACAACCGCTATGGGTAGCAGCATGTACAGAGGCGGCAACAACTACTCACTGGATCCAAGTCCGGTCGGTAGTCATTCGGTCAGTTCAGCAAGCTCGCTAAGCGGAGGGCCTGTTGAAGGCCTTGTCGGCGACCAGCACATGGTCGATGACGATGACACGAAGATGATGGATGCCCCACACGATTACTCGTACTACCCGTCATCCATCTACGAAAGTGTTCCGCCAAAACTCGAGAGTACCCTGCCGTTACCGGAGCGAAGGATCAAAGACGAGTATCCTACTACTGCTTGGCAGGTTGGTGGGTGCGGTAGATTCCAGGGCATGGAAAGCAGCCGCGGATGCTATCCCAACATCCATGCTCCTACATATTGACGGGCACTAGAGAGGCCCGCGCCGCTGTTGGATAAACACCTTCGATGGGCTCTATGGATCCAGCTCTCACAAACCAAGGCTGAACGCAGCGGGGCTGGCCTTTCCGAGATCCTGAACTCGTCCACAACCCCTTCAGCGATACTTTATGACTACTTCTTGGTTCTGCGGTGGCTTTGTTATTGTTACTGTACCTCGATTCCCTGCCAACACAAACCCGAGCTAGACCCCCGCACTTCAACAACATCCTGAACGAACGATGCACGGACTAAGACTAGACGAACCAACACGACATGGAAAGCTTAGGATCCTGCGAAAGGGTGCACACGGCGCATGTTTTGAGCATGTTGGCCGTGGTGAAACGCCTAGCGGATTACTGCATTCAGCATGCGTATCTTCAACACCCGTTGTTGTTGTTGTTGTGGAATCCGAGCCGACTGCGATAGCATGCTGTGTGTCCACTAGTTCTTTTTTTTCTGCTACCTTTTCGTTTTGTCATCACAACATCTTTAATCCTGCACCAATCTAGCGGCTTATCTTGTCATGACGTGAATGAAGCACGATCTCATTGTTTTTTTTGTTCGAAAATTTCCTTGTAGTTTCATGGTTTGTTTTTTTGGTCTTGGTTTTTCGCGATGGTCGCCTTCCTGCATTAAGAGCTGCGCAAACGGTGTTAAGGCATGGGCACATATTGGGAATCATGAATGCGGATGCATAGTGCATGGCGCATGCGGGTAAAAAAAGTCGACAATCGTGCCCTTCTCTGATGCTGTCTCTGTTTGGTCGCATCGACACACACGCCTAGGGATTTATCGGTGTAAGCTAAGCAGCGGCAGCAATTTATGGCTGTATGAGTAATGGGTCATGGTCAGAAATGGTCTCCAAGTCGGCGGGTCATCAGGGATAAAGGCGCGGGCAGCGGGAATGCAATATCGGTTGGGATGTGGGGACCTGTAGGTTCGCAAGTAACTGTAGCACGGTCAGCGACGGGACAGGAGATTAACAACGCACGGAATGGCTAACGATGGCGGCCCCTTGTCCAATTGTATGATTATATAGTCTCCAAAAGCTAGTGATAGTTGTCGAATGCAGGCGGCCCTTCTTCATTACCATGGTGCTGGCTGGTTCTGTTGTGATGTTCCGCGAGTCAGGGCGCTGTCGGCGGGACGCCAGCTTTACCGTACGCCAGCGTCCTGCACACTTCAACAGGCACTCTCTGGCTTTCAGTCTGAATAACTATGATTTTGAACGATGGCCTGCGAGTTGGGAGAGATGGAAACAGAAAGCGTGAGGTTCCCGTAAGCTCTTGCCAGCCGACTAGCGTGAGGTGTTTCCGCTTCCCCGCGGCCCTGGCGCCGCCCAGGGATCGGCCACCAAAACTTTTGACCAGAGTCCCGCCGACTACAATGTCACGTCATCGCTAAACACACACGCGTTACCCTGCACCCCAGGCGCATCCATAGCCACGCGACTCTCGCCACCAGCCGTCAGGCCATCGCAAAGACACACGGTCTACTCGGCGAACTCTTCAAAGATCCTCGTCAGTCAGTATGGCGTGGTATGATCAGGACAGCTGGCTCACGGCAGCTCTCTCGCCAAACCTCACCACCATCTTCATTACACTCATTGTCGCGCTGGGACTGCCGATAATAGTGCATGCATTCCTGTACAAGAAGGCTGCTGCCGCTGCACAGTTACCCACATTCCTGCTTGTCGGGCCGAGTGGTGGTGGAAAGACTGCCTTTACAATATTGGTACGACTGGCTTCCCAAGACGAGAAGTACCTGGCCCAGTGGGGACGCGTCTAACAAACATCCAGGCGGAGCGCAAAACTGCAATCCAAACACACACATCCACGACGCCGCTCACCGTCTCCGCTATCCTACCCAGCCCACACGTGCCCGCGTCCTCACACTACCGCTCACCAGGCGACCCAGCTTTCGAACGCTCCCGCAATTTACTCCTGATCGACACCCCTGGCCATGGTAAACTGCGCCACTATGCCACCGCGCAAATCGCCGACCCCAAGAACATTCGCGCAATCATCTTTGTAGTAGACGCCGCCCAATTGAGTAACGAGACGGACTTGAACGAAGCGGCAGAGTACCTCCACGACATTCTGCTCTCGCTCCAGAAGCGCTATACAAACGCAACTTCAAGCAAAGGACCAAAGGAAATCCCTGTCCTTGTCGCAGCGAACAAGATGGACCTCTTCACTGCACTGCCCCCGCATCTGGTCAAGGATTTGCTGGAGAAGACCATCACAGAGGTCAGAAGTAACAAGGCAAAGGCGCTCAGGGATGCTGGGGCCGCACTGAGTGGTGGAGAGGATGATGTGGATGAGGAGAAGGAGTGGCTCGGTGAGGGTGGGGAGGGCTTCTTCACGTTCGAGCAGATGAGGGAGAGCGGGACGAGTGTACAGGTAATTGGTGGGAACGTGGTTGCTGGTAAGGAGGGAGCTGATATGGACAAGTGGTGGGCGTGGATTGCCGAACAATTATGAGGTTGAACGGGAGTAGAATTATTAATAGGGGGTTGGGAGCATGAATGTTAGTGCATCGAACACGCAAGTTTTACATGAAGTAAAATGGCAATAGGAACTCCCTGTCAACTTTATGGACATTTGAGCTACTGCGTGGTAGACTTTAACGCGTGCCTTCGTTTGGTATTGTGGGCTTGGCTTGGCTGGGTGCTCTTTTCTCCGTTCTACTTCACGTCTCATACCTATGACAAGGTATTATATTGAATACGGGGACCTCATCACAGCCTGTAATCCACACACTGCCTGCCTGCGAAATGCTGGATACAGGAATGTTTTTTGAAACGTCCTGTGCGATGCACTGTGGGTTTGCTCATGCTGCTTACGTAATTTGTCAGGAGTGCTCTTGCCTTGTTCGACATCGCTTCTCTCTCGAATCGATTCAACCACTGCGCAAATCATCTAGCAAGAACCAGTAACAAGTTACAATGTTACGCTGCAGCTCGCTTGCTGACGCTAAAAAACACATAGAGAGAGTGAGAGAGTAATCTTCTTTGAATCAACCTGTGCGCTTCTGGACTTGTCACGATGAGTAAGCATGGAGGGGGCATGCCATAGGGTCCTTGGGCATGACCACATCGGTGATCAGTCGCAAGCAGGAAACCGAAAATTTGAGAACTGCATTAGCAAGGGAAGAATTCGCACCTGAGATTGGCCATTATATCAATTTGTTTCTCAGTCCAGTGGTTGAAATCTTCTTTCTGGTTGGCCTCTCTACTCACAGATCAAAGCTAATTAAACACTTTCGAAGAAGTGGTACATCCACCAAATTTCAGACACTGCAATAAACACGACATACACAAATGGATTACAGGTGATACGAGGAAGGAGCTTATTCTGTGCCTTGTTCTACTCGTCCGCAACTTCAAGCCGCTCCTCAGTATCAACTTCGCCATTGCCTCCCCAAACAAGTTCATGTCTAATATTGGGGTCGCTGAGATGCCGACATGAAATCTGCGTCACTTGGTGATAGGTCTGTGGCGGAAAAAAAGGAACCGATGGAAATCGCTACTAACGAACCAAAGACCTTTGTGGCTTAGCCCTGTTCGGAAACGTCCGTTGGATGATTCACCCATATTCTGAAAAAAAGAAACTCTGGGATCCACGTCGTCAGAGGTGAGATGGCCGGCATCATGACGCCCTCATCGTACCATTACATTATCTCGATAAGGTGGTGGGGAGGACATTTAGGCAACAGAATCACACACTCAAAAAGAGAAGGCGACACATTTCTGTCTGAAGAGGAATTTCGTTTCCAGAAGGTCTGGAAGGGTATGCCAAGGCTGGCCTTGGACTCCGTGTTTACCCAAACTAGATGAGAAGTCGAAGCAGTTTGCATCTAGATATCGGCTTCGTTTCCATGGTCGAGAACTAAGAGCTGTATGGCTTGTTTTCCAGTGTCGTCGGTCAACTTAGGTCGGATAAGAAACTCTCCTGGGAGGACCTAGTAGCACCTTCAAAGCTTGTTACGGGTCTGGTCGTTAAACATACTTATCTTTTGGGGGGGAATACGGGCTATAGGTAGTAACCAGAAGGATTATTGCCGAAGTTTTGAAAAATCGATCGTCTTTGCCCTCCAGAATATGCTCGCCTTTTTGAGTCGCAGGGTCGAGAATACACAGTGAAGAAAGATTTCCGCCAACGTAATTAGCTAATACATACCTCTGGCTATACGTCAAGACTTCAGTAATAACAGTCACTAAGTATTTTAGGGGCTCGCAACTCTAGTGTTCTTAGTTACCTTTTGCATTGGATAGTCAATACTCTTGCTTCCCACTCAAAATCCTTGAGCTGAATCCTGAAACTGCACTCACTGGGCGACTGCTGAGATCAACAGGCGCGTCCGTAATGGTAAACTCAGCTCAGATGAAGCGGTAGTGGACATGAGATGTATATGCAACACGTTCGTAGCGAACGCCATTGGAAAGAAAGCTGGTGCACGTCATTGTACGTCTACTAAAATGGTTACAACTAATTCCGAATTAGAACACAGATGAAAAGGGCTCGTTGTTCGACTACGAGCTGAAACATCATGATCATGTGGATACATTTGTACTTGTATCGATCTAGGGTTTGATAGACCCCTTCAGCCACACCTTTAGTTCATTTTCACGTAATTTCTGTTGCGCCTTGCTTGTCTGTTCCTGTTTTCTTGCGCTTCTCTTCTATCCCCTTCCCTTTCTGTATGCGCGTTCAGTCGCCACCCTCTTATGTTAGGACTGGACCTCGTATACACTTTTGCTTCTTTCCTTTGGTTTACACCTACGCCTTCCCGTTCTGTTTCTTACCTGGTCTGATCCAATACACTCATTCCAAACTTATGTCTACCTACCTACTAACAATATCGTAACGCGAATGTGTTGGTAATCGATTAGCTCATTTGCGTACTCTTTGTCTGCCCGGCTTATTCAACATGCGATTTTCAACTTAGTCACGTTAGCAGAGGGATGGCAAACCAACCACATGGGACGAGGTGAACGTTGTAATGCACGTCAGTAGCCTACTGCGCTAACAACTTCGGTTGTCTCTTGCATATGATATTCTAGCTTCACGCAGTAGACTCGAGATGCCTGTATTCTACGCTGACGTGACTTGTCAATGGCATTTGCCACAACAATAAGGTTGTGAAGGCGGATTCTGTGGGCTGAGATGATGCGACGATTGATCCGACCAAGTCTCGCAAGGCTGCGTTAGCGGTGGAGATCAGCGGCCCAATTAGCGGCGGGTAGCGGCGGGCTAAATATTCTGCCGATTCTTTGCGACAACCTTGGGAGCTTTATTACGGCCACGCTATCGTGACATGCTCCTCGCCTTTGACTTGTGGGTACTTTCCCTTATTTTTCCGCGCGTGAAATTCTTCACTCCTTTACTCCACATACTCTTCCTGAAGTACTCCTAAAAAACCATATTCGCACGATTTCGCCACCAAAATCGCGACAATGTCTACCAAAACGCGCCCCGCTATCCCACCAGTGGTCATGGATAGCATTACCCAGCAAATCGGCAACACGCCACTTGTCCGCCTGAACAAGATTCCTCAGTCTCTCGGTATCCACGCCACCGTGTACGCAAAGGTCGAGGCCTTCAACGCCGGCGGCAGTGTAAAAGATCGCATCGCGCTCCGCATGATCGAAGAAGCCGAGAAGTCTGGCCGAATAAAGCCTGGCGACACGCTCATTGAGCCCACATCCGGTAACACGGGTATCGGGCTCGCTCTCATCGGCGCGGTCAAGGGCTACAGGACAATCATAACTCTTCCCGAGAAGATGAGCCCGGAGAAGGTGGCGGTTCTCAAAGCGCTTGGAGCAGAGATTATCCGAACTCCAACGAGTGCGGCGTGGGATAGTCCCGAAAGCCACATTGGTGTTGCAAGGCGACTGGTCAAGGAGATCCCGAATGCGCATATCCTAGACCAATACGCCAACCCCGATAACCCGCTCGCGCATGAATGCGGCACAGCCGAGGAGGTGTGGACACAGACCGAGGGCAAGATTACCTGTCTTGTAGCTGGTGCAGGTACCGGCGGCACGATTACAGGACTTGCGCGCGGTTTGAGGAAACACAAGCAGGACGTCAAGATTGTTGCGGCGGATCCTCATGGTAGTATCCTCGCGCTTCCTGCGAGCTTGAACGAAGAACGTGTAAATGAGGGCTACAAGGTTGAAGGCATTGGATACGACTTCATTCCTGATGTCTTGGACCAGAAAATTGTGGACAAGTGGTACAAGACGGATGACCGGACGTCCTTTCTATATGCGCGCAGGTTGATCTCCGAGGAGGGTATACTATGTGGCGGCTCGTCTGGCAGTGCCATGGCAGCCATGGTTGAGGCAGCAAAGGACATGAACCTCACCGAGGACGATGTCGTGGTTGTCATACTCCCCGACAGCATCAGAAGTTATCTCAGCAAGGTACGTCTTCTCGCCATCTCTTTCCTTCCTTTCCTCCCTCAAAACTCACATATCACAGTTTGCCGACGACGACTGGCTCGCTGCCAACGACCTCCTCCCTCCCACTCCCCCGCACACACCCAACACGCACGCCGCCCAACTCCGCCGCCTCTCCACAAGCAAGAAAACCGACCCCTTCCACGGCGCTACCATCGCCTCGCTCCGCCTCAAACCCGTCACCACCATCCCCGCCCACTCCCCATGCAGTGAGGCCATAGAAACCATGCGCGAAAAGGGCTTTGACCAGCTCCCGGTGAGCACATACTCGGCTTCTGGAAAAGCAAAACTAGTCGGCTTAGTAACCCTCGGCAACCTCCTCTCGTACATTGCCGCCGGTCGCGCAACCCCAAAGTCTGCCGTCGAATCCGTCATGTTCGACTTCCGCAAACTGAACGAGGTCGTCAAGGACCTTGGTCGTCTGTCGCTTGACGGCGACAACGCAAAGAACACACAAAAGGCTGGGCACAAGGGAAGGCGCGAATTCGTTGAAATTACAAAGGAGACTAGCCTGAGTGACTTGAACAAGTTCTTTGAGTGGAACAGCGCGGCCGTGGTTACGGAGAGGGTTGATGGCGAAACGAGGGCTGTGGGCGTAGTCACAAAGGTTGACCTGCTTACTTGGATGGTTAGGCAGGGAAATGCGAATGGTAATGGTACGACTCATTAGATGAAGTGGAGAGGAAAGAAGACAAAACCCCCCACCGGATGGGCATTGGCAATGGAGTTATGGTGCTTTGGTATAGACTAGTTTTTGAGAAATGATGGGTCAACACGACTATAGATGTACGAAGACCTCAACGTCTTGTCTGAATCGATGCGCACAATTATATTTGGCTTCTTTTGCAAACTTTGAACAAAATAAGTTTGGGTATCTATGTTATATGACCAAACACTGATGACCTATAGTATAGTGTGTAGACTCCTCTGAGCATACCAATTTTGGCACACGTCACCTTCTTCTACGAAGCCACAACATGCTACACAATGGACCATGTCTTTCTCTCTCTCTCTCTCTCTCTCTCACACACACACACACACAACACACACTTTTGAATATTCTCTATCCCTGTCTCCTTCTTTACTCATTTTGCAAACATGGGTTACTTGACGCCGAGCGCAATTTGTATCTTGATCTCATCCACAGTTGCATTGATTTCCGTACTCTTGGCAGACTGCAAGCACGCTGTCACGGATGCCTTGTATGATGTAAAGCCATTGAAATCATGGGTTTCTCGGGAGGGCGAGGGAGCGATAGAGATGGGCGTAGTTGTGGCTGAATGAGTGTTGGAAGGAAGGAAGAGATGTAGTTGTAGAGGTCAGAGCTTATTTGTGTGGAGACCGACGCATCGTGCGCTGTGGTGTATAAGGGTTTATAGAGTGGAGAGGCGTGGTGTGATGGTTCCATGCTAATAGTGATGCATGTGTTTTTAAACTGCTGCACGTCAATCGAGCTATGCGAAAGACACCCTTCTGTGACTTGCAGCTGTGCGCCTTTTACAACATGTACATCTTGAAAGGCCTGTAATGCTCATGGTGTTACTGAAACCAGTAATAGTCTCATGGTGGGGGTGGATCCCCACCAATTGTTGGCTAGTTTGGTTCCGATGCGGCAGTAAGACGGAAGCTGGCGCGCTTCCGAAGTATAGCACGAGGATGGGTGTGCTAACTTCCCGCCCGGCCCGTAGTGCAACCGTAGTACGACTACAAACCAGACGTGTGAAGGGTTTGGGCCATGAGCATTCGCATATTGTCCACCATTGCGATGGCCATGGGGAACATCGGCGCATCGACAAGATGAAGCGCATCCTCGCGACTGGGGAAAGGGGTAGACTCACGACGAAGCGGTGTAATAGACTATACGCGATGATCTACCTCGAGTACCCCAGCATCTACTATAGCCAGCTGATTTTGCCACTGAAAAGCCTATGTCTTCGACTATCAAGCTTGAGGGGCTTAGCAAGTGCTTCTCGCTGCCACGCTGTCATAGTGATAGCATGACGTGTTCCCGAGGAATTGGCTGCATCATGAAGCCCGGGATCTACGACGTCCCAATACGTGCCCATGACTAGGTTGCGGTCTGAACAACACCCACTAACAATCATCTTCTGGATGACAACCATCGTTTCTCGCGACACACATTGTACCTCTTCAGAGTACCGTAGTGTTCACTGCGTCCAGGTCGCGTGGTACGGCAGTACGGTGGTAGGTAGTTTTGGTGTCGGATTCGCGCCAGTTGGAAACGCATCTTTTAGGTCGTATCGTCGTCTCTACATACTTGGTCTTGTAGACTTTCGTATGTGAACGCGGCGGTGTCATAGTGCTCGATGTTGATATGTGGCGCTAGTTGGAGGACAAGTCAAGGCGGTCGTGAAGGATTGGCAGTGAGGACAAATCAGCTGGTCTGTAATGCGCAGCATCCGAGAGGCCTACAGTATGGGTTGTGGGTCGGTCTTCTTGCGGATGAGATGTGAGGGGGGAATGTCGTGATAGTTGCGGTCGCGGTTTTGCGATGGCTGATCGAAGCACGAGAAGGACTGTGTGGACTCGAGAGCATAGGACCTATACTATCAGCATGATCACTAGTTTGCATCTGTCAATGTTGAGCGAGTCGGTCGCTAACTGTAGGATACTCGAAAGGGGTGCGCAGTGAATGTAACCACGACAGTGAGTCGGCAAGGCGTGAAGCTGTACTCTGCGAAACGAAACCAAACACGGATCTCTCGGCCTCCTCGGCCTCCAAAGTCATGAGACCTGATCAGCGCAAGCTCATTGGAGCTCTCAAAAGCCGTGCGTCGTGGTAGCGCCGCAGCATACGCGTGCGCAACGTCACAGCTGAGCTTAGAGCAGGAGCGAGTCTGCAGTCACCTTATTCATGTGGTGTGGCAGTCATGTAGATCATGTAGTCAGTGCAATCAAAAGCAGGAGGGGATGATGAAGGGATGAGGGATGAGCCCCTTCTCGAATTCTCGAGGGCCAGCCACAAGCTTGTCCTAGTCAGCGGAAGGAACGCCCCGATACGGGTTTCGGGTCGGACCGACACTCACATGGCCTGGCACTCATTGGGCGCTTCGTGCGCTCCCAAGGACCTTATTGAGGGTTATACTTTCATATAGTGTCATGGATTCAGTGCTGACATCTCCGTGCTTTGCTTGGTACGGACACGCATCCTCACTCTCGCACTGCAAGCAAGATCCGCCAGACTTCATATCTCCTTTGCAATTTTTGACCGTCTGTGCTGACCCACGGATATGGTGTCTTTTTATAGTGCGGGCCCTTTGTTCCTGGTCTGTCGTCGCCTGCTTGACTGGTTCTTCATGATGGTAATCCTGCCGCAGTTGCCGAGGGATCTTTGCGCAATGATTGAGAGTCATGAACAACCGCGGGAAGTCTGTCTACTTGTGGTTGAAGGTCCGAATTAGCAGGACTATGGCCTCGTTCAGCTGCCATCTTCCTTGTTATGTAGTGTGGCATGCTACTCATGACCACACGGCAGCGCAGTGGTCATTATAGCTATCATGCTAGGCAAGGTTAGATATGTGGTCCAGTGAAAATTCGTACATGTATGCCCCATATAGACGCTTGAAACTGCCAGGCTAGACCCGTTGGGTCTCCTTGAAAGGGCAGTTGTAACGACCACATGTCCAAGAGGGGCGGGCGAGTTCATTTTCCGCGGCCGTCCAGGTGAGGCATACACTTTGTAGCTGTGCCACCCCAGTGCAGAGGGTAACCTGGCACATACAGTAGCGCCATGTGTAGAGCCCAACGTTCAGGTTGGTGGAACGGGACGGATAAGCTGCACATGCATAACGAAAAGCCCCTCACTGTCTGTACCCTGCTTTTCTGGCGCCATGTGTATCACCCTCCAGTACGGTCTTGCTCCCACTTTGGTAATATCAAAGCCAGCATGTAAGCTGGATCGTATCGTCGATTGTTGTCGAAGTCGATGGGAACTCGTCGGCACGGGGGCTCGTGATAGGTGGTAACATAGCTAGTATTGTCAGCGCGTGAACTTGTACAACTTGAGATACAATGTTGACAGAGAAGCATTCCTCCAGCTTGTCTTGAACGCCTAATGTTTGGCTTACTGAAGGCTGCTGCGCGTCAGCATCGACAGCAGGATCTGCAGCTCCTGCAGATAAAACATAACAGCACTGGTAAAGTGCCCTCTGATACCATTGCCGCCTTGGAGGAACTTCCCCTTACCTAGTCGATGGCCATCATGGGCCTTTCATTGGGTTTGCTGTGAGACGTTGTAACTCGGAAGGAGTTGTGAAGCCGATTACTAGACACCCGAGCCGTCTATCGTCACTGGATCGTATGTATTGAGGCTACAAGTCGATGCTGCAGGGCAGGCAATGTTGAAGTAGCGGCCGACCAAGCGTTCGAAGCGGGCCGTCGCGGTTGCTGGCGATAACGATCGTAGAGGCGTCGATATAGCGGCTCATTCCTTAGAACGAGAGTGAACTGCGGCATAGTCCGCAATATCGCCGCGGAGAGCGTATTCAGACGGAAGAGGATGGAGGTGAGTGTGATTTTCAGACACCCAAGTCGGGGGTTTCGGGGAGCAATGGCGCGATCTGCATTGAGTCTGTTGCAGGGAGTGAAGGTAGTAAGCAGATTGCGCGCAGCCACCCCAAGACCCGAGATTTGGGTCCAGAACTTAGTATGCGTTAATAACTGGCTGCGTATGAGGTCTCTGGTTTGACGTTCACCTGAAGCTGTTGCCGCCTAGTTTGCGATGTCGAGCATGACTGCCGATTAGCTCGGCCTCTCTTGCGATCGTACGCGCGCCAGCAACCTTGGGACCATATTGACACTAAGCGATGTTTGGAAGAAGCTGACACCCATCAGTGGAGTTGCAGCATTTTCTTAAAGGAGGTGTGATCCTTCCTCGAGCTGTTCAAACGCCAGTGAGGAATGTACAGTCCTGGCCCTGATGTATTGTGGGCGCTCGAATTATATCGCTCCTAAGCCTTCACACTCATCTGCATCAGCCCATGTTGAGCTTGTGCAGTGTGCAACTAATGATGGAAGGCACCAATGAGGTGACACTTTTCGTGAGAACACTGCGGCAACCCCAATCATTCGCGCGGCACATATCCTTCTCACCTCACTCCGCGGAAGTTTTGTCGAAATCTGACACGTGTAATGCCGATGTTTGATGTGATGTATGCCACTAACTTCTGCCTCTTCCATGCAGCGCGAGCCTGTAGGGGACAAACATCCTCGTTTGTCTACACCCTGGCTCACAACAAAGACACAGGCTGCACGCATGGGCGCTTGGGAGCTCGGCAATCCAGAAACCTGTCCAGTCGGGATGCTGAGAAGAGTAGGTAGACTATTGAGTTCTTGGTTGACAAATGTCGCTCGACAGCATGGCAAAATCTTCGGCCCCTGGCTCCGTTGATCCCACACCAAAGGTGCTACAAGCATATGAAATACATGGGATGCATATGCGACGAGTTTGGGTAGCTCATCCGATGACTGATGTAGTCCTGCGTGTGTGAGCGCCTGATCGTACGTGTTTCCGAGCCCAATGCATGATGCATTGGTTCATGGCCACAAGCGTGGGTTAGCGAATCTTAGGTATGTGTCAACTTGTCATAAAATCTTCGTGTGGTATCCACTTAGCCTCTCTCGAAGCCAGATGCATTGCAGTGCCGCACTGCAAGGTCATCGATGGAATGATATGAGCTGTGATTGATGCATAGGCCGCCCACCTAGAAGAGACCGCTCATATAACCCCCTAAATGGAGGCTCAAAACTCGTATATGGGATAGCGGGGTCCCTGGAAGCATGGTGTGTGTTCTTAAGCCGACACACGTGGGGCGGCAATGCCAGCTAACGCATGGTGTACATACTCGCCTGCGGGGAGAGGATGCCGGGCGCCTGTGTCCCTCTCTTAGTACCCATGGGTGTATCGGCCGTTTGAACCTAGGCTGCAAGAAAGATTCGATTTGTATGTGTGCAGACAGATCACCATCAAAAACGCTGAAGGGTGGCGTCGTAGCACTGTGCAGGAAGTGTGGTGGCTAGGCGACACGGGCGTTTCGTGGAAGTAAGACCTGTGAGCACTGAGGGTATCGCGCTTGAAGTGTTTGTATCAAGAGCAGGATCTGGTCGTTTGTGAAAAGGGATCACGATGGGAGAAGTAGGCTATGGACTTCGTTCTGGCAGTTGCGCTAGAAGCTAGTGTACCACGGTTGAGCAGCCTAAGAAGTGACGACAGTGGAACGCAACATGACTTCAAATTACTGTATTTATTCCCAGCTACAATTTAATTGATACCATGTACAGACACCATAAAATCACTTAGCCGCTACAACCTTCTTCCAATCAAGCGTTGATACCCTAACGAGTCAAGACTAGCATTGCCCCAACATTGAAAGTTGCCAATGTTAAGTCTGAGCGTCTGAGCCCACTTAAGCCTCTACCCGGAGGGAACAACCTGGTCTCGATGATTCCCGACGGTTCGATAGTGGCTTGCCGGGGGTGGAGCCTGCGTCGCATTCGTACACCCAGTCAGGGCACGCAACGCAATCTCAGAGCAGTCTTCTTTGGCTTGAGGAAGATATGTGCCGTCGTACCAGAAGCGCGCCTGGAAATTCATTCCATTGACGGTGACCATGGTAGACCAGGCTGTCCTGCCTCCTGCACCAAAGTTAGCTGTCAAGTTTGAACCGAAGCGGCTTGGTAAGGGGCTGGCTTACCACGGCGATCAGAGAGATCCACATACTGAGGCTCTTGTAGACCCCGCACAAGGCAATGGTCTTACAGAAGTGTCAGCAGCAATTCAGCCTGTTGGGCAAATACGTAAGAACAGACCTCGAAGACGTTCCGACCAGGAAACTTGGTTGGTCATGATAAGAATGTCCGTGTATATACGACGCAAAAGAGGTAAAAACTAATTCAGACAGGAGGTAGAAGACGTGGAAAACGTTTTGATTGAGAAGAATAGAGAAATGCGTGATGATGATTCTGGAAATGACCCGATAGGAAAAGGTACTTATAGATGCTGGACCTTGGAAAGAGCCTCACTTTGAAACAGAAAGGCAGATGATTGTGGCAGTGAGTAACCAAGGTATGCAAGACTCCGTGTCATGCTCATGTTCTTTTCCAACTGGCAAATATCCTGTCACAACCCGCCTCGACGTTGATTTCCGTAGCCAATGATATCGATGTTCTGCACGACCCATCGGTTTGGGTTGACAAAGCCATTCATAGCGGGCCGGCGGGAGGGCTGCACATTGCTCGACCGGAGTGCGTCCGTACGCAGGGTTGGCGAAGGGGGGTTTTTTTTGGCAGCAAGTCACAGTAAAACTGGGGTGAGGGCTCACGAAGGTCCGCAGCGGGAAGGACCGCATGCAGTATATGCAACCGAAAACAATGGCTGCCTTATGATAATACTCGAAATCCATATGTTAGGGCTTCAATGCGTAAACCTATAGTTACGAATCATTACTGGCGCCAGCACATGCTGCAGTACCTAGTGTTCTCGAAACCCCCGCTTGTCCATCGCGTCGGCACAGGGATACCATGATACCAGAAGAGGCTTTAGACGAGTTGTAAGCTGGGCGGCAGCCGTTGGATCATGAAGCGGATGGCGCTTGCTCTAACCGTGCTGTTTAGCGACAGGATAGAAGTTGGGGTGGATTACACCTGATTTCTTGGCAACAGCAAGTCACATGGCAGTGACCAAAGGCGCGGGTACCTGCCTACACCAGGTTGTGCTCTTTTTTTTCTTTTGTTAGGCAACAGACCGCCTGCAAATTTCTGGCATCCATCTTAGCGCAGCCTTGAAGCTCACGGAGGACTTTGTGGTGGCCAACAGAGCGAAGTTTCTTTGCCGGCGTGGTACAACGCATCAGAAAACTCTTGAACGGCGACATGCTGGCACCCGTCAAGCGCTCAACGTATCTTGTCAAGGGTTGGGGCATGTACCGTGGCAAATTCACCTCTTGCAGCTGTTGTCATATGTCAATTACACGTTGCTGCGTACGTGATGTCTGCATTTTTTTTTGGTTTGCACTAGCAGCCTTACGATGGGTCGGTCGTGACACACATGTCAGATCCATTTGTATAGTATGGCGGGCACGAGAACGCAAAAATCAGTTGTATCCCAGGCCCGGCCGCGTAAGCAAACACCGAGCCGACGGATGTGTGGTCGAATGATCGGAGGTCGAGTGGCTCGTACAGCTTTGACACCAAGACATTCCGTGTAGCAATTCCACGCGTCAATGTTAACAGCACAATCATCTCACGTATGGGAGGTTGGGACCAAATTCTAGAAGAGCATGCGAAGCTCCGGTCATTATTCGTTCCAAAAATAGTGGTATCGTAGCGTGTACTGGAACCCAATCACGAACAGCTGGTCGTAGTAAAGCCAAATTTCGAAGAGAAGTCCTGCTGGGATGCCCAGCTCCGAGAGGTTGTGTAGTAAGAGCTCAACAAATGCAGCAACCAAGCAACGCCATGCACGTTGCGGTTCATAAGGCCACGCTCATGTCGAATGTCAAAGAACAAAAAGGAAGATGACCACCAACAGTACGAGGGGTTGCGGGTGCCTACGGACCCGCGTCCCAACAAACAGTTTTGACAGCTCGGTCGTACAGTTGTACGCGAGCGTGCTGTAACTGTGAACGGAGCAAGTGCCGAAGCAGCGTCCCCAATATTCGAACAAGATCTAAACAAGGAAGAAACTACACTGATGTCGAGACACGTCGCACACCTGGGAACGCCTGTTTCTTCGACACAGTGCCATCTTGCTGTTTTCGATTGAACATTTCATCGATAAGCCGTCTTGGGCCAATGTACTCCAAATTGGCCATCTTGAAGGACGAGCCCCGCAAAAGGGGGATATGCATCTGCGTACTCTGCTTGGAGTGGAAGTGTCGCTTGATGCAATCGTCAGCAAGGGCTATCAGGCCTGTCGCCACAACAACACTATTCACACGATCAGCTAAATGATGCAGGCGCTTCTGCGTTGGCGTCAACCACTTACTCGGAGATGTCGGAGTCGGAATTCAAGATGGTCTCGTCAGTGATGCGCATGTAGCACGGTGGCACCCAGCCACCCCGTGCCGCCTCCTCGTGCGCCTCGTTCTGCGTCAGTTTGACGGGGCAGATGTGGGCTAGAGGCTCCTTGTCATCGTCGTCGCGGACAAGGTAGTAAGATACAGTTTCTTGTTGATCGCGGCCTTCCTTCTTGATGATGCGCTTCCAGGAATAGTCGTTGCCCCAATACTCGAAAGCATACTTCTTGTATGACTTGGCGCCACGGCGCTTTACATCGACATGTGCGTAGTTTGAGAACTCGAGCTTGATAGTATTAGTTGGTATCAGCGCACGGCCCTTTGCGTAGCCCACGGCCTTGGGGCGTGCCTCTAACGGCTCTTCGCTATTATCGATTGCACTGCCATGAAAGGAGTCGTAGCCCGAGTCCGCCCGCTTTAGACCCGCCGATGTAGAAGGGCGGGAGTCGGGCTTGACCAGACTAGCGAGGGCTGTGCTTGCGCGCTGCAGGACTGGCCGCATCTCCGTGGCCGGCTTCTGGTACTTGCGCGTCGAGTGGCAAACCTCGCGCCCAGACTCTCTGCAGTACCGACGCAGAGAGAACTGGCGAGTGCGGAGATCCTGCATGCGGAGATGGAACAGCGTGTAGCTCTGTTTTCGGTGTCCTCGCTCTTCCACCTGCGTGTCTACTCGCAGATTCATGTTGCCATCAATGGTCGAGTCGTCATGTCGTATTGATATGCGCTTGGACGTGGGGAAGAGTTCGGCAAAGTCGCGGGGCGTGGTCGGGATGGCATCGCACGGCAGCGGCTCGTGATGGTAGATGGGGACGTGGTAGTCGGGGACATCATCGACATCGTCAGCCAGATCCTCGTCCGATGTCGAGGCATACGTGTCGACGGATGAGCGGGGCGGCAGCTGTTGATAGCGGTCGGGCTCGTCGTGGGGTGCAAAGTAATCCCGCTCTCGATGCCGCGCTTGCATGCGGCCATGGCATGTCTCGCTCTGGGCCAGCGACGGTCTGCGGTCGCTATACTCTGTTGGCGCCGTGTCGCACGAGCGGTCGCTGCGACCAGAAGTGGTGCTATTGCTGGATTGGTACTGGCGCCAGTTTGCAGATGGGGCCATGATGGGTGGAGAGGATAGCAATGGGTATTAAAAAGAGTATGTGCTGAAAGTACAGAAGGCGATAGATGGACGCTTATAGCTTGCACAATGCCATGCAACGCAAAAGCAAGCGTACAGGCAGAAGAAGAGGCCCGGGTGGAGTGTGGGCGGCGCAGCAGCAGTCTGAGACAAGTTGCGGAAGGGTGACGAGGCACAGGGCGGACGCAAGGACGGATGGGGATTAATACAAAGTGCAGCTGTGCAAGCGCATATAGCGTGTGGGATATTGGGAATAGGCTGCCTGGAGGGTGCAAAGAACGAAGTGTTGTCTCGCGGGGCTGTGACAGTCTCGACGCCGATGATGCCTCGCAAGCGCGATCGCCGCTCACCAAACATGCCTGCACACGAATAGCCCTGACCTCATCCAGCAAATGACATGCCATGGCTTGCACCTCCACTCCAACCCCCCCGGGGCCACATGATTTCTCTCCAGCAGGGCCTGTACAGACCGGCTGGCGCTTCACTGCCAATCGCCTGCCCGCCCCAGATGAGCAGCACACGCCCACCCTCACAGCGCCGTCCGGCAGCTGCCTTCGTCTCGCGACGCTGCAAAGACTGAGGCCACAAACCGCTGCCCCGCGACGAAGCGCCGAGCACCTCACTCAGCCCGGCGGGCCCAGAAGAGGGCCGCAGACTCTGCCCAGCATCCCATGGCTTCGTGCAAACTCGGACCCGGACGCCAACGGGACGCTCCTTGGTGGTGAGTGATCGTCCCACGTGCATGGGCCGGACCTCGATATCAACTCCGTTGCCATACGGCCTATCCCGGTTGTCAGCAGACAGTGGGAAGACTTTGGGAAAGACTTTGCTTTTGTGCCATGCTCCGTCGCTGCCCACGTCATATGTCACGCCGAGTAGTACGTGCTGCAACTATAGGACCTGCACGTCTCCAATACCATCATCGTCGGCCTGTATGCTAAATCGATGTTTGAAGCCCTCGCGCTCGGGAGCTTGCGGCAAGGCTGCACAGGTGCGCCGTCAAGGACCAGCCTCTGGGCAGTCCGCCTGCTAGCCCCTCAAGCCGTTTGTTTGCCAGGCACTGATCGTCGCAGGCACGAGCGATTACGAAGACACTGCTCGACCCATGCATTTGTCATGCGCGTCAAACGGAACGCTTCAAATATTGCATGATGGAGATGCAACCACACGTGACGGCCATACCACCGCTCTGGCATTCCTGCTTGCAACATCATCCATGTGTTGGTTACTCTGGTGCGTCACTTTTGCTCGAGTCTGCATCTGTATCCCGAAAGAGGACATTGCTTCATCAAGGAATTGTCGAGCCAATCAGAGTGAGGTACGTGGAAGCTGCGCATGTTAGCCACGACAACAGCACATCCTTTTTTCAGCCGTCAGACCCGGCAGAGTCATATCAGCCCTTAATCGGTGTGACTGTGTGGTTGCAAACAGTTGCGCATCGCGAGCCTGAGCCCGATCATTCAATCCTTCATTTCACGTCAACGGTTCCCGGCGTCCACTCCCCACACTTGATGATTCCACCCAGTGCTATGTCTCTGGCAAGGCACTGATTGTTGCATATTGACCAGACAGTTGACGATGATTAGCCTGCGCACCGTGCTCAACCCAGCCACTGAGAGACAGCCCCTGTTACTCAATTCCATGGACTCACACACACACACAAGTCCTCCCCACACTTCGCCTCCAAGCGAACCAGGCAACCATGAATTGCACGCGAGAATCCCGGAGGACTCCTTTTGGGGAAGCTGCGAACTGGCTGTTCAACTTCGCCTCCGAGGGACTCTGGATCTAGCACTGTAGCCTAAAAGGTCCCGCACAACAGGGCATTGCTCCCAGAATATCTGCATACAAGGGCAAAGGTTGAATCCATCGACGCCATCGGTGGTCAGGGCCGGGGATAGTTCCACGGGTTCAACTTTGATGCTACGATCATTCTAATACCTGAGCCAGGCCGTCTACAATACCAAACCCCACGCCCCTCAGTGCCTATTAGAGAATACCGCATATTCTAGGCTTACCACGGCTGAAGATACCCCAGTCACAGTCTGCACGTATGTGGCGGCACCAGACCATCGTTCGTCTGCCTTTATGGAAACCCATCTCATCGAGATCGGTACTCCTTCCATCGCGTGATGATCCAAGTCTAGGAAAACTGTTCCCTGCTTTCCTTTTCGATTCGACTTCAGGTGTAGACCTTGCCTAATTGTGGACGTCAGCAACAACCGATAATCCCCGAGTGGGGGTGGAGCTAAGACACGATGCCCATGGCCGCATACCATATAGGCATGGCCTAGAGGGGCCTGGCGCGGGCAGACTGTCTCGACCAATAGCTGGCTCATCGGAAAGTCTCTTGTCCATTGAAACACATAGAGTGATAATGGATGCTTAACAATAGAGTATTTTCTTTCTTTCTTCTACAAAATAGCTTTGCTAGTGCGTATCCCTCCGTTGGTACTGAAGAGGCAGAAGCACAGACGAAGATCTTGGCTAACCAGTTTTCTTTTCCTGGAAGAGCAAGGACCTCGGCTGCTGTGAGTAGATATAGAAAAAAGCAAAACTTGATAGCGCTGTTTGCATGTACACGGTTCATACGCGTACTCACATGATTGAATAGGGCCAAGTTCCCATTGGCAACATGATAGTTATTGTGCCCATTCTACCGTTGATAGGTCCCATCTGTTTCTACACCGGTACTCGATCGTTGTATATGACCTTTGCATAACCCCTGTGTTTTGAGTGCACATCTATAGAGAATACCCATTGCAGTCTTCTGCAGAGTTTTGTGCATTTGTCAGTTGGTACGCACACGTGCCTCGTACAGACCTACACCAGACTCTACTCGAAATTACACATCTAGATCAAATCGACAGGCATCGGGTGACGTCAGAGCCATGGGTCTATCTATGCTACCTGAGCAAAGTCAATACAGTGCCCAGGGCTTGAAATCTTCAACATCACAGTTGCAGAGCAATTGACTCAAAGTTCATATTGGGTGCCCACTGCTTCTCATTTCCCAGTCATAACACTACGGAATCATCAGCCGTGTTTCCCTCGGCTTTCCAAGCTGGTTTTTTTTCCATGTCATGAATCATTGTCTTCTTCATTGACCCGTCCATGCTGCTCGGAGTCGATACTCTTGGCCACGATAAGCGTTTACAACTGACCGCAGTCGGCAATGGTAACAGTCTTGCTGGTGGCACCGTTTCCGGATCCGACCTTCTCGATGGCCTGGACAACATCGAGACCCTCCTTGACCTGGCCGAAGACGACGTGCTTGCCGTCCAACCAGCTGGTCTTGACGGTGCAGATGAAGAACTGGGAGCCGTTTGTGTCTATGCGAACGGGTTAGCTTGCGAACGCCAATGATGTCGGTGGGACGGTCTGAACTTACTAGCTCCGGCGTTAGCCATGGAGAGGATACCAGGTCCAGTGTGCTTCAGGTTGAAGTTCTCATCCTTGAACTTCTCGCCGTAGATGCTCTCACCACCAGTGCCCTGTCGCCTATCAGCCAATTGTTGTTGCCTTGTTTGCAGGAGATATGGTATCAACGTACGTTGCCGCGGGTAAAGTCGCCACCCTGGAGCATGAACTGGGGGATAACGCGGTGGAAGGAAGAGCCCTTGTAGTGGAGGGGCTTGCCTGAGGAGCCGACGCCCTTCTCGCCGGTGCAGAGAGCGCGGAAGTTCTCGGCGGTCTGTTGATGGTTGTCAGCAATCGGCTATTTGAATACGTATCGGGAGAAGGAAAAGCACGGGAAGATGGATAATGCAGACTCTGATGGCGGGGTACTCACCTTGGGAACCACGTCGGCAAAGAGCTCCATGACGATGCGGCCAGCGGGGGCGCCGCCAATGGTGACGTCGAAGAAGACGTTGGGGTTGGACATTTTGATGGGTATGGGGTTGGGGGTTTTGTACAGGTTTGTGGTGGTGGTGGAGTGTTGTGTTGAGAGAGAGGGATGAGGGGCAGGTTTAAAAGACGGAGAGCAATAGAGGGGCATTTGCTTAGCCACCTTTTATAGCCACCACAGTTCTTCCAGCATCCAGTCGCGAGCAATGACAGGTTCCAGCACAGGTGTGGGGCCCGGCCTGTCATTGGGCGTCTCGTTCTTCCTGCTTCCGACTGTCCAGATCCTTGGCCGGAGTGAATGTGCAAAGCTGCAAAGGCTCGCGCCCGGGCCACTTTTGGAGGGGCATGGAGGGGAAATTGCGCCATTACGCACCCGCATGCCAGGGCAGATGTAAGGGATCGTCGCCGCAAACACCGTCTGCTGATCGAGCGGTGAGGCTCCAATGCCAGCAGCAGGACACACGTCGCGTCGAGCACTCACCAGTCGTGGCCATGATGGCTGAGAAGAGGGCTGTGGCTAGACCGCGAACAGTCTAGGACAGCGCCGCCTCGTCGGCTCCTCAGTGCGAATACGAACAACCTCATCTGTGTCACGTCCGATTCACAGCCATAAGAACCACTCGCTTCACTCGCATTCGAGCCGTCCCCGGAGAGCCTGAGGGAAGCGCACTAGCCGCCACATGTCACACTACGCAGCAAATACACTCGGTCCAACAACTGATCCATATTATTACCGCTAACAAACGGCCCGACGGCGAAACAGATACACGAAGAGAAACTGGGAAAATACACGCTCAAAACGCCAGCCCTGACGGCCATGCTATAGGATATCCCAAACCCACACACACGCACAAACATGCACACACACAAACATATACGTATATATGTGCCTCCCGCTCTATGGCTGTACAAGCCCCTTCTTCATCGCAGAGTCTCTTAGAAACTCGGAACGCTCGTCCTTCTCCTTGTCCTCGGCCTCCTTCCAGAGCGCGAGGGCTTGCTGCTTGCGACTCTCGCTGCGCGGGTGGAAAGCCATCTCCCACGGATCCGGCTTGATAATGAGCAGCGAGTTGGACTTGTTAAGTGGTACCTCAATCTCCTTGCCTGACACTGGGTCGATCTTTCGCCTCAGATTGAAAAGCCACATCAAGGCACCGCAGCCTGTCACGGTCTCGTCGCGAGTGATGGACATGCCCAGGCATTGGCGCTGGCCCCAACCGAAGGATGTCATGCCGACGATATCCGGGTACTTGGTCAATGGCTCCTGGAATGTTGGCCATCCAGCTTCCAACCAGCGCTCGGGGTGAAACTCCTCGGGCTGGGGGTACTTGACGGGATTACGGAGGAAGGCCCAGTCGAGGGGAAGGATACGAGTGCCCTTGGGGATGAAGAAACCCTGAAACCAGTCATCGGCTTCAGCCTCATGTGCAACACCTGCGTCACCATTAGCAAAAGTGGCTCCCAGTCTCTATACATGGACTTACCAGTTGGGACAGTAGGCTTCCACCGCATCGTCTCCTTGATGCAAGCGCGCAGAATCGGAAGGTTGGGTAGGTCAGCGACGGCAGGAGGCTTGTCTCCACACACACGATCAATTTCTTCTTGGCACTTGACCTGCCATTCAGGGTGATGGACCATGCTGATCAAGAAGTAGTAGATAGGACCAGTGACGGTAAAAATACCGACAAGCGCCATCATGCCAATGACACAGGATGCCTCATAGTCACCCGAGATGCTTGTCTTTTCCGCAGTCTCGAGATAGTTCTTGGTGAAACAGGGTTGTTGCTTGCCGTCGGCCATGTTCTTCTTGGTATTCTGGAGGCAGTTCATGAAAAACGCCTGTTGTTCATCGTGGCGCTTGCGCTCCCTGATTTTCCATGGGTTGATGGGTTCTGGCACCCAATCCCAGAGTGGCGTCAGTACGTTGGTGATTGGGCCAGCGGGGGACATTTGAGTAAGGAGACCCCATGCGCTGGGGGTGAGAGGAATGCTGAGCGAGTGGTCGGCCCATGTCAGTTGACACATGACCTTAGAGCACATGTCCTCAAGTGAGAAGACAAAATCATCGGGGTTTTCGAGCAACCTGGCCATCCATCTCTTGGCCTCGAACTCCATAATGCCGTTGTAGCGCGCATTGGTGGCGCCAGTAAGATAAGAATGTGTGAACTTGCGCTGACGAGCCCAGTATTCTGCACGGTGGTCAGCAATGTTCCAATGCACCGTGGACGTTCAACTTACGGTTCTTTCCCATAAGAGGCAGGTACTCCATGGATCCATATGTGCTCTTCGCGTCGAACAATGACTTGATCTCTGGACGGTCAGAATACAGCTTGGCCTTCTTGACGAGCATATCCTCAGCAATCTTCTCATCAGTGATGATGACAAAGTTGGCGCCTAGCATCTTCGTTCGATAGATGGATCCATACGTGTCGGCCCATTCCTGAAACTTCAACCACATGAACTCGATCGGGAGGTCGTGGATGCGTCCAACCCATGGCACCAGCCATGGCCCAGGCATATTTTGAACATTGTATCGCTTGTCGTACTTGGTGAAAGCCTCGATTGCTGCGTATACGACAAGGCTGAGAAATGCTGCCCCGAGCGCATAGGCGGTGAATGGATGCATATTTGCAATACGGAAAACCGTCGAGGTTGTCGCAAGATCCAGTCCAGAGAGGATCAGTGTGGAAAGATTGCTGCCAAGTGTCCCGAGTGAGGATTCTGTGGTACACGCTGTAATGATCACAGAACAGGCGTGGGAAGGCAGCTAGATATCACACCACAGCTTTCAGGAACACTACATCTAGCCCGGCTCCCCAGTGGTCGTTTTATGTGCGTCCAAACACCCACTGTTGGCCCCATCGCACCATCGACAACATACTACACGCATCGGCAGCTAAGTGAGCATCGCCGACGCACGGGTAAACAGAGAATGAACCATTTCCAGGTTAGCAGGGAGATGCGGTAAGCGGCTGATTCCTCCTACGCCCGGGGTCGACGTGTCCAAGGTTCATCTGGTGTGACAGATAGCATGTTCGCCCAATGACCGCAATTGGAAACCTGTCAAAACCATATTGTCACAATACGCCATCTCAATCAACACCCTTGTCGATCTAAAAATCTGATACCCATCTCGGTGGAAGATAGGAGGAGTCGGTGCTCGCGGCCGCCGACATGAGGGCCTGTTGGGGGGTTCGAGTTGGACTAAAATGAGATGGTGGACCAAAACAGCAAAGAGATCGTCATCGACTAGCTCCTTGACGCACGAGGATATGCGTAGCAGATTGACACTCCCTGACTGCAGGGGCCCCTATGCTCACGACGGACGTGTTCCTGTTGTGGTCCACGCCTCCGCCACTGTTCAGTAAGCTACAGTTTATCCAAGCCGGGAGGTATCGATGATAGCAAGAAAAGCTCCTAGTCGGCAGCCGGGAAGATCAATGCGCCGTTGACGTTCTCTACCGGTATGGCTAGGCTTCATAGTTCTCGGCACAAGTGTCACTGAATCTCCTAATCGTCATCAATACTTCCGATCATGCACCTTGGTGAGACGAAGGAGCACGGCACCACACTCCTGAAACCGATGTGTATTCCTTCTCTTGGCTTACGGATCTCAAGCCAGGCAGTCCAGCATGCCCACTCTGATCGCCATGACTTGTCCAGAGACTCCATATGACTGAGTCTAGGTGTCATAAGGAATATGAAGTTGAATTAGCGACGTGACACGGTAACGCACGGTGCTGATTGAATTGTCCACGTGGGGCAAGATACGATCTAGACTATAGTTGCGAAGATGCGAGCACTACCTGTAGTCGTACATGGCAGCCCTTGTCTTCTATCCCGCTGGAGCCTTGCTTAGCCTGCAGTGAGCAAGCCTTGGCCTTCCGGAGTTTGTGGGGAACCATAGCGTGACGCACGGACGCGCAAGATAGGGAGGAATGGCTAGCGCACTCAACCTTCAGTCGTCATCGACATCACCCCAGCGCCCGAAGAAGTCATGTTCCTGACAATCCACCGCCAAGTGTACGGATCATTGCAGCTTGCATGAAAGTGTGCGAGCGCACAAGTACAACTTTGAGACAGACCGGCTCGTCGGATGTCCGAGTGCCTTCGGCAACCCTCACTGGTCCCCCAACGGAGAATGCAAGCATGGCGACCTTTAAGATGTATGAAGAGCATACGAGCCTTGCGTTAATCTTAGTTTCAACAATACACATCTATCGATCACACTATACGAACTAAGTCCCAACCATGCCTCACGCACTTACCTCTCGCGACTCCACCATGGAGTCGAAGCCGGTAGGGTCTTATCCCAACACCGGCATCGATGTCCTTATCGTTGGTACTGGCTTGGCTGGGCTTGTTGCCGCGCTCGAATGCACGCGCAAAGGCCACAATGTCCGCGTCTTGGAGAGAAATGCCGACATCAACACGGCTGGTGAGCAGCAGGTCCAATGCTTACATGTGTGCGTGTAGCTCACCATGTGATTTAGGTGACATGTACTTCATGGGCCTTAGTGCTACCCGCTTCCTGAAGCACTGGCCTGAGCTGCTGAAGGAATACAAGAAGATTTCCCTCCACAATGCCTGGATCGAGACTTTTAAGCACTCGGGAGAGGTGGTCATCGGACCAAAGAAAGTCGCAGACCGCCTGCGAGCTCAAGGGCTAGATCCCGACACCCCTCCTGGTGAGTTCCAGATGCGACCACTCGTCTACAAGATGTTCGTCAATGCTGTTGAGAGCCTTGGCGTTTCTGTGGAATTCAATCGCAGGGTCGTCGATTACTTCGAGGACGAGCAGACGGGCAAGGGTGGCTGCACTACCGATGATGGCAAGAGATACGAGGCCGATGTTGTGATTGCCGCCGATGGTGTCGGTTCAAAGAGCCAGAAGCTCGTTGGTGGACAGGTGCGCGCACGACCTTCTGGTAGGGCCATGTGGCGTGCTGCATTCCCAAGGGAGGCAATGGAAAAGGATCCTGAGGTCAAGGAATTCTTCAAGATGATGCCAGGCAACGAGCCTATTGTGAGGACATGGCTAGGGTACGAAACTTGCACTCTGTGATGCGCGTAGTATACTGACCTTGCACAGTCCGTCTACATATGCGCTTACCTTGTCCCGCGAGGATGTCATGGTATGGATTATGAACCACGATGTGACAGGCACAGAAAAGGAGAGCTGGAACAACACGATCGATAAGCAGGAAGTGCTCGATGGTATGGACACAATGCCCGGTATGGAGAAGGTCAAGTGGGCTCCCATCTTCAAGAAGCTCGTAGAGACCACACCACCAAACACCATTGTCAACTTTGAACTTCTCTGGCGCAATCCCCAGCCCAGCTGGACGTCTCCCGGTGCCCGTGTCATCCAGATCGGCGACGCTGCACACTCCTATCTCCCCGCATCCGGCAACGGCGCAACACAGGCGATTGAGGATGCCATCTCAATAGCTTCCTGTCTGCAGGTTGGTGGCAAGGAGAACATTCCCCAGTCCGTCCGCGTCCATATTCGATTCCGGTAAGCGCCCTTGCTTTTCTTTCACATGGACAGCGCACTAATAGGGATACTATAGTTTCATCCGCAATTCTTGCGCACAGAAACTCGGCTTCTCGAATGCCGAGCTCCTCCAAGACACCGACTGGGACAAGGTCAAGATCGACCCGCGCCGCGCCGCGCCCAAACTACCTAAGTGGGTGTGGTCTCACGACCCAGAAGCGTATGTGTACGAGAACTACGAAAAGAGTGCACAGAGCATCAAAGAGGGTATCGACATGAAGGATGAGGACAAGTTCGCGCCAAACTACCCTACAGGATACAAGTACGAGCCCTGGAGCATTGAGAAGGTTATGGAGGACATGAGGGCGGGTAAGGCTATTGACCTCGGCGCTGGTGATTGGGACTAAAGCGCTAGCACAATTCTACACACGGGATTGGGGGTGAAAGCATTAGAAGTTAGCAGATAAATAAAATATCTCCTCATAACTCTGCTCCCATCTATCGTTACTAAGGACTATTCTACCTGCAATAAGCATACAATTTAATGTTTTTGATTTAGGGTTCCATCTACGGTGTTGCGCAGAAGCATTGTTAACCGTACGCGTACATTTCAGAACACCTCATGCAGCAGAGAGCGCTTGGGCGGGAGTGCCCGTTGGTTCGGTAATCTGCTCCGTCAATCGGCCGCGACTGTATCCCGACGCCCCAGCAAAACTGAAGGTTCGGCGATTCCCACATCTCTGTCCGTCATACACTGAATATAGCAAGCACAGTCAGATAAGACCAAGAGGTGGCCATGGGGAAAAGATGGTGTGCTGATGAAGAGGGGTAAAGGGTGTGTTGTCAGTGCTAGATGTTTAGGAAAAAGGAGCGCTAGTGGGTCTCATAGCATGCAAACCAAACTAGTTCGATAATGTTGTTTGATGTGAGTGAGATGCTGGATTCAATCCATCATGTCTTCTCCAATATCAACGCATCTAGTTCTCTCGAGTGGCTAGAATGATCTTTCACACAGAAAACAAATACGTTTGTCTATTTCGCACAACACATGTCAATAGTAAGGCATCCTCTTGCCCGTGCTGTGTTTTTCTAACCTTGCTCCTTTCTTTTTCCCTTGGACTTGTTTTTCTGCCTGCTTTTTTGCTCACTTTTGCTTTCTTCTACAAGAATCCAAAGCATACGCAGAGAAGGAAGTGTGAGGGAAATTTCGAAACTCTCAACAATATACACCGTTTACCGTCGCCACACTGAACACATGCGCTCTCCGTGTCCTCAAAAAAAGCCCCCCCCCCCGTCGGAAGAACGTGCCATTTGTCAGGCAACGGTAAACGGCCAGCTGGCGCATGCATGTGAATTCAACCCCTCCCCTGTACTACTTTCTGTGCACACACACACACACTCACCCCCCTCCGCTCCGTTGTTACCGTTGATCGTACACACTATTCTTGCAATATGCCGGACTCGCCGGTTGGTCTCCACATACACGGCTCTCCAACGGACAACGGGAAAAGAAGCAACGGGTTTGCGGATGGGACCTAGGTTTCGACGGATGCGTGGGTAGTGGTGGGTGGTGGAAAAGCGGGAAAAGTCTATGACGCGGATGTGATACACGCGCTAGTGCTGCGGCCGCCAATCTTCAACTTCCCAACGGGGTGGGCACAATGCTGCGGGGGGGAGGGGGTTTTTTTTGGGACCATGTTTTGTCGGTGAGATGGGTAGTGTGTATTTAGTCAAGTTACGGGATATTGATTGTTGTTTTAGATGATGCTGTGATGGGGGTGGGGTTGTAGCTTCTGTGGTTGAGGGGGCATGACAAATGTGCTGGTATTGTGGTACTGATTTTATTATTATCATTATCATTATTGATATCACTATCTCGGGAATATAGCACGTTGCATGGTCCTTGGTGGCACTGCACGTCTTACACACGTGGACTCGGGTGGGTATTTATGCATGCATGTGATTGTGAGCAGCGAGATAATATTCACGTGACCAGACATCTTCTGGGGGTTGGCTTCCATGCATACTCAGTACTAGACCGCTTCGTGCGACGCATACATGGCGAAACACTCCCAAAAATCCGAGAAAACAACCCTTAAACCATAGGATGACTCCACTATTCATTCAAACATTTTCCAGCATCAGAGTCACGTTGCTCTTATAGCGTATCGTGTCTACGCTGTACAAGAACATACCCACCCATCTGACTCTGTCACCACATTTACTGATATTGACACATTAAGCATTGCCACCTTCGGTATGCCGGCAAACAGACACATTGATTCCATTTAAAAAAAATCGTAGCGTCCAAAATCCATGCTTACATGTGCAACTACTGTGTATCAGATACGGAGTATACTGCTGAGTCTTCCCATCCATCCATTTACAGCGTGATTTCAAACAAGCCCAAAATTTATTTCAAACATTGTTCCTATGGTGTTGCAAAATGATTCGGTGCCGTACGCGAGGTCGCTGAACTTTAATGGGTGCAAACTCTGGAGATATATACCAGATTTTTCCCCTGCCAGCATATGTATTCTCATCCAGTGTGAAATAGCGTTGTAGGTACTAAAAAAGGTATTCATGCGTTGCGGTGCTGTGCGTTTTGTAGCTGTAAGCACCAGGATATGTAGAAGAGTGAAAATAGGGCTGTGATTGCCACGAGCGTGGAGGCTATCGGCAATGACTCGAACGGCGGGAAGCAGACGTCTGCTGTGCTTTGATGATCACGATAACGATTTGGGGTATGCAGGTGTAATCTCGGGGTTGGGCTTTCACATTGTGTAAACCTTACTTGATAATGGTCTTGTCCTGCCCGCGTTAGTGCTTCCTGCTATTTTACTGGTTGTCGGTAACGGGTAAGATCGATCTGGTGTACCACTACAGCATCTACCCGGACGATCATTGAAGCCGCGGATCTTTCCGACAGGAATTGGCGATCTTCAGAACCGTGTGGCATTGCAGTTTGCAGTCACAACACCGGCGAAACCTTGGAGCTTGTCGTGCGCCTGGCGTTGTTGAGCAACCCGCTTCACAATGCGCCTGCATAATCACCGCTATGTCGGCGGCTCGTTCACCGACCCAGCCCACTGTGAAACCTCAAGGACAGTTACTCATTCGCCCCAACGCCACAATGTGCACGACTTGGACCAGGATGCGCGATCAAAAGAGTGGAACTCCGTTCTGGACAGAAGCAACGATGATGACTGACGTGTATGCGGGGCCGGAGGTCCTAGGGGATGTGCGACGCGTTTGAGTAAAGTCGATGCATAATATCGAAGCTTCCTCCCGCTTTGATTGTTGCCGTTTCCAAGTTCCACGTTTCCACGGTTCTCTGTTGTATTTTTATCATCCAATATCGTCCAAGCTCAGTAGGCTTTAAGAATTCATCAACTGCAACCAAACTGCCCCTGTGATGGCCACTACGCAAGCTATCCTGGTCACGGGTGCGACTGGTAAGCAGGGCGGTGCAGTACTCGATCAGCTTGCATCACACCCTTCGAGTTCCCAATATACCCTCCTAGCGCTCACTCGCGATGCCAACTCCGAATCGGCCAAGAAGATTGTCGAGCGTCACCCCGATGTCAAGCTGGTGCAAGGCAACCTAGACGACTGTGCAGCACTCTTTACAAGCGCCAAGTCGATACTCAAGGAAGCCGGTAAAGAAGAGCAGATTTGGGGCGTTTACTCGGTTCAAGTGTCGCTCGGCAAAGACGTGACCCACGAGAGCGAAGTCGTACAAGGCAAGGCTCTGATCGATAAGTCACTCGAGGAAGGCGTCAAGCACTTTGTGTACTCGAGCGTCGATCGCGGTGGCAATGAACGCAGCTTCGAGAACGGTACACCCATTCCGCATTTCCAGAGCAAGCATGAGATTGAACAGCATCTCCTGGAGAAGGCCGGCAAGAAGGGCGAGAATATGGGCTGGACCATTCTTCGACCAGTTGCATTCATGGATAATCTCGCACCTGGGTTCCCGACCAAGGTCTTCCTCGCCGCGCTCCGCGATACGTTGCAGGGCAAGCCGCTGCAATGGGTTTCGGTAGAGGACATCGGCCTCTTTGGTGCACGAGCATTCAGGGACCACGAAGAATGGAACGCACGCGCCGAGGGCCTCGCTGGGGACGAGCTGACCATGGATGAGATGAGCGGGTGCTTCGAACGTGTGATCGGTAGCCCGCTGCCAGCAACCTACGGCATGTTTGGCTCAGCGCTCAAGTGGGCTGTCACAGAGGTGAATGTCATGATTACCTGGTTTGCAGCGGAGGGTTATGGAGCAGAGATCAACAAGTTGAAGGAGGAAGAGCCAAAGCTATGCGATTTCGAAACGTGGCTGGCAGAGAGGAGTGGGTGGAAGGACCAATCTATCAAGTCGTAGAGACATGAATGCTCACGGCGGGGTTAACGTCTAATGCCGGATATTAGACTGCGGTTGGAAGGATCCAGCGGGGTTCCAATAAATGCATTACCATTCTGTCCTTTATTGGTATATAATGTGTCAAAGGATATCCACGCATTTCCTACTGCATGAGTTCCAATGTGCATCTTGCTCCTTCCTAATCCTGGAGATGGAGGTATCAGCATCATAACCCACTAGCACGTGACAGATGCTAGAAGCCCGAAGCTGCCCAAGGGTCAATAACTGATAGACTTGCTGAACCTCAACGCATCTGGATATGTAGAGTTAGGATACGACTCGAAAGCGTATCATACCGACATCTCCGCACTTGATAGAGATAGTGGTTTGACAGACAGCATCGAAGCAATGAAGCCCATCCTATAACCCCAGTACCGCACCCTTGCAGGTTGATAGACCCTCCCCCATTGTATCCATCATAGAGTTCATAGGGTCCAATAAAACCAAACATCACCATCTTACCTTCAAGTTCCAGCCACGTAATACTACTTTCCCCCTAAACAGAAACCCAAGCCTTCAATCCAAACCCCGAAAACCACAGGACCATCTCCCTGACCCTCTCTCCCTCGCAAACAAAAGAGTCGCACCTAGCCAACACCTCACCGACTTTCAGGATGTTTCCCACCCCTCCCAAGAGGTTGCAAGAAAAAAAAAGGTCTGAGCGAACTAACTTTACAAACTCGAAACCCTACCTTTGAAAGCGTGGCTAGCCTCTCCATGGTGTAATGGCCCTAAACCCTCACCCAGGCTGATAAAATATTGTGCATGCCGTTACCCGCTTTCGGGAGTTTGGCGGTAGACAAGGGTAAGGCAAGGGGGGGGGACACGGAAGGGAGGACGACGGACCGTGGACGTGGGGAACCGAAATACAGCCGCGGCAAGGAAACAAACCTGGCGGTGCATGTCGCAACATGTCGCACATGCTGATGCCGGGGGGTTTTTTGGTGTATTTTTTTCGGGTAATTTCCATTTGCGTGTTAGGAATTAATTCAACGTAGGATGCTGGGAAGGAAGGATTACTTTCAGGGATTTGTTCGTTTGCGAAGTTTGTGACTTCCTTTCCTTCCTTTCCATCTTCACAACGCGCACGTATACATACACTCAAGAACCCAAACAATCTCGGTTGTATTTTTGTTCTTTGCAATCATATATATATACACACACACACAAACACACAAAATGTCAGACAATATCATCGTAAAGAGCGTGGCAGGAACCTGCATAACCTTCTCCTTCATCCTAGCTGGTAAAGATGCTTCCCCCATCCTCAAAAACCAAACGGCGCTCAAACTAACCGAAACTCCTCCTTTTGCAGGAAATGCCATAACCCAATCCTACATGACCGTCCCCGCGCTCCTCGTCTCCTTCCCACCGCCCGGCTCTCCCGACCACAAAGACCGGGCCCGCCTCCTTGGCCGCCAATGGCCCCTGTGCTGGACCGTTGGCAACCAATTCTTCCGCCCCATTTCCACGCTTGGCTTCCTGGGCTACGCATACGCGGGCTATGCCGTGTACCGCGAGGGCATGCTTGCGCGCAGCGACTGGAAGCTGTTCGGCGTGGCTGCCGTGCTGCATTTGACAACCATCTTGCACTCTGCCCTCAATATGCAGCCGCTGAATGATCAGTTGGAGGCGCTGGCCGAGAGGAGCTCGGAGAAGGAGTTGGGCGAGGCGGAGAATGTGGCGAGGAAATGGGCGAACTGGAACAGACTGAGGTTGGTTACGCCGGTTGTTGCTGGTAGTTTGGCGCTGTGGAATCTGCTTTCTTTGTAGATTGCGTGGTCGTGAGCGGATTGGGTTGGGTTGGGCCATTGTGCGGATACTACGCGGTGTTGGTTGGAGTGGCCATGTGAGATGATCACTTTATTCAGTAGTACTTCTAGCACGTTTCTTTGAACGTGCCTCACCAAGGTCGTAGCGATTGCTAACAGTAGAATGAAACTTGAAAGACATCTGAACCATATCATGGACTCTTATATGTCAAGCATGTCCTAATCCGCTCGCTGTATCCTATCCGCCCAACTCGGTTCAATCCCACTACAAACGTCAATACACGCATCCCATCTCTTCATGTCTCGCTTCTTCGCATCGACATCACCCCACTTCTCATCATCCCAACTCCCCACGATGCCCTGGGTAGTCCAAAACATTGTCCACTGATCCCCCGGCATACTCCACATCCCCTTACTTCTCTCTTGATACCATTTGTTTACCGGGTTACTCGTCCGACTCCTCCAGACGACGCCATCGGGGAAGCAGGTCCTGGTCAAGGCAGCCCAGACGATATCAGAGACACCGCCAGAGCCTTGCGATGAGGTGAGAACAGCAAACTTGTCTAGGTATGGGATCCAGTAGGGTGAGTCGGGAGTTGAGACGGAAGGTGGATCGAGTCCTTGAAGGGATTTTGGAGTTTCCCAAGTGCAGATTGCACCTCCTTCATAGTCACCTGCTATGATGATGCCAGCAACGCGCCCGCGGATGCGATCGAGATAGTTTTTGGGGTGTAACTTTCGACGAAATGAGTCGTCAATGAGATGGACAAGCTTAGGGAAGTTGATACGTGGATCATCTGCCAGCTCAATGCTTGGGTTCAATGCAGAGGGTGGCTGCCACGGTCCATGGACACGTGGATCGGGTATCATGGTCAGGGGGATGCCCTTCTTGAGGAACGTAGGGGGGTTGGGTGTTGCAGACCCCAGGAATCGAGATGTAGGCGATGTGGGTAACGATGAAGAAGTCATTGGCTTGTCGGTCAGCACATTGTGCAGCAGCGGGTTCTTGGAAGGAGTGGTTTGCGCATCATCTGGTATGGCCTTTGTCGCAGCTTCCATTGGTGTCAAGATTAGGCCCGATGACGAAGGAGGAAGTAGTTTTAAGCCTCGTTCAACAACATCAAGGTTCTTTAGGTGACGCGCGGGGGCAGAAGAAGCCAACTGCTCCAGTTGCGCACTTGGCAATTGCACCCCCTCCTGTTCAACGAATTGTGAAAGAGGGTTGCCTGTGGAGGAAAGCGGTGTCGGGCTATCAGTGTTTTCCTTTGAAGTCTTGGACGATAATTGCTGCAGCTCTTCTTTGATGTCGCGATATTCGGCTTCTAGATTGACAAAAACATGTGCGCCGTCAGCCCGGTTCTCGGACGGTATGCCACCCAGCGGATCGAGGATGATGATACGGTCTAGAAGAGGGCTTTTAACGACGCGCTTCGTCTTGTACAACGAGCCATGGGTTGGGTCTGTACCATTGGAATGTCCGGAAAGGCCTGCAAATTCGCGAACAAGCGCAAGAAGCACGTCGTCTGCCTGTACTCTAACCTTCTTCAAATTCTCATCGTATGCAACGGGCGCGATGACCGGGATGACGCCGTCGTCGATGGGAGGGAAGAGCAGGTAGGTGTGTTGCACCTCCACGCCTCCGCACACCTGGGCTGTACTGGGCAAGTCGTTGTCCACTGGCGAGTAGCCCAAAGCGTGTTCGACTAAGAGGGAACCGGGCTCGTTGTGGTCCTCCAGGGCTGCTACTAGGCGCAGGGCCTGATCTCTGACCATGTTTCCATATTCAGGCTTGACTTCGGTGCTGTGCGTGCTCGCGTCCTCATCGCAGTCTAGTACCACGGCAGTACTTAGACCAAGCTGTGCCATCCGACTAAGGGTCAATGCGATATCTCCCAATGTGCGATCAGTCAGCTTCTGCGGTTGGCGAAGCTTGACCAGCGCCAGATGTACTGGCTCGTCCTTCTCTTCAGTATCATAGGCCTCCTCTGGCAGAGGTTCTCTGGTGAAGACGGTGGGCTTGTACAGGTCGCCCAGATTTACACCCGTTCGTAGCGAACCCGAATCATTGTGTATGTTCTCGCTCACGAGCTCCTTGGCCTTTGCGGTAATGCTCGCCTTGCCCTTCTTGGGGGCATCGAATTGCTTGAGGAAATTGCGGGCATCGCGCTTGCCGGGTGACTCCTTCAGCAGACGAGTCAGTTGCTGGCGTTCAGCGCGCTGGCGCTCTTTCACTGAGACGGACGATTGGCGAACGGGTGTAGTAGGCGTGTGGAATTGTGCGTGGTGAGTCGTCCCGAAGAGCTTGTGAGTGTCATCGCGATTGGGGAGCTGTGGGCAATCAGTACAAGCTAGCGTGGATCAAAATGTCGCACGCACGATCTTGGAAGCCTTCCCCAAGCCCCTCGCGGGGGCTTTGCTCCAGATAAACATGCTTCATGCTACCGTGCAGCCGCTAGACACCGCAAGAAAGAATAAGCAATGCTGAGCTCGGAGCAGCTCTGACTGTGCGATAGCGGTGGGGAATTTCTGCCCGCACTTGCTCAGAGAAACTTTACTTTGATAACGACGTTGAAACGTCATTCGCAACCGACATCGGCCCGAGGCTACACTACTAGGACAACGCTGCTGAGTAAGCACCAGCATTGAGACTGTCTAAATCGTTTGTTACATGGCATTGTGTACTTCCAAAGCAGATTCGAAAGCATTCGGAACAAGACAAGATGGCTCCACAACTAGCTTGGATTGGCCTCGGCAACATGGGCAGGGCCAGTACGCTCCATCATCAGGGTCTACCATGATGCTGACTGTAACAGGGCATGTGCAAAGTATGGAACAGCCAGGAGAGGCGGATTCAATTAAATGGGTTGACTGGAAATATAGAATTTAGTAGAAAGGGGGCAACTTGACAAGCCCCTCATCATCTACAACCGCACAAAGTCTCGTGCCGAAGACCTCTCCTCCAAACTCGGTGCTTCCAAAAGCAAAGTCGTTGTCACTGTCAATGATGCTGTCAAAGCTTCCGATATCATCTTCATGTGTCTCGGCGATGATGCGGCTGTCAACAGTACCGTTGATTCAATGCTGCAGGAAGACGTAAAAGGCAAGCTGATTGTGGATTGCTCAACTGTGCATCCGGATACGACAAATGCATTGGAGAAGCGGATAACGGAAAAGGGCGCCGAGTTCGTGGGCATGCCTGGTACGTCTCAAGTTTGGATAGTAAACATGTCGGTCGTCACTAACATGGTTTGCACAAGTATTCGGCGCCCCGGCCATGGCCGACAATGGACAGCTTGTCTGTGTGATTGCAGGACAGAAGGCTCCGTGTGACAAAGTCCTGCCATACACGATCGGCGTCATGGGCCGCGCAAACATTGACTATTCGGGCCAGGCTGCCGGGAATGCCACCCTCATGAAAGTGATTGGCAACACCTTCATCATAAACATGGTCTCTCAGCTCTCCGAAGGCCATGTCCTTGCCGAGAAGTCTGGTTTGGGAGGCGACAACCTCCACAACTTCATCTCCACCATGTTTCCAGGCCCCTACGCAGCCTACTCTCAGCGCATGTTGGATGGCGACTACTATCAGCGCGAGGAGCCCTTGTTTCATGTTGATCTTGCGAGGAAGGATGCTCGACATGCCATGTCGCTTGCAGAAAGCAATGGCGCCAAGGAGAGTATGAAAATGCTGGCGTTGGCACAGAAGAGACTGGACGGAGTGAAGAGTGAGCTTGGAGACCGGGGCGATATTCCCAGCGTGTATGGGGTCGTGAGGAAGGAAAGCGGATTGGATTTTAAGAACAAGGGTTAGATAAGGGTGGCATGCGTCGACTTTCTAACCATGTTCAAGTCTGCGTGTGAGCATACACAATCTCACGTTCCTTTTGGCAATACATGCAAGGATTGCAATAGGTGTGACCATGGCCTTGGAAAGATTACACAATCATATTGCAAAACTGCCATTGTCCACTCCCCGTCAGTCATCAGAGTGTTGCTGTTGTCTTACCGCCTAATGCCTTCGGCGCCGGCTTATCGCGAATGAAAATCGCCGTTTCCTGGTCAGAAAAGTCGATAACTAATACAGTTTTTAGGGCTTGTCGACCTTCCGCAGTCTTCCACGATTGACGCAGCATGAACATGACGCGACAACCGTCAATCATTGCCTGATTTGGTGTTGGTTACATGCATCTGCGGACGACACTATGCCGAGGAAGCTCATCACCTGGCTAAAACTCCACCAACGTGACATTGCGCTAGTGCTCCTTTGCGTTAGCTTCTCCCCATTATACCCCAGCTTCTCCAAACCCCGACTTCTAGAAGAGGGCAAGACTAGGCTTGGCCAACAACGGCAGACGTGCTCGAATAGCAGGAAGCAACTGCTGTGATTGAATCTGGTTCGTTGCCATGTACATGGCATGATGCAAGGCCCGATAAACCTGCCGCTTACTGCTTGGGGGAGAGGGGCTGGCAGATACTTGAGGGGGGGAGGGCATCGACTTGATTCCTTTTCAAAATCACGATTGCGATCGTTGGTTTATAATCTAGTCGTTGCCCGACTTGCTTGCTGAGCTGCGATCTTGTCTGGTCTGATCTGGTCTGCAACGTGACGTGACGGACATTGTCGATTTTACCAGTCGCTCATCGGCATTCGTATCGTTTTTATAGACACACCATGGGGTTCCTCAAAAGACCCACACTACGTAGTCGCGATAATCAGAGGACACGGGCTGCGGAACTCACGTTGCGCGAGTCCATATATCCGCTTTGTCTCGTCACCATTTTGTTTTTTCTTTGGGTACGCGTCCTAGTCTTCTTTTTTGCAAGAGAAATTGACCAACTGACCACCTTTAGGGCTTCTCATACGGCCTCATCGATACCTTGAACAAACATTTTCAGACCACGCTAGGCATAACACGCTCACGATCTTCTGGTTTGCAAGCAGCTTACTTTGGTGCATATCCGCTTGCATCACTTGGCCATGCCAATTGGCTGCTGCGCAACTGGGGATACAAAGCCACCTTCATCTGGGGCCTTACACTTTACGGAATTGGCGCTTTGCTCGCGTGGCCATGTCTTGTATATCGTTCATTTGGAGGGTTCTGTGCAGCGACTTTTGTCATTGGTAACGGGCTTGGCTCTCTTGAGACGGCGGCAAACCCCTACCTTGCAGGTACGTTGTCATTAGCGCCGTTGAAGTAGCGATCCAAAGACTTATGGGATCTAGTTTGCGGACCGCCAAAGTACTCTGAAATCCGCATCAACATTGCGCAAGCGTTCAACGGTATCGGAACGGTGGTAGCGCCCGTTCTGGCTTCCTACGTCTTCTTCAACAACGTGGGAACGGACCAGAAAGCATTGGAAAACGTACAATGGACATACCTTGGAATCGCGTCCTTTGTCTTCTGTCTTGCGGTGGTCTACTACTTTACCGAGATTCCCGAGATTACTGGTAAGCGGGTTGTGTGCCGGGCGTAGGCGGGTGCTGGTTGCTGACGATGGAGACAGATGCCGACATGGCCTTCCAGGCCGAGAGTGCGAACGGAAGTACTGACCAAAAACCTTTCCGCAAGCAATATCGCCTCTTCCATGCGACGTTTGCTCAATTCTGCTATACTGGAGCGCAGGTGGCGATTGCTGGCGCATTCATCAACTACGTTACCGAGACACGTGTGGTCGGGGGTAAGATAACGACAAACTCTACAGCATCACGATTCCTCGCGGGTGCGCAGGGCTGTTTCACCTTGGGCCGGTTCGTCGGAAGTGCACTCATGAAGTTTGTCAGACCGCGATGGGTCTTCCTAGTGTACATGGGAGGTTGCATCATCTTCATCATCCCAGCGATTACGGAGCGAGGCAATACTGGCATGAGCATGCTCTACATTGTGCTCTTTTTCGAGAGCATCATTTTCCCGACCATTGTGGCGCTCGGCATGCGTGGTCTGGGCAAGTACTCGAAGCGTGGATCGGGATTCATCGTGGCTGGCGTGGCTGGCGGTGCTGTGGTGCCTCCTCTTCTGTTTGCCGCCAGTGACTCGCTCGGAAAGCCCAGGCCGCTTGACGGGTACGCGCCGACTGCGACGGCTATGACGGTGCCATTGGCATTCTTTGTTGCTGCACTGTCATACGCCATCTGCGTCAACTTTGTGCCGGCCTATAGGAACGTGGCAGACACGTTCTCGGAGACTGAGATTGGCATCACCAACGCTCATGCAGATGATGCGGAGAAGCAGGTTGGCAAGAACGAGTCGCCGGCGCATTTAGAGGCAGTCCATCTGGACGGCAAGACGTAGGAGGCAGGACGCTGGAGACAGGACGCTAGAGGCAGGACGCCGGAGAGGATTCTGAGCTGGTTGTTGTCAACAAGGCCGGAGGGGTGTGTAGAAAGTTGATAGTGAATTCGAAGCGCATGCATATCCTGCACCCCGCCATTCGCAAGTTCAGCGCTAGTTGCCGCTAATAGGCGGCGGCAGCAGCAGCAGCAGCAGCATCTCCATGGCCATGTCGAGCACAATTCAACAACAACAAGTCCATGTAGGCCACCACTAACACGTCTCGGCTGGCATCTGCTGCCGTGCTAACCGTCGTGTTGTGTCATGTAAGCTGGGCGGTCCCTGATCGGCGACGCAGCCCTCCTCCTCCCGGCACGACGATTGCTGCAAGATGCAGGTCAAGGAAACACACACGCAGTCACATGGTGAACGGCTGGGTATCGCGTATACTGTTGCACGTGTAAGCAAGCAAAAGTGGGCGATTGAAGAAGAGAGGAAGCACGTTTGCAGTCGTATTCGGGGGCACGGGCATGTCACCGTCCCCGTTGTAGTGCGTGTGTGTCTAGCACAGCCTTCTGGCGATGCGTGCAGCAGATGCCGAGCTGCCGGCCGTGCCTGGCTGACGACTTGCACCTTGCGACTGAGACCACTCACACGAAACCCACGTCATGTCGAGTGTTTCTCGCCGCGATTGCTGCCACGCTTCGCAGTTGTAGCTCACCCGTCACGAAGAATGCGGTGGTCATGGACAGGAAGGCCCTCTTCTTTCCGTGGTAAGCACGCCCGTAGCCATGGTAGTAGGTAGCTGACAAGTCCATAGCGGCCTCGCTTTAGCATCTGCCTACCTAAGCACTCCAACTCCCGTCGACTACTCGTTCGCCTTTGACAAGCCGCTGCACACGGCTGGCATTGTGCTGTTCCTCACCGGCCTTGCCCTCATCGCAATTGAAGCCTGGCCCTCGCGCACTCGACACCCGCCGCCGCCGACGAGGTACATTGCCATCGCACTGAACAATGTCCCGAACAGACGCCCCGCCGAAGAGATATGGTCCGAGGCCGGTCAGCCAGGCCGACGGCGAGCATGGAGCCTCCGCGCTGTCGGCGCACTGTTGGCGGTGCTGCTGTTCGCAATATGCGGTCGCATCGCCATCTTCTACCGCGTCATGAAGCATGTCGAATGCAGCGGCCCCTCTTCATTGGTGCGCACCATGTTCGCACCATACAAATATACATGTACGCACATAAACACGGCTGACCCATCATAGGCCTTCCTCCCTCTCGCAATCGCCCTCTACCACAGCATCCGCCACCCCAGCCAGCGCCAGTACCCCGCCTGGAGCAATGATAGCCGCCCGCCCGCCCAACTCGACCGCGTCTACAGCTTCATCTTCGACGGTTCCACCCGCTACATCGTTCCTTCCCTTCTGCTGTCCATTAGCAGCTTCCTCGTCCTCGTCAAGTCCAGCGCCCTCCGCTCGACATACATTTGTCCCGTCGCAAACGCGTCGGCAACCACCATTCCTTCTCTGCAACTCGCCAGCTTCCTGCTAGACTGCATCATCGTCTGCGTGCTCTACCGCCTAGTTGACGATGGCATCAACGAGGCCGACGACTGGACTATCCAACTCCACGACGGCACCTCGAATCACATGCTGGTTGGCCTCACACTTACCGTGCGTCCTACACAACCCCCCTCCCCCCTCCACCCACAAGCGCGATGCTAACAAGTAGCAGGCATCATCATTAGTCCTTCTTGTCGCAGGCATTGTCATCTACCCTGCAATGCCCGAGCATCGCGAGTGGATGCTTTCGTTTTCTTCCGAGTATCTCCTTGGTCTTTTGCGTTTGTCGTTGATGATACCCTTTATGACGTTATGTTTCCTAAAATCGGTACGTCCAAGACACTTGATATTCCCGAGCATGTTACTGACCATCAGGCTCGGTTATACGGAGTTATGAGCGCGGTGCTCATTGTTGCATTTTCCTCTGCATACATCAGCGTGCTTCGAGCGCTGGGGACCGGCGTGTCCAACTCATTTCCACCAAAGTCCACCGTTGGCCTTGTCTTGTGCTTAACCTTGCTCACCATTGCCCTCATCCTCCACCTGGTTACGGATACCAACATCGAAACGCGGATCCGAAGTACAGTGCCAGTCCGACTAGGCAGGAACCAGTCAGCAGCATTTGTTGTACTTCTCATCGCCTTCTCTATTGGTGTGGTCGTATATCGTCGACAAGGTCCCGTGCGCGAACATCCCATCACGAGCCTAATCGACGTTGCGACAGTCCAACATGACCAGTGGGCGTCGCAGGCGCATCGCAGCAAATCCCTTGCCGAGGCTGTGATACACTATCAGCAACGCTACAGGCGCGACCCGCCGCCCAATTTTGACAGATGGTACCAATTTGCTGTCGGTCGCAATTCCATAGTGATTGACGATTACGACAATATTGAAGAAGACCTTGCCCCATTCTCGTCGTTCAACCCGGATGACCTGCGGTTGCGTACAGCGACCGTGCTGGCTACGCATGAGGGCATAGGAGGTGTTCGTATAAGGGACGGAAAAGCTAAAGTCCTTGGCCATGTACCCGAGTCATACCAGTGGATGATGGATAGCGCAACGGCTATGATTCAGCAATTTGCCGACCATCTTCCGGATATGGATCTAGCCTTGAACCTACACGACGAGAGTCGTGTGGCGGTACCCTACGAGCGCTTGCAGGATGCGCTAGATCATCCGCAGCCCTATCCTACGCCCGAGCCATCTCGCCCTGCCAAGGAATTCAGTGCTGATCGTGCAAAGAAGTGGCTGGATATCGATCGCGTCAGGACAGACCCATATTTCTTTGAAGACGCTCGAATCAAATCTTCGTACGAAACATATGGCTCGCTTGCATGTTCGCCCAACTCGCGAGCGCGCAAGGAGCGGCACTGGAATACAAAGACATTTTGCCATACCTGTACTCAGGGTCATTCCATTGGTGCTTTTGTAGCGAATTGGACACTGTCATCAGATCCTTGTCACCAGCCCGACATTGCAAACCTCCATGGCATGCATCTCAGCCCATCAGGCCTCATGGGCACTCATGACATTGTTCCAGTTTTCAGCCAGAGCCGTGTCCCTGGATACATTGACATTCGGTACCCATCGCCCTGGAACTACGCGGATAAGACAAAGTACGGATTTGACGAAAAGTTCCCGGATCCTCCCTTTCAAGACAAGACTGATGTGCTCTTCTGGCGCGGTACAACTACCGAGGGCGTGACCACACACGGGACCTGGAGAGGTATGCTCCGTCAGCGACTCGTGCATCTCGTAAACAACGAAACCTCTCGGCAGCCCATTCTCCTCGCAAAACCCAACCACAGCGGCCAATTCGAGTACATGATGAAGCGAACGACTGACATCAAGCGTTACCTCGAGACCAAGATCGATGTCCGTCTGATTGGTCCTATCGCTCGCTGCGCAGGCCAAGACTGCTCTGACCAAACGCGCGAGTTTGGCTTTGGCGACCCCGTAGAGTTCCAAAAGCACTGGCACTATCGCTATCTCTTCGACACCGATGGTGCCGCCTTTTCTGGCCGCTTCATCCCCTTCCTCCAATCCAACTCTGTAGTCTTCAAAGCTGCCCTCTTCCGCGAATGGTACGAGGGTCGGCTTACAGCTTGGAAACACTTTGTCCCTGTCGACCTCCGTCTGCACGACCTCTTCTCCAGCCTCGCCTACTTTGGCGGCTATGGCGTCGAGGAGAGGAACAAGCGGATGATGGAGGGACAGGTGAAGGCGGCGGAAAAGATTGCGAGGGACAGCAAAGTATGGACGGAGAAGGTGCTGCGGAAGGAGGATATGGAAGTGTACATGTTTAGGTTGTTGCTAGAGTGGGGACGACTGACGGATGATAAAAGGACCGAGGTGGGGTTCCGGTTGGAGAAGGGAAAGGGTGGTGCAGGGGAGAGGTCGAGGTCGAGCAGTGTGCAGAGAGAGGCAGAAGAGCTTTGAGCACTTGTCAAGCTTCTTTGGTTCGATTAGCATTGCATGGCGTTTCTTTCTTTCTTTTTCTTTCTTCTTCTTTCTTTTTTTCTCCCACAGAGTTGCAAACTATTCAATTTTCTTTTCCTCTTCTCCTTCCTGTCAAGCCTTGTTTTGCTATAACTTAGCCATGGAAACTCACTGCTCTTTCTTCTTCTCCTTCTTCTTCTAGTCATATAATATTAACAACTACACGAGACATGGCATGGCATGGCATCATCATTGACATGTGGCCATGGCGAGTACAGAACGTACAACGGTACCTTTGCCAAGATACTCAAACAAACGTCACCAGAATATCATCCATTAACAACAAGAAAACACTTCACCATAAAGGACACAACATCAACTCAAGGGGTATATTTCATGTCTCGTATCTCATACTCATTATCCGGAATTCTCATCCCGTCAATGCTGTAGTTTTGTAGAAGGACCGCTAAATGAAGCCATCGCTCAAGGTGCTTTTGGTCTTCCCATTTCCTGCTCACCTGTGCTCATTGCCATACTCCTCCAGGCATCTTCTTCCGCCATACCGACTCGTACTCAGAGTCTGCTGTCGGATATTCAGCTACTCTGAACCTTCTTGACGATGGCGACAAGAGGCTCAAAGAGAGCATGACCCTTCTCAATGCCGTTGACCTTGGTAACGACCTCCTCGGGGGAGTGCTCCTTGAGTATTTTGGCGAGCTCGAAGGACTCGTCGTCACCCTTGACGTCCTGGAAGCGGTAAGCCTGCTCGACGGCGCCGAGGAGGGCTTGGTATGACTCTCCCCTCTCAGCCAGCTGAGCGGCAGGGCCGATGAAGCGCTCCTTGCGAGAGAGCTTACGAAGAGGAGCACGGCCGACACGCTCGACGTTGTCCTTGAGGACAGGGTTGGAGATACGCTTGATGATCTGCTCGACGTAGTCGTTCTGTTCTGAAGTGCTGACGCCGTGCTTCTTGACGATCAGGTTGGCAGTCTCCTTGACAGCGTCGCGGACAGTGTCGTGGAGCTTCTTGTCTGCAAGGACCTCGTGGATGTAAGCGATTTTGTTCTGGTGGCCGTAGTAGGCAGCAGTGGCATGTGAGGTGTTGACGGTAAAGAGCTTGCGCTCAATGTATGGCTCAAGGTCGTCGACGTAGTGGATGCCTTTGACATCTGGCTTCTTACCGCCATTCTCGAATGGCTTCTGCTCAACACACCACTCATGGAACTTCTCGATAACAACGTCAAGACCGGCGTTCTCGGGCTGCTGTGGGACAATTCGGTCAATAGCCGAGTTGGCGAAGCGGGCCTTGGTGTCGATGTTCTTCTTGGTCTCTTCACTCAGCTTGGCCTCGATGAAACCCCTCCATGTGGTTGTAGCATTGATGGCGTTCTCACAGGCGATGACAGCGATGGGGTAGTCGAGCTTGCGGGCCTCGATGGCCTTGGCGACTGGCTCAGCAACAAACTTGAGGATGTTGGGACCGACGGCGCAGGTGACAACGTCGGCGGTAGCGATCTCGTCGACAACCTTTTCCATCTCGTGCTTGGAGTTGATGGCGCGGTAGTTGTCGATGGTGAACTTGCGCTCGCCGTCATCACCAATCTCGGTAACTGTGTATGAGGAAGTCTTTTGAAGAGACTCGATGATGCTGTCCATGACATCGACGAAGACGACCTCGTAGTCTGAGTTGTGGAGGAACTCGGCAACGAAGCCACGGCCGATGTTGCCACCGCCAAAGTGAACTGCCTTCTTCTCGTATGGCATGATGTGTGGTGTTGATGTAGGGGAAAAAGCAAGGAGTTGAGTGTAGCTGGAGAGGTGGTGTTAGTTGCGTCTATTTAGACTTGAAACAAGGTAATGTAGGGGCGAGGAGAAGGGAGTTGTTCGGGTGTAGTTGGTAGAGAATGGGAAAGCGCGTTGGTGGGGTATTTATTTGTATAGCGGGGGCGGGGTGATTTTGGGCTGCAGTGAGAGAGAAGCGTGTCATTGGAGCGCGACTTACATGGCCAGAAGCTTCTATGTGTGGGCAGTGTGCAGTAGGGTTGATTGAAGGTGCAGTAGTATCAAAAGGGAGGGGGGGGGACGCGGTGTTTATGTTGGGGGTACGACGGGTAAGCTGGCCTGAGGCCTGGGATAGACCCCGCAAGGCGGTGACGTTGTTGAGGAACCCGATTGGTAGTCGCTAAGGTCGAACAGAGGCAGGCACAAGCCGCGACATGTGTAAGAAGGGCAGTCGCAATCGAGGGCATCACTGGCAACTCAAAGGCCAAGGCTAGAAAAAGCAACATACATTAATCGCTCAGTCGTTACCACCAACCAAACACACCACCCTTGTCCCTCTGTAGAATTCACAGCGCGGTGTCTTCTCGGCCGTGGACATGGCTAAGCACCATGCACTTCCCAACAACGTGCTCAGCCTCCGATGGCACTTTCTGGTGTCTACGGGGCTGGGTATGTGCTACGTCATAGCCTCAGGCGCGAGTGGAGCCATCGGTACCTTCTCCCGTCATTAGTTTGTGCCAAGCCAGCTCCACCGCTCGAAGAGCCCCGCCATGGGAAAGTGCATCGTGAAAAAATTGTGTTGTAACAGATCTCGATCGATTGACGTGGTATCTCGTGATTAAAATGATTTTAGTAGAAAAAGTCCGGTGAGGCCAAGCAAGAGGCACTCTTAACGCTACCCAAGTCGCGCGTCTTTCCTCTGTATCTACGCGTGAATCGATTGCTGGACCTGCGGGTACACGGCAACCATTCGGTGGTAAAGATCCGGGTGCTCCCGCATGAGAACCTCAGGATCCCATGCCATAGCAACGAAGATGGTATCGATGCCACTGCTCAGAGGAGTAGTGAAAATGTTGCCTGCACATGATGAGTACGAGTCTTATCGTTGTTGTTGGTGTTTGCACGTGACTTACAGATCTGTAGGCCGATCAGGAAAGCAAAGGCCACAACGACGGGAGTATAGCCGCCATTCGCGTTGTATGCCGGCGAGGTGAAGATTAGGTATAGATAAGCCAGCAACGCGCATGCATAGCCGATAAAGGTAGCGCCCATGGAGAGAACTGGGCCGATCAAGCACTCGTTGACAAGCGCATCGATGCCGCGATCCTTCATCATCCTGCTAAAGTCAGCTTCCGTCTCAAAGGGGGTACACGGATGCAACATACTTCCACGTGTCCTTGGCAGCAGCAACATAGCTCTTTCCATAGAGCGCAATGTAGCTAAAGGCATATCGGTTGATGAACTCGACGGCCCATTCCAAGATACCGATGAGACATCCCAGTACGCAGAACAAGATTGAACCGACTAGGTTGCCATCGCCAGCCGCATTACGCTGAGCAGCCGAGCACATTTGACGCAGAAACTGAATGATAGCGACAAGCAAGCTTCCGAGACTGATGCTGCCAAAGCTATACGTCACAGAACGCTTGAAAGCGCCGCGAGTTGCGCCCTTGGGCATGGCGTTCGGGTTGAAATACCACGAGCCGTAGACTCCAGAGATGGTCGTGTGAATGGTGTTTTTGAGCCACCTTTTTTTTATCGTTAGCAATCGGGAAACTCGAAATGCAATACCAGCGCTTACTCTGATATCCAGTACATGGCAAATGTTACAAAGACAAGCAATCCGATGACCTTGCCATTGCCGCAATCGCCCACACCGTTTCTACAGTTGGAGTTGGCCCCATTTGGCGTATATTGTACGTAGATGGAGACCAGAGTAACAGAGTACCAGGCGCCGAGTGCCGCAGCAAGCAGTCCGCCGATCAGCGACACGACATAGGTATGTCCGTACTTCTTCGATACGTCAATGGCAGTCTGCAGCATAAGCACACTGAAGGGAATCCTGGGAATCCAGCTGATGAAGCAAATGACGTAGAAGATGCTGAAGATCAGGAACACAATGCCCCCGGACCAGTATTTCCTCGAAAGCATGTAAATCGCCGTTACAAACCCGAAGACAATGTTGAGGATGCCGGTGATCCAGATGAATTGCTTGGTGAACTTTCGCGCAACCCACATATAGGCATAGCTGAAGACCATGGCCATGCCGAGCACGAAAGCGAATAGGATAATGGTATTCGAATTAAGGGCGAATTGGTTGGTGTTGCCCCCGTAGATGCCTCCGCTGTTGGTTCGCGCTGGAGCAATGGTTAGCAGCATTTCCAAAGCTACTGCAGCGCCGCGAAAGTTGGAATACTCACAGTAGCCTCGAATCGAAATCACGCTGACGGCCACATAGCCTAGGAAAACGGCAATGAACAGCAGGCCAGCCCACCAATCATTGTACTTGGGCTTGTCGAGCTTGAACGTCTGCTCGAAGCTTTGTTTGTTCTCTCCGTAGTCGTTTTGCTGGTAGCCATTTTGCTGCTGCTGCTGCATCGGCGGCGGGGGCGCATAGCTTTGGCCGTATTGGGGAGGTTGCTGTCCATATGCTTGTCCCTGGTATACGCCCTGCGGCTGCTGGGGTGGGGCAGGAGGCGCGCCGCCAGAGTAATAATCCTGAGCTTCGCCCATTGTGACGACGACAAGTGAGCCTGTCGATAGACGATGGATGGACGGTAAGGAGAGAGGCAGACGACAATGCAGTAAGCTTTGGGTAATTGGGCAGGCTAGCAGATGATGTATCGCGCGTCACTAGTTGCTGCTCCTTGGAGATGCGACGGAACAATTGGTGTGGCTGAGGATCGGCCATGCGTCAGTGGGCGCCAGAGTGTTACGCACAGACTTTCAGACGCTCTGTGTCGTGGCTGCAATCTTGTCAAAGACGCCATGAACGGCCTAGATGGGCGGCAGGAATGCTTGTGCATAGTCGTGCAAGGATACCCTGCTGAGAATCTGGAAAAAAATCTCAAATACGCGTGCCTTGCACTGTTTACTGCGTTTTACTTCGTCTCTAGCCTAACGCGCGCACTTTCATCGAGTTCGAAATGAAACCTAGTTGTGCAAGTTGTCAAAGAGAGCCAGACAAACTTCTGCACTTACGTTTCGCGACTCCTGTACGCTTGGCCGAGTTTCTCGTCAGCCGATCGTCCGTCTTGGGTTCCGCGTGTTGGCCCTGGTGCAAGTCACGCCATGATAGTCAGAGCCGGCTTTCCGACATTCATTGTGACAGCCTGTTTGCAAACCTCCTCCATCTTCGAAATGATGACTGAATTGATCGATAGGATATGGGTATCCGTACAACTAATGGGCGACTACAACTCTCAGCTGGACATTCAGCGGCGTCCTTCTAGACAGTTGTCTTCGGGCTTTATGTCGTCTTTTGCTTCTCCCTCTCCTTCCGGTGCGCCCAAACATACACAAAAGGATACACGGTTTCCGGTACCAGTGTGACAATCATGCCGCCGACGCTCCACCAGTTCCCCACATAGGACCAGTTCTCTGGCACATTGTAGTACCGCCAGATAAACACCAAGAATGCAGTAATACAGCCAAGGTATCTCGTAACCCTGCCCTTTGTTAGGTTCTTTGGTGTGAGGGGTAACATCAACTTCATCGCCTGCTTACCAAATCTCAAGCGACTGCCCTTTTGTATCCTGTCGCTGAAGCAGGTACCAAACTTGCCCCCATCCAATAGGCAACTCAAGGTATAGTCCCGTGAAAAATGCCGTCTTCTGCTCTCGTTCATCTGGCCACAGCATCCCAACATACCAGAGAAACATCATCCAAGCTGGTACCTGCCACAGCAACTTGGCCACCGTCCTCGCCCTCTCTCCAGGCGCATATGCAGACTTGAGCGCCACTGTAACGAAAGTGATATCGAAGAGAAACCAGACAAAAAAGCAGATGCGTTGGAATGTAGTACTGGTGCAGATGTATGCGTAATAGATTTCGTACGCCATGGTTGCACTGAGGAACTGCACCGTTCCGGCCAAGTAGCGGTCCGAGTAGGTTCGGATCGTGTAGAACATGTAGCAGAGTGTGTAGAGGATGCCACATGCTATGATTAGGAAATCCGTGATAAAGAAGTATGATTCTGGCGGATTCAGGGCGACATCGGCGGACTGCGGTATAAGGTGATAAGATGACCAGTTCTGTGCTGTTTCAAACGGCATGTTGAAGGGCAATGTGGTGGACGGTGCTGAAGCGCGAGGTATGATGTTGGAAAAGCCAAAGAGAATTTGATTTGAAGAAAGGACAAAGCCACCAGAAAGGGGAATCGGAATGCAAACATGTGGAGTCGTGTGTCCTGTCAATGGAGAACACTGCAAACGTGGGGTTAGGAATGCAATGAAGTCACGCTGACAATTCAATCCATCATCCGTCAAGATCCGAGATGGGCGAAGTGGGCAGCTGGAGGGTCCGGGTTTGGATGCCTGAACAACCTCTTCCGAATGCTCCGATTGTTCTCTTCCCTACCGCTTATAAATACCCGCTTGCGGTAAGCTTTGCTATTGTGGTGGAGTGAATAGGGACATAGGAATCAGGCATAAGGCACGGGCCGAAGGGCACTCAGATAGGCGAGGTGAACGGGGATCGCGACGAAAGGTCGCGACGAACATCACTCAGACAACAACCAACACACACAAAATATATACTATCTCAAATACTGCATCGAGCACATGTTCCTGTGGAACACATTACCACTACACTATTTGTCGGATGATCAATCTGCCCTGTGGGGAGCCAGTTACGTTTGATGGTGCTAGGGTCCAAGCTGTGCTCGGGTTTGCAGGATTTTGCAATCCTTCACATATAACCGCGTATAGAACATGAAGGTTGAGCGCTGCCATGATGTTTGTAGACCGTGACGTATGCGCAAGAGTGAGCCTCGGAATCGCTGAATACCTAAACTCGAGTTCTTCCAGTGTGGGCGCAACCACGCTAAGCAGTACTAGGTATAGCGTATTTGTAACTGACGGCAAGGCCGGAGGGGAAGTCAGGACACATCTTCCTGCATAGACATAATCACCGGGTACAATCGCTATGGAAACCTCGATCCGAGTTTTGTATAACTCGACGCGTTGCCAATACCGTGTCGCCTTGGCCCGTCTAGAACCGACGGCCGTAAGCCTTCGCGAGGCATCGACGTCTCTGGCCTCTGCAAGAGCAGTCAGCCGACTTTGCATCGACCCGTACCCAGTAAAAGTTCCAGTATGTGGATAATCAAGTTCCTTGCTCAATCGAACAACTTCTTTCGCTAACTAATTCCACTCACAAAGGCACCACAGAAGATAGAAAAGCCTTGCAGAAACGCAAGGGACTATGCCTTGTTGAAAGGCATGGTGGCGCTATGAAACCTCAAACAACGTCTTTCTCTAAGAAACTAAACAATGTTTTACGAAAGAGCCTTTAGTGTGGGTGTTAACTACGTTTATAAACATGGAACGAAAGGTCCATCGAGTATAAAGAGTGTCTCATAAGGCCGTGTCGAAGGAACCAGACGCATCTACCCTGGATCATGCACCCGATATGGACGATCTAACTTCATCTCCTGATGTGCGCGCGGAGCTCAGGATTTCCTGAATGGCAACACAACAATGAATGGCTGTCTCTTTCGGCTGTCTCAGCTTAGATTTTCGAAAAGATCGACGTATTTCTCGGTATCAGAGCGATTAGCCGGTTCAGCCAAGTATCCTTTATACTCAGTTTGCTTACGAATTTCTACTAAAAGATAGATTCCTTCTATTGCAGTGCCCATAGAAAAAATTCTTAAGTACATTCCTTCCTAGGAGCGGGGATGAATCAACACTCAACATGCTCAGCGGCAACATGAGCGTCGGTATCGCAATATTTTATTATGATCCAGAAGATCGGCAACATAAGAAAAGATGTCACTGTTGGGATATGGAGAAAGGGAGCTTCTAGCACTAATGAAGATGATATGTACGCGGGCGTCATACCTGGAGGATGAAGCTCTTAAAATACTGGAAGCTAAAGCAGTACATGGATTCGCAAATAGGGGTATACAGCAAACAGAAAGGACTTTTGTTACATCTCTATGCCGCCCAGTCGCCACTGATATGTGGTCCTGATGATTGTGTAAAGCTGTATGAGCATCGAGGCCTTGCATCGGAAACCTATACTTGCTTCGCAAGCTCATCCTTCTCATCTCAGCTTCTTCTGGATCTTGGGCTCTTGGAAAGTCTTGGGCTCCTAGGCACCAGACCCTCACCTTGTGCCTTCATCTTGTCCATTGCTTGCTGAACTTGGTGCTGCTTCTTTGACACATGCTCGTGTCGCTTTTCGACTTCGCTCTCGAAGTCTTGTGCAAGTTTGCGCTTCTTCTGCCTTGCCTGCCTTGTGCGTTGGATGATGCTCTGGAACTGGTCAAGGAACCAGTCGCCGGCGTCCTCCCACTCGGTAGAAGGTAGTGAGCGAAAGAATTCAGATTGCTGGCCGGCATTCAGAGACTTCTGCACATATTTCAAGCGAGTAGGAAGGTCTTTTTGGCTATCCTCCTCAGCAAGCACATGGGGTCCCGCACGTGGGTCAGTGTCGAAGTCCTCGTTTTTGAGATCTTCATACTTCATTTTAGTAAGAGTCTCATAGTCGTAGTCGCAAACTGGAGCAGCATGAAATTCCTCAACTGGTAATTCCTCAGGCGTTGAGTGCTGTATCACTGGCTCTACCCTTACGTGCGCAGAAGTTGGGCGCCTAACGGGCGCAGATGGACCAATCGGCTTGATGTTGGAAGACTCGAACTGGACTCGAGAACGACCGGAGGCCTGTCGTACGAGACCTTGCTGAGGTCTGCTTGCTTGTGCATGAGTGTTCGCGCGAAGGTTCGACTGCAGCGGTAGCTCCGAAGGAAAGTTGCTGTTGGCCTGATTGTAAGTAGGCAGTTGGCTAGACGGCAGAACACCAGTATGATACTGGTAGCCATATCCTCCGTGTTGCGGAACTGGCGGAGTAGAGCGCGACTGCTCGCGTAGCTGTGCTCCGTGCTTGAATATAGGCGCCGAATTCAGAGAACCATGAGGTGGAACTGCCATGTTTGAATTTTGCTGTTGCTGTTGCTGCCGAGGTTGCAATGCAACCATACGTGTGGGTTGGTTGTTGATGTTGGGGCGTTGGGGAGAAGGAGAGCCTGGTCCAACGTCATCGTGAAAATCGACAGGCGCTCCCTGTCCGCCTTCCCATTCCGAAGGTTCACCATCTGTAGTTGGAGGGTATGAATCACCCTTGACTGTTAGTAAGTAACCCTCCTGTGCCTGATGTAAAAACTGAAGCTTATCCTCATGAGAAAGATATCCGAGTTGATTTCGATGTATAAACTCTTCTTCTTCAGGCGAAAAAACATGGTTATCCTCAGAGTATCCACCTCCTTGTTCGTCAGACACTTGCTCATCATCTCCTGTTTCTTCTTCCTCCTCCTCCTCCTCCTCCTCCTCCTCTTCTTCTTCTTCTTCTTCATGTTCACCAGGATCAACAACCTGACCGTGCGACAGATCTTCTTCTTCTTTCAAGTTTTGGTTGTATTCCATCTTCACAGCTGAGACATCGACTGTGGTGTCAAGACTCGCTGCATCAGTGTCGTATGGGTCATGTTTTGGGGCGGGGCCTTGGTCTGCTTGCCGACGCTGGGGTTGTTGCAAGATTGCCGAGCTATTCTGGGCGTTTCCAAGCCCCCGGGCGGGCAAGGTAGACTGTGCTTGCGGTTGGTGCAATGGAATCCCATTCCTCATTTGTACCTTCGCGTTTGCAGCAGCGACACGCCGGTCAATCTTGACTTTGGGTTGGCCATTGTGTGGACTGGCTGTTTGGTTGCGGTTGTTCACAAAGTCTGACAAGCCTGCCATGATATTGGTGAGCGATCAACGCACCTTTGGTTCTCTGCTGGTGTTGGGGGAGTGTGGAGATACGGCGCTATGGATTAAGAGATGGAAGGTGAGGCCTCGGGCTCGAAAGGGAAAGCGCGTCGTGTTGACGTCTTAACCCAATCGAGACGCGCCTCGGCCCACCAAAGCTAGCCTAGCCTAGCACCCGATGACGATGTCTTATCTCCGGTTCACCGCATGTGAGACGGATGCGTCGCCTCATTTTTGACGCCTGTCCTGCAAATGCACAGTTGATATCAAAGTACAATCATATGAACCACAATGAATGAATGCTACATTTACCGGCTCCCAAACGAGGTATGGAAACCTACACTAACATCTCCTCTAAATCCTACTAACTATAGCAGCTGCTCCTGCAACTCTTCACTCACATACCAACAATACAACTACTACCCTTAACCACGATATCGCACCGCATATACACACTTATCCTGCGGGTTCTACACAATCGCTTAGTCGCAGCTGCAGAACTGCACGATCACTGGGTGCTCCTCGAATCTTTCCAACCCTCCGCAAGGCTCACCGAGCCGCCCTACTTTTGCACATATCGGGGAACCGATGGGTTAGGACGATACGATGAATACGACTCCAATAAGACTGATATTGGTCGACTGGGCGAAATGTACAGCATGTACTCACGCTTTCGTCCCGACAAACACGTACCAGTCCTTGGCGCAAAGAGGTTGAGGCTTCGTCCGGGAGATCTACCTAGCAGTCACACCATTCCAGGAGCAGTGCAGAACCTATCTAAAGGTCAAGTAGTCAAGCAGACTCTAAGTTTAGAGCCGCATGAATTGTTCACCCAAGTAGTTGCGCAGACGAATCTCGGCAAAATTGGTGCTTCCCACCTCTTTGAAAAATTTGTAGATATTGATGAGGGCGTATTGAGAGTATGGAGAGACTGGCTAAAGGAAACTGCAGCGAGGGGCACTATAATCGACACGGAGGCTCCAAATCAACTTGTTGGAGAGGTAGGCAAGGGCAAGGGCAAGAGAGTCGTCATGGAGGTAGCAGAAGAGAAGGCGGACCTGGAAGATCCGCGTATTCTGTGGGTAAGTCCGAGAAAGGACAGCGGTATACGTTTCAATGTTAGGGAGAAGAAGTTTCTTAGGAACGCGCCAATCCTCATCAGCACAGACGAGGATATGCCAGTCACATACAAGATTGAATATGATGGTGAGTCAAACACGTTTCTATATCAAGTTAGTGCCGCTGACCATGAAGTAGAGCTTCTCATCCGAACAACACGTCTTCTACTAATGCTTGAGCAGTCCATGCTGCAAGAGGACAATTCATCTGGCAAGGTAGTCGTGTTCGGGTCTTTCGGATAGTGTCAACGTCAGTGTCAGTAATATATAGCATTTTGAACAATACGTTTGACTGTATCAAGAACATAGTTTAGATCCTGCCGTGCTCTAGAGGAAATCACTCCTCTCTCTAAGCCATAATCGCATAGCCCGCCACCGAACAGCCACACATGCAATGGCAAAAAGTATGTCGTTCTTCTTGGAGAACAAAAAGAAATGTCTGAAAGATGACCTCGAGGCGATTTGAACGCCTAACCTTCAGGAAGCTCCAGTGGTGGGTACTGGAATCTGACGCGCTACCATTGCGCCACGAAGCCTGATTGGATGAAATATTTTTACAGCTACACGCTATATGTACTCAATATTGGCGCACTCGACAACAGTATCTGATTATACTTCGACAATCCATGCTCGTCTAAGATTCATTCTACGGTCAAAGGCTAAAGTTGGATCCACATATTGAAAAGGACACGTCTACGATCCAAATTCGATATACATACGCTAGGCCCACAATGTCCCTAGCAGCATATCAATCTGCACACATCTTCTCAACCCCACTACGTCTCCAATCGAACCCAACGCTCGAGAACAAAAAAAGCCGAGGCCCCTCAACCATAACATGAATGCTTGGACTACTGACCATATGCTATGACTATGCCTCTTTTACCATGTTAGCAAAAAAATATGATCTCCCACTTTGTCTCTGCATATAATGGGAAAACGAAAAAAAATTGTTGTAGCTGTTCTCCGCTCCCAGAATCGAACTAGGGACCTTTCGATAACAATTGCTATTACAGTCGAACGTGATAACTAGGTGAATGTTAGATTGATGTTGGGTGCGGTGAATTGAAGAGGTTAGAACGTACACCAACTACACCAAGCGGAGTGGTCCAGGAAACCTGGGCTTGTGATTTGATGGAGAAAATTTAGTTAAATTAAAATATATAAAGAGAGAAATCTCAGCAAAACAGCAGCTGGCTAGAAAGTAACAAGTGGTAGCAATGGGTAATGAGGGCATCAGAGTGGGGAGATGGAGATGGATGCGGTACAGATTTTTGGCGGGATTCTCGGTATGCACGGGTAAATCCATTTTTGAGAACGGCAAAAAAGAGCCCAGTCAAAGACTTCACGACGACAAAACGTCGTGAAGATATTATTAATTTGATCAACTCTATTGCTACCTACAGCAGAAACAATAAAAGAAACCCACTGAACTTTTCTACTAACAAATCTCCATGGTAAACCTCACATGTCCGAACTATCACCGAACTATCTTTTCTACCCCCAATCTTGCCCCTGTCTACGTCTCTTTCGCTACACAATCACCCACGTCATTCACAACGCAACTTTGAACCCCCATCTATCCCACAACTTCATCCCAGCCTTGCATGCCCAGGCTATTGCAGTACAGACCCAGCTGCCAATATAGCGCAAACCCCGGAACGGCGCACCTATTGTATGAACCGCCTCTCGCACAGCATCGAGGATGAACCACACAGCCATGACGACATAAACGTAAAGCACAATCTTTAGTACTAGCATACCGAAAGCTTGAAGTTGCTTGAAACCGGTTGATAGGTGTGATTCCTGAACTTTTGTGGGTGATGGCCCTAGTTCTGAGTGTGGTGAGATGGGGCGCGCTGGCGCTGCTGGTGGTTCAAATAACGATGTGATGGGTGGCGGGGGAGCTATGCAATCTGAACTTTCAAAGGGATCGGTGTATGCTGGTTTTGCTCTCGCTACCTTTGGGGCTGTGGGCGAGTGAAAGACTACGGGCGATGTGCTTGGTTTGGCAATACGTGGTCCTGGAGTGTGACGCCACGGAAAGCGAGATGTCAGAGCTGGTTTCACTGTGGGCTTGGCTGGCTTTTCTGCTGGCTTTTCTGCTGGCTTTTCTGCTGGCTTTTCTGCTGGCTTTGCCATTGCTGTAGTTGGGGCGCGAGGACATGGAACTGTGCCGGTGAAATCTTGTCTTCGCGTATATCCAAAGATGGAGTCTCCATCCATGGAGTTCTGGCCTGTAAAGTTCGGTATCGATTTCACCGGACTTGGGGATCGTGATGTTTGGCGTGAAGACATGGCAACGTATGGACTACTGTATAGACTAGGCACACTCTCTGTCTGTATACGTTCCTCTTGCGACACGGCTAGTTTGGGCATAACCCTCACTTTTACGGGAACTGGTCGCCGTGTTGGTGATGATGTAGAGTTACCCGCTCCTGCTTCCGAGTCCACGCAGCTTCGATAGCGTGTTGTGTTTGGCAAGATGTTGCTATGGGTAACGAAAGGCTTGCGCGATGTTTGCGACATGTGGGACTCATTTGCCATGCGAACACTTTCGACATACATCCCATGCCTTCTTGAGGACCGCTCCCAGCTGCTCTGTGGTAATGGTGGGCTAACAGGAAACGAACCTGCGGGCTTGGGAGAGCTCGCAGGTGGTTCGTTCACTTGCACAGACAGTGCCGCTTTCTCTACTCTCTCCTTTGCACTATAGTTGGAAGGCGCAACCGTATGAGGTATCTTCATGACTTGACTATTATTACGCTCGCGTATCTGGCTTGCTTTCTCTTTATACGTGCGGTAGGCTTCGACTTGCGCAGTGCGCGATTTCTGTACTGGTAATGTGGGCTGATCGATAACTGGTAGGCGGGTAGTCGGCATGTGTACAGCGAAGGCATCGCTTTCGAACTCTGACTGTGTATCTGTCGCATGGGTATGAATCGTGGCGTGGCCTGTCTTCTTGCTGCTTGGTTGTTTTGTAGCGATCTTTCTGGAAGTATGTTCAGCTTGCGTAGGACTGGAGGAAGCATGCTTTGATGTCAGGCCTGTAGCCCTGTGGGTAGGCGGCTTCGGGACAGTCGTAGGCAGCCCCAAGATCTCCTCAAGTGTTCTTGCTGGCTGTCTAGGCGTATTTGGTATATCGGGAAGAGGGTATGCAGGATTATTCGTAGGTGGAGACACCAGGGCGACCTGCAATGGCTTGTTTCGTCGGAACAGCATCATAAATGGGTATCCGGATGGAGTAATAATAAATGAGAGTACCAGAAGAATATTAAACACTTTTCAATAATTCAATCAACAGTATCAAACATCGGAGGTCGACTTGGAATGCCCTGTGGCTGGTTTGGCAAAGGCTGGAGTTGAGGAATGTGGCATGCCGCAACACGCAAGCGTGCAACCCCGAAGTTTCTATACTGATTTGATTCGAATATCTGTGGTATGCAGAACGCAGAAGCACTCGTAGTTCCCACCATGAAGTGGCTGATGGATCCGCAGTGGAAAGCTGTGGGTATCTAGAAAAAAAAAAGGAAAAGATATTGACGCGGCGTGAAAGCTAAAGCTGTCGTGCGATCGTATGTCGTGTTGTCGTCCCATATGCCTGAACGCCAATGAGCCCCGAGTAAAAAAAAACAGATCCATATCCGTGACAAAAGCCATATCCTAATATGCGCCAGCCCGCAATGGCAGGGAGCTTGTAATCAACCCGGAAGGCCTCCGCTAGCTCATCTGTCCCCAAACGCCAGAAATCTCAAGTCCCCGTAACTGTCAGATATCATCGAAGCCTATGGGTGCCTACGTTAGCAGTATCAACGTGGCTTATCAGTCCTCCTGAGCGGTTTCGATCTGGGCATACTCCAGCCAATGACCATCAGCAGCCTTCTTCCAGGTACGAATGCTGGCATCGTCTCCAGTCGATACAAGAAGATCCCCTATGACAAGGTCAGCTGTAGTTACTCATCATTTATTGTGTAGTGACCTACCCATTTGTGAAAATGTGACCCGCCAAACCGCTCCATGGTGGTTGGTAAGTTCGTCTGTCAAGGTGGGTACCTGTTCAATACGACCAGGGTGCTGACCGTACTCAAGGGGCGCATCGGGTGCCTTGGAAACGCCAGCCAATCCAGCTCCTATGCCAGACGGTGCGTTCTGCCGGGGAACTTGGCGCGGGGGAACGGCCTGCATAACAGAAGACGATGATGTCCCAGACGCTGGAGTCTTCTCGTCGGTCTTGGTGTGGAGTTCATAAATGCGAATAGCTCCATCTTTGCTAGCTGTAGCCAGGATGTCATAGCCGCGCATGGAGCCATTCGCCCAGGCCAGGTCCCGAATGATCTGACGGGCACCCTCGAGCTTTGCGACTTGGAAGAAGCGCTTAGCCTTGTCGGTGCGGAAAACGAGGACGTCCTTCATGGCAGCAACAGCGAGCGAGAGTGACTTGCGGTCCAAGCCAGCGGTGATGGCGGTCCAGCATGGCAGCTTCTCCTTGTGGAAGACGACCTTGAAGCCCACCTCTTCTTGACGCTCGGGAGGGTTGTTCTCAGACACCCAGCGCTCGGCCAAGATGGTCCACTCATGGAGATTGCTCTGGTCTTGAGGCTCGTAGACAGTTAGGTAGCCGTCACGGGTGATGAGTGCAAGCCAGGTCTCCTGCATGATGTTCTTAAAGTCCAGAGACATGAAGGGCGCATTGGTTAGTGAGGCAAGGTTGTAGAGTAGTTTGAAGCGGTTGCCTGACATGGCCACCTCAGTCACGTCCTCTTGCCAGAGCTTGCAGCGGCCGTCTTCGCCAATACTGCCGACGACCTCGCCCATAAAGGGGCCGTTCCACTTGGCCTAGCATCAGGTTAGCGACAGGACACAAAGGTGGCAAAAATCCATGTCGGCAACCGAAAGGGGGGCTTTGCGGCTGGCAACTAGACAACTTACATCGATAATCTCGGCATCGTGTGCCTTCCAGCTCTCGACAAGGGTCCAGGCATCGTCCTTCTTGTCCCAGACCTTGAGGCGATGGTCTGAACTCGCCGTGACCATGCGGTTGCCAAAGTAGTTGAAGTCGACGGCGAGCACGAGGTCCTGGTGGCCATGCGCAAACGTCGAGAAGCTGCGCTCTGCGGCCATGGTGGCGTAGGCACGGTGCGCGCACACAAACGCTACTTCGAGGTGGTCGGCAATGTGCTGCTCGACGCTGCCGGGGTTACCGTCGGCACAGGGCTCCTGAATCAGCGGCGAGATCAAGTCGACGCGCTCAATCTCATCCTCGACCTCAAAGGCGACGGCCAGGTTGAGATGCGATGGGCGAGGCCGCCGAGACCGTGCTTCCTCTCGGGTGGGGCTGAGCGACGACGAGTCGCTAACAGCCGCAGAGGGCAATTGCGACGGCGTCAATCGCTGGAGAAAGCCCGGGGTGGCCAGGTGGTTGTTCACGGCATTCAGCTCTGCCAGGAACGGGTCTGGCTTCACAAAGCGGCCGACCTGGGTGTTGTTTGCCATGTTGAAGTCGGCCAGCGTGAGCGGTTCTATCGTTTCGGGTTAGCAGGAGCAGGAAGAAGCCGTGCGGACCAGGCCAAAACAACACCTTGCAAGAAGTCCTACTCACCAACTCTGCGACGGCAGCTCTGCACGTCTCTATATGCCCGAGCACTTGAACGCTCGGCTTTCTGGTTATCGAAATAACCAAGTGAGGGTGTCTACCGCGGTCAGCTCCAATTTCCTTGCAAAGCGTCACGCAAGATCCGGCTCCAGGTTTAGAGACAAGGCGGGTTAGCAAGCAGCGAGGTGAAGACGTGGTCGATTCAGTCGTCGTGTAGCGAAGGAGAAAAGAGGAGGGCGGGCAACTGTTGTGATATCGTTGCCTGTGGATATTGTCGCGACAGCAAACGGCCTACGAGCAGCCACGTGCCAAGATCCGCCGTCACCTTGATTTTAAAACATCACCACGATCATTATGACGAGCGCACTGTCTTCGGCCGAGTCACTGTCACTTTCATCGTTATCGCTGGCCTGCGTTGGTGTGCTGGTCAATACGCTGCACGGTGATGGTGAGCCGCTCGTTGCGTCGATAGCCTTTAGCGGATTAGCATTCACATGCTGTTATGCCTTGATACGATGGCTTGGAGACGCATTCATGCGGCGGGGCTTCAAGGGGAAGGACCTCTGTAAACTCAAGCAGACTGAAATGTGAGTGTCAAGCTGTCGAAGACCATTGCAACAAACACTAACGAGGACAGCCCGGAAACCATGGGGGCTGTGTGCGCCATGGTCTACCTCTTTGTTGTTGTCTGCTTTATTCCATGGCCGTTCTACAAGGACATTGTCATTGCCACTTCAGGGGGCGGCAACCGGGATTCGATCAAAGAGATGGAACTGATCGAAACTGGAAGGCTACTGCACAGGTTTCCTCACAACAAGCTCGCGTCGTACTTGTCTGCTATTCTTTCTCTCCAGGCTATTGTACTGCTTGGTATTGGCGATGACATCTTCGACATAAGATGGCGACACAAGGTGCTCATCCCAGCCTTTGCTGTCATTCCCATGCTTGCGGTATACTTTGTCGACTTTGGCGTCACCCAGATGGTTGTCCCGCTGCCACTGAGACCTTACTTGGGCGAGCTTTTCGATCTTGGTAGGCACACCAGATGGTGCATAGCTGGATACATGTGCTAACACTAGTGTAGGCTGGCTGTACTATGTCTACATGGCACTCATGTCCATCTTTTCCTCAAACGGCATCAACATCCTGGCGGGCATCAACGGCATTGAAGTAGCCCAGTCAATAGTCATTGCAGTCCTGATTGCCGGCAACGACGTGCTCTACCTCTCCCCCTTTACGCCTTACCCGCATCCGGCCACCGACTCACATCTGTTCTCACTGTACTTCTTGCTACCGTTCATTGGCGTCTCTATGGCGCTCCTGATGCACAACTGGTATCCAGCCAAGGTGTTTGTTGGCGATACGTACTGCTACTTCGCAGGCATGGTCTTTGCCGTCGTCGCTATCCTTGGACACTTCAGCAAAACGCTAATGTTGCTTCTCGTGCCGCAAGCGTTCAACTTTGCCTACTCGGCACCTCAGATCTTTCACATTGTGCCCTGCCCCCGACATCGGCTTCCGCACTTCAATGCACGGACGGGCTTGCTAGAGCCGTCGCGCGTCGAATTCACCACACCACTGCGACGACCGATAGCGGCGACTCTCAAAGTGCTTCACCGGCTTCGGATGCTGCACGTTGAGATTGACGAGAAGGGCGAGGTTGTCTCATCAAGCAACTTTACGCTAATCAACTTGTGGCTGGTTTGGTTTGGGCCAATGCGGGAAGATCGGTTAACCATGGGCTTGTCGGCTCTGCAGTTCGCGGTTGGACTGCTTGGACTGTTTGTTCGGCATCGCATGGCGTTGCTTATCTTCACGGCAGACAATCTGTAGAGGCGTGGATGCGGCACATTGTCATGTAAACTAGCAAGGGTAGGATCTGATGTGCTCTGCAGTAACAATATACCTGTTGCTTTTGGCGAACAGTTGGCCGGAATGTGGCGGCAGCATATGGTCCGAGATGATACCGGCTACCAATATGGTGGCCTTGGTCTATCGCGAGCGCTGTAGAGACGTCGAATCGGAGCATAGTTGAAGTTGCTGACTGCAGGTGCTGGTGGGCGGGGGGGGCTTACAGAATGCGGGGCAGCAGCGACCTGGCACTTCCAACACGGGGCGCGTCGTCATCGGTGGCCGGAAAGCTCCTACGCGGCCTTAGCATCGACGCTGCAAGTACAAGACGCGTAACGTGATTACCTGCATAATGTATCGCCGTAACATGAGCTACGTATCAGCGACTGTAGTCCAGACTGAGGGGATGTACAGTAGTAGACCACTTTGCCCCGACAGCGGTGGCAACCGAGCCAGCCGGTCATCATTCGCGCGGTGATTGGCGGCTGTGCCCCTCTCGCTGCTGACTCCGAACATCGGCTTTCTTTTTGTGCCTCGTTCGAAGGCGAGCAGCGATTCCACACGTACCTCATATAAGCTGTCATCTGCCCTCTCCGATCGGCCCGTGGTTTTTTAAACACCCTCCTGCTCTTTTCCTCGCATCACTGCCTTTGCGTTGAGAATCTCGTACAGCCTGAATCTTGCATATTCATCATGCCGTCTGCCGTGAAACCCCCCCAGACCCTGTACGACAAGGTCTTTGAGGACCATATCGTTGAAGAGAAGAAAGATGGCACTATTCTGCTCTACATTGGTATGTGTTGTAGTGTGCGCTGCTCGCTTCGTGGATTAACAACTATGCAGACAGGCATCTTGTCCATGAAGTGACATCACCGGTAGGCAGACCCTCGCACTCCCCACCCTGCTTCCAAGCGCTGACAAAACCATAGCAAGCATTTGAAGGCCTCCGCAATGCTGGCCGCAGAGTACGAAGACCAGACTGCACTCTCGCCACCGTAGACCACGTATGTTGTACTTGCTGTACAAGTTCAGTCTCCTAACAGCAGCAGAACATTCCCACCGCATCCCGGAAAAACCTCACCACAACCGAGAAGTTTATCGAAGAGACCGACTCGCGGTTACAATGCATGACGCTCGAAGAGAACGTCAAGGCCTTCGACCTCACATACTTTGGCCTGGACGACAAGAGGCAAGGTATCGTGCACATTATCGGGCCCGAACAGGGCTTCACGCTGCCCGGCACGACCGTCGTATGCGGTGACAGCCATACATCGACACATGGAGCCTTTGGTGCGCTTGCATTCGGCATTGGAACGAGTGAAGTCGAGCACGTTCTCGCCACACAAACAATCATTACACAACGGAGTAAGAACATGAAGGTTCAGGTTGATGGCGAGCTGGGACCCGGTGTTGGCAGCAAGGACATCATCCTGCACGTAATCGGCAAGATTGGCACTGCTGGAGGCACTGGTGCCGTTATTGAATTCTGCGGCTCGGCTATCCGCGGCTTGAGCATGGAGGCGCGTATGTCGATATGCAACATGTCCATTGAGGGTGGTGCAAGAGCCGGTATGATCGCGCCCGACCAAATCACAATCGACTACCTCAAGGGGAAGCCCCTTGCACCCAAGGTCAACAGTCCGGAGTGGAAGAAAGCATGCAGCTACTGGCTGGGCCTGAAATCCGATGAGGGGGCCAAATACGACATCGAGGTCTTGATTGACGCAAAGGATATTGCGCCAACAGTCTCATGGGGTACCTCACCCCAAGACGTCATTCCAATCACCGGCGTAGTACCCGGACCTGATGACTTCCAAGATGAGGTCAAAAAGTCAGCGTGCGAGCGCGCGCTGAAGTACATGGGTCTTACTGCTGGCACACCGATGCAGGAGATCCCGTTAGACAAGATCTTTATTGGATCGTGTACAAACGCCCGGATCGAGGATCTGCGATCTGCTGCGTCAATCGTCGAGGGCAAGAAGGTTGCCTCCAACATCAAACGTGCCATGATTGTACCTGGCTCCGGTCTCGTCAAGAAACAGGCAGAAGCTGAAGGTCTCGACAAGATCTTCACCGAGGCCGGATTCGAATGGAGAGAAGCTGGATGCTCCATGTGCTTGGGCATGAACCCCGACATCCTATCCCCCGGTGAGCGATGTGCGTCAACCTCGAACCGCAACTTCGAAGGTCGACAGGGTGCTGGTGGCCGAACCCATCTGATGTCGCCTGCTATGGCTGCCGCTGCCGCCATTGTCGGAAACTTGGCCGATGTACGGAAACTCGCACCACAAACCCCAGGGCAAACCAAGGGCTCTCCGAAGATTGAGGTCGATGCGCAAATCGAGGCACCTGGCAGCGACGAGGACATGGAGAAGATCATGGACCTTCCAACCTCTGGAGCGCAACACACAGCCTCAAACACCAGCAGCACGGGAGGTGCCTCTGCTGGCATGCCAAAATTCGAAACCCTCCGCGGCTACGCTGCACCGATGGACATTGCAAACATCGACACTGACGCCATCATCCCTAAGCAATTCCTCAAGACAATCAAGCGTTCCGGCCTCGGCTCGGCCCTCTTCCACGCCTGGCGATACGAAGTCGGCAGCGACAAGGAAGACCCCACCTTCGTGCTGAATAAGGAGCCCTACCGCAACTCCAAGATCTTAGTATGCACAGGACCAAACTTTGGCTGCGGCTCAAGTCGTGAGCACGCGCCCTGGGCCCTCCTCGACTTTGGCATCAAATGCATCATCGCCCCCTCGTTTGGCGACATCTTTTTCAACAACACATTCAAAAACGGGATGCTGCCCATCCGCATCACCGACACAGCTACCCTCCAACGTATCGCCGACGAGGCGATTGCAGGAAAAGAAATCGAAGTCGATCTCCCCAACCAGGTCATCCGTTCCGCTGATGGCAGCGAGCTGGCCAAGTTCGATGTGGAGGAGTTTAGGAAACACTGCCTTGTTAATGGACTTGATGACATCGGCCTGACCATGGCAAATGTCGATAAGATTGAGAAGCATGAGCAGAAGCGCACGGCAGTTTGGCCTTGGCTCGATGGCAGTGGCTACTTGAAGAGGCATGGTAGAGGTCCGGTCAAGGTGCAGGCGCAGCCGGTGCCCAAGACGAACCGGGGAGAGGAGATTCAAGAGCCATTGGAGTGGTAGCTGCTGTGTGTTTCTCTTGTTGTTGGGCTTGCTTGGGATCTACAGAGCGGATTACTCTGGGGTTTGGATTCGGCGTTCTCCCTGTTGAACAAAAATTTATGTGTAATGAAATCAAGTTTGGATGCTCTGAGAACTTGCGTGCTGAGCTTTTTTTTGGTGATTGTATTACGTGTCTCTACTTGCAGTTTCTATCACCTTTTACGGGGAAAAAACATAACTCGCTTTGTTGCTGCTTTTTCTTCAAGGCATGCCGCAGCATGCATGTCGTCTGTGCATGATGCCCTCCCAACGCCGAACCATGGTAATCTCCTCTGAAAATCTCATACTATCAATACACATTCTCAACCACGTCTATCTGCCTTGCTGTCCTGCAAGTCCCGGTCCGTCTCTCGTCCAGCCCCCCTTGCGCATACCCTCTTCAATTCTTCCCCAAATCCTCTCCACAACTTCACGATCCCTCCATCGGCCCTTTTCGCTCCCCGTCCACTTGTCCACGCCAACAGGCAGCACACCCCTACCCAATTGCTTGACCGTCTCTGGCGGCTCTTCTGAACTCCATCCTACAAAGATGCCGGGATAGTTTGCAAACAGCTCGGCAGGCTGCGTGTACTTGTAACTCTTAAACTGCCAGAGCTGGCCGGTGGTGAAGATGGCTACTACACGCGACCAATACGTAGGCTTGAAGCTTGCGGTGGAGTCGACGAGGATGAAGGTCAGGGGTTGTGAGGAGATGGATGGGAGCAGACGCTGGATTTGTATCATGTTTGCCGACGCCGATGTCGATGAGGAATCGGTCGTGTTTGGGGGGACAAAGACACCGTCTGAAAGGAACGTCTTTGCGTTTGAGGTACGGAGGAGGGAGGAGGCCGAGGGAGAGAGGAGGATAATGGGCTGGAGCCGTTTCTGGGGGCGCTTTTGGAGGTTTGCGACAAGGGCGGGTTGGGGCGCGGGCAGTTTGGCGTCGGGACGGGTGCGGAGGAAGGTGGCAGCGACGTTCCGGTAGGGGGAGAAATCCTAGTTTGTCTGTTAGCCATGTGGATTTGGGGCTGTTAAATTAGGGGGTTTGGGATACGCACAACGTTCTTTGTGCCTCTCAACACACTGTTGTGGTCGCCCATCTTCCTCTCTCCATCATAGATTTGCAGTAACCGCGCATCTACCATATTGCCTGCAGCTCCTACCTTGATGCCCCGTCCCCCATCGACGGGAACACCCTTTCCGCCCGCAATGGCCGCAGCATCTCCCGCTGCTGCACTCAGTGCGCCGCCATCTATAGCAGCGATACTGTCACTGCTCTCCGTCTCCCCACTCAACCAAGCAATCAGCTCAATCTTCTGGGCAAACGTGAGGTTCTGCACACTGCCGCCCGCCCCGCTCGGCAGCTCCTCATTGAGCGTCTGCACGGCAGCAAAATAGTCGGTGACACTCGCGTCCTTGTTCAGCCAGGCAAAGTAGCAGCTGCGCAAGTCGACCGCCTTTCCATCTGGCGCAAACCGCGTGGGCGTGCTCAGGGCAAACGTCCTGTGGTCGCCTGAATCCGTGTTGAATGACACATGTGTGGCAAGCGCGAGGTCGGCAACCGTGTCGGCGGGTGTGGGTTCGGCGCTCGTGGTGAGTATAGGCGATGCGCTGGCTTTGATGCTCAGCCGGAGGTTGTAGAGCGCGTCTGCGGCTTCGGCTTCTGTTGCGGCCATTGTGGCGGTCTGAGGGCGCGTAGTGCGCGTGCGAGCTAGATGTACGGAAACTGCTGGCTTTGGTCGAGGCCTTGCTTTGGTGATGGCTGTTATAGCTGGCAAGTCGCGACGAACAATGCGAGCACTTTTGGGGAAGGATGCCAGCCTTTCTCTAATTGGGTTTAGTGCCTGTATCGGGAACTGGGGACTGCTGCAGGCCGTCCTTCCTTCACCCCAACACTCATTGAACTTCTTATCGTTATCGCGCTCGATTAGCAACCCCACTAACGTCCATGGTGACTCAATCAGCACAACCCATATAAACATGCGACATTGACAAGACCCTCAATGTAGCAATCAACAACCTCCATGGCGCTGCAAGACCTTGTTTCTGGCGTCATAGCCGCTCACCCCATCATAGCATTGGTCCTTGCACCTCTTTTGCTTCTGTTGATTCGTTCCGTGTACCGCGTTCATCTCCATCCACTTGCACACGTCCCCGGTCCTCTACTTCCCAAGCTTACGTCCCTTTGGCTGCATTGGCATGCCTACATCGGTAATGAGGCCAGTGCCGTCCACAAGCTGCACCAGCAATATGGTCCATTCGTCCGTGTTTCGCCTCAGGAAGTCGACATTAGCGATGCCGATGCCATACACGCCATCTATGTCTCAAAAGGAGGGTTTCCAAAGGCGGAATGCTATGCCAACTTCGACATCGACGGACACAAGACCATCTTCTCGACGACCGATGCAGACTACCGAAGCCCGAGAGCAAAGGCCGTAGTACCGCTTTTCTCTACCAAGGCTCTAAGGGAGAATGAGGCTGCAATCTGGGGCTGCGTTGATCGTATGGTAGATCGACTACAGCAAGAAGCATTGATGAGGAAGCCAGTGAATGTGCTGAATCTAACGCGGAGTCTGGCAGTCGACGCAGTCTCTACGCATCTGTTTCGAGAAAATTACGACGGAGTCAGCGAACGCGGCCCAGTGCTTAGTGTCAGTGCATTCGTGGATGCTTTTGTCGCTGTCGGACGGTTCTTCTACCTACCAAACACTGCTTTTGTATGGTTGGAATGGGCAGTCACGAAATGGGCACCCGATCAAGCAACCGACGACAGCATGTCACTGGTGGACAAGTTTGTTGCCACCCTAGTTGCAAACACGACAGCCAAATCAACCACATATCCGGGACGTCTTCTGGCCGTAGGACTCAGCGACTCGGAGATCAAGGCGCAATGCAAGGATCTCATCTTTGCAGGAACGGACTCGACAGGCATGAACTTGGCCACCATCATGCGATGTTTAGCTTTGCACCCTGAGAAGTACCAGAGATTGAAAGAAGAGGTTCGTGACAACGACACGCTTGAAGCTAATGCACTGGACACGCAAGCTTTACCCTATCTCAATGCAGTCGTGAAAGAGGGTCTCCGGATTAGCATGGCCAACCCTACGCGCTTACCTCACGCTGTTCCTGCAGGAGGTTGGACTTTCAAGGACATCTACTTCCCCGCTGGCACTATTGTCGGTTGCTCCGCATACGAACTGCATTTCAACCCCACAGTCTTCCCCAAGCCCGAAAGTTTCATTCCCGAGAGATGGCTAAACACCACTGAAGCAATGTCAAGATACTGGTTTGCGTTTGGTGCCGGCAGTCGTGCATGCATTGCTAGGAATCTGGCTACTATGGAACTGCAATTTGCAACCGAGAGACTAGCGCGGAGGGAAGCATTGGATGGTGCGACAGCGGTTCAGAGCAACGTGGAAATCTATGAATGGTTCAATAGCAAGGTCAAGGGAGAGAAGATTGAACTAATCTGGTGTTAGGCTTTAGAACGCTCGGCAGCCCGATGCCCAAAAGAACCCTGGACCAGGACGTACTTGCAGAGAAGTCGTTCAAGTCTAGTTTATAATCAGAATCTATTTTCTCTTGGCCCAGACCCTACGTTTTCAGTCCTTGTATCAATACCCTTTTGAGCCACCGCGCATGTATCATTCAAGTGAATCGCTGCAGCAATATGTTGTACTCGTCAGCCATTTTTTAACCACGCCTAACACCCGAGAAGAGAGTGAACACCGACTGAGGTGAATATAAGACGCGACTGCGACTGTGTTGCATCAAATTAAATTGAATTCACCCGTGGACCCTTTTTTCGACAATTCTCACACAGATAAAAATAAGCCCCACTCTGTATGATCATCACTTTGTTCCACTACATAGCCTGCAGAACCGATAACACTGGTATCAAATACGAAAAGCTCAACTTCAGTGAACCACGAAATCTGCCGACCTATCTGCCAGAGACAAATCCTTCGACGTTGATGGCCTCTTTACATCGGACCCTGAGCTTCCTTCAGAAGTATGTACGGGGGTACATCCAGAAGAAGTCATTCCCTTTCATGCAGCTCCCACCCGAGCTTCGCAATAGTATCTACGAATTCGCTATCGGCGTTCGAAAGGAGCCAGTCACGCTTGTGAGACAGCGCCATACAATCAAGCGCTGCAGACAGCCCCGCGGTGCCCTTGCTTTGTCACAAGTCTGCAAGCAAGTCCGCCTAGAGCTCCGACGCCTCTACATGCGTGATGCTCGAATTGCCGTGGAACTCTACGACATGGCGTTCTTCCTAACCACATGGTTTCCTGATCACAAGCCTATCATGGAAATTCCAGCGCCGATCAACATCCTCCTCTGGATCACTGCGGAAGATGTCTCCGCGAATCGCACCGTTGAGATGCGACACTTCTTCCTAACTTTGGTCCGTAACCCGGCACCGGTTTGGTGGTGTGAGAGGCAGTACTTCAAGTGGCATTCGGAGCTGTACCGGGAACCACTGATCTATAGAAAGATAAACCGACTGGGACGACTCCTCGAGTCCGCTGACCTCGTGTCCGATGAACTTCTCCAAGACATCCAGAGCGGTTTCATCTCAAACATTAACTTCACGACAAACCGCGACGGAACCTTTAACTGGCTGCTTACTGTCACAAAGGAGGGTGCGACGAGGGGGGATTCTCTTACCGAGCTGGAATGCAAGAAATTGGAGCAGTACTGTCAACATCTAGGTCACCGTCCAGACACGTACATCTCGTTGCAAGTTAAAGATGAGACCGGCAAACAGGTGCAGCTGTTCCGAGGTTGGAGTGACTGATGTCAGGCCGTGTATGCGGTTTCCGATGGATATGCGCCCCTGAACTTAAGATTGGGGAGGGGGGATAGAGGATGTGTTTATTGGGAAAGAGGCCGCGAAGCAGGATAAAGCGTGACTGATACGAAGCCCGGGTTGTCATATAACAAATTCAACACGAGTGGCGCATCTCTGATACTTTGTCAAAAGGGAAGGTCTTTGTTGACTTTGCTACGCCATCTCGGATTCGGCGTTTATCCTTAATATCCTCTTTCATGGTTCTACGAGGCGTTCAGGCGAGGTTTGACGATAATGTTTCGAAGACTACTGCAAGCTAAATATTTTCTTTGCTTACATCGATATTCGCAAGTATGGGAAACAGATAATCGGGACATGTGTGGTCGATTAGGCTAGGCAGATTCCAATTCCAATCTGGTTCTTTCTTCAGGCGATCAACACCCATTGTTTGAATGTGATTCATTGTTCCCAAGTCTACAACTCTAGCCACTGGCATGATACACAACATGATCCTTCCCCTGTATATTTGTTAGAAATACATCTACCATGCGCAATTCTGCGACACCGTCTAAAATGCACTGGCCATACGCCGATGGAATGTCAAAGTCCAGCATCGACTGGCAAATATACGCATTGTCCGGCTTCGACACGATGTCAAACTTCGAAACGAAATTGGAGTTCGACATAAAATCAGACTTTGACGTGGAATCGAAAGCCGAAGTGGAAACGCTACAGGAATGGAAGCCGCAGGAGAAGGAGCTGTTGATCATGATAAGTTTGAGCTTTATATCGTTGATGATAGCGCTGGATGCTACGATCTTGGTTGCGGTGTTACCGGTGAGTTTCGGATGATTTACACTGGCTGGACAGGAAAAAAGACATGCTAATCCTATGTGCAGGTCATTGCGCATGAGCTGCATGGCACTTCTGCTGATGCCTTCTGGGCTGGGACGTCGTATCTTCTTACCTCGGCCATCTTCCAGCCCGTTATTGCGTCACTGTCTGCTCTTTTTGGTAGACAACAGCTGCTTATCATATCATTAACTTTTTTCACCGTCGGTACGTGAACCACTTATGTCATGCTGAAGCTGTCCCGCTTACCGACTAATCATGTCGAATCTCAGGAACGATATTTTGCTCTGCCGCAATGAATTTTACCGTACTGCTCACTGGACGATGTCTTCAGGGAATCGGTGGAGGCGGCATCATAACGCTTACCCAGGTTATATTCTGTGACATCGTTCCACTGAGATTGCGTCCAAAGTACTTCGCCATGGTTCTTGGAGCTTGGAGTTTAGGAAGCATCGTCGGTCCTGTCGTTGGTGGCCTGCTGGTCGACAACGTATCGTGGCGGTATTGCTTCCACATCAACTACCCATTTTGCGGTGCCGGCTTTGTTGTCGCGATCTTGGTCGTGCGCCTTGATGCAGTGGCAAAGCTTACGTGCTCGCAGAAGCTCAAGCACATGGACTGGATTGGCGCAGGTCTTTTTATTGGCAGCATGACTAGCTTTCTGGTGGGCATTTCCTCGGGTGGTGTCCTTTATCCTTGGCAATCAGCAGAGACACTCTCTCTAATCATCGTAGGTATCTCCGGACTGATCGTGTTCTTCGGGTGGGAGATTTATAAGAAAGAGAACACATTATTACCAATGTCCATTCTTAGCAACATGAGCGCCATCGCAGCCTTTTACGGTGCCATGATAAACGGCTTGCTTGTAAGTTTTTCGACTTACCCAACAATCTCACTAACTACAATAGCTCTTCACTGTATTATATTACTGGCCCTTCCACGATATGAGTATCAAAGGACGCACCCCCACTCAAGCAGGTATCAACATATTGCCTGCCGTACTTTTCACAGTTCCCGGCGCCATCGTCGTGTCAATCCTAACGTCTCGTCTCGGACGCTTTCGATGGGCGATGTGGAGCGGCTGGACAATTACCACAGTCGCATGTGGACTGCAATTGATACTCGAGAAGAGTTCTATACCAGTAGTCACCTCAGTAATTCGCGCTGTCTTCGGTCTCGGCATGGGCATGGCACTCACGAGCCTCAACGTCGGAACGCAAGCCATGTCAAGAGCGGAAGACGCAGCAATGACAGCGAGTATGTATGGTTTCCTCCGAAGTCTCGGAATGCCACTCGGTGTCGCTGTAAGTTTTTACTCCCGTTCCATTTTCGTATTGATTGGAAGCTGACTCTGTGCCAGCTTGCAGGAACAATCTTCACAAACTCCATGTCTGGCAAGCTTTCGGAGCTGGGCTTACCTACGAGTATCGCGCACGAATCCGAAAGCTATGTCTTCGTCTTACGCACCATTGCGGATTCTCCGCAGAAAAGTGCAATTCTGGAGTCGTATAAGAAAGGCTTCGAGTCGGTTTATATCATGCTTACCGCTGTTTCGATGAGTGCGTTGGTTGCCAGTTTTGTTATTAAGAGGTTTAGTATGGATAAGACGCTTCTCGCGCAGTATTCCGCGAGATGAGAGGCGATGGATATGAGTTTATGCATAGATTGCGTGTGCGGAAGGAAACGTTGTTCATTCACTACATCTCTGCTCGGCGCATACGTGGGATTCTTTTCGGGTCTGTAGCGAAGAATGTATAAGTATGTACACGCAGGGGACCATTTTTTCCAATTGCCAAAGAAGATGCCCTTGGGCTCCATCCAGTGGACATAAGAAATAGCTCATGCTATGTTTAGAAAGAACGCTTCTCAAAGAACCAAGTACAGCGACGAGAGAATTCTGAAGATAGTATTGATTCTGGCTTGTACCGTCAACCGCAACAATAACAGGAAAGATCCTGCCTAATGTATTTCCATACCGGATGAAGCCATAGCTATCATTCTAGTTGTTCGTTAAGCAGTAAGTCACACGAAGCGTTCGGGTCTTCAGAAGCAATATTACAATGATCATATGTTCAGGGTTATGCTCAATGCGAAACGCAAGTCAATCACGTATCTCTTCCTTCTGAAGAGATGAGAAGGGAGATTATCAGGTGAATAAAAACAAAAGGATCGAATAGAAATTATTGATAAGATGAGACAATAAGCGTCGAAGTAAGAAAGTAAAGTACTTGTAATTGTGAGCTTATTGCTTGTCCTTTTTATTAAGCTGTCTTCTCTAAAGTATCTTTCAATGAAATTTTTGCAGTGTTGATGAACCGAAGCCTATCTTTTATTCGTATCAACTTGACAGAACAACAGTTGGTGTTAAATACGAGGAAAAAATCGAAATAAATGTCCAATCTTGTTGTTTGTTTACCTATAACTATAAGAGTGCTTAAGATGATTCAGACATGTTCTCTTCGGTCCATTAACCTATATAGTACCCAGGCAAAGTCTAATGGGCAGACTTGACATTAGTACAACACAGTGACAGTGGAGTAAACGTGCAACAGCAGAACTAGCATGCCTGAAGTATCCCACCCTAACATATCCTCTCCAATCTCCAGTATATTCCAAAGGTGTCCCCAAGACGAGAATGATGATGAGAACGGTTACAGCAATGATCATGACAGGTAGGCTGGTGGTGACGGAGATTTGCCTGATGGATGTACGAAAGCTCATCCGACAAGGCGCTTTGATGAACACCGTCATGAGCCCCGAGGTCGACGTCAACATCATGGTGGGAGTGTCTCCCTACCGTAGATGTGTTGGTGACGCTCTTCATCTCAGCCCTCGATCTCGGTCTTGGTCTCTATCTACGGCTTCACCTCCATCTCAGTCCATCGAATAAAGTTAGTTCTCACTCCTGTGGCGGCCATTCACGTTTCGTTCTTGCAAAATATGCTAGCACTCTTACATAACGCATTGCACTGCCGACTTGAAAAGAGAAGTGGATACTCTAGAGCGTGGGCTTTTACGTCAACACCACGGCATCAGCGAGTGTGCGGGCACCGGCGAGCTTGCCCTTCTCATCTCCACATAGAGAGTCATATCTACGACGGCAGTGATGGAATAATCCAACATACTCCTCGCTTATCCTCGTCGTACTGTAACGCTGCCCCAGTCCTTAGCCTTCTCATGTGTCACATGTCATCGGGAAACAAAGACGACCCAAACCTAATCGCTACCATTACTCCAATATCTCTAGCTTCCAGCCCTGTGAGAAAATATACACGGGGCTTACAGATTCAGCGTCCGCACCGTTATCGTTGCATCATTGCGGTCGCCTACAGTATCCTGTTCGGGCTGGTGCAACTATTTGCCACCAAACCTTCCACTTCCTCTGCCAAGCAATCCTCCGAGTAGACCACAAAGCCGCTGCAAATTTGCACGTTACGCTAGTGCCCGCGAGGCCAGGCCTTGTTACGCGAATCGCGTTACTACTGGTGCCTAACTCCTAGCGGGTCGACGCGAACATTACACTGGAGATGGTTGCGCTAATGAAGCGGTAACAGAAGTTTCAGGTGGACAGGAAAGAGTTCGGAATTATGGAACAATGAAATAGAGCTACTCTGTAATCGAGTTTGGTGTTCAAGTGTGTACAGACTCTACATCTACAATATACATCATCCAAATTGATGCGCTCACCCGGAGTCGGACGTACAAGTAGAATAAAGTCATGCCCATGAAATGAAGAGACATATACATATCTGGCGAAGAGAAGAAGAGGAAAAGTGAAGAGAAAGAATAGGCTTTATATACATCTTCACCAGCCCTTACACACGGCATAGCTTTCCATTCTCATTGGGCAGTCCATCCACACTCTCCACCTTCCATCTCTCTGAACCTACACCGGTAGAGGCAAAGAAGACATCATATGGATCAAGCTTGGCCTTCAATTCTAGCAACTTAGGGTACTTGGTACCATAGAATGCGTCGCCAAAGTTCGGCTCGAGACGATCTGCCTCGGCAAGGTAGGATCCAGCACCGGGGCTGATGTCCCTCCAGGCCTGCATGTCACCTGCCTGGAACTCCCTGCGAATTCTCATGGCTTCTTCAGCAGTGCTGTTGATTGGCCAACGCACTGACTGCATGCTGAGCGAGATCATAGGACGCCAATGTGAGTTGACAGCGTTGTCCGTGTTGAAGGGGTCTTTTGCCTGCATGTTGAAGTGCACTTGTACGCGGTTGTTCTCGCTCGACGCGCGGATGTGCTCGTACACCTCCTGGCGCTTTTCAGCCGTCTCGAAGTTCGCGCGGGGGAAGAGACGCGACCCAGTTGCGTAATTAACCTTCTGGACTAGTTCAAGCGGGAAGGAAGATTTCCAGGCATCGTAAAAATTGTCAAAGTGGGTGATGTTGGGATCGAACTTGATGCCCAAATCGTTGAGTTTGTTGAACCACGGCTGCAAGAGAGCGGTGGCCTCCGCCTTGGACTTGCCGGGTGCGAGGAAGGGAGAAAAGGCAAAAGCAAAGGTGCCGTTCTTGGGGATGAGGGTCCAGTATGTGTATGTACCTGCGTCTGCGTTGTCGATCCATGAGTCGACGTAGGCGCGCATGGCAGCCCAGAATGTCTCGTTACCAGTATCTTGAGAGGAGAATCCAAATCGAGAGGTAGTGACTTCCAGATCAGGATGCGCCTTCACAGTGACCGAGGTGACGACACCGAATGTGCTACCACCTCCGCCGCGAAGGGCCCAGAAGAGATCGGTGTTGGAAGTAGAGTTGGCGACGACAAACTCGCCATCAGCCCTGACGACTTCCATAGAGAGAACACTATCAGCGCCTGTGCCGTAGAGTCCAGTCAAAGGCGAGTGGCCTCCACCCTGGATGTAACCGCCCATGACTCCGACTGTCTCGCCTTCACCACCAACGACGACTCTGCCCTTCTCGGCAGCAGCCTTGTAGATCTCAAAGGCCTGCACACCGACACCGTTTTTGAACGCAGGGCCGGAGTAGTTGAGCTTCTCGTCGACGTACTCCTCAATGTACTCGATATTTTTCATGTTATGCGTCCAGATGCTGAGGGCGTCTTTGCCACCGCTCTTGCCGAGAAAGTCATGGCCAGTGTTCTTGATGACAAGTCTGACACCAGTGTTCCTTGCAAAGTTCACAGCGAGCTGGACATGCTTGGGCTCGGTAGCATTGACAACGTACATTGGGTATCCACCGCGAGTGCACCCGTGCGAGTCGAAGAGCATCGGTGGTGTGCAGGTCATGCCCTGTGCGACTGGAGACATCATCTCGATGGGGTCAACCATGTGAAGATAACTCCTCTGCCATGCTGCCAGAGTGTACTCTGAGCATTTTGCTGCGTCATAGTCGGTGCCAGGATAGCAAACCGCAGCCAGGGGAGTAGGTGCGTTAAGGACGCGGTCGCCAGTCAGTTGGTTAAGTTTGGACCAGGCCTCGTCGGATGGCCATTCAGGATCGTCTGGGTACACCTTACATCTCGATGTCGAGTTGTGTGGTGCGGTGATGCCTGCTGAGCAAGGGAGGAAAAGTGATTTGACTGCTGAAGGGACGTCTTGTAGGTCGGTGTCTACGTTGAGGATGCCAGTATTAAGTTTGGCTGACAACAGGGGGGAGGCAGTCGTTGAAGCCGCAGCCAAAGCAGTGAGCCATAAGGCCATGGATGCCATATTGACAAGGTCGTCGATTTAGATCAACGATTCAGAGTATGCCCGAGTGACCGTCTTCTGGTACTCGATCGTCTCTGATTCAACGATTGTAGATCTGTACACCTGTCAGAAACGCTGCTTGTCTCACGGGAAAGTTTCGCTACCTACCTGTCCCTTGGAGCCTGGGGGTGTTGACGTACTACGGACCGTTGCGCTCTGAGACGAGAAACGAAGGGACTGACATAGTATCCCTCTTACGAAATGACTCGGTGGGCCAGAAAACGCTTAAAATGCCGTTCTTGGCAGGATGAGAACTAATGTTGCTGCCCTGAATGTGATTGCTGATCTTGCACAGAAACATCTCATTATCAGCTGTTCGAGCCGGGATCGGGAACATGGGATTGCGTTGGTAATGTCTTTCTCCACCCGAACCACCCCGCACGGTTGGTTCCATGTGGACGGCAGTAATTGCAACAAACATTCACTAAGCCTTGCGCAGACGATGCATGAGACAAGCAATGGTAATTGACAGTCTGCGATGCACCACCCGCGGCTTTCAGAAGTTGGGTACACACGGCCCAAGAAAAGGAGATTGATGGCGCCTAGGCTCCGTCCGTCGAGCCGGCAGTCCTGTGGCCCAGAGCCTGCATTCTGGTCGACGGTCCTGGCTTGTGGTAGTTCGCAGTAGTCTGAGGTAGTGTGGATTCGAGGGGTAGCGCGGTCGGGGGGTAGCGAGAGAGTTTTGATCGTCGACCCCCAACGGGAACCTGCCAAGCGAATCTACCACGGGTACTTGCGCGCCTCATGCGTCTCCGCGCAAAAAGAAATGTTTGATCACACCATGACCAACCAGAATATGCTATTAATTACCCTGCCGTCTCATCCCTTATCCCGCATCCCGGATTGAGTTGACACTACGGAGGTTTGCCCACGCGACCCGGACAATATCTCTTAGCATCACGGCAATGCTCCTGGAAGCCGAAAGCCACACAGCAGACTTCCAGAGTCCAGAGTCCATCGCCCAACGCCACCTTCCTGCGATCCACATGGTTTCTTGCATCAGCCATGCGCAGCCCGAGAACTTGACTCGCAAAGACAATGTTTCAAAGCAGCAGCCCAACCACCCATGCCTTTCCTCCCGTTATCCAGAACTTCGGCGAGCCAATAGGCACCACCTCGGCATGTGTGGCTCGTGTTGAGAAACTTACTCGAGCTGTCAACCCATATTCGGACCGTGGGCAGCCTCTTCCAGTGCCATGAGACAGTCTAGCACTCCTTATGGCAATCTAGGAGCCGATCAGACAGGCGGAAGTCTTCCACCGCAGTCCCGGGCACGGCCTGCATGATGGAAAGCGGACATCGCCTTGATTTCGTACACTGCCCCCGGTGCCTTGCAGGTTTTCGTCCTGGGGACGTTAGCAGTCTGGTTGGACTGGCGTCGTTGCCCACCTCGCCGGCCAGATGTATATGATTACGTCCTTCTTGGCCACCAAGCTATTTGCATCCAAGGGTGTATGCGGGCGGCTCCTCGCGTGTGCTCAGACAACAACGATTTAGCACAAGAGGCTTGAAGTTCTTCAGAGGTGGCAAGGTTACTTTCGTTTGTTTTTGCGGTCACGTTCATATTCTTCGTCATATACCCCAGATCGTCATCGATTTGCACTGTCACTCCCAGGTCGTGTCTCGGATGCCCTCGCTCTCGTCGTGGACCCACGATCTTCATTTCGCCTTCACATCCGGCTCCGCGGCCACTGAACAGGCCAGTTCTCTCTACCGCCGACTACTCAACATCGACAGCCACCGCCAGTTTTCATCGCCGAACGTCCACGGCGAAGGCCGTGGGGTACAATGGTCGAAAGCCGGCAACACGAGTGTCTTGCGATCATCTGCGCCTTCACAGTCATCGCGTCCGCTACAGTCTTCCTTAGGATCTGGTCACGGTACCTAGGGCGCAACTTTTGCTGGGACGACCACATCATCCTCGTCGCATCTGTAATATTCATAGCAGACGCTGTATCAACATGGGTATACGTTTTACTAAGTGGCACTGGCTATCACATCTATGATCTGCCCAAGACGTCCATCCCGTCGCAACTTGTTGCCTTGAGGTGGAACTTTGCAGTGCAAATGATGTACCATCCTCGTACGTGTTTTCTTGTGGGCCACTTGCGACAACCGCTGACCTCTGATGAACACATTTAGTTATGGGATTGATCAGAGCCTCGATTATCATGTTTCTGTTCCGGATGAAGGACACTCGTCGGCGCATCAAATACCCCTTGCATGCCGTGTTTTGGCTTAATGTCTGCTATTCCGTTGGAGCAGCTATCGCTACCCTCTTCCAATGCAGCCCGGCTTCATATGCCTGGTCTCGGCCTGCCATGGATAAGATTGGTGCTGATGGAAAAGTTATACCAGGTGGAACATGCATCGACGCTCGCACATTCGTACTCACATCGTGCGCACTCTCCATCTTCATGGACATTGTCATCATTCCAATCCCGTCAATTATGGTGTGGAATCTCCAGATGCACCGACGCACAAAAATCCTCGTCGTCGGTGTCATGAGCTTGGGATGGATTGCCACTGGTGTTTCAGTCGGTCGATTCATAGTCTACTACTACCGCTTTGCGCCCACGAACAAGGACCGCACATGGAACATTGGCATCGCTATCAGCATTGCCGAGCCTGCCGTTCATATTATGACGGCATGTGCGCCTGCGACGAAACGTCTTTTCCGATACTTGTTCCCACAATATGGCACCGGTCGGTTTACCTCATACTACGAAGACCGCACAGCGACATCGAACCGACCCACCAAATTTGGATCACGAGGATCTAGGGTATTCAACTTTAGACTATCAGACAACAATGGTGACAGTGATAACATCATGGAACTGGGAGGCGCACCAAAGACTGATCCACTCCCACGCGAGACGGCCAGCGAAAGCGGGTACGACTTGAAGGCAAAGGAGAGTTTTGATTCAAAAGACATAAACGAAACCGCAGGAGAAGGTACGCCTGGTAAGAGGTCTCGCTCAAAGACTGCGTGTACTGAAGTAAGTGAAGCTGTGGAAGCTGAGCCCAAGCATTGCCTGGGGCGGGCTCAGTGACAGCACTGAGCTGCCTTTATGAGAGATGATAGCGCTTGATACTTGGCGAAATTTCGCGTTTCCTTGAAATATACATGATACCATGGGCTCGACCGCCAGAAACACCTCATTGACTTATGCACATCATGATATACGAGTGATAAGAGATTGTGTGTCCGAAACGTGCCGCCTAGGGAATAGGGTGTATCGCGCAGGCACGTGAATGAGGGGCCAGCGCGTCGTAAGAGGCGCTATCGCCAGTTTGGGAGAACCCTGGTTTACCGAACGCTCGTGTAAACGCGGCAACACAACAAACACAGCAACGACAACAGCGCATGCAGCCACCATGAGGATCATAGAATTGGTGATAGATGTAGGTCTTCTATCCGGGGGATGCAACGGCGTCTAACGTGCTCCTAGGGCTACAAGTCGTACGCTGTACGTACGGTCATCTCCGGCTGGTATGTTTACCTACCATGCGAACAGGTGAATACGCCTCACATGAAATAGGGACGAGAGCTTCAACTCAATCACGGGACTCAACGGATCTGGAAAGTCCAACATCCTCGATTCAATATGTTTTGTACTTGGAATCAATAATTTGAGTGTTGTACGAGCGCAGAACTTGCAGGTAGGGTATAAGCGTTGACTGGCATTTACCGAGTATTGACACAATTCAGGATCTCATCTACAAACGTGGCCAAGCGGGCGTCACGAAAGCGAGCGTAACCATTGTATTCGACAACCGCGACAAGACGAAGAGCCCAGTCGGCTTCGAGGAGCATGCGCAGATATCGGTAACAAGGCAGATCGTGCTGGGCGGAGCGAGCAAATACCTCATCAATGGACACCGTGCGCAGCAACAGAGCATACAGAATCTTTTCCAGTCTGTGCAGCTCAATATCAACAACCCCAATTTCATGATTGCCCAGGGAAAGGTTATGCAGGTGCTGAACATGAAGGCCAAAGAGATTCTGGCTATGCTCGAGGAAGCCGCAGGAACGCGCATGTTTGAGGACAGGCGAGACAAGGCATACAAAACTATGGCGAAGAAAGAGATGAAGGTGCAGGAGATCACAGAGCTGCTACGTGACGAAATCGACCCAAAGCTCGAGAAACTGCGGACTGAGAAGCGTGCATTCCTGGAATTTCAGCAAACGCAAAGCGAACTCGAGCGCCTCACCAAGTTAGTGGTTGCATATGACTACATACGATACAATGAGAGGCTACAGCAATCCGCAGAGGATCTGGAGGCGAAGAAGCAGAGGGCCAGGGATCTTGAAGAGTCATCTGTGCGCATGAAGAAGGAGATTGAGAATCTCCAGGAAGACATCAAACAGACCAAGGCGACCCGAGAGAAAGAACTCCGTAAGGGTGGCAAATTCCAAGCACTCGAAGAGGAGGTCAAGATGCATTCGCACGAGATCGTCCGTCTAACGACTGTGCTCGACCTCAAGAAGACCAATATGGAGGAGGAGGCTGACCGTGAGAAGGGAATTGTGAAGAGCGTAAAGGAGCTAGAGAAGCAACTCCAGGAGAAGAGGAAGACTTACGAGAAATTGCAAGAGAAGTACCAAACTGCCCACGCTGAACTAGCAAAGCAAACAGAAGAAGTGGAGAAGAAGGAAGAGCTTCTTCAGACCCTGCAAACCGGTGTAGCGTCGAAAGAAGGTCAGGAAGGTGGTTACCAGGGCCAATTGCAAGACGCCAGGAACCGCGCGAGCGCAGCCGCCACCGAACAGGAACAGAGCAAGCTGAGAATATCACATCTTGAAAAGCAAATCAAAGAGGATGAACCAAAGGCAAAGAAGGCAAAGGAACAAAATTCTGGCCTACTCAAGGACCTCGAAGCGTTGAAGTCACAGGCCGAGAAGCTGGAGGCAGACCTAGCAAAGCTAGGCTATAACGAAGGCCAAGAAGCGGACATGTATCAGCAAGAGTCGCACTTGCAGGCCCGCATTCGCGAACTTAGACAACAAGCCGACGGGATGAGGCGACAGGTCGCAAACATCGACTTCAGCTATAGCGATCCAACGCCAAACTTTGATAGATCCCGTGTGAAAGGTCTAGTTGCTCAACTGTTCACTCTCGAGAAAGAGCACACACGTGCAGGCACAGCTCTTGAGATCTGTGCAGGAGGCCGGTTGTACAATGTCGTGGTCGATTCAGCTGCTACCGGCAAGCAACTGCTAGAAAATGGAAGACTCAAGAAGCGGGTCACTATCATTCCGCTGAACAAGATCGCCGCCTTCAAGGCCTCAGCAGAAAAGATTGGAGCCGCACAAAGGATTGCTCCCGGAAAAGTTGATCTAGCTTTATCACTAATTGGCTATGAGCATGAGGTCAACGCGGCCATGGAGTATGTCTTCGGCTCAACTCTGGTCTGCGAGGACGCAGAGACCGCTAAGCGCGTGACATTCGATCCAGCAGTGCGCATGAAGAGCGTCACGTTACAAGGTGATACATATGACCCCGCGGGTGTCTTGTCTGGTGGCAGCGCACCCCAATCTAGTGGAGTGCTCATCACGCTACAGAAGCTCAATGAGATCACGACAGAGTTGCACTCGCAAGAGGCTCAGCTTCAGTCGCTCCAGGCCACGATGGCCAAGGAGAAGAAGAAGTTGGACGCGGCACGCAAGTCAAAACAGGAGCTTGACCTCAAAAGGCACGAGATCAAGCTCACCGAGGAGCAAATTAGCGGCAACTCATCATCATCAGTATGTGGTCACAGTCCCTTCTAACAGTGACAAATGCTAATTGCTCCGTAGATTATACAAGCTGTAGAGGAGATGAAGCAGACTATTGCGCAGCTAAAGGAAGACGTCAAGGCTGCGAAGATACGACAAGACGAGGCTAACAAGGACGCCAAACGCATCGAGCGCGATATGAGTGAATTCAGCAGCAACAAAGACAGCAAATTGGCAGAACTACAGTCGTCACTTGAGAAGCTTAAGAAGGCTTTGACGAAGAACAACGCTTCTATAAAGCCTCTACAGTCAGAGATGCGTGAAGCCATGGTTGAGTCTGAGCAGTGCGGAAGCGATCTTGCGGCTGCACAAGAACAGCTCGAAGAGGTCCAGACTACGTTGAAGTCGCAACAAGAAGAAATCGATGAACTACTAGCAGAACAAACACGGGTCAAGGTAAGCTTTTTGCAGCAACAGCACTAACACTGCTAACGGTCCCAGGATGCACATGACGTGGCACAGGCCCACCTGAGCGACGAACAGGCGAAGCTGACCGGCTTCGACGAAGAGCTGCGATCGCTGGAAGACGCCATAAGATCGAAGAACTCGTCAATTACTGAAGGTGGTCTAGAGCAACAAAAGCTAGGCCACGAAATTGAGAGATTCGGCAAGGAGCAGGAGGGTGCGGCGAGCCATGTCAAGTCGCTCGAGAAGGAATACGACTTCATCGCCAGCGACTCTGAACTATTCGGGCGGGCTGGAACCGTATACGACTTCAACGGTGTGAACATGGCAGACGCTAAGACAAGGCGGAAATCATTGGAAGAGCACTTCCAACAGAAGAAGAACAAGATCAACCCCAAGGTCATGGCTATGATCGACAATGTTGAGAAGAAGGAGGCGAGTCTCAAGAGGAACATGTCCACCGTCATCCGCGACAAGTTGAAGATTGAGGAGACTATATTGAAGCTGGACGAGTATAAGAAGGAGGCGCTACACAAGACTTGGACGACTGTGAATCGCGATTTCGGTCAGATCTTCAACGAGCTGTTACCTGGAAGCTTTGCGAAGCTTGATCCACCCGAAGGCAAGACTATCTCTGACGGTTTGGAAGTGAAGGTCATGTTGGGCAAGGTGTGGAAGCAATCTTTGACGGAACTGAGTGGTGGACAACGGTATGCACCAATCTCTCCCGTAGCAATGAGTTACGCTAACACGCTCAAGATCTCTCATCGCACTCTCCCTCATTATGGCGTTATTGCAGTTCAAGCCCGCGCCCATGTACATCCTGGACGAAGTCGACGCCGCGCTAGATTTGTCGCATACCCAAAATATTGGCCGTCTCTTCAAGACGAGATTCAAGGGCTCGCAATTCATCGTCGTCAGTCTGAAGGATGGCATGTTCCAGAATGCAAACCGCATTTTCCGCACGCGGTTTGTTGATGGTACTAGTGTGGTGCAAGCGACATCTGGGTCGGATCGCTAGCGGTGTTTGTATAATGTGTTATGAGGCATGGCTTGGATACCCGGTGCGCATGGGCTGAATTGTGGGTTGGGTTGATATCTGTACAGGCTTGCATAGGATGGTGTTGGCGGAGTCTTATTTACGGCCCTAATGTCCTGGATGGGAAGTTGGGTATGCGCATCCTCGGCGCCATTGGTCGCTTCCCCGTTAAGTTGTCTTGTCGTCCACCTCTCCTTCCCGATTTGGCGATGGAAGATACAAGCTTCGTTTACGTCCACGACGACAACAGCAACATGATTCCTATCTTTGCACATGACCTATTCTTCCGTCCACGCATTTGCGATAAACCTATAGATACACTCTGACGAAACCGCTGATTGATGTTCAATTAAGCGGACGCCGACGCGTCACTTGTTGAGTCGCGGTAGTTACCGCCAGTTCGCATATGTTGTCGGCACCGCTATCGAGGGTCCACGCAACCGACACCGCCGCGCCCCACTCCGGGATTCCTCTGGATACATCAGATGTACACACACCCTCTGCTCACGACCTTGCAAGCCTCCTCTCGATCAGCCCGCCGACAAACCTTGCAGGACACTACACCACACTCCAGGACCACGCTGACCATCTCATCGCCATCGAAACACCGAGCCAGGATGATGGGCTCACGCCAAGGCATGCGAACAGGCGTGAAGGCTTCAGCTGGGGGCAGCAGTCGAGCCTCGAAGACCACGGGAGGCATGATCCTAACCCGGTGACAACGGAGCAGGAGCGAGCGGACTCACCTCCGCCACTAGAGGAGATCATACGCAGAGCCACCATCGAGGATGCTGACCATATACAGAACAGCAGGCTTCAGCATGTTGACAGCATGGAATCGCGCGCTTCCACTTCCATCCGTCTGTCAGACTCTTTCTCCACAAACACCAGTGAATCATACACTCTCGATAACAGAAGGCCTTCCATCGCAGCTTTTGCAAAGGGTATCGTACGACATGTCCCGGACTTGAGGATACTGCACCCTCTTGAGAGTAAGCAGGTCCAACCTAGACGAGATTCGAAAGAAACCGGTTCAGTCAGGCTACAAAAGAAGGACCGCGTGCTATCTTTCGCCCCATTACCGCCTGTAAATTCAAGAGAGTCGCACGACAAAACTTCGAAGCCTTACGTTGTACGTGAGAGGCCGTTGGTTTCCACCAGTAAATCCAGCAAGCCTACGAATACACCTTCATCACCGGCCAAAGGCGGATTACGAGATCGCAGAAAAGTGCAACTCGATCTCTCGATGCCGACAGAGATGCCAGACCTTCCTGCCCGTGGACGCTCCCCAGCAGACATGATCGGAAGCCTCGGTGCCCCACGTCAAAGAAGTCCCAAGACGCCTTGGATCCGCAGTCAGCGGCCGACATGGGAACCATCATCAATAGCTAAATCTGCGCCTATTGTCGAAGAAGGCCACGCTCGAGACGACGGTCTGTGTCTCCTTCCCGGTAGTGATGCACTCATCTCCTTGCAAACGCCCAGATTTGAGAGGCCACCTGCCAAAGTACGAGATCGATGTTATATTTCTCGCCCAATAACCAAGAGGACGCGTAGTCTCCTAAGCGGCCATAGTGGTGCGAGTGCCAGTGCAAGTGCCAGTAGTGCGACGACACCGGCCGACGAGCACGCCTTCCAAGAACGACAAACTAGTACGCAGGCAGAGCTACAACAGATGGCACAGGCCACAACAAAGTCCCGCCGATGGGCGTGGAAAAGCAAGACATCTAGCGAAGACGCACCTCCATCTCCGGCATCCGAAGTCACCAGCCGTCGGTTTTCCATGAATCCCTTCAAGCGCGCAAACCGCATATCCGACCAGACTGGCATGGGAAGTCCCAAACCAACTACACCCTCCTCTCACCGTGCTCCTGGTAGCAAACAAAGACCTCCACCGGCTTCTCCATCATACATGGATGCCCCACCTAGCTTCGTCCCCCCGGGCTTGAAACGCGTGCCCACCCCGCCTATCTTCGATGCCAACGGTGAAGTCAGAGGGAAACTGGCAGATTTCTTCTTCGACGTCCAAGGTCCCGGGGGTCCAAGCACCCGCAACAAGCCTAAATCCAGTCCAGGGGGCTATTGGGATTCAGACGCCCTGTTGATGAGCCTATCGCATGACCTCGACAACTTGGACGACGAAGACGAGGAGGGACCAGAAGGGCCATGCCGCGAATTCATCCACACATCCATGGAATTTAAGAGGAATGGTACTCCGGAACTTACAAGAAATGAAGCCGAATATCTGGGGGTAAAGCCGCCCGCAAGTCCCTCGTTAGCTGCCTCAAGCCCAATGCTAGGCCACGACGGGTGGTACCGCCTCCACCACCAACTTTCAGTGGAAACGCCAGATGAGGAGATATTAGCAAGCCTTGCCAACCAGGAAGCAGAAGAGCGCCGTAAATTCGAGTGGTTAGTTCCGGAACATTTGCCTAATTCCCCACTGTGTCCGCTGCACGAAAAGTACAAGGGCCCGAGTCCAGGCCTCTGTTACTGGCATGGACGACGGTCGGGCAGAAACATCAGAAGAGGTGAATATGCGAGGCCGGCGGAGCGGAGCGGCAATCAGAATAGGCAGAATCAGGTTGACTATGTGGGTGACTTGGGGTTGCTTAAGCCTGCGGCGGGGCATGTGGCGACGCCAACTAGAGAGGTGAAGAAGAGGAGATTGGTTAGTTTGTCTAGTCCTTGAGCGTTGTTGGGTAAATGAAAGCCAATCAATGATATTCATTGAGTTCTAAGGGTCAAACATAATCTAAGTAATTCCCTTGATCATCGGCCATCAAGGGATGATTATACAAGCAGCATAACGTGAGTGTCACGAGACTGGAACAGAAACATGGTGTAGAATAGCTATGAGTTATGTATCATGTCTAAGTATGCTCATTAAGGTATGTAAACTTGTCTGTCAGTGGGGGGTTATGATGCTCCGCCTACCATACGGTCAGGGCTAGTCTTTAGGCTCAGTGTTGCCTTTCCACGTTGGCACCTTACCAGCATCTCTCCACAGTTGTTGCCTTTCGCGGAAAATCTCCCGTACCCAGCCATTGACTACATTACTCTGAACCCTCTCGGCTACCCACGTGAACTCGCCCAAATCCTTTTCGCACTTGTATTCCCGCTCGTACTCCAGCATCTGGACAAGAAGCTCGACCTTGTCGATGTCGTGAACAAATTGCGATTCTTTAGTCACGCTGTCCTCATACTCTTGCCAAATTTCGCGTACCTCCTTGCCATTCAGACCGCCGTTGAACTTACCCAGCAGGTTCGTGCAGATGTAGTCCATAGTGTCGGTCTCCCTCCTGCTCTTCTCAGGCTTGCTCACATCATCTACTGGTGTGATATCTCCGACAAGGGACTCGGCCATGTCATGGATAAGGGCCATGCGACAACATTTGAGTATGTCGAGGTTGTCGGAAATGGATTTGGGGGCCATCATAGTGAGAATACTCATGCGGTACATGTGGTCGGAGATGGATTCGCCCTGGATGCCAAATCGGTGCCATCCTGCGCGCTTGGTCGTCTTCAGGCGCTCCAGGAGGTGGAAGAAGGGGACGGGTGAATCGGTGTTCTCGGAGTAGCGGGGTGTTATCTCAGAGAGGACTATGTGTGTGCGCGTTAAACCAGGATTGAGTGACGACAATGCAGAATAAGAGAGATGTATCGCATACGGACGAGCCATTGCTTTTTGTTCGTGACATACCACTCTCAACTGTCCAGGTGCTCTTCTGCGCGTCCTTTGCCTGGAGTTTGCTAGCACCGGGTTGGGGTACGTCATTTGTTTGTGTTGCTTCGTCGACTGCCATGATTGTATAATATGTTCTCGGTAGAGAGAGAGAGAGAGTATGCGTGTGAAGAGAGGAAGGAAAGAGAAAGAGTGAGGACTTCAAGGCGACGGGGGCTGTAGGCAAGGGAAAGTGCCTTTAAAGAGCGGACGCGATGTTTGGCGTGGGGTATCTGGTTGTGGCGGGTGAAGTGGGACAAAAGTCAAACCAGGAACAGCAAGCGTGAGCGGCACTGTGGGTAGCACCCGGCTTGGCAAACATTGCAAGGATCCGTCACACCGTAACACCACGAATCCATTGTCAGTAGCAAGGATCCCTCACTGGGCTTCAGTGAAGCGCGGATGCATGATTCTCGGGGGCCGCAGCCATGTCACGCCCTACTTCGACGACCTCTACGGCCACGACGGCAACGAGCAGCGGCCATTCACGCACCATGTCGGTCAAGACTAGCACCAAGCCTCAGCCAGTGAAATCCATATCAGTGTCTGATATCAAACTCTTCGTGACCAACCTGCGACTGCTCGACTTTGACTTGCTTCAAGACTGGCCCGGCATTACACTACAGACATTCTCGGGGAAGAATGCGGACCAACGACAGAGGATCGGTGGAACCGAGTGGGCCTTGTTCCGCCTGTTCGAGATTTGGGATCCAAACGAAACAGCGCAGGTACGTTGGAATGATGGTCGACTTGGGCGGTGGGCCTTGTGCTGTGTCTGACCTACCTTTTAGAAACTTCAGCCCTTCTTTCCCCCGCTCGAACCCCTCCAATCGCTAAATCTCCGCGCCGCCCTCTACCGATGCATGAACGAGCTGAAAAAGAATGGGGTGTTGGGCAGGGAGTCGGTCCTTAGAAAGACTATGTTGGATGAGTGCAAGGGCGATAAGTTCTACGAGGTCATTGCTATATTCTCCAATGCTGTTCTGAAAAAGGTCCTCGCAGCGCGCGATCAAGGCCTCGAGGATGCTGCAGTCGTACGGAAGTTGGCAACGGCGTCGATGTTATCGGCAGATCAACAGCGGTCATTATTACCACTGGCAGTTGCGCACAAGGCGGCCCTGCTTAATGTGCTGAAGCAAAAGGAGGAAAAGAGAAGAAAATATATGGAATTCCAACATCTTCTGGATAGCAAGGCCGCAGACATCAACGATCGCATACGCAAGTGCAAGGAATCGCCTCGAGCAAAGAGACCGGCGGTATCTCAAAAAGAGGCAGAAGCAGTCAAGAAGCAACTCAAGGACAATTGGATCGGCAACCAGAAGTGGCTCCATGTCATGCTGCATGGCGACCGTGTCCAGGCAGAAGATGCTTTCTTGAACAGTCGCTTTGACAAGGTCTTGCACATGGTAGAGAGGGGTAGCAGGCTGGAACAGGTCGTGGCCGAGGCTGGTCTTTTGGAAAATCTACAATCGAGGGTGCAAGAGCAGCAGAAGAGGTTGCAGACATGGAAGGCCTTCCACGAAGAGCTGCGGGGAGAAGGAACGGAAAAGAACACGTCGACAAATGAAAAGCCTGCAGCGACTGCGAAGGAATTCAAGTTCGATCATCACTCACAGTATCAGCTGCCCTCCTCCAAGGAAACCATCGAGGCCAAGAGTAGGCGACCGGCTATGCGAACACGATACCGCGACATTTTGTCCGAGATGGAGGATGAACTTGAGAATGCATCAAAAGTCAGAGCCAATCCCATCGTTACCATCATACCGCGACGGCGTGTCTCCCCGAAAAAGCCTCCCCCACCTGTGCCAAACAGAAGTAAGAAGCCTACACTCTCCGACTCGATCCCGGCATCACCAACAAGCCCTGCTGTGCCCCCTAAACCTCAATTGCAATCAAGACAGCACTCTTTTGAGAATGTTCCTATCCTCCCTCGGCCGTCACAACAAGTTCAAGCAGCTGTAAAACCAGTTGACTCGGATGCCACATTGGTTCCAAGCATAGCTCCCGTTCATGATACTGTTGAGTCACCAGCCGAAGCATATCACGAAGCTTCGCCAGCACCCAGATCTACACCACCTACCTCCGACCCGATTAACGAAGCTACAGAGGAAACTCCAATCTCTTCACACCAAGAAGCATCGCCTGGATTCCTGCCGGAACTGTCATCCGGTAACCCATCTGAGCGACCAATTCCAACCTTTGATCCACCAGTACTTGATGCAGAAGAAATCCTTGCAGACCAAATCATCGACTCCATCGGTAACGCAACGCCCTCTCCCGTCAAGAAGCCCCAACCACGCATGTCTCTCTCACTTATGGAACGCACACGCATGACAATGGCACGCACAAATTCCTTTGAGCCGGTCCCAGAATCTCCAGACCTACCATTACCAACTATGGTCCAACCTCCCCTCCCCTCTGGGGATGCTGATCGCCAGGCTACCCTCCTCGAACGCACACGCCTTAGCATGCTCGCCACGCAATCCAACCCCCGACCTGCCATTTCCGACCAGGCAAACAAAGAAACACGCAAGACCAGCCGCTCCAGTCTGTTCCCTGTGAACCAATTCGACACACCGCGGAGTCGCAAATCGATTGAGGACTTGGGTCAGGAAGAGGATGCAGAGAGTATCGAGCGTACCCCAACGGAGCAATTGTTTAGCGATGAAGTGGATTACGATCGCGTGTTCAAGAGTAGGCCCAGGATAGCTACTAGCCCGGTATGGTCTCCCGGCACCGAGCCTGGTACTGAGGACGACGATGTAGATGGAGTTACGGGTATTGATTTGGGAGATGTGGATCAGGATGACGATGAAGATGGGTTTACGCAAAATTGGATGGATAGTCCGAGTCGGAGGAAGGGTGTGCAATATCAATAGACTTGTAGACTGTGGTAATGGTGAATATATCAACGCAGATGCATGAATGCAAGTGACTTTTTCTTCACACCGTAAATATCATGATATCTTGGCCCCCGCTCCCCTTCCCTTCATCTGCCCTAGGTACCAAAATCGTCGCAACTGCTTTATCTTATCTGGGATGTCTCTTTTTTTTCCACTGTGACATGGTAACACTGTTTTTGTGCGACATAGCCATACCATGTGTTGAGGTTGAATGAGGGGTGAGGAGGTACATGATGTTAGGAGCTTGGGGAGGACGATATGGGGAGTGGGGAGTGAGCTTCTGTCATAGTATCCCAAGCACAGTTCTTCGTATATGATGTTAAAGAGGGGGATTACCAAGGTTGGAGAGTGTGATATTCATATATGAGGCAACTACATACACACACATCTGTCATTCATGATGATGCTTGTTCATGCGTTAACAATACCCCATCTCATCAGCAGCACCTCATCGGTGTACCGCGTGAGATTATGCTACTCCTACTACAAATCTTTAGCCCACAAAGCCTCTATTGCGAGATGCCAAGCTCCTTGTAGAAGGCGTCGGTTTGGGGTTTGCGGCCGAGGAACTCCTCCAGGATATCCATTTCTTCCTTGGAACCGCCGCGTTCGAGGACAGTGTGGCGATATCGTCTGCCTTCCTTTGCGTTCATAGGGTCGGCTTTGAAGACAGAGTAAAACATGTCTGTCGAGTAGACTTGGGATGAGAGGTAGCCGTAGTAACTGTGGTTGTTAGCAGTAATCCTACTGTAAGGAGGTGGAATGTGACATACCCAGCATCATAGCCACCAATCAAGTGGCCAAAAGTAGCCTGACCGTTGCCCCAGTGCCAGTCACCCTTCTTGTCGCCCTCCAATGATTCGGGGCCCTTGAGCTGACTGATCTCGTGTCTCAAAGAGTTGTACTTTTCAGTGATATCCATCTTTTCCAACTCCTCGTGACTAGCAGGTTCGTGGACAGTCATATCGAAAGTGCCGAAGTGAAGCTGCCTCAGGTTGAACAAAGCATCATTGACGTGCTTCGTCGAGATCAACTTAGCTACCAGCGATCCTGGGATCTTTTCGGATGGCTTCTTATCGGCACCCGAAGATTCCAAGTACTCCTTCTCGTAGTCGGCGGAGAGGTAAGAGTAGTGGTGCGATAGAGAACGAAGTTGGGATGGAGTCCAGCACCAGTTCTCCAGCATTTGTGATGGTGCTTCAACAAAGTCACGAACAGTGTTGGTGCCGTGAAAGCGGGAATACGTCGTCCGGGAAACGAGGTCATGGATACCATGGCCCAGTTCGTGGAACAGGGTAACGACTTCGTCGTGCTTCAAAAGAGAGGGCTTTTTCTTTGTTGGTTTCGAGAAATTGCACACCAGCGCCGTGGCGGGATATCTTCTCTTGCCGTTTTCGTCAATGTAGCCAGGCTGCAAATTGAAGTTTGCTGCGTGGCCATACTTGCCCTCTTCGAAAGTGTCAGCGAGTGTATACAAGAGGTGAGGATGGGGTTGCGGATACGAGCAGTCAGTGAGGGCTATGTCATGTGACCAAACACTACCCTGGTTGAGTATAGCGCCCTTGCACGTGACCAACCTCCACTGATTGTCTGCATGTGGTGGTGAAATTACGTACCTCTTGGGTGGAGATCAAGATAAAGGTAGCCGACAAAGCCAGCGCCTTCGCCCTCATCATCCCAAACGCTGAAGATCTGCACATCCTCGTGCCAGACGATGTCCGAACCCTTGCCACCATCTGCAAGGGCGGCCCTTTCTTCCTCGCCAACAATACTTACAAAGACGAGGCCAAAGAGCTCCTCAAAGATCTTCAACATTCCCTCAATGGTGGGCTGCAGAGGGAAATACTCAGCGATGACCTGATGGTCCAACTGGTAATCTTTCTCCAGCATCAAGCGATCGTAATATCTGTGATCCCACAAGTAGTAGTCTTCAGACAACGGGCCTGTCAACCCATTTGCTGCCACGTCCTGCTTCTTCAACTCGATCAATTTCTTGATCTCCTTCTTTCCACCCGGCGCCAGTTTGGTGCGTAGATCCCCAAGGAAGTCGTTCACCGTCTTGGGAGTCTTAGCCATCTTGTCTTCGATTCTGAACTGGGCGTGGTTATCATAGCCGAGGATACGGGCTGCCTCATCGCGGAGGAGGACGGCCTCCCTGAACAGAGCTACGTTGTCGTTGCATTTGTTCTCGTTTGCGACTGAGAGCTTCATCCGCGTCTCCGGGTTAGTGGCGTACTTGAGCGTTGGGAAAAGATCGGGATACTTGAAGGTCAGGAAGATCTTGCCCTCGAATTCACCCTCACCCTTCTTCAGGCCCGAGAGGACGTCTTCCGGCACGCCGTGCAGCTCCTCTGGTGTAAACCACAAGCCCCCGTTCTCCTCGTTGAGATTCTTCTGGAAAGCGATGCCAATCGTACTCAGTCGCTGCTTAATTTCCTTGAACCTGTTCCTCTTTGGCCCTGCAGGCAGACTGAGTCCGTTACGAATGAAGGCCTTGTGGTCCTTCTCCAGCAAGCGTCGAGACTCTGGATCCAGCTGCTCGTTCTTTTTCAGCACGGCATCGACGAGGTTGAAGATATCCTCGCGCATGGATGACTCGATGCCAAAGTCGTCAAGCATCTGCTCGACCTCGCTGGACGCATCGCGCAGGTCCTTGCTCGTGGACACGGCGTTGTAGAAGCCGAGAATGTGGGATTCAATGGCCATTTTGTTGTCATCGCGGGCAATTGGGAGGAGCGTATTGGCAAAGGTTGCGCTTTCGGGCTTGACGTCTCGAACAACTGCATCTTGGACGCTTCGGGACCTCTCGATCTAAGCCATGTCAGCGGCGGATCCACGCGGACAGGGCGAAAAAAAGAAACACTTGGACATACCAGCCTCTTCGCATCGTCAATCAAGCTCTGGCGGGTAGCCGTAAACTTGGGCGGCAGCTGCGGCGGCGACTTGTATTGCGAAGGCGCCATGGTCGAATTGGTGAGGGGTCGCAGCGGGTGTGTATACAAGGGACTCTGCAGGGGACGGGGTTTGACGTATTGCAGGATCGAGGGGTAGCGCCCGCCGAGTCGAATGGAAGCCAGGACGGCTGCAGTTGCAATGAAGAGAGCGACTGCGGCGAAGAATAGCTTGACGAAGCGTGAGGGAGCCACGTTGGTGTTCAGCATCAAGCTAGAGCAGCTGTGGCTGGTACCGATGCCGGCATGTGGGGGATTTACGATTGGCGCGTGTGCTACGATAAACAGACCACCTTGTAGCTGCTAGCACGACAGGTGGATGCGGTGAAGGTGGATGTGTATGTGACCTCTTTCACTCGACATGTATGCTCTAGCCTGTAACAGTAGACTGCTACGAATCATGGGGAACCGATCCGCACCCGTGCATGCATATCCCGCCTAGCGCCGTAAGCTTAATCTGCCACGCTCATGTCCCGTAACGACCTCGAAAGGTTGATGTAACATGAGCCACTGCTATACACCGGCTACATATATACATGTGCAACTCCTACATAGTTACGAGCCAGCAAATGACTCCCTGTACGCGCCAGTGCGCCATGCTGGTTACAAAGGACTCATGGGGGAGTGACATCTTGGCACACCAACATCACAGTCCTTTAGACTATGCCACCATGATGCAACATTCTCTGTTCGATATTCCGCCGTCCATTCATACCGTCTTGGCAAGCACGTTGCTAAGGAGTTTTTGATTTCCATGACCTAAGAAATTCGCCTCGTAGGGCTTGTGGGTATTCATTACACAGTACGTATCACTTGCTCGGCCAGGCAAAGTCCCGGCAGCCTCGTTCAGAATATGCCTCAGAAAGCGCCACATGTTCGTAACAAAACATAAATCATGTCCACCTTTAAGCAAGGCACATACATGCTATTCGTGCAAAAGAACATGGTAGGAGAACAGCTGCGTGTACATGCCCAAGGTATAGTCTTGGCGTGGCATTTTGTTGCCAAAGCCCAATGCACTCAGTCGCCACGAGCACACATGATCAAGTCCCATCTCAATTTTTCCCAAACACCAATGTATTTTCTAGGGAGGGTCAGTGAAATGATTCAAGTTGATATGTAGGAGTGTCTTGACTTACCATGGGTATCGTTATCAAGTGACGGCGCAGTAGACCAGCTACTGCTGAAGCCACCCTCTGTCACTTGTCCACAAGCCCATTCTCAGACACAAACTTAGACATTACAGTTACAGTACTACTCCGACTCTTAGGTAGCTCCAGACCCTCATACGTTCAGACGTGACTCATGCGTGGACTCTAGCTGTGTGCTACCTCCAGTACGGTGATTCAACTCTTGTGGTACTGTGATGAAAGGGCCCCAGTTGGGACGCTTTTTCTTCACTGGCTTTCCCACTGGGTTTTCCACTAGCTTTTCCGCTGGCTTCTCGTCCTGAAGTGGCCATTCATCCTGATCGTTTACTTTGGGCGGGTTCTGGGCTTCAAGCTCTACTGGTGTCGGTGGGGTAACTTCGATTTTCTTTTGCACTGTGCTTTTTTCCTCGACTTGCCTGTCGCGGAACAGAAGGCGAAGGAAGGGTACAGACGCTGAGATGATGCCACTGTTGGTTTCGACCTGGCCCCATAGGAGTAGGTCGTTTCCATAACGAGCAGAGTTCCATGGCGACTCGGCCCAAAGTGCCATGACCCATACACGCACAGAAGATGCAATGATGGCCAAGAGGCCCACCGAAAAGACACCGATAAGCGCTAAGCGCTTACTCATAGGAATTCGAAGACTGAGCAAAGCCGGAAGGGGAAGCAGGAGGATGATGACATCGCTCAATAGATTAGCGGCTGCAGTGAATGCCCAAAAGTTGACGGGATCGTAGCACTTGGGCTGGCGACGATTCGGGTCGAATGGATCGAATGATGCGAAGTAATTGGCGGGAGACCAAGCGTCCGATGGGGTTTGGCACTGAAATATGGCAGCAATGACTGCGCCGAGGGTGTACATGACGACCACTGCCATGGTTGCGTAAACGAGGCGACGGAATGTGCGGTTTGCAGCGATTGTTCGGTAGAAGAAGAGGATGCTGAGCTTTACAAAGCCAAGCGCTAGGTTGTAGTTTAAACGGTAGATCCACCAGGATACAAGAGTGCCGAGCACCTTCTTTTCAATCAAGGGTCGCTTATCCTAAGCCTCGTGTTAATTCGGTCTGCTCGGGATAAAAGGCAGTTTACGTACTGGTCGCCTAAGATAACTGACTGGATAGCCGCTACTCTCTATGTCTTGATAGTAGTTGGCAACAAAGTTTCCCCAAGTGCAGACCTAGGTCTTGTCAGCTCAACGGCATGTGAAGGGAACTGCCTACTTACAAGAGCGACAAACATCACATGGTCGCTTGCAGTGACCTTGCCCATGAGATAATAGCGACAGTAGTATCTGAGCGGCTAGATTAGTATTCGCTCGGGTACGTTCAGCGATAGAGGGACCTACCGTAATCCTACAATGACCGTCGACATGGTGGTCAGTATCGCTCCAACGATCACCACCACATAGCCTGGTCGAAAATACATTTTGGGTAACTGTTTGTATTTGTGCAATGCGAAGATGCAATTCAACTGATCCCGATGCGATAACTCGGCCGGTGGAACTGTGTGCCCGGGCAACAACAAAAGAACACAGGTGGTGAGGGGGGCAAACAGTGAACACAAAATATGGGCCTAAGCGTTCGATTATGAATAAGGATGTTGTGCCTTAAGGTTCCCCAGGTTTTGCAGTGGCGGAAGGGAGTGTTCCATGCAGTGTGTCGTGCTTCCTGAGTGTGCAGAGAGGCGCAATGGCTATCCCAGTCGTGACAATCATGCCGGAAAAGCGACCTCATGGCTCGACGTTCAGTGAACCATGATACGGGACCGGGATCTGCAATTGGTTCGTTCCAGGGAAGGGGGTTTGATAGCACGCGAGAGATGCTAGGTTTAGAAACCGTTGTATAACCCTCGGCAACGGAACCATTGACTCGGGGCCTGACGGGACCACGCCGCCATGTGAGGAAGAACGAAACTGGGCTGACTCGGGGCTGTGGCCTAAGTCGTCAGGTGGAAGGGTGCATCCTAAGCCCATACTGGGTTGCAGAAGCAATGCGTGCTAAGGTCCAAAACAGCTGCTAACTATGAAGAGAGTAGACGATACCGCCAAGTGGATGCACTTGGACAGCGAAGGGCTTGCATAAAGAGATCGGCTCGGTAGCAGAACATGCACGAGAAGGATCAGGCCGGTTCAAAACTGGGGTCCCTGTCGGCGTGGTGGGTGTGTCTGAGGTACCCCAGGCTGAAACACGCGTTGCACACTGCTCAACGACCGCCATCTGAGGCGGTAGTTGACTGATCTTTCGGCCTTTGCCATCCATAACGGGGTTCATGTCGCTCCGGTAGCTAAAAGTAAGTTGCGGATCCGGGAGAGACCCAGCCACGTCGTTCTTTCTGTGCCTCCCCAGGCGGTTGTCCGTCAGCCAATAGAGCAGGAGCAAGATGCATGAACCGAGAAATGACCAAATCGAGACGCTTGAAGAAGTAAGATTTCAGATGATTCAGACTGGACCTGTAGTGTCGTCAGGTGTCATTGTGGGAAAAGAAACGTGGTATTTGTGTTGCAATAAACTGCAGCGATAACCGAACGCCAAGACGCAATGGTGAGAAGTCACCGTTTGAATTACAGAAAGTGTGGGCATGAGGCGCCTGTCATGGTAACACAAATTGAGTTTACCGTACTGTAGTGTTGGCCTGATGGGCTGCGATTGCTGGCCTTGAGAGGAGCGGCAAGTACATCAGGCAGTTGCACGCGAAAGAGGATGACCAGAAGCTAGAACTTGGCTGCGCTCACTCCCGGACGTCACAACACGTTTCCCAGGCACACAGGCTGACAATGCGAACGCATGAGGACACCAGGCGTAAAGCAAAAGAAGGCTAAGCCTCGCACACACATAGTGAGCGAGAATGACTCACCGTCGAAACATGTGATTGGATAGCCGAGCGGCAGCTAGCCGGCTGTGAACTTTGTTTTGGAACACCAGCATCGCTCATTGCGCCGTCCGCCATCATGCATTGCCTCACATGTGAGCATGGAAAACACGGAAACGATGGATTGTTTGAAAGATTGCGAAAAACCCAACGACCCCCTTTTCGTATCGTGATACATGGCCAATGTTGATGGTTTGCAAGGCCTGACAATGCGCACCCTCACTTCGACTCATTCTGAGTTGAGCTGGGTGAGCATGCATGCACTCATACTGATGTATCCTCTTTCACAATGAGTGAAGATGATGTGGGCGTAATACTGGTATAATTACATCAACAGGTAGTGAAGACTATGTAGCATTCGTAGAACCCATATCGAGACCCTTCAGCATGACCTGACCGAGCGTGTGAGTGCCCATGGCCCTCTCCATCCAAACCCCTCCCAAGATTACAACACCCATTTTGCCGAGATGAGCGCCGCCATTACAGGCGTGCCATGATCGCTCTAATTCCGACATCGTCTGAAAGGATAGCCACTTATGGAACTTGAACAAGATAAGAGATGCGATCAGATGCTGACAGTTTAGTGCATGTCTACTTCTTCGAGCAGAGCAGAGCACGAAGCGTCTCCACCTCGCCTTCGAGCCGGGCGTTGCGGACTTTGAGGTCATCCCGTTCGGCTTTGACTTGCTTGAGTTCGCTTTCGAGAGTGCTCATTTGATCGACGCGCTTCTGGCGGTAGCGGCGGGCAGCGAGCGTGTTGGCTTTGCGCTTCTCAACGCGACCGGATGGCTCAGGAGCTAGGGGGCTGTCTTTTGTAGACGACACTTTGGATGAGTAAGAGTGCTCAGGAGATGATGAGCTCCGGTCCTTGGGGCTTGTGGAAGAAGAAGCGGAGTGAGACAAGTCTGCGTTGGTTAGATTGTTATCGGTTCCCATCATCGGAAATGTGCATACCTCTCATCCTTGCCATAGATGTACTCATATCATTGGTATTTCCTGTGCCAGGCGACACGACAAACATGTTTGCATTGCCCTCGGCGAGAGAGAGGGGAGTGGGACCATCGGGAAGCAGTTGTGTGTCATGGTCCAGATATTGCGAGTTGAAAGTAGGGAAGAGGGGCCAATCCGCGGTCATGTGAAAGGAAGGGTTCGGTGCAAGCAGAGCACTAGTCAAGGCGGCCGAGGAAGAAGTAGGAAGTAGCGAAGTGGAATCAAGCAGAGCACCGCTGCTGTCAGCGGTTGAATATGAAAGCGCGAAATCCCAGTTAATTGCCTGACTGCCAGGGTGGCTTGACGAAGACACCGCGCTGAGATGGTTGCCAGAAGATGCGGAAGGTAGCGCTTGGGGTGAGTCGCATGGTGACGGTGGTATACTGCATGTCGAGATGTTGTAGAGCGGGTCCTGATACCCGCTGGTGAAATCGAAGAAATCGTCAAGTGAAATTGGAAACTATCTGAGGGCGCCCAACACGGGGTGATGAGCGCAAAGGGGGGTAAGGAGCAGAAGAGGGGCGGAGCTGGCTTGTCTTTATACTACGCAGCCAAGGGCGCTGCATTCCCAGCTGGGCACACCGTCTAGGGCTGACGGTAGGTTGCTCCCCGCTAGTGTCCCGACCCCGGTCGCACTTTCCGCCCAACTTTCGTCGGCACAGCCCTCTGCAGTGGCAGGCACAGCCCACACGCACGACATGGCTACCACGCCCTCTTCACGACTCTTACGGCGCAATGTACCCGTGACGCACTCGGACGCCCTGTTTGCTTTCCTCGTCCCATCTGTCCAATTGGTGCGCAACGCCCCACGAGCATGCTTCTCCACCTCGCCAGCACGGTGGAAGAGAGACAACAACAAGAACAGAGGAAACTCGGCAATCAGGGCTACCGGTTTACGCCCTAGACAAACGCTGTCGGTTAGGGACAAGGACTTTGAGAAGCAGAAATTACCGAAGCCCGTCAAGGTCGAGGAGAAGGCGACAGGGACCCCAGATCACGGACTTTGGGATTTCTTCAAGGACAAGCAGCTTCTGCAGACACCAGTTGTAGAACAGAGACACGGTTCGCGGCAATTCGTTCACATCATTCACGGCCTGGCCGGGCTAACCGAAACACAGGGAGATCGTGGACTGTCGGCGAGCTGCGCAGTCGGGACTGGGACTCACTGCACCAGCTGTGGTGGGTATGTGTAAAGGAGCGGAATCGGCTTGCGACGGAGAAGATTGAGCGCAAACGTATCAATGCTGGCTATGGAGATGTGGAGAATGCAAAGCGCGACCAGACCGTGCAGGAGACGATGAAGGCAATCCTCGATACCTTGGCCGAGAGACACCAGGCGTATCAAGAAGCTTTCGCGCTGGCGCAGCAAGACCCAGATGTTGATTTGACAAAGACTGATGGGCCGCAGTACACACAGGTACCATATGTACGTTGCACTCGTCGGTATGACTGGATGCATGCTGATACTTTTGCAGGACCCGCTAGAGGAAGACGAGGCAGCACAGGACGCCCAGCAAGAGCCCACAGTCGAAGATCGTCCAAACGATAGCACATCAGCAGAACCAGAAGCACGGCCAAAGGACAAAGCCAACTATGCATAAATGGGTGTCTGTGGTATAAGCGCGGAGTTTACGCCGCCATGGAGAGCACGCATCGGCTGCATCTTTACGTCTTGTACATTATATCGCCACTAGCATGGATAGCGGGTTGGGTGTGCTTGTGGGCGTGTATGGACCCGTAGAAGCCACACAGGATAGCCCAGCTAGAAATTGTAGCAAGCTGCTGGTATCACTCCTAGCAAGCTATGAAGACTGTGAAATAGTGAATCGCACTAGCCTAGCATATGCCAAACGCGATAAGTTATGAAAGTAATGCTAGCATAAACAAGTCGACCAGATTGGCGAGGCGCTTCCCAAAGAGCTACAACCCCACATCCATCTCACCGCCCTAAGAGGTCCTGTCCACGCGCTTCCTAGCGGACAACATTTCTCCCGCAATCCTCAAACTCCTCCATTACACAACTACCATTATACAGCCATGGATGAAATCGCACCAGAGTACGACGTCGTGGTCCTAGGAACAGGTGGGTTGCTTTTACCCCACCTCTCTGCCAGCCATTGCCGAAGCTAATCCTCCACCAGGTCTCACCGAATGCGTGCTTTCAGGGTAACACAAAGACAAGGAGAAGAAGCCTGTCAGCGCGTCTACTGACTTGCCTGTAGTGTTCTTAGTGTCAAGGGCAAGAAAGTGCTTCACATCGACCGCAACGATCACTATGGCGGGTACGTGGTCTTGACATGCGTGGCCCGGGGCAGCAGAGCTAACATGACGCAGTGAGGCAGCATCGCTCAACATCGAGGCAGTAAGTTGCAAAGCATCTTATGCAGGTACCCCAACGCTGACCAATAACCTAGCTGTTCAAGCGATATGGACAGACAGAGGGCGAGCCCTGGAAAAAGTACGGCCGCGTAAATGACTGGAACATCGACCTGGTGCCCAAGCTCCTCATGTCCAACGGCGAACTCACCAACATTCTCGTGTCTACCGACGTTACCAAGTACCTCGAGTTCAAGCAAATCGCAGGCAGCTATGTACAACAGGGCGACGGCGCCAAGGCGACTGTGGCAAAGGTCCCCTCAGATGCCACCGAGGCGCTAAAGTCACCCCTCATGGGTCTCTTTGAGAAGCGTCGCGCAAAGAACTTTTTGGAGTGGGTTGGTGGATACAAGGAGGATGACCCAGCGTCACACAAGGGTAGGCATTCTACAGGCACTGTCGACTTGAGAGTAACAAGTCACTAACACCTGGTACAGGTCTTGACGTAAAGACTTGCACCATGAAGGATGTCTATGACAAGTTCGGCCTCGAGGCCACTACCCGCGACTTTGTTGGTCATTCCATGGCTCTATACCCTACCGACGACTACATCACGCAAAAGGGGCAAGCGAACGAGGCAATCCAGCGCATCCGGCTTTACGTCAACTCCATGGCGCGGTACGGAAAGTCGCCTTACATCTACCCGCTGTACGGTCTCGGAGAGCTTCCCCAGGGCTTCGCTCGTCTCTCTGCCATCTACGGTGGTACCTACATGCTGAACACCGATGTCGATGAATTCCTATACGATGGCAACAAGGTCATCGGCATCAAGGCAACCATGAAGGAGAAGGACGATGCTGGCGAGGGCATGAAGTTCGAGACCAAGGCGGGCAAGATACTTGCAGACCCCTCGTACTTCCCTGGCAAGGTCCGGGTTACCGGGCATTTGCTCAAGGCTATTTGCATCCTCAACCACCCGATCCCCAACACAGGTGACGCGGATTCTCTGCAGCTGATCATCCCCCAGTCTCAGGTCGGCCGCAAGCACGGTAAGTGCAATATCTACAGCTTGAAGATATGCCACTAACATGCTACTTAGACATCTACGTTGCCGTCGTTTCATCGGCGCATAACGTCTGCCCCAAGGGTTACTACATCGCCATTGTCTCCACTATTGCCGAGGGTGATAGCAACCACCACCTCGAACTTCAGCCAGGTCTCGACCGTCTCGGAAAGATCGAGGAGAAGTTCATGGGCCCAGCGATTCCACTTTACGAGCCACTTGAGAGCGGTGCCAACGACAACATCTTCTTGTCAAAGAGCTACGATGCCACCAGCCACTTCGAGACAACTACGGGTAAGTTCCGCGAAGTTAATGTACACGTGGCAGTACTAACATGCACACAGACGACATCAAGGACATCTATCAGCGCGTAGAAGGTCATGAGTTGGTCGTTGAGGGTCTAAGGGAGGGTGCCAACTTCAACGTTGAAGAGTAGACAGGGGAACACGATACGAGATGGATGACACAAGCAGCGCCAGTCTTTTGGCACATTGTTCGCGACTTTGTCGGGGGCGAAGAATTCTATAGCAATCAAATGAGTTGATAGCGACAAGCTAGTGTAAATGTTTAGGGCAATGCAGCGGAAGTTGCGGAGCTTGAAGCTCGGTATTTCCTATTCGGGCAATCAGAGCTGCGACGTCACAGGATACGGACGTCAACGACGCAATTGTGTAGTTAAGCATCCGGCTCTGTTGTAGGTTGAACTTGTGTTCGTATTCAAGTCCATAATGTGTATGAGTCTAGAGCGTCCTTCCCCGGTTGAATTGTGTGTAATATTGACCTCGACCATGACAACTGGAAAACTCTTGGCAGGGATTAAACCACCTGAGTACTGACGAGCAGGTCGCGTCGCAACACACGTGTCCTTGGTGCGCATTCTCTTTCCTCACACTCTTTCATAATGGCGCAATTCGGTCGCTATAGGTTCTTGTTGGTCGCGGTCGTGTTCCATCTGGTGTACATCTTCTCTGTAAGTTTAGCAGATTCAATGGGCTCTTTGTAACCCTCTCTTTGCCCTTGGGCGCTATCGGCACCCGCTCAACTAACTCATATCTAGATCTTTGACATTTATTTCAAAAGTCCTGTAGTCCATGGCATGCGCGAGCACCGCGTGGAGACGCAAGAAGCTCCTGCGAAGCGACTAGTCTTGTTCGTCGGTACGTTACCAAGATATGCGTAGTTGCTCGTAAGCTAATGGCATTGTAGGCGATGGGCTCCGCGCAGACAAAGCGTTCCAATCCTTTCCAAACCCCGACCCAAACCCTCCAACCCCTCTGGCGGACAACTCGAGCATACCGCGTCCTCTCGCCCCATTCCTCCGATCCCGCGTCCTAGAACACGGCACTTTTGGCGTCTCTCACACTCGCGTCCCTACCGAATCACGTCCTGGACATGTTGCGCTCATTGCAGGTTTATATGAGGATGTTTCTGCTGTCACGACCGGCTGGAAGCTGAATCCGGTCAACTTTGACAGCGTCTTCAATCGAAGCAGGCATACATGGAGTTGGGGCAGCCCAGACATTCTTCCCATGTTCGAGACTGGCGCGGTCCCTGGAAGAGTTGATGCATATTGCTATGGTGCCGAAGAAGAGGACTCTTCGAAGGATGCCTGGGTACTGGACGAGTGGGTCTTTGAGCGTGTTGAGAAGCTATTTGCGGATGCAAAGACGAACGCGACATTAGATGCTGAGCTGCGACAGGAGAAGAACGTTTTCTTTTTACATTTGCTGGGATTAGATACTACGGGCCATGCGCACCGTCCATACTCGTGGCAGTATCTACACAATATCCAGATTGTCGATCGCGGTGTGCAAGAGATCACTCGTCTCATAGAAGACTTCTACGGCGACGGCAAGACGTCGTTTGTGTTTACAGCAGACCACGGTATGAGCGATTGGGGCAGCCATGGAGACGGTCACCCAGACAACACGCGCACGCCGTTGATTGCATGGGGTGCTGGTGTCGCTGCACCGTCCAAGAACAAGACCGGTATCGCACAAGGCCATACGGAGTTCTCATCTGACTGGAACCTGGACGAGGTTGAACGACATGACGTTTCTCAGGCCGACGTTGCAGCTCTCATGGCTTATCTCGTAGGACTAGACTTCCCTACCAACTCAGTCGGAGTCCTGCCCCTTTCCTATCTGGATACAGATCTCAAATCAAAGGCCGAAGCTCTTCTCGTCAATGCTAAGGAGATACTGGAAATGTACCACGTCAAAGAAGAGATGAAAATGTCTACCCAGTTACGGTACACGCCTTTCACCAGTCTTAGTGACAAGGCACATGCGGTCGAGCATCGGGTGGCAGAGATACAGGCAGCGATCAACAAGGGTAATGCAGAGGAAGCTATCCGTCAGACCTATGAGCTCATTGACCTTGGTCTTCAAGGACTCCGGTACTTGCAGACATACGACTGGCTGTTTCTAAGGACATTGGTCACAGCGGGGTACGTCGGCTGGGTTGTTTTCGCAATCACAACAGTTATCGACTCGCATGTACTCACTGCACATGTTCCGGCACAGAGGACGCCAGTGAGCATGGTAGTTTTCTCATCGGTGCTCGTTGTACTCTATGGAGTGCTCATAAAACAGCGCTCCCCAATTCTCTACTATGCTTATGCTTTCTTCCCGGTCTTTTTCTGGGAAGAAGTTTACGCCCAAAAACTGTCGCTCATCAAGGGCGGTAGGATACTTCTCGGTCATTTCAGCTCCGGCGCTGACGTAGCAAAGCTTGTCTTCGCGACGCTTGGCTTCTTTGGTCTTCTTCAAGCTCTGGTATGTAGTGGCTTTGACAGCATCACGTGCCTGTGCTGACTGTGAACAGGTACAAAGCTACTTCGTCAGAGAGATCTATACAGTATGCTATCTGCTGGCGACGTTCTGGCCAACCATCTATGGTCTAGACTTTGTAAAGAAGAACATGGGGACAGTTGCTACGTGGGCGCTGTCGTGTATTGCCATGAGCGCTTTCACACTGTTGCCGGCCAACAAGGCTGAGGACGTTCGCCTGATGTAAGAGCAATCCTTCTTCCCATCTGAGCAGTCACTAATGATTGCTAGTCTGCTCGGAGGAGCATTGATGTTTGGTGTCGGTGCTATCTACCTACTCTTCGAGAAGAGCATCCTCGGAGACTCCAAATCTGAAGCTGAGCTTGCCAAACACGAGCTCAACGACAAGTCGCGCATCATCCTCAGCATTCAACTCGGCCTCGTACTATTGTCAATGATTGTGACTAGGAGCAGCATCGGCTACCTCCAAGCACGTGAAGGTATCCCACTCGGCGTGCTCACCGTTGGACGAGCCACGCTGCTGACCTCTCTGTTCGTCCCACAACTACATGGCCTATACCCCAACAGCCACTACGTCCACCGTCTTGTGGTCATCTTTCTGCAGTTTGCACCGACGTTTATCATCCTTTCCATCTCCTACGAAGGTCTGTTCTACTTCGCCTTCTGCATGTGTATATTCAGCTGGATGCGCCTCGAGCACCAAGTCTACGTGCACACCAAGACCAGCGCGTCGTCAACAACGACTATTGCAACGAATCCCGCCAAACCTACCATGGACGCTGCAGTTGACCGGATCAGCTCGCTTCAACAGGGAGAATACAGGTCTCTAACGCTAGGCGACGCACGCATCGCCCTCTTCTTCATCTTCTTCATCCAATCCGCCTTCTTCTCTGCCTCAAACATTGCCTCGGTATCCTCCTTCTCGCTCGATGCTGTCTACCGGCTCATACCCATCTTTGACCCCTTCTCGCAAGGCGCGCTCCTCATGCTTAAACTCATGGCTCCCTTTGCCGCGCTCTCGGCCAACTTTGGCCTCCTGAACAGGAGACTCGGAGTTGCGCCGTCGGCTCTTTTCATGGTCGTCATGGCAGTTAGTGATGTCATGACGCTAAGCTTCTTCTACATGGTCAAAGATGAGGGCAGTTGGTTGGATATTGGGACGACGATTAGTCATTTTGTTATCGCTAGTCTGTTGGGTGTGTTTGTGAGTGGACTGGAGATTTATAGTGAGTGGACCATTCGGGGTGTGGAGTTTGGGGGAAGGGAAGCGGGTGAGAAGGCAGAGTAGGGGAGGGAGGCGTGTGTGATGGTGGTGGTGGTGGACGCTTCGACGTCAGATAATATCAAATGAGGAGCAAAAGTATGGTTCAGCCAGATAGTTTGGGCTGTAACGGCAGGGCTTTGCATGCATGAGGTGGTATGCGCATTAATGTGACGTTGATAAGAGGCATGGATCCTGTTGAGGCAATGTGGCGTTGCTGGGCAACAAACGTGGGTAAAGGGGGAGATAGGGTGGAGGATGACGCGAGGTGTGCTGATTCCTTGTGGGGGAAGGAAACCTGCTGCACATGTTGTCCTGTCTTCAATTACGGTTCTCGGCATTCGCACGGGAAGTCTTCGACGGCTGTACTCAACGGACGAGTGACGAGTGCAGGGGAGGGGGGAGATGAGGCTGGGAGGGCGGCTGGTAGCGGCCGGCTCCACAACTAGCGGGGGGTGGCTACTGCGGTCTATAATGGTCGCACCCAACGCTTGAAGGAGCTTGCCAGCACGACAACAAAGGCCGCGCATATCCTCGGGCACTCACTAGCTTCCCGCGATATTGTTTACCTTTGGCCCGTGGACGTGGACATACAATTACCTTCTGTACAACGCGCGGTGTGTGTGCAACGTGGCGCTCATTATCGCTAACCTTTTCGTACCCGGGAACTGGGCCCCAGCCACCGCCCAGAACAGTCAACCTCGCCCATTTTCTGCGAATCTCAGGCCGTCAAATACCCAACCATTCACTATTTTGCAGCCGGCGCTATCTCGCTTCCCGCCCGTAGCCAGCTTATAACCACACCGACCTTTACTCTGCGCCGCAGCCTGTTTCTTTTTGCATAATGTTCTTCAAGAATCGAAGAAGTAGGGCAAACAGTTACGTCGAAAACGAGCCGAATCCACGCTCACAGTCCTTCGACGATTACGTAGATAAGCGCCCGGAGTCGAGTCGCAAGGAGTCCCACCACAGCCAACCGCTCTCACCCACCGAGGACCAAGATATGTATCCCCGCCAACAGCAACCCCAGGAGCCGGTCTTCGCTCAGAACGTACCACCACCACAACAACACAACGCCATGCCCATCAGGACCCAGGCAGTCCCGCCTACGGGCAACAGCAACCCCATTGGCATGGGCATGCCTGACCTGATCACTGCCGCCTTCAACCAGGCCGTGCAGCCCTACCAGGAGAAGATTGAGCAGCTCGAGAGCCAGCTTGCCGACATGCAGGCCTGGGTCGAACAGCTCGAGCAGCAGCGCGCAGAGGTGCACAATTGGATTGACAAGCGCGGACTACGACCCGGTAAGTCAATTCCCAAAAAAACGCACTCTTCCCATGCCATGCTAACCGAGCCAGACGTGCCTGCTTCCATTGCAAAGATCATGGACACGACAACTGCTGACGCAGCCCCCACCCTCAATGCCCAGCTCGACCGCAAGATCACCATTGTCAACTTTGACCTGCACCGTCTGCAAGACGACCTCAACGACTCCATTTCCTCATCGCACTTTGCGTCCGCCATGCTCAAGTTCCTGCCCGACATCCAGCGCTTGACGCTGCTGCCATCGGGCCCCCGCTATGCCTTCGATCTCATCCTGAAGCTTGGTGGCAACCTGAACTCGCACGGTGGCATCGACAGCGCCGACGCGGGCGACATCGCAGCACGCCGCGACTTCTACAACAGGCTCGACGAGACCATGGTCGATGTCGTGCAGCGTCGCTTTGGCGAGGGCGAGGGCTGGGACGTCAAGCGCGAGATTAAGCGCATCGAGAAGACAGCCAGCTACCTCAAGACCTATGGCGTCGAGCCATACTTCCCCTCAACTCTCGACATGATGAAGCGCGAGATGGAGTTCCAGCCCAACGGCGTGCCCAACGGCCAAGGGACTCCTCCGCGGTACCATTAGATGTTCTGGGTGCTTGAGCTGGCCGTGCACTGACAGTTTGTGTTAGCGCGAGGGAAAGAGCTAATTCTAGCACGAGAGGTAGAGCGGGGCAGGAATTTGTAGTGGGGGCGAGTACGTCAATGTCGGACGGTTTCATCACGGGGAGGGGGATGCCATCTAATCGACTCGACGGCGGTCGTCAGTCTCCGCCTATTCTACCGAAACCAGCAAGACTTGGTGCATCTCCCAACTCTGTCTGCTCCTCTTGCATCCGTCGATCGAGCTCGTGGAAATGGGAACATCACTCTCCATACGAGTGACCACATGTCTGATGAGGCACTCCTTCACCCATGGCGACCAGACCTGGCTCCCCTCGCCCACCTCTCGATATTGCGAACAAAACGCCCGCGCGTATAATCAGGTTACATATTGCCTTGGCACACACACACACACACACGTGGCTTATACCTCAATGGAGCTTCTCGGCAGCTGATGTTGGGGCTCAAAAATCGAGGTGGGCGTTTTGCGGATCACACCGGAAGCATTGGATCTAGCTACCATCAACGTCAACCAGCCCCAGCAGCCTCATCACTCACGCCGGCTTTCGCAGTCAACACCCGCTCATCACCTTCCCTCGGTCTAACGCATTGTCATACACCGGCAGTCAAGCACTTTTTACATTTTTCTTTTCCCCCCAAATTCTCTGCAAATTCGTTCGACATGCATGCTTTTCGCCATGCATATATACCTCCTTCTTGTTTTTCAAATTTATTTCCCTTTGGGCTTTGGCCGGGATCTCACACAGCGCGTTTGAAAGTGGCGACGCTGGTGTTAATGACTTGTACTTAATATCTCGATCGAAACGAATCTCCTTTGCTTTTGCTTTTGGCATGGGGATGACGGATTGATGTTGAAGGGGTGTGACTGGGGTGTGCTTGTTATTTGCATCATACCCGGGTATTTTGGTTGGTAACGAGGAAGGCGTTTAGCGGTGGGTCTCTCTGGCTGGGTCGAGAGGGTCGGGTAGTGGGTAGCTAGCTAGGTGAATTAATCAAAATGAATGCGCCGATTTCTATTGATATACGGGCTATGTGGGATGTCCTGAGCGGAAGTGAAGTGCTTCGTTGCGATTGAGCTTTTACAATACAGTTACATGACTGCTCTGGGTTTTTTTATGCTTAGCGCAGATATGCATTCACCTTTAATCTCTGTCTTTAATTCTTTCTTCTTTTATTTCTACTCGCAACCCAAAACTTGCCACAAGGATCAATGACTACTACATTTTCCCCCCACTCAAAATACACGAAAAAAAAACTAGCAATGGGCAGAAATGTCCTATATCTACTGCTGCATCAGTCATTTATCAAGGTAGATGGGCGTAGTACAGAAGTTTATGCCATGATTCAGTGTGAAAGAGTGTGGTGGGTGTCTTAGTATACTCAAATACGGCAAACTTTAACAAAGGAAATATGTTTTGTCACAGGAACCTTCCAATTCTTTCCAGCAAGTACATGTATAAAAAAAATCCCCTTACCAATTATCATTTCTCCTTTCTTTGTATATTCCTTTTGTAAACGCCCTCAATCCATGCAACCATTTTTCTCTAGAAATGGGGATAGGCGACATATTCATGCCTGTTTCTTCACCTCCCTCCTCTAACACCCGTTCCAAATCAAAATTAAAAACTAATCGACGTATATGATCATGTCTGCTGCTGCTACTGTGTCGTCAACGTCATGGTTTGAGAGATGTGTTGAAGAAAAAGATGGAGAGTGGTGGATTGGAAGGACAATAAAGGGCAAGAGGAGTTTGATAGATGTGGTGTGTGTTGGTACATATACAAGCCTATATCCAATAGTCGATGTCCTCATGTTTTCAAAAAAAAGATATGAAAGTTCACAAATGAACACGATAGGTTAGGTGCGCTTTCATGGCTTTTTGCTTTACTGAAATCTCGTATAAGAGATTAACATTTACTTTCATTGATTTCAAAGCGTGAGTCGAAGATTCCGACATGCCTTCTACTTTATGTCTTTTCTTCTTCGTTTTCTCAAAATCACAATTGAGCACGTCTAGGAGATTTCTTGAAAACAATGTAGGGAGAATAGTGATCTTTGATACAGTTGATATTAGCAGCATAGACCACCGATATGCAGTCTCCAAGGATTTAAACATGAGCAGTAGAACCAACGTATGAAGATTTTTTTGTACCTGCAGGATATATAAATATGCAAAAGCTACAAAGGTCCTCTCTTTCTCTTTCTTCACTTTACAGTTATTCAAAACATGTCTTAAAACAATAAAAACACACGATGGGATAGCGCTTTGATTGCTTTCTTATATTGTTGTTACTACAATACCGGGTTGTGAAATCTGCTGTTGAGCATCGATATCACTTGTAAAATAATAACCCCACATAATTATGGCGTGGTTCTCTTCCATTTGAAAAGTTATCTAAAACATCTGGTATGAACTTTGCGGTTTCCCTGTCCTCTAGTTGGAAAAAGAGAGACCATATAACTGAGACGATAAACGGGGTTTACAGTTTAAACGGATAGCCGATGTCGAAACAGGAACAAATATAACCATGTACTACCCGACGTGATAAAACGTCATCATGCTACTCCGCGAGCGATTTCTCCGTACTTTGAATGAATGCTATATAATACATACATATCGCAAGTATCTCATATATAAGCGCTGATCGCTCTTTTCTTATCCTGTTGCGCAAGATTCTACATGCATATGCGCTCGAAAGACTGGTTGTATAGCCGGACTAGCTAGTGCCTAAAACTCCATTCGCATTTGATGAGGACCAAATGTATCTGACAGGAGGATATTGAAACGGCTTTGCTGACCACACCCGCACAAAGCCTTAGTCTTGCAACTGTATTATATAGATATACGAATCGGATACACTTCCCTGTATAACAGAGGTGTTTGGGGGTATCTCGTATATCGGCGCTCTAGTACCATCAGTACGCAAATTATCCACTGATATCTCGATGTCGGGAACAGCTGCACTTGATCGGTTAGGCAATGACTGAGGCTCTTGTTGTGGTACAGGGACATAATCTTGCTCTCCAGATGCTAAGTTATCACCTCCCGCATGTAGACCTGGTCTTCGTCTCGGGTCTGGAGTCCTTCAGAGCGAGAGGTTTCCTGCTCCTTTAATGATGGTGGGCTTGGCCTGTCTATGTGTTTTGCTAGTACGAAACCGCGCCCGGCCAGGGCTGGGTTATATTGCGTAACTGTAGCAGTAGCCTCTGGACCCGATTTGTTATTAGTTGGAACCTAGGGTCATTGGTTAGTAGAGTCATGACCTTTGGTTCAGGATAAGAATCACTGGGTCTCTCACATGCCTAGCAACTAGGTCTGAGTACACATCTTCTCTATCAATACTGTGTTCGAGTTGACACTGTGGAACCAAAGTTTATGGGCATTCTTTGCATACTTGGCATCCAGCTTCGCCTGAATTCTTAAGCTCCCCTCTCTTAGTTATTGGAGCCTGACGGTGCGCCTCCTCAAATTTGCGACTGTTCAATGTAAGTACGGCTAATTTCATGCTGTCGCGTAGGAAGAGATCGTCCTTTGGCCTGCATCAAGCTCACTTACCAATAGCTTGTCTCTTGCAGCTGCTTTTGCGTTGCTATAGGTGGCTCACTGTTCTTGTTTTCATGAACTGTACTATGGAACCGGGATCGCGCCAACTTGATTCTCACTTTCAATCCTTCATATCATCCTTATAATTCTAATACTCTCAACGAAATCTACTCAATCATAGTACTAGATGTAGCAGGTACAACACCCGTCACAACTGAAGAACCGTACAAAAGGGACTAGGAAGAGCAGAAATCGCGCGATAGCTAGTTGGTTTTCCCAACCCTTTATGACCTATTATAAACATCTCAAAAAGTAACTTGCAATCATGTATTAGGGTATTCTTACTATTACAGGAACTGCATTTGAGCAACAAAAAAAAAGGTTCTAGGCCATCTGATCTTAGTACGCCACTGCATGTAGTGTGCTCACGCTTGGAGGCGTATTAGATGATTTGAACTGATTGCACGAAGCTTTCGATCCAATCTTTTGTGCCCTAGTGCTTTGTCTCTATCTTTCAGCCGTCGACCTTCGACCCCTCTCCCCCAATAAATCGATGTTCTCCAATCTCCAACACTTCAATCTTATCACCCACGGTAACAGAACCCTCCTCCAACGGCGTAACCTGCATGCCCAGACACGCATTCTTACTTCCTGCATCGATGACCCTGTAGTTTCTCAAGGTAGTCAACGGCTCATTGCGGTCAGCTACAGCAGTCTCGGGATCAACGTTGGGCAATTTGCAGCGCGTCGCACGGCACGAGATGTGAAGATTTAGCTCCGAAGAATCGGACGAGGTCAGCTTTGCCTTCTTCCAGTCATCTTCAGCAAAAGCAGGGGGTCCGGTTATGTAAATGTTTGCACGGAAGCGTAGGCCGTCGAGGAGCGTATGTTGTCGCTGCCAGATGTGCTCGGGTTCGGGTTTACCGGTGGGTAGTTTGGAGGCTACATCGTGGACAGAGGCCATGTTTATGATGTGAATAGGGTACTGAGTGATGTTAGCGACATACGATATGCTCGCAAGATCTACACATACTGAATCTTGCATCCCAATGACAGTCGCAAACCCCACATCCTCCTTCTTCGGCGCACACTTGTGGACCTCCCGATACGCATTGGTATCAATTCTGAACAGAGCAATCGGGTTTGCGGCACCAAGAGTGTACCTCAACTTCTCAAAGATCTCGCGATCAATCTCTGGGCTCATGTTCAGCGCAACCGGATTGTCCTTCCAGATACGCAGAACCTCGCTCCTGTATCCCTTGCTCTTGATCCTGTCTTGCGGCGGGTTGAAAGGTACCCTAAACTCAAGCATTGGCTCTGATTTCCGGCTAAGCCTTGCTGCCAGGATCTGGCCGTAGTTCAAAAGGCCTTCCATAGTAAAGTCGGTATCGGGAGAGAACGGGAAACGAATCACCAAACAGCCTTCGCTTTTCACCCACTCTCCATCTTCTTTGTAGTCTTTGGCTGATGGATCTGGTACCCATATCTCAGTCTCAACTCTGGCGAGACGAGGAAACTTTCGTTGGGTCATGAAATGCCATTCGCTCGTGACTTTTCCGTCCATGGATGGCAGGCTCGTGACTTGCTGTGCTAGAGTGAATTGGCGATCATACTTTAGGCCTGTACGGAGGACATCGCTCTTCTCCAGCTCAATTGGAGCACCGGACTTTAGAGGGTACACGAAAAGTGCTTTCACGGTCCATGGCTTGGCTGGGGTGGGGTCGCCGCCTTTGGCATACTTCTTTGAGTACTGGTCCTCGAAATTGGTAGCTCCTTGGAGTCCGAGTTTCCGGCATCCAGCTGGAGGAGGTAGTGGCTTTGGAGACTGTGCGACAGCGACAAGGACCAATATGATGAACGGGGAGATGGCTGCCAGTGCCGTGATGAGGACGGTCTGGGGCGCGATGTCAATGCCTGCATCCGAAAGTAGCCTCGCGGCCGTAATGTACATATGCTCGAAGGCGTTGTCGGCCATGTTGAAGAGGTGAGGACGTCCTGTTGGAGAGAGATTGTCACGTATTCAGTTCGGAGGTCTAGATGAAAATGCGGTTCTTATCGCGAAAACATGCCAAGTTCCACGCCCAGCGAACTTTGTTGACGCTAACACATAGGAGGCAGGTGTGTTATTCAGGAGTGAAAGAACAGGTCACTGGTACCACATATTCAACATGCCCAGATGTTATGTGCTGAAGGGAGACATGGAGAGGTGAAGAAATATGCGAGTCATGTGCCGCGGTTCACCTGTGCGTGTGACATCGTGCCATGAGCGCAACAGTTTGAACATCGCGACGACATTGCCACAGCAGCTTGCCTTTACCACAACGCGTCACGACGACCGAAGAGAAACGCGAAACGTAATGTGTGCCCACGCGAGATCACGAGACTACCGCGCTTCCGAATTGACCCGCTAAAGTCTTGCACGATTGCTTCCAACTACACCATGACCAGCGAAGGGGCACAACAGCCCTCCCCCACGTCGCGTAAGCAAGTGTACTTCCGTCACGCTGGTTATGATGCTAATATAGCCGTAGATAGACTGCCTACTGTGTCCGCGTCTCAGGCACTTCAGAAGCTCCATGCCCGCGGAGCCCGCACCGTGTCGACTGGCATCACGCAGCTTGACAAGGTCCTTTCACCGCCGAGTCTTCCGGGCCACGATGTATCGGGCGGATATATTCGCGGCAAGGTAACTGAAGTCTTCGGCCCGTCAGGTGTCGGGAAGACAGCATTTGGGTAAATGTGACCGCATTACAGCTTGCCCCGAAATACCGTGACTGAGGGGATCAAGGATACAGGCCGCAGTCTCCGCACTGCGCGAGGGCCAACAGGTAATATGGGTTGGTATGTACAAGTGGTCCAGCGCTCGGGATCAATGCTCCATCACTGCTGGGCACGAAGGCTAATGGTGTGCAGATGCTGCCTGTGCGCCGTTGGTCAAACACCGCGTCGAGCAGATACTCACTTCATGCGCCGACTGGCATCAACACGAGCATGAAGCCAATTCAATGTCACCGTCCGATATGACTCGAGATGGATTGCGCGGCCATTTTCACTACATGGCTTTGCCAACACTTGCCCACCTCTTGGCACTCTTTGTACATGCGCCCGCTGCCTTTCCCCCACAAAACACCAGCTTGGTGGTTATCGATTCTCTCGCGACCCTTGTCGATAACGCATACCCCCGTAATATAGATGATCGCATGGCAAGGAACAAGACAGAACAGTCACGATGGGCTGCAGGACGCAGATTCGCCATCATCAATGAGCTGATTGCGACTTTCACAAAGTTTGCAGCAGTGCACGACATCGCGCTGCTCGTCACAAGCCAGACTATTACGCGCATTCGAGGCGCCTCTCGTGCATTGTTGGTACCAGCAATGGCAGGGGTTGAATGGGAAAATGGCATTTCCACCCGTCTGGTGCTCTTCCGAGACTGGATCCGACTCGGGAAAGCCAGCGACAACTTAGACGCCGATAAACTGCAAAAAGCCAGGTTCGTTGGCCTTGTCAAGGCCAATGGCGTATCCCTTGCAGACGAAGGGGGTGTGGGCGACGTGGTGCCCTTCACCATTGAAAACGTGAGTAGAATGCATCATCTACAACCCTTTCATCTAAACAGATGCACTCAAATATCCGCTGAGCTGATCTTCCGCTGACGTGATTCAGACGGGACTTTGCGAGATGTCCGTAACGGCGGACGATGTAACCCCTTTGCTTGTCCCAACACAATCCAGACCGCCTAAACGACACTTCGCCGAGGTGGATGAAGATGCTGCCGAAGAGCCGAAGTCCGACGAGCTTTACGGCTGGGTAGAAGACGATGAAGTCGCCACTGAGGGGTTGCTGATTGATGAAGCACCTATCGAGAATGAAAATGACGCAGGAACTCGCCTGAATGTTGTCACAGACGGCTACAAGAAGAAGGTCGCACGAACCTCGACAGTTTGATCATAAGGCTTGAACAATTTCTTCGTGATTAGTACCAAAGCTGGGCCTAGCTATTCGACCTGGTCTCAGGCCACACCAGTACACCGGAGTTCCTCGGGGGAACAATGCAGTGCTTATGCCTACTGTAAGCTCGTGCTCGTATGTCTATCTTAATTCCTCATACGAGGGCCACTAGCTAACGAAGCGTTCAATTGAGATACAGATCTTGCATGCACACCGATAAAACAGGGCACCCACGGCGACCCACGGCCCACGGCACAGGTTTTAGTATTCAGCCGTGTGGGGAACAGGCACGCATCACCCCGGAATGATCACCCACCTTGTCTCCGGTCTCCGCACAATCCCGCTGCAGACATCAAGCGCTCTGACATCAGCAAAGAAACTCGTCCCAACGCCGTGGTCCAATACATTTCTTATCTCACAATCTGGCCCAGGCATAGGCATATTTTCCCGGTGGCAAATGGGCACAGCGTTATGCCTCATTTATCGCATCCCGCATGCACTGTTTTGGGCCTTGTCTTGTCACGCTAGCGGTATTCCAATCCGAAAGGCGACCAAAAGCAAATACAAGACGAGTGAACTTCCGCACGTGCATGCGTCACGTCTAGGCTTTGGTGCACACTAAACTTACGCAGGGGTCGGGGGTGCTTCCCCGACCCACAGCCCTGGGTACTCACCGGCAAAACTCAGTACTTTCCTGGACTCATGCCTTTGTCCCTCCGCGCATCTGGGGCCTGCGGGGTTGATGGCTGGCCTCGGCGTGGGGGAATACGATAAACCTACTTGTCGCAGATGAATGCTCACCACCATCAGGCCAGCTGACTGTGATAAGAGACCGGCATTGCGATTATCATAGCCAGCCACTCGTACAACTATGCCTTGCGACCCCACAGAGGCGTAATAGGCTCCACAGGTCTGTGGGCGGAGCGCCACCTTGCCACGCGGACTGCATACTGGGGTGCAGGTCTAAGACACCCTTTCGTCGCGAAGAGCGCGTATAATAACAAAACCTAGGTCCTTGCCCTTCACCGCTATTGCGCCACTTAAACTACGCGGGGAGGGGGATGAGGATCGAAACCTTTCACACTCAACGTGCTCTCAAGAAGAATCCCCCTGAACCTTGGGCGCATAGCGTCGGCTCCGCCGACAAAGCAACGACGTGCTGTGGGCCCAAGGCAGAAGGTCGTTATACCAAACACGAACTCTGCCATGTCACTCTCCCCACGCTTCTCCGCAAACGCACTGGGGATGAGGGATCCCGCTCGCTACCGTTAATCTCTTTCTCAAAAGAGACGGAGATGTGCGAAGGCACGGATGACTTGTTTGGTACACCCGGGGCCGAGCCGCGCCTGACCTAAGATCTTCAAGCTCTGGAGTGTTTGATGTGGGGATTGTGATATTGGATCTAGCGTTGGTGGTGTAGGACGCCAGGTTGGCTGTGGGCTGATTCAGTCGTCCAAGGATTGTGGATGGGATTATCGGCAGCTAGGTAATGGCGGCTGGGCATGTGAAGGAGGCTAGGTAGTGGTGAGGGTGTGAGGCATGGTAGTTAGTAACAACTCCTATCTTTTGTGACATGTCTTTCCACGAAGTGACAAAGCCAATGTAGTCTGAAGAATCCTTTTCTACGCGCATACACACTTTGTCTGAGTGGTCAAATTTATTGAACGTGATTGCGATTAGTGGTCATGTGTAATACACCAGACGCCTGAAAGGATATTGCAACTACGCTCGATCATCGACGATTAAGTGCATCGGATTAACGGGATTAAGCACACTGAAGCCGCGCACGTACTTTGATTCTTGCCACAAACAACAGAAGCAGCATAAAGACGTTTGAAAAAACAAATGTAGAGGAAATTAACCAGTACGTTTAAACAAGATATGCATGAGATGAGTGTAAACATGGGAACTAGACGAGTCGTGAAAGCGGCCACGACGACGACGAAAGCAGCATGACTCTCACGTACAAGGGAACATTCCCCAACACATACACACATGCCAAAAAAATCAAGGTATCGGCATAACCTAATACGTTCCTCTTCATTTGTCATTCTCTCGCCTCCCCCTATCCTACCCTGCGCACCCTCAAACAATTGTCTCCATCATCGAACCCACAGAAAAAAGAAGAAACCCCCCAGTCATCAACAATGAACACGAACACGAACACGAACACACACACACACAGACACCTTGCCCCCTCCCGCAAAAGCAAAGACCAAAGACGTGTAGTTTCCCTCCCCATGCAGATCCATGCAGACTTGCTGCACGACCGGAGCATAAGCAAGAGGGAAAAAGGAAAGAAGAAGGAAAAGTTGTCCTAGAAGACAACCACCCCTCCCCCCTTGTTCATTCTTTGCCGTCTACTTGCCTGTTCCAGTCACTCACCTCACTCGACTCACTTCACTTAGTCCAACTGACCCCACAGTCTAGCCTTCCCCTCTTCCGCTGCCGCTGCCGCTGCCACTACTCATGACCCCTGCCCTCTTTTTTTTCTTTTTTCCCCTTCTTTTTTGTTGTTGCTCATCGTTCGATCGTGCAAGGGCTTCAAAGAAGGTGTGTAGGGGGAAAGAGAGTGCGTGATTACTCCTTCTTCCTCTTCCTTTGATTATTCTCGCCCCCAGCCACAAATAAGGCAGAGAATGAGGAGAGAAAGGAAAAAAAAAGGTCGTGCGTTGCTGTGGCTTAGCTACACGACTCACCCACACCACCCACACCCACTTGGATTATTGGGTTGACTCTCGTATTGACTGGCGTATCTTTGTACATTAGACTTTTTACCTAGTTTTTTTTTCAAGCAAAGAATGATGCGGAAAGTGCAAAAATAAAAAATAAATCAATCAGGGTAGGATAGGTTAAGACATGGCAGTGCAGTGACTCGGGTTTCAAGTTAAGAACCCCGAGTTCCTGTTCGGATAGCTGATTACAGGGAAGAGGGGGTTGGGAAAATTCCTTGGTCAGCTTAGAGAAGATGTGGCATGTAGGTAGGTTGTATAAGCCTGTATTACTATTATTACTACTGCCGTTGCTGCTACTGCTGCTGTATACGCCATCGTTGTAACCAATCCCACATAGACACAGACATAGATGAATACTTTTGTTCAAGAGATTGGCATGCGTTGACACGTGGGGAAAAGAAAACGTGGCTGGAACCGTTGACGGCAGTACCGGACGGGAGTTGTAGGTCAAGTTTAAGTCAGGTTAGGTTAGGGCAAAGTGTACTAGATGTAACCGGCACGTACCTCGGGTCATCGAACGCAAAGAGAAGAGAAAACAAAATCCCCGCTAGACGGAAAAGGGATGGGATGGGATAGCATGGATAGATGGAAATATACCTAGGTACGACTTCTTCCGGTCAGTCTTGTTTGCGTCCGGGCCGCCCTGGAGTGACCCTCGTGTATTCTTATGCCGGGCCGAGGTACCGCAGGAGCCATGAGGGGGGTGGGACAGGACAAGAAAAGGTCAAGGCCTGTGCGCGAGCCCGGGGTTTGCGGCTCGGCGGCTGGACATGTTTTTTTGTGCGTGTGTGTGTGTGTGTGCGTGTGTGCCGTTTGTCTGGGGAAAAAGCTGGCTACTGCTTTGGCTCCCTTGCCTCGTTGGTGGAAGGCGTATTGCTTCTTTCGGACCGTGGGTCTGGGCTGGGCCTGGAAGGACATGACTTGTGGCACTGTCGTGGGGGGGTTTTAGGCGGACGGTTGTTGTTTTGCGAGTTTCACATGCTCGGTGGGTTGGTGGTTGCTGATGCTGGTGTGCTGTTGGCGCTGGGGTCGTGCTTGGATGTCAGCGGGTTGGTGCGTTGCTGGCTTTACTTGACTGGTGGGTGAGGTCCGAAGTGTAAGATGGATGATTACCCTCTGACGTGCGTGCAAGGTACGCAGTTCTCCTCAACAAAGATAATAATATCCGTAGCGTTTTCGCTCTCTGGTGTACCTCGTTGACCACGTCAGGTGGATGCATAATAGCGTCTAGTATCACGATGGTATGTCACGGAGCGTCATTACAATAAGGTATGAGCGAACCTATCGGAGATGCTAGGATCACCGGCAGGTGTTTGTCACGCCCCAAAAAAAAACCTTGGTACAATAATACCAGCGTGTTTCTTCTTCCGGACCCCTTCATCAATGTAGCCATGTAGCGTGGGAGTTTGTAACAAGGTTACCCGTACAGAAGATTGCCAAGATTTCAATCTAATCGATGTGCTCTACACCCCGCTTCATACAGTTAAAACGGACTGGTTGTCGCGTATGTGCAGCGTTGCGCGGATGAATAACCGGTCGAAATTAAAGGTGTACGTATCGTTGCACGTTGACGGGGTAGAAGATAGTGCAGATAAGAGCGTAGAATGCGGAAGGGCATGACTCGGTCGGCTCCGAAGAGTGATGTAGGTACCTTTTCCGTAAATGCAATGCGCGGTCGCTTGACACTGTAATCCAGTCTTGCGCCATATTGACGCGCATGAGCTGGACTAGGCTGGGCTGGACCAAGAGGACAGCTGTCAAAATAGGGTCTCGAGCATGACTCCAAGCAGGGTCATGTGAAAAGCCGTTATGTGGCTTGTCAAGTGCGTCATAGTCGAGTCCTTGCGATCGTAGCTTGAGTAGAAACTTGCGATTGCTGATACACAAGTGTCGCATTCCTTGCAGCACACGGCTTGGTTTTCGGTAGAATTGACAGCTGGGGCCGGATACTAAATCTGGAGTTTAGCCAGTGGCAGCAGAGTAGGAATCGTCCAAGCGGGAGTAGAGCCGTGCCGGTGGTGGAGAGGACCGCTTTGGCCATTACAAACTATTGTATCTCATTGCGGGACATGTATCCCCAAGTCCCTTTTTTTGGCATGTGAAGGACCGTTGGAGAGCTCATGAACTAGCGGTCAAAGCTGCAAAGCATCGTTGCAGCGCCCTTGCGCAGGGCCCCGACACGCATCTCTTATATTACCGTCTAGACACGACTGGATCTGCAAAATAGATTGCGACGTGGACCTGGTCGGTCGTTGCTTGGGCAAAGGATACCAACAGCCTGGTACGGACGGAGGGGCGGCTGTGTTGTATGGGGGATCAAGGGATATGTATTGTACCAAACGCTGCGGGCTCGTATGCAGTGTATCTCAACAAGCAATCTGGAAAGCATATGTTGGATATGATGACGGGCGGAGAAATCGTCTCCCTTGAGAGTGTTGTGCAGGAGAGCATACGACGAACATTTCGATCTGGTGGCTGGCCCGATGCAAGGACGGATAAACTTTGCTCCACATAGGCGTTGGAACCAATTTCCCCTGCGTGAACTGCGTGAATTAAATTGAGAGCACGGTCGGGACATTGATGGAATCTGCCTTTTCAGCCGCGTCGGATCCGACTGTATGCACACTGCGATGGTGCTTGCTTGGTACAGTAGGATCCGATAAAGCATGTGACCACGCTACATGTCCTCACGATAGGCGGTACCTTTTCCCGATTGGGAAAGACATGCGCCGACGTGATTGGATCCTGACTGGTGCAATATTTCCGGTAAAACTCTGAGCGCTCGATGCGAGCCCTTTTGGCGAGTGTTCCGCCTTGGACGGACTACTTGACTCGCCCTCGCCAGCCTTATCCGCTTCCATTTCCTGCTCAGGCAGGTCCCCTCGCCGCAAGTGTGGAGAGTGGAGACCCCACAAGCAAGCACTTTTTGGTACAAAGGATGGATTCGCGGCCTGGATGCGCGGCTCTAGAAGCTCGCTAGACGCCCTCTGCTGTACGGGGATGCCGAGTCAGCAAGCAAGGGGCGGAAGGGCTTGGTAAGAATTAGTGCTTGCTCTGCAGGCGGCTGTGCTGCGTGGGATGGTGGTCTGGAGGACTTGTTGGCGTCGTAGTTGCGCGGCTGACGTGAAGACGACGCTCCGTCAGCTGAAACACGGTGGTGGGGACGGAGATGGGCATCCTTCTCTTTTGCTGTGCATTTGCATTATCTTTTGCGTTTTCGGATGACCCAAGGAGGGGCAGGATCTGCCAAGTGGGCACTAAAGCGACAGTCTAAGGGGTGAGAGAGAGGGGGGGTGGCACGATGCTCAGGTACGTGAGCAGATTGGCGTTGATGCCGGCGAGAACCTTCTTTGTGCCCGCATGAGCTGGCTTCGGTCTTTGACACGAGGAATAATACTCTATATGCCAGGCCGTAGCAGGTGCTCTTTGATTACAGCGCAAGGGCTTATCGTGTTTCGGTATTACCGTTCGGTCGCTCCTTTGTCGCCGCACTTGAAAAAATATCGTACATCGTATAGAGAGATGGATATTTACGTGCGTTTCGCTTCGCGTCTGCCGGGCCGACAGTGATCAAACGCCGCAAATACCTAGCGCTTCACATTGTAGGCAGCGCGGAGACGATGCCGCCACACCTGCCGATTCGCACATGCAGAAAGTTGAGATCGTCATGATACGGGTTACGCGTTGTGGAGTAGTAAGGTGCGCTGCTGCGCTCCAGTCCGGGGTGCATGCCCAGCAGCACCCAAGATCGTCCTCTCAATACAGCCGGCGGGAGAAAAAAAAAGAATCAAGAAGCAAGCGATGGGTAGGCTGTAGGCCAGTTTCGCGCTTGCAAGCCCGACAAAAAAGCAAACTGGCCAGTCGCCATGGCGTGTTGGCCAAGTCATGGAATCGCATGGTGTAGCAAAGAAGGCCGTCGGCTCTCGGCCGCCATGGCGAAGCGATGGGGTGTGTGTGAGAACAACGAGCGTGAGAGATAAGCAACTCCGCAGCCCAGGATGCAATGGATGGCGCTCAGCCATAGGCGCTCGGAAATTGGAAACGTCGTTCAATCCATCCAGTTAGATCTACTGCCCCTTCCGGTTTCGGAACTGTAGCCACCAAAGCAAAAGCAGCGCCACTGTTCGCTGCGTGTGCCACTCTCTCCACACTCTGACTCCCTCCCTGTTCCGCCCTCTCCGCCCTCTCCGCAAAAACTCAGCTCCAGGGCCCTTGTGTCATCGTTTCGCTAGCGCTGGCGCCGCTTGCTGTGCTGGATGGGGGGGGGGGGGGGCTTGGGTATCGCACGCAATGTGCAATGAGACAGGAATAGCTTGCCAGTTGCCTAGGTGTGGTCACACAAGACGTGATTCACCGAGACATGTCGTCGTTGAAGGCTGTGTGGGTGTGTGGATTCACTATCCTCTCACCGCATCTTCGCTCTAAACGTGAGACGGACACCCCCCCCCGCAGGTCAAGTGTGGGTGGTACCAGAGACAGCGGAATGCGGAGAAGGACTAATCACGATAGTGTCATGGTCGGATGATGCGTCTCGTAAAACATTTCTGCTGGCGTACCAAGCAAGACTTATCTGCGGGGAAGAGAGCCAAAGTGCGGTGGTTGATGGTATGGAGACGAAGAATAGGCCGAGAGTTTCCAGGGGTTTGGAATCGCACATGCGCCTATACTTGGTTCCCTGCGAATGATTCTCGTTGCTTGCACGACCGGGGTACCAAATCACGTCACGCATGCCAACAATTTCTCTATCCATAGCATAACCATCTCGTAATTGCAAACTCGGCGACCCGTGTGACTGATAGAAGTGTGGATTGGGTTTTCAATTAAGCGCTAAGCAGAGGAAAAAGCTGTCTAATCATCGCTCAACTGCAGATAAGCAGGCGCTTCCCTTGCAACAGCCCGGAACTGATGAACAAGGACAAGTGGAACATATACAAGATTGCGAATTGCCAGATGCGGCTTCGCGGGGTATTAGGTCCGACAAAACAGGTAAAAAGTTGGAAAAAAAAGTCTATCTGTGGTGGGGGGAGAGGGGCAAGCCGTGTAATAATGAAATCGTGAAATGCCGAGAGCACCACCCTCGTACATGTGTGTCCGTGTCTAAACTCATCGCTTGCTAACGTGAAGAATGACGAAATGCAGAAATGCTGACAAAAAAACGCCGTTGCCATGCTAGGTGAGTGGGGTGTTTGTTCAGTTGCGATGCGAGAGATCTTCACCAACCATGGAGGCTGTCGTCGAAGAGTTGCCAGACGAGAAGCCGCCGTTGCTAGGGCCGTTGAGGAGGTCTTGTACGGCCACCTTGGGGACTTGCGGGACCGGCAATTTGCGTTGGGCACCCTCGGGTTTCGAGATGATATCACCGATGCGCAAGCCCGACGACTGGCTAGGGACGTATGGTTGTTCCCGCTCCGTCGACGGCTCCATTGGCGCGAGAGCGGGCACAAAATTTTGGTTGAGACTCAGATGACGCAAATGGGGTAGCTGGAGGTCATTGAAGCCATGCGGGCGTAATCTTGGTGAGTGTGCAGGGGTTGCAAGCGGAGTGTGGTCAGGCGTGGGGCTGCAAGAGTCGTGGGAAAAGGTGGGCGAAGGCGGGGCAGTAGAGTTCGGTGAGCCGGGTCTTGACTTCTTGGTCATTCTGTGCGTGTAAGGGTCGTCGTCCTCGTGCGAGTGAGACCTCGACATTGGCTGCGACGAGTAGGCGTACTGTGAGAGGCCTGGCAGACGGCTGGCGTATGGGTGATAGCCACTTGTAATGTGATGTCTACTGGAGTGCGAGTAGTGGCCAGGGCGCTGCTCTAGTCTTGACGCCGCGTCTGCGAGCAGGTCCATGGGGCGCGACAAGCCGTTTGGGCTGTTGCTATTGCTGTTGAAGCCAACATGGTAGGCGGCCAAATCGTTGCCCATGCTCGGAGAGTAGTTTGAGAACGAGTGGGGAGGCGAGACGTTGGGAGAGCCAAGTTGGGAGCCTGGGGCGCTACGGGAGATGGGCTTGGACGGAGGAGGCATCATGTGGCCAAGGCCACCACCTCCGGGCTCCATGAGGCCAGCTTGGACGGCCGCGACAGCAGCCTGGTGGGCAGCAGCGTGCGACTGGCCCTTGCCGCGCCGTGAGTTTGGGTTGTTGTGTATCCTCGAGTGTCTGTGGAGGGTTAGTGTTGGAGCAGGGTGGCAAGTGGGCACAGTGGTGCAACATACCGGGTCAGTTCGTCTGAGCGAGAAAATCGTTTTGTGCAGCCGGGGAAAGTGCAGGCATGGGGCTTCTCTCCGGTGTGGGTGCGGATATGGCGAGTCTGGTGCTCCAGACGGTGGAAGGCCTTGTCGCAGAGCGGGCACTTGTAGGGCCTGGGGAGATCCTGTCGCGGCTCATCCTGCTGCGAGGCGTTCTGCAGCAGAGGCGCCATGAGGCTGACGGCGGCAGTAGCCATGGAAGTGCTTGGTGTTGAAGTAGGCTGGTAGGTTTGTTGAGAAGAGGTGTCGGGATTGAGCAGGTTGGCGAAACCTGTCGAGGCAGAGTTGGATTGCATGTGACCGAGAGTGAAAGTTGGGGGAAGGGGGATGATGGGGGCTCGGATATATGTATGGATCAACTAGGCGGGCGTGTGGGGGTCGACTGATGGCCGTCAGGGCTGTCTGTGCTGAGGCGGGCGAGGATATGCCGGAGCTCGCGCAGAAAGAAACGCGGTGCGCCAATGCGGCTTGGCTGCTCGGGGGCGCGAGTCGTGGAGACGTATCAAGAAATGCGGGCCCCTGCGCACCTGGGTGATGACTTGCGGAGAGCAGGCGTGCAGCGGGTGCAGGGTGTCGCTGGAGCGAGACTTTTGCGCGTCGCAGTCCTTTTGGGCGATCACCTTGGGGGGGGGTGGGCGTGGGCAGGGCGGCGGGCAAAGTGTGGAATGCGATGGGCTCAGCTGGCTAGCGGAACTTGCCCTTGGGCGCGGGCCCGCCTGGGTTTTTAGATGGTTCAGTTGTGTGGAGCAGTAGTCGATGGTTGAGCGTGCGCGACGTAATTTGCAGTCGTGAGAATTCTGCAGCTGAAATTTTGCAGCGGTGAGTGTCGGCGAGCGGGCTCGCTGGGGGAGCGTGTGAGGTTGCAGGTGGCTACGTGAGGCTGTGGAGTGTACAGCGTGTATCAGCAGCCGACCGGGGCCCCCAAACACCACTTATAGCAACGGGGCGTCTATACGCAGACGGAGAGAGGGAGAGTGAGGCACCCCAAGTCAGTCAGAAGTCAGATGGTGCAACCTGCAACCTTGGCTGCCGACTCGGTCGTCGTGCAAGTGGGCGTGGGTGTGGGCTTGCTTTGTATGGGGGCGGGTTGCTGGAGACGTCACCATATCTGGGGTTTGTTTGTTGCTGCCATTGCACCATCGCATCCGGGCGTGCCTTCCTCAACCTGCCTGTCTGCCTGCCTGCTCCTTCCGTCGACCACCCCCCTCGCTGCTTCCCCTGACGGATGACGCCCCTCACGGCTGTGCCTGCTGGCAGAGACGGAGACGGAGACGGAGACACCGGCATTCACCACCCTCCTTTACCCATCTGATAGGCCTGATCGTGGTCGACGACGTGTGGCATCGAGACAGCGCTTCCACACACACACACCTATCCTCGTCCATTGGTTGCGTCAACATGGCCAATAACGCTTCCCCATCGCCCCAGCTGGTTTATCATTTACCCACTGGCTCTTGATTGTGTTTCACAGCAGCCTGGGCGACGAGACACTGTGGGGGTTGTCAATTCCTGGGGTACGGGAGCAAGCTTCCAGCTTTCTTCCGAGACGACGTGCTTCATCTCCTCACACAGCATCGGATGAGCATCGCAACACCTCCCGCAGCATCTCCCGGGGCCTACGTTGAGGGGTCGAGCACCCGTGCGACGAAGCCGCCCTGCTCTCTCCCCTCCGGCCCGCCTTGGATGCACCGTCTCCCCCGCCCACGCTGCTGTCTCGCTGCTAAGGCACGCCGGTCAATTTACACTCAACACGCCGAGACGTGGCCCCTCGAGCTCACGATAGCCGGGTAATCTCACATGCCAACAATGCTTCCTTTTGATCGTCGTATCCATTGCCCAAGGGGACTTGCCTATATCGTCGCCGCTCCTTGGTGCCGCTCTCGTATTAGCCCATGCCGGTCCGCCACACCCATGCTCGTTGCTGGCCATCTCCAGCTAGAACCCTGCCGCAGCAGATCGTGGGGGACTTTGCCCTGCGACGGTCCGCCTGTCCCGAGCAGATATGACGTCCGCTACTTGTGCTAATCTGCCTATACACAAGACTGCATCAAACTCTAGCTGTCTCCCTACGAGTTACATGGCGGTTAGCTACTTCGCAGCAGAGGCCTGGTACACATGCTGCGCTTGCAATCTCCCACCGGATCCGCTATTCTTATCTCTTGTTCGACAAATTTTTGACTCCAACTAGCCCCTCAATAGCTCGCCCCGCTTTGGAGTCGCTTCCTCCGAGCGTACCCCTATGCCGAGCCGACAGAAATTTCACGCGCCAGCGGAGGAGCCTCTCACGATAAAACGTCGTATCGGGGAATCTCGGAAAACGCGGCGCTGACAAAGATGGGGCTCCGCTCAATACTACCGTAGTGGTCCTCCTAGCCACCCTGTCCTCCGAGGAATGCAAGGTACGCCTTTCATGGAAGGATTCATGGAAGCACTATTCTTCCAACGTCACCTCCCTAGCCCCGAAACGCTGCTTTATGCCGACCTTTCTTCCACTTCCCGTGCCCGCTATGAAGACCATACCGGATATTGACCGTGTTACAGTTTCATTGTTCCTGAACTAGCCCCTCTGCTTTATCCTTCCGATAACCATGTGTGACAGTCGCTCCATGTCGGAACGCTATTGCCGTCTCCGTTGGCGAAGCATGCTCAACAAAGGCCTGCTGCTGACAGACGCTGCAAACCTTTTCGCCATTTTCTTGCAAGCCATAATGTCATAACCTTACATGATCTTCACCCATGCTTACACCTCCACACCCATTCTGGCCCGAATCTTCAGGGTCTGGTCGATCAACTGACGTAGCTCGCAGATCTGAAAGAGCAGGTTACGCGTCCGAAAAAACAGACATATCCGATCATGTCGGTTGGACTACGGATAAGCTCTCTGGGGCCCCGCAACCGTTGACTGCGGCTAGACAATCCAGGGGCATCGCCGTAATGGCATTACCACCATTGCACAAGAGGAAGTTTGCTATGCCTAACCTCGCCGTAGTGGTTGTGTTGTTTTGTCAACCACTTGTTGATTCATACTCTTTGCGGCGAGCGCGCGATTGATTTAGAACTTGCTGGAAAGAGCCAAGCATTTAGTGGCAACCTGGATGCAGACAGAGTGGAACGTATGACGAATGCTGTGAGCCCCAGTATGCATCGTGGATCCCCCCTCCAGATTCCAGCCTTCCCCGGCCCTGAAAACTCTTATCTGGACCATCGCGACACCTTCTTCTGTAATCTGGCGTGATGTAATCACAATAGTGATCACACTTTTTCAACTGCGATAGGCCCAGATATGATAATCGGACGAGTTCGCCAGCTGGCAGACCAAGACCTGCACCATCCCGCTCCCCAGGATCTCGTCACCATTGTCGTCATGTGGACATGACAGGCACAGACTGCCTTATGCCCAACCGTTCCCTGGTCGGGTCGAATACCCACGACACCACGAAACTAGGTGTACGTAACTACTTGGACATTGTACGCACTGCTCACCCAAAGAATGCAGGACGAGCAATGGGACGCATACCTTCCTCTTTAGGAGGCAGGTGTGCCAGCATTCAGGTCTGCGTTACAAATCCGTGTCATCGCTGTGCAAGAGCTTGCATGCACGCCACAAGCATGTGCCGATTGAGCCTGCCTCCACATTCCGAGCCCATCATCAACCCCAGGAATCTGAAGCTTATTTAGATTCACGCTGGGAACTCTTTAGTGTCCCTCGCTTGCCTTCCAATCTTACTCGGCTTACTTCTCACCGTCGACGCCACAATCGCAACAGTGCTTGAATGTTGGGGGGTTCATAAAGTATTATTGGTATCGCGATCAAGTCCCCAAATGGATTTCTTCCGCACGAGAAGTCTTTCCTATAGTATACAAATTTCATTAACCCCATTCTCTGGGCGCCGGTCCCTGACTCGTTATGTCGAGAGCAGTTCCACACATACCTCTGCCTTCTATTGACACGGAGGGTTTAATACGTTAAGTGCCGCTATTATAACTGTTAGAAATCCGTTTCTCGTGTATGCATTACGGCGACTAGCTTACAGAGATTTTCTCCAATGCTACACGCTGCCGCTGTGCATTTTGTCACTGCGTCGAAGAATGGACCGCACAAGCATTCATCGTCTGTATTGGGGTCGCAGCCTGCAGTTGCCGCAGCTTGGTTCCAACAATCCATCTAGTCATGTCGTCAGCACATCATCTCTCCACGTCAGAAGTAGTAGGTATGCAACTTACTGGGCATGGCCCAACGTTCGCCACGCTTCCACCAATACCAGGTCCTCCAGGCTTCATCATCATAGGTCCTCCTTTGGGTCCCATATCTTTGGGAGGCCCCATATCTTTAGGAGGAGGAGGTCCTGCTTTCCGCGATACAGATGAGGATGTGGATGTGGTGACAGGTGAAGCAAGAACGATGGTCGTCGCCATTAGCATGATTGCAACTGTGCAACGCATCTTGGATAAGGATTGTGTAACAACGGCCGTGAGGTAAGTTTAACAATGAGGATATAGATCTTGTTCTTATGGGGGTTGATTCGAGTTGATCTAGCACCGTGATGGATATCGACCGCTTCTACTCGTTTTCTTATAACCCCGACCTATATGTGGAATGCAACAGATCGTTTATTAAATTAGGCGGGCGGCCAAAAGTGTTGGTGTTCATGCGGGCCAGCTGTTTCGCAATCTTGCCGCACCATTAGTTACAGATGGTGTTGAAACGACCCCCGTCGCTGGAGCGCCGACTTGAACGCGGTTCACGATGATTGGGGCAACGCGGGCACGGCATTCTGTTATTCGGGACCCGGATTTTGGGAAATAGAGTTTTCTTGACAAATATGGCGCAATAGTGTCTCTCGTCATCCGTATCGATTCTGTATTCTGGGGACTGCAACGTCGCGCATCGGCGTATCGCAACATTCTGCAAGCTGGCCATTGGAGGTTGATAAATCCCGCCTATGCTTCCATCGTACGGCAAGAAACGCATAGCGTCGCTAAGGCGCTATCCACAATTCCGATCGTTCCACGCCTTGTTTCTGCGTCCTTTGCTCTCTTTCTCTTTCCCTCTTGCGCCGCTCGTGTCTTGGGACCTTCCCATCGCGAGGCCGACACCCGAGTATCTGTTTCAGTTATAGGTGTTTTATGCCTGCCGGGCTGAGGACCAAACATGACTCTCCGACTCCAGTGCCTCAGAACACGAAGATGGTTGGCCTGGCGGTTGGCCGTCCCCACCTGCCAGCTGCGTTGAAGCTGGAGTCGATCACGCAGCATGCTCCACATGCATGCGGGTCTGCGGGTCTGCTATGCGCAACTTCGATGCAGCGTTCGAGAATGTCGCTTCACAATACTTCTTTGGGCCAGCTATCCCCGGCTTATCCGATGGAATTGGCGTGTCGTTGTTGTCAGACTGGACGTTGTGTTATGCTAGTTCCGTCTTATAGCCGAAGAAGAAGAAGAAGAAGAAGAAGCAACAGCAACAGCATATAGTCGCCATCAATCCAAGATTCCTGCTTACGGTGCAATATAGAATCCACGAATTCCTGGCGAAAGGACCATTTAGTCTCTCGTACCCAGAGAATGTCGTCTGGCTCACGCTACCCCATACCTTTTTTTCCGAAGCCGAGGTCTAGGTACACGAGAGACCCTTGTTTCAGACATTGATCCCTTTGACATGACTCTCCTCTTTTACCAAGCTTCCCATCTTACGCCGCGCCGCCGATTTCGCCTGAACCCAACCCCTTCCCTTCTGTCAAGCTTCTTGCTTGCTTCACATGCACGGCAACGTGGTCTTGGGCGAACGAGGGAAAGGGAAAGACAAAAAAAGAGGGTGTAAGACTCATGGTTCGGTTCCTGAAGCATGGATTTATTTGTATTGAAAGAAAAAGAAAAAGAAACTAGACAGTCACCCCAACCCTTTGACACATCATTATCCTGGAAACGGTTATGTAAGGGGAAGAAAAGAGAAAGAGGGAATAAAATCAGCCATCCATGTCTCGGACTTTGTTAAATGTCCGGTGGGGCCAGGGGGACTGGTCAGATTCTGTCAGATTCTGGATTCCTAAACGGGAGTGCCGCAGAGTAAGTGCCGGGAAGAGGACAAGAAAGAAAGAAAAGAGAAGAAACCCCCCACCTCCCCTCTCGGGGGATTTCTCGGGATTTCTTTTCTTTTTGTTGGGATTTTCTGGGGAGGTGGGGCGGAGTAGGCCATTGTTACTGGGGACATGTAGAAAGTCATTCAGTAGGGTACGTGCGTTGTCATGGCTATGAGAAGGGGGATGATGACGTTATGCTCGTATGGTTTGAAATGACCGGAAGTGACGGATGCAAGCAAAAAAAAGTGTGGTGGCTAGGAGACAAGGGCACCAAGACATTCAGGTCCCCCCACCCTCACCCTTGTTATCCTGTGATTATAATTCGAAACTGTATGGTTTATGCAAAAAATGTCTTGACGTGGCCCTTTTCTCCGCTTTATCCGGGAAAAGTCGAAAAAGCGGAAGGTAAGAAGGGGGGGGGGGTTGGGCTGTCACTGGCGATTTATTACCTTTCTTATCTGAAAAAGGTGTCCTTCCACCAAAGTCCTTGTTGTCGAGAAAACAATCAAGTATTCTGTCATCCCTCTGCTTTTGTTCCTTGTTTGGTAGAAGTAAATATCCGAATAACCCTCCTCCCTATATGAGCAACTACAAAGATGAGTTGTTGCTGTCTGTCTCAACCAGAATCGGGCGAATGAAAAAAAAACCCCTCCACAAAAGGACAACAAACATGTGTAGCGACCTTGATCAAACTACAAGCTTCTAATATACGACTTTTAACATTCTTCCCAGGAGGAGGGTTATTACCTATCTTTGCCAGTCTCATGAACATGTAAATAACTGCCGGGTACATCTTGCATATATATGTGTGTGGGTTGTGTGGTGAATGTAACACATGACTCTTTGCAAGCGGACCGGAACGGAGCGATGATTTGTAGTCAAGGTTCATCCTGGTTAAAAGTGCGTTGGAAATTAGCGTGATATGGCTAACATTACGGTTACTGCCGAATTGGGTAGGGGGTGGGGTAAGTAACGTTACTGCGGTGGCTTCTGCCGTAACTTTTTCTTTCTTTCTCTTTCGTTCTCGTCGTTGCTTTTCCAAACGGGTAGTTTGAACGCCTTGTGAAGGATGATTGATTGATTGAGCATATTTTGGTGGGGAGGGGTCATGTCGATTGACGTATTGTGTAGTTGCTGTATTCATTGCGTTGTTATTCTCCATCTTGCTTTTGAGAAAAACTTTTTTTTCCAGCTACGGGTGTTAGATTATAGGTGCAATTAATTGGGTGCAAAGATTTTGGTATCATGATGATATATATGCAAGGTGATTGGAGATGGTGATGAAGTCACTGGCAATAATTGAAGTTTGTTTAAGCGATAAAATTGGACTGCTACTATAGTGTCCTGAAGATTCTGAATCTAACATTATGTACTACTCTCCAAAAATCGTATTCACACTCCTGCCTCATTCCGTCATGAAAAAAAAGGTACAAAAAAGTCGTTATACGCTCTAAAGCGTAGGGGCAGAGGCGAGGACGCCGCTGTCAGGGGTGGTAGCAGTGTAGCTGGCAGCGCAGATGACAGAGTAGGTATCGTCCCCATCAAGGTAGCCAGTGTTGACAGCCAGGTCCGAGGTCCAGGACTGGGTGTAGAAGGCGCAGTAAGTACCGAGGGGAACGCCGTTCTTGGTAAGGACGTAGGAGGTGAAGAAGTTGCAAGGCTTGTACTCGCCGTTGGCGTTAGCGAGGTGGTTCTTGTCAAAGTCGGTCTGGGCCTGGCAAGCAGCGGCGCACAAGGAAGGATCGTAGGGGTTGGTGTTGAAGAGACGCATTCCGTTGTAGGTATCGTATTGCTGTCCATTCTTGGTGATCAGAGGAGCGTTGATGGCAGCAGGAAGGTTGGCCGGGGCATTGAAGTCGGGAACAGTAGGGGCAGGCTTGCAAGCAGATCCGGCAAGCTTGGAGTAACCGTTACTGGCGGTGATGACTACGTTGAATTGTTCGCGCCATTGGCCTTGGTTGGTGGCAGACTTGGCGGAGACGGGGTATCCGAAGAGGGAGCACTTTATGTTGGTGATGGGCTCAGGATTTGTGCAGCCGGAAGCAGGGTTGTACTTGGGGTCGCGCTCAGCGAAGATGTTGAAGCCAAGGCAGAACTTCTCGCTGTTGCAGAAGTCGGCGCACTGCTGTACGTTATATGATCCGTCCTCGATGTTCTTGTAGGTCAAGTAACCAATCTGTTCTGTTCCTCCAGTGAGATCGGCGAAAGACTTGGCGTAGCCGGTAGGAGTGTCTGCGGTACGGGCAGCCAACCTCAAATCACCAGCAGAGTCGAGGTAAGCATTAACTGAGCCATCACCCGGGACCAGTCCAGCACTGTGATAATGATTAGTCAGTTGGCCCAAGCTCAATATTTGACATGTCAACTTACCCTCCAGGCTGCAGTGCGCAAGCATCGTTGACATTGACATCACGCTTCTGCGTGGTACCAGTCATGGAAACATCCGCGGCTACTGACTCAGTAGCAGCGGCTTGGTCGTAGGAAACTGGCAGATCAGGCTTGTCCTCGACTTTGGGGCCCAGAATGGCGGGAATTGGGACGGCCAGAGCAGCTTCAACGTTGATCATTTGGGGCAGGGCAGCGGCCAAGCTGCTGAGAGCGGAAGCAATGATGATAGTGTTGCGCATCTTGAAGGTTTTGGTGAAAAAGGATGACCGAGAAGAGGTGCTGTATGGAGTAGATACCAATGAAGCTTGTGAGGTGCTTTGGATGAGGGCTTCGAATTGACGAGCAGAGTCATGTTACTTATACATTGTGAAGCGACTTTAATATAGACATGGATCATTCTCTTAACCGAGCCTCGTGTTGCTAGCAGCAAGCCACTGTTATTGCCAGACGCCGCTCGAAACTCTCGGCGGTACGTAGCCAGCTCGCCGTGTTGGTCGTTGGGCTTGTCAACTTGGCTAGATCCGGGACGAATTGTGAAGGCGCGGCGAGCTTGGGCTCCAGAAATGGATTTCTGGTACTCGTCGTCGTTCCAGGTGGCCTGTGGCTTGCGTTATCATCGGGACCGACAGGTACCATAGTCAAGTCTATAGCCAAGCGGACATGGGGGAACAGCAAGGGGCGGTGTTCAAAAATGGTACGATCCCACGCCACCGGTGTAGTGGAAAGCTGCGTTGATCGCGTTCTCCGAATACATCGTAATGTGTGCCGTGCAAGATAAAGGCCTAGAGAGGGTCGAAACATAGAGACGGGAGAACGTGTGAGGCCAAGGCTTGTCATGTAAACGGCGTGCTCGTTGGCTGCCATGTTGATCTCTTAGCGAGAGCCATGTCGGAGCGGGAGATGGCTCATGCTAATTTCCATAACCGCAATAGCTTCCAGGCACCGCTCCCGCACCACCACGACTTGGGCACCCAGAGGGGGGATGGCGCCCCCCACTGTAGATAGCGCTAGCACGCTAGCTTGTGCAGAATTGGACAACACCCCTACATGACGACAAGGCCATCTCTCCTACCAGGTGCTCGGTGAGTGTCCGCTCAGTTATTGACACCTCGTCCGACATCGATATTTGCCGGCATTGAGTGGAGCTCGCGTACTGTTTCCCAAACTCTCCGTACCGCTGGACAACTCTCTCTCCCGCACACTTGCCAGCCGTCTTCGACACGAGCGTCGCTGTGCCGCATGTCTGCAGCTCTGGCCGAACAGCTGCAAGCACAGCGCAAGACCCACGATGGTTGTTCCATTCGTCGGTACACTGACAGCCCCAGCGGGCGTTTGACACGTGCAGCCCTAACTGGTGCATCGGTCAAACCGAAGTAGGCCGGTGAGGTGCATGTCACGAGCGTGGCGTCGACATGTCAATATTGGACGAGGGCACGTACTCCAAACCGTTAGCGCACAGTCCCAGCCCTTTGCTATCTCTGGGATTTCTGGGTCCGGCCTGCTGGTTTGGGCGTCGCCAGGTACCGGCACCACGTTTTCACATGGCCGCCGTCTCCTACGCCAACTCTGATTTCGACGGATGATGGTGTAGTATCTTAGTCCATATGGCAACCCCGCGACCGGAGAATTCGCATACCGGCATGCTTTTCAGGACCTAGCATTCCTCCACTGTACCTTGGGTTGAACCTTAACCCGTTGAAATCGTCGCCAGGCGTCCAGCGAAAGTACTGTTGGCCGACTTCGTTTCGGCGTTTATACGCGTCCTGCCACATGTCGAGTCTGCCACGATGGTTGTCTCCAGATGTGAGCTGAGAGGTGGAGCCGATCCACCTTTCCAGCGTGGCAGTTTCGGAAAACAAAGCCACACTGTGGGTGACGTTGTGAGGTAGAAATGACTCAATAGTGTCACTTGCATAACGCTAGCCCATTGAGAAGGTTCGCAAGCGAGCGGTTATCCACAATTGGGACGTAGGACTTGTCAAAGGTGACTGGCTCATACAAGAGAAGCCTTCGGGCTATGGCGTTAGACAAAGAATGCTGTCTGCATAGCCAAGGCATGGACGGTACGGCACAGCTGTGTTCCGCACAAGGTCCCAAGGTATAATGCTTTAGGGCTGTGTTAGTATGGAACGCGAAGCCCTACGCACAATGTTTGGGTCTCTGGATCTACTTCTTCCCCACTTCGCGCTTCGTATCTCAAGGCTGACAACAGACGATCGCGTTTATAGTAAGTCGACTACCCAAATCAAAGTAGCCTCCATTGTCTCGGCTCGCTACTCATGCCCCGCGGAAACATGGCCTGTCGCCCAATTCCCAATGAAGAACCGCAAGTGTCTATACCGGTGAACACGGACTTGGAATGCTGCATCTGCTACCATGCCTACTTCACGACTACCATGGATGTTGATGCGGAAATGCCGATGCAATTGTCATGTGGGCATATCTTTGGCGAGAAATGCATCTCAAAGTGGATGTCTACTAAAAATACATGTCCTCTATGCAGATGTGAATTGTTTTTTCTAGATTCCAACCTTGAGGATCAGGATGTTTGGGTAGGCAGGCCTGTCTCAGATACCCGAAATCTCGGTTCCACCTCGGTGAACAGCCTCTCAGCCTCGTCAGAACCAGAACTTCCACACGAACAAGTCAGAATTAGCGAGGTGGAGTTATTGCCGGCTCGCACCAGTACGGCCGCACACCAATGTTTCGCAACCCATGCAGGCCCTTGCTCAGCTCACCACCAACACACTGGGCAGGTTCCACGCTCGTACGCACGGAGCGGCCGAGAGCCAACCCATAGCAGGATCTTTGTGGCTTGCCTTCAGACCGGACACGTTTGGAACACATCACTCACCGACCACATGGACGATTCAGCCATGACTGTAGGCGACGACATCTGGATGACTTTGCTCGATGAGGATGAATATGTGAAGTTGCAGCACCTACGCGAGACGCCACTGTACGAGCCATATCAGCAAGATGAGCCTCCCGACTCTGTATTCGATAGGCTGCTTATTGATCACACGCAGTGGATGAGAGAGCTGGAAGAGGAATCGGACTTTGGTGCTTTTGATGGATTGGCTACCTCGTATAATAGCTGCGTCTGATAGGTATTGTGGAATCGCTCGTATGAGACCTGCTCTTCGCCACGCTGGTTTCTTGTACTTTCACTAGTAGATTTAGCACATGTCGCACCGTAGAGTGCAAAGGCATGTCTGCCAGTGGTTATCTTTTCTTGTTCATGGTATATAGTCCTCTCGACCATTCAACTCCATCTACCTTTGGCGTTTTAAATTATCATACAAGTCCCTTTTTGTACAGTTGAAGACCACTAATCTTTTCGTTGATTCATAAAGATGCCCTCACCAACAAAGCCTGGAGTCAAACGCCCTCACTGTCCATTCAAAACTAACATCCCCAGACCTTGGTAGCTTACTGCCGTCTATAGAAGTCACGCTACTCCAAGATGCCGCACTGCTAGTCCTCTTAGCCGATTCCGGTGCGATCTTCCTACTCGCCCTGCCTCGTCCCCGGACCCCGCCATCAGCCCTGAAGATCAATGACTCACTAGACTGCAACCCAGTCTCAGCCATTACCACGCTTGGAATCTTCTTCTCCGACACTGCGTCACTGATAACCTCAGCATCGTAAAAGACATCAGCGTCATCACCATGTTCCTCGCACAACGGCGCCTTGACATTCAAACCCCCCACACGGATCAAGCCCGACGCGAATGATATCCGAGTGCGACAATCCACACGTGTGCATCGTAACGTCCCCGGTGTCTTTGGGAAAGCACTATGCGTACTCTGGTTCTCTTCCCCCGCCTCCGCCGCCGATGATGCCTTTTGCAACCCCGACGTGTTTATACTAAGAGACGCATGCAAAGGTTTGCATATCTCTGGCGTAAGTGTCGCAACGTCGTATGCCGAGAGTGATAATTTATCGACCCAGGACGGCGTGGGAAGAAGAGTGTTCTTTTTTTCCTTCTTCTCCTTGTTCGTAGAATCAGACGTGGCAGGCGAAGTCTGTAGAGAGAGGAGTGGTGGTGGTGGAGGAGGAAGATGCGGTTGCTCTGACGATGCGGGGGTTGGGCGAAGAAAAGTGGCGCATGCTCTACACGAGCATGATATATTTAGCGACGACGATGGGATCATCATGGTATCCTTGGAACCAGGCGGCTGGAGGTTTTATCGGCGTTGAGTGTTCACCTTTTTGGCGCTGAGCAACATTCGCTCTGGTTGTCCTGTCGTCCGTTCGTTCGTCTGTTGTCTTGTCTTGTCTTGTCTCGTAGGTGGGGTTTCCTTTTTTCCTTTTTGTATAGCGAGACTAGTTGGTGCCTTTGTAGTGGCAACAAGTCCGGGTTAGGCAAGTCTCGTTAGTCCCCTTTTTCTTTGTCTCGTAAAACACAAAGAACCCCCCCGCCTTGAAACAAGCCCCCTCCCCCCCTCTTGTAAACCTGTCCTTTCATCTCATCTCTCCCCTTTCTACCCCTCCCCCCGAAGGATCAACTCATATCTCTCTCCTCAGTGCAAAGACCGAAGCCTGGCTTATAGATAGGATGAAGAACAAGACCCCTGAGATGATGCTTAGGAGTCTTGTTCTTCATCCTATCTATGAGCCAGGCTTCGGCCTTTGCGCTGAGAAGACGGATATAAGTCGATCCTTTGGGGATGCTGTCGGATTGTTGGACAATGTCTGAGCGTGTGATGAATGTGCTTGAAGATGCCACTCGACCGGCCTTTTATATGATGAGCGTGGGCTTCGCTACCACACAATCTACAACCACACAACATCATGGCCATATCAGCCCAATGGACGTCCGCCCTTTTCTCTTCCGCCCTTTTCGCCTCTGCCCTTTCCTCCTCAGCCCTCTCTTCCTCCGCCCAACCAGATCCTCCAATGCGACCTACATTTTGACTAAACTACCGCGCATTGCTCCCATCAAAATTTTCCTTGTGTCTATACCCACATACATCTCATCGTCACCGCAAGACCCTCATCCTCTGTTGATCTCTACAAGAGAGAAAGAAAGAAGAAGAAGAAAAAATCTACGTCTTCCCTGTCCTTTCCTTTCCTTTCCTCTCCTTTTCCTCTCTTCACTTTATTTCTCCCAAGCACGTAGACTTGAAAACCTAATTCACTTCACCTTGCAATAAAAAAAACCCCCCAATCTTTGCAAAGTCTGAACAACATGGGCCTTTTTGCAAGGAAGGAAGGGAAAAAAATCCTTTTGTGTTGGCTAGTGTACATACCGTAAGTGGTAAAAACTTTACTTTTTTTTACTTTTGCCGCTTTTTAGTCGCCTCGAACGCTGCTTGGGCCCTGAACCATGTAGTTATATATATATATATATATATATATATGTATGCGTGCGTACGTGGGTTACCTTGCAAAAAAAAAGTTTGGTGGCGGTGGTGGTGGCGTTTAGAATGGGCATTTTGACTTTTGTTGCAAATACCCATGTACGCCTCATTCTCGCCTCACCTTGCCCTCGCCCATGTTCGATGCAAAACAAAACAAAACAAAACAAAGGTTCCTTTCTTTTGGGCATGTAGGTACATGCATGCGCTCCACATGGGAATCCTAATCACAAGGTACTAGAAAACTAGGAGGGTTTTTTTTGGTGGTATCGGAGATTTTTTGTAAAAAGAAGAAGAAGAAGAAGAAGAAAAAAATCGGTCCAAACTATAATCATGCTTCAAAGGTTTCGATGTAGACAAGGGCAGGTAACGTTTGTCGGTGAAGAAAGCGACTGTTTGACATCCCTACCATGTAGTACTCTGGTACAGATTCTTGGTTTGCTAACTCCAGTCTCATATCACCCACTCATGCCATTTGCTGACAACTGCAGCCTGCGTTTTGTTGTCACAAGTCTTGTTCATTGGCAATGATATGGCTGGCTACGATAAACTACAAAGCGGAATATTTCTAAACAAAGCGTGCAAATACCTTCGTCTCTGCTGGTGTATTGGGGGACTTGTTAAAGCGTATCAGAAGGCTCAGCGTACAAAAAGCTTTGAATACTTGATGCACCTTCAATGAGGCCACAAACGCAGTGGGGAGGGTCATCTTTCAACCGCCTCACCCTGGTCAGGTGCCATCTGGCGATGAATGTCACTTTCTCCGGGTATTTCCTCTATTGCTTCGGTGGCGATTGTGTTGCCATCTGTTGATACGTCAGTGCACCCTCGTATCGAGTCGGATACTACTCGACTATCGGATTCTGGTGCGCAATCCGGATCCGGATTCCTAGGGGAAGTGTGACTGACTATGCGTTGATTCGACTCTTCCAGAGGAAGCTCCTTGTCAGGGCTGATTGGAGGGACACTCTTCTCCCATCTATTGAAGATGGCTATAGTACCGCAATCGCCAACACCAACAAACCATTGGCCATCACGGCTCCAGGCAGAATGGCGGAAGGCAAAGGCCTTGTACCTGGGTATCTCGACCATTTTATGGGCTTTGATAGAGCGGAAAGGATCTGATATCCCTCGATCAATGTGCTGTTCTTTCACCTTTTTTTGCTTGGCTCTTGTGGTTCCTGAGCTTGTGCTGACAGCAGACGAAGCCGTCGACGTTGTGCTTCCCTCGCGCACGTGTCGCGGTAGACCAAGCGGTAAGCCTTTTGCATTCTGTGACCCATCCTCTCCCACACCAGAGTTTTCTAGGCGATGCAAGTCCCAGAAGAAAGTTTTGCTCTTTTCGTTGGCTGCCGCTAGGATGGGGTGGCGACCAAGTTCGTGGAAGATTGAGAAGCGAATGTAAAACTGGTTAGTATGTGGGAGTTCAAATTGTAGGAGTCGCTGGAAGCGTCCACCCCAAGCTGACCGGGTATTTGAAGTGGTGTTGGCTTGGATGGTTACAGGACTCCGACTATGGACAGCGTTGGAGGTGGGAATAGGCGCTGGAGGTGTAGTGGTCCGGTCTGAGCTGAATTTATCGACACTCCAGAGAATGATTTTGTCTTCCCGACATGCATGGCTGAGTATTAAATCATTGTACCACTGGACGCTGAGAATAGTCAGCAACTACAGTCGCACTACACTCGGCAAGAAAAGCATCACCAGTCGATAAAGTCGGTATGTATTTCTGTGGTTGAGAAATGTGGATAGTGCACCTTGACTGGCTGGTCGGTTCCGGTATATTGTTGGAGGTCGTCTGGCACAGCCCACTGATGTAGGTTAGAGTGAGGAGGATGTACGAATGCTGGAGCACGCTACCAGACAGATCTTCGTATCCATGCCGGCCGTAAGGATGTACCGGCCCTTGGGGTGATATGCCTGCCAAAGTCAATAAATTGGTTGGTTGGATTTGGAACCAGTCACTCACAAGGGTCAGAACCTGTTCTTTGTGACCCTGGCCGTAGCAGATTGCTCCAAGCGGTTGCTTTTCATGCGACGGGTGCAGGCTCCAAATCCGCAGACTGCAATCAATGCTGACGGAGGCTAGTATGGTTGGGTCTAGTGGTGACACAGCAAGGTCGTTGACAGACTGTAGAGTATCAGATGGGCATTCTGCGTGTTTGGGTCAAAGTGCTTACATCGCCATGGCCTATCAGCGTCTGCGGAAAGTGCGTCAGTGGATGCAGTAGGTCCGAAAGGCATGACTTACGGCTACAAGCTCGCCTGTTTTGACATTCAGAACCTTGATACGCGAATCGCCAGTCACACATACGAGTGGGTCTCCGCTTTCAGCCTGAGACCATACGACGCTGTTGTAGTTCAGCTGCAGGGTGGGGTGGAATTAGTTAGGTCGAGCGACGGACGTACACATACGACCTACCCTATTACCCGGCGAGCCATGCTCAGTACAAGTCTCTTCATCCTCGAACCAGCGCAGGATCTCGATGGTGTCATTCTTGCCCAGCACGCATCGGCATATGATGGTCTAGACCAATCAGTATACGCAGGATCAGACACAAGGTGATACACACAAACGGGCCTCCGCACACAGCAAATACGGGATCGACGCCGGGAGCCGTGTAGGGGTAAAACTCGACGTCGTAGAGCTGAACTGGTTGGGACGCGATCAGTGATGGGTGGAGTGAGGTTGAATGCGCATGCTACTCACTAGAACTGAGGCTAGACTTTGTATGCGCCTGTGGCGTTGTCAGTGGTCGGTAGATGTGCAACTGGGAGGGCATGCATACGCCTAGTCTGAGGGTGCCCCTCAGCGTAGGAAGTTCCCAGTTGGGATCCATCTTGGCATGCATGGGATGGCACCGGTCGGAATCTTCAGCCGAACTGGGAGCTATGCAGGGCCGGGTCTCGTGGCAGGTGACAAGGGCGCGGTATCCACGGTTGGGTATGGCAACCGGGCGATGGCAAAGTCAAGTCTGCGTGAGGCGCAGTTATGGACAAATGGCCCTCCGTTTGCAGCGAACATGGAAATGCAGAGACGAGGGAAGCGGGCGCTAGCTTGCGCTTACATGGGCTGTAGCCAATCAGCGGGCGGTGGGTGAGGGCAAGAAGAGAGAGAGAGTGTGTGTGAGGTGAATGAGTCTTGCGTGTATGTGGCTTGTGGCGTAGCTTGCTGAGGATCGTCGATTGTAAGTTTCGGTTGAGGGGGGAGGTGGGGGGTGTCGGGATGACGAGGTAACCGCGTGGTACAACCAAGAGCGGAGGGAGGATGGAAAGCTGTTGCTGGCGGTGCTCTCAACGCCCAATGCCCAGTGCTCAATGCTCGATGCTCGATGCTGCGTGAAGCGGCAATCGCCCTCGTCGTCGACCTGTCACTTATCATCCGGACGGAGCCGCTGAGCGTGGTCGGAAGCGTGTCCGTGATGCGTTCGGCCATGGTTAGCGCGCAGGGTTGGGTTTTGCACCCTGGTGTTTTAGTCGGCATGGCTTGCTGCTGCTGCTGCTGCGGCTGCTCAATGCTCGCCGCCAAGCAAGCCCGCATTTGGGCTTTTCCTTTCACTCTCCCGGCTGCCCCTCGTCAACCGCCATCCCCCGTCAACTCCCCGTTCGTGTGCAACGACGCGCTCAAGCAAAGAGGTCGGACATGGCCTGATTGATCATCCATGGTACTGCCGTAGCCGCAGCCCCGCGCCGCCGCCGCCGCCGCCTCCGCCGCCTTCGCCGTCGACACGGTGAGAAGTCGACGTCTTGCGTCGATCCCTTGGGCGGTGCAGGCGTGTAGGCGTGCAGACGTGCAGGTGGGCGTGCAGTGGCAGACCGGCCTCGTCCGTCGCTCACCATGCTTTCTTTTTCCTTCGCCTCTGGCAAGACGTCAGCTGGGCGTCTGCAAAGGCGGCAGCGGCCACGTGACCACCTGCAACACCTGCCGCCGTCTGCAGCGCTCTGCATTCTCCCCCCCTCCGTTTCGTGGCCCCTTTGGGTGTGCTCGCAGGCCGTCGACCCGGCTGTGCGTTTGCCCGCTGCCGGCATAGCAACAGCCTCTGCAGTCTGTGTCCCTCCGTCCCGCAATGCTGGGCTCTGTGGCCCACAACCGAGCCCAAGGACTAACGTCAACCGTCTTTTTTCCACCGAACAGGGGGCGTGCGCGCGTCACTTCACCTCTTGCTGGTTTATGCACTCGACCACCCTGTTCTTCTCTTCATCGTCCATGCCCCTCAGCTAGCCGCTTCAGGCAGCTACTCCCCCTTCACTTGCCCATATAACTTTTCTCACGCGCTCAACCTGCCCCAGACTCTCGTCGAGCGGCCTCGAGCAGCCTCTAGCACCTGGCCAGCCGCCCATTACATCATCGCAACTGACTCGCATACCCTCCGCGCTGCAGTCGAGCTGCATCTCAGGCTACCTACAGTTCCAGCTCTCGCCCTGTGCCCTTGGCTCGCGCCAGTGTCACGGCCTCCCCCTCAACCTTATCCACGCCTGTACGCGACGACGGTGCCGCCAACGTGCGTGCTTCTGTGCTACCTGGACCCTGCCTATTTGACCAGCCTACAGCCCCTCGCCTGAGCCGGCCGACCTCCTCCAACTTGGCCGCCGCCCCGTCCCAGAGCGAATTATTAGATTCGACATAGCCCGGACGCGTGCGGTACATTCACAACATCCACACCTACCCAAGCACTCTAGTCTTCTGCCCTCGTCGTGCCCTGCCGCAATGGACACCACCTTCATCACAATCCACGGTACGTCCACGCACGCCTGCCCACGGGACACGAATGCTCATCCAAGACAGACCTCTCCGACGATGCCCACATCCTGTACTCTTCCGACTCCATTGTCGACATCCTCGGCCACACGCCCGACGAGGTCGTCAACAGGTCTGTGTGGCAATTCTTCCACCCGGAAGAGCTCCCGCTGGCGAGAGAGCAGCACAGCCGCGGCGTCCGGCTCGACAAGGCCGCTGTCTTGTCCTACTGTCGACTAAGGAACCGCCAGGGCGACTGGGTTGGCTGCGAATGCTGCTTCTCCGTCGTCTACGACGTGCTCGTATGCTGCACCAGCATCTACCGCCATGGCATGCAGAGCCAAAGTAAGCATCGACCCCTCCCCCCTCCCCATCTGCTCTCGTGCTGCTTGCTAATCTCAGCCAACCAGAACGCGCGGTTGAGGCTCCTATAGTCCGCAAGCTGTTCGCCTCGTCTCCAAAGGACCCGCGATACCACATGTTATCGCATTTGTCCTCCAAGTTTGACCTTGGCCCAGAGGAGCAGACGCACGAGCCACGAGCTGCCCTCTTTCTCAATAGGTTCACGCGTACCTTGACTGTCATGTACGCCACTAGCGGTATTGAGCAGATTATTGGTATTTCGGGAGAGGCCATGAAAGGAAAGAGCTTCTACTACTGCATTGCCCCAAACTGTCTTGAAGATGCAGTTCGCTGTCTCGAGTCTGCCAAGGGCAACGACTCCATTGCTTACATGCGCTTCTTCTTCCGCGATCCCCGCGACGAAGGGCCTGACACTACCTCGTCCGAGGCCGAAAGTGAGGACGATATCATGACCGATGTTACCGGTTCCGATGATGAATTCGAGGGTGGTGTAGGCCTCAGCGGCCCTTCCACCTCCGACGGCACACCTGGCTCCAGGCAGCACTCGAACCCAAATCACCGCGCTGGTGACAGTGAGGAGTCGTCTGCCACTCGCCCAAACTCGGGACGTGGCAACAACCGTGCAGGTAGCCATCGAGCCATGTTCGGTGGGTCTGCGGCCCGCTCAGACGTGTCGTCCGTGAGCTCGCCCCGCTCCGAATTCCGGGATGAACCAATCGAACTTGAAGCTGTCATCTCTTGCACCTCGGATGGTCTGGTCGTGTGTCTACGTCGCGCTCGTCCAATGCTGCCAGGTACCATTCCTGTTGCTCAACCTGCTCAGCAATACAACGGCATTTTCGCCGCTCCCTGGGCAACACAACCCGTGTTCCATCCCGCCCCCCAGCAGATGCCTCAGTACCCCCTGGGTGCTAGACATCCTGCCATGGTGCAGGCTGGACCTTCTTTGGACTTCCAAAACAGCTTCATGCAGAGCATTCGCGATGTCGCCGTCTTTGCTTGGGCACTTACCGGCATCAATGGCAGCCTCGTCGATTATGCTCGTGGTAAACCAGTAGGTGAGAGTCAGCCTCCAGAGGGGTTCCCAGTTTGGAACCCGTTACCAAACCCAGCTTCCTTTAGCAAGCAACATTCCGCTGCATCCTCAGGCTACGTTTCCGGGTCCAATAGTTCCTCAAGCAACGACCCCTTTGGATTCGGAGACCCAGGTCTCGGTTGAGAGTCCTGAGCCCATGCACCTAGAGAACCCGGCATGAAGTGGGCGAAGATGCAGGTGCAGCATGGCCGATACTACCGGATCCAATCTCCTACCAGCCAAGAAAGTGTACTGGGCTATCATGCCACAAGGAGTTATGATGATGCGATGCTGTTGCCAATTTATGATTTCATGCAAGCGACAGCGGATTATACCAAGCCAGCACGGGCTATCTAATGATGATAATGGTGAACTTTGTTGGGCCACTCCGCTCCTTTGATTCAGCTGTGAATAGCAGGAAAACAAAAAACATTCGAATACTTTCAAAAGTGCTGCCGCTACTCGTTTCGTCTTGATCAATTTCGCATAGTGACGCCGGAAAGGGCTTCTCACACATGGACAAGGTTTCGCCCCCACACTTGGCTCGGGTACTATGGAGTATGATCTGTCTGTAAATTGATTGGCTGCTATATGTTCGCGTTGCTAATATCCAAGTGTGGTAAACAGTGGCTCAAAAGGAGGACTGCCTTGCCACCAATGAAGTGACATTACTCTTTGCAAACGCCAGGCTTTTGGATTTGCAAGATGAAACACCAGTCGGCGTTCGAAACTGATGCGCTTTGTACGACTGTCTTTGTCGCGGCGACCACATGAGGTCACCGAGTTCTCGTCTTCTTTGTTGCAGCAGATCCAAGGCTAGAGTCAGCACAGTGAACAGCAAGTGAGGGGCTCCTTTTCCAACCCACAGCCACGTTTACGTTAATCACCTTGTGCAGGTACGCATTCCAGAACGTCTTTTTTCCTTTATGTGTTTTATCGCTTCACACGCTTTTCGAGTCCTTGTTTGCATGGCCACCGCCACGCCACACCGGTTTTGTTGTGCTGCTGAGTACTTCCTCTGGCCCCAGCCCTTTTTTCTTGATCGGTTTCGAATTCCTCTCTTCTTTTGGCGTCGCACTACTTTTGTATCCATACTGAAGGTCGACTAGTACCTCATTTGGAAACCTCCATTACCCCGAATATGACTTTTCCAGCATGTGGGGGACCATCTTGGCTGCCTCCCATTCTCCTCAGCTTGTTCTTGAGTGCTCAGCTTTCTACCACATGTCTGGCACAGAGCAATACTGCGTCTGGCGGTAATAGTCTTGCACCAATAACTTCGACTACAGTAGTCACGGTAATTCAGTCAAGCTCGGCAAGTTTAGCTGCAGCACAAACACACACCATCCAGGTCGGTCTAGCAGACCATATTTTCAAGCCCGACAGTACTGTTGCTAATATCGGCGATGTAAGTACATGCATCGTTCTTTCATCCCTTCTTCATGAAGCTCTACTGACGGATCCAGATTATAGAATTCGACTTTTACCCACTAAACCACAGCGTCGTTCGCGCCGAATACGGCTTCCCCTGTATCCCGTACGAGATGACGGGCCCCAACAAGGTTGGCTTCTTCTCGGGTTTCCAGGCAGTCAACACCGTCCTCACCTCACCACCCACCTACCGCATCCGCATCAATGACACCAATCCAGTCTTTTTCTATTGCTCCGCCCCCGGCAGCTGTTTGAACTACGGCATGGCTGGCGCCATCAACCCAAACGCATCAACGAGTGTAGCCTACCAACACCAGCTAGCGCTAAACAGCACCTACATGCTCAACCCAGGCGAGCCCTTTCCAGCCGAAAGCCCGTTACCAAGCAACCTTCCCATCAGCTCGGCAACAGCAGGCCTCGTAGGTTCTGCATCAAAACACAAGAAAGCCCTCTCTGCAGGCGCCATAGCCGGGATCGCCATAGGAGCCCTTTCCGTCATCATCCTCGCCGCCCTCCTCCTCTTCTTCTGGGGCCGTACAAAGAGCTTGAAAGAAGAGGTAAACCGCAAAGCAGGAACCTTGCGTCGTCTAAGTCCAGATAATAGTTCCATGACAATGTTGGCATCAAGTCCTGCTGCCGGTGGTCATTCAGCTCAAGCTACGAATGGAGGAGTGTATCAGCACTACCAGCAACAAGCCCCTTCCACCTCTGATCCACCCACGGCACAACAGCATCTGTACAACCACGGACCAATCCGTAATGACAGTTATACACGCCAAAACTTCAGTACCCCAGTGCCATCCTACTTTGCGCCCCATACCAACCAACCCCTCAAATACGACATGTCCAGTCCTACGGGGCACCCAGCATACACCCCTCCCCCTCCTTCCCATAACACGCTCCCACTAATCCCCATAACCGCCCCTTTTGAACTCTCGCCCACTAGTCATCTCCACCAACCTCACGACCATCGTCACAATCAACACATGCACACGTCGCCGTTCGCCGCCCCGATAAACACAACAACCCCGACTCCCATCTCCTCGTCTCCTCGCTCCCCCCTCCGCTCCGCATCACCACATTGTCTCGCGTCCATAGATCAAGAAGCTAAATACGGGCGTGGGCCGACTTTTGGTCGAGAGGCTGCAACATCCCCGTTCCAACAACAACAACAACACGACGATGCGATACCGAGTTATTTTGAATCGGTGCATAGAAGGGAGCCCTTGTTTGTTAATGGGAGTAGTGGGCCTGTGGAGATGGAAGCGTCGGAGGTAGGAAGGGCGAGTACGGCGATTGTGAGTGTGGGGGTGACTGGAGGTGAAGTTGAAGGCGAAGAAAAGGAAAAGGAAGGAGGTAGTAGGAGCAAAGTGGATGTGGTCTCGGGTACAACGATGCCTAGGTGGGAGGAAGTTACTGTCAAGGAAGGGGAGAAGGATGGGTAGGATTTTTTTAAGATTTGAGCCTTGTGTTTAGTGTCTCTTCTTCTTCTTCTATGGTCGAGTTGATGTTGAGAGTAAGAGAAGACTTGTACGTAGATTGGTCTATAGTATATCACAAAATACATGTATATTCATTCCCCGAGAGAGAGAGAGAGAAAAAATCATCTCCTACCAAGATTAACATTATTCACTTGCTTACCATGCTCACTCACTCCCAAAAACAAATTCAACTTTCTTCATCCCCTTTTTCCTTCTTTCATGGTTGGGAGAAAGAATAGTTGGATCACTTTGTGAATCGGTGTTGATGTTGGTATTGTTATTGTTATTGCTATCATCTTCATCGCTTAAGCTCTTTAGCAGCAGCAGCAGCAGCAACCCTCACTCCCTCTTCCCCCATCCTTACATTCCCTACTCAGGAAGAAGAAGAAAACTATTCCTTTGCTTGTCAAGGCTAGGCAAGGCAAGTTCAAGTTCAGGTTCAAGTTCAAGCATACCATTCCGTTCCGTTCCATCGTCGACTCAACATGGCCATTGGAAAAAAAAATACCCTCCAGATCATTGAGATTAGCAAAGACAGGGCTCTTGCTTGCTGCTCCGCATCTTGTCCTCAACTGGTCGTGTATTGTCTGTTTTATTTTCCTTTTTCTTCATTTGCAGACTTTGTTCATCACAAGAGGTCAACCAAGCCAGACCAGCCCAACCCACCAACACGCACATCACTCCATCACCCCAAACCCCATCCGTCCATCCATTCATTCATCGCCAGGAAACCAGAAAACTCGCGCGCAAGAAAGATTGCAGCTAAAACCCCATGGTCTTTCATATCCTGCTTTTGAATCTTTTACCCTCTTTCTCTCACCCACAGAAGATTTCCCATGTTCCCGCCCATCCATCAGGCTAACAAACACCACATGGTAAAAAGGAAAAAGAAAAAAGGCTCAAAAAGATAAACAGTCGACCGAACACTTCAAGTCGTCGTAAAAGGAAAAAGGTTTGAGGATGAACGAAAGAAAGAAACAACGAGAAGAAGAAGAAGAAACAAGGTGGGAGGAAAGGAAGATTGGAAGAAAGCGAAAAAAAAGGTTCGTTCATTCGACACTTGCATTTCATTACATGTTGTTATACACTCCCAGAAAACCTTGAAAAAGAAAGGAAGAGGAAATGGATATACAGGTAACCCGCCCTGCGGCCCCGTAACAGATTTCGCATTTCAGGAATCAACAAGAGCCGGGGAATCAAATCGTGAATCGTACTAGCTCATGTTGAGGCTGATGTGGTTGCTATTGTTGGCGCGACCGACACCTCTGCTGGCTTCGCTTCCTCTGCGACTGGTGGTAGGATTGGTTCAGCCGCCTTGGGCGGTGGTGAGTTGTTGTTTGGCAGGCTGGCTGCCGACAATGTTGGAGAGCTCGTAGATTGGGATTGAGCCAATGGTATGGAGCCAGATGATCCTGTTGACTGTGTTTGCGCCAACTTGGTTCGCCTGTTGCGGTTGGTATAATCGCTCAGACTGAGCTTCTTGCGTGCCGGCGGTTGCTTGAGGGCATTGTTCACGGCAGGTGAGAAAGGCGAGGCAATGGCTGTCATGGTTGGGGAGCGTGCGATAGTACTCTCGCTGATGGCACCAGATGTCGACCCAGGGGTGACCGCACGGTTGTTGTCGGTCGTGACCAATTCTTGCCTCCCCGGCGTCTCAACATTGAGATCTACAGACTTGAACGGATGATCTGGTGCAGACTTGGGCGATTTGGGTGATGAGTCGCTTAGGATTGCTGATGACCACGGTGGAGCAGGCGGTTGTGTGGGCGGATGTGAAGCTTCCCGGGGCGTCTCCGGTTCGGGTGCGTCGGGTAGCTCTTCGGGTTTCAACGGTTCCGAGGGCTTGGGATCTGTCATCTCAGCATCGCTCATCTCCACGTTAGCGGTAGGTTCTGGTGTGGGTTCTTTTTCGGGCGTGAGCTCTTTATGCCTAGTATCAGACACCGGCTCTGTGGAAATATCCATTGCCGAAGGTTCCTCGAGTGGTGGAGATGGCGGCAATGGAGAAGGCCTGCTCGATGATACGTCCTTGAGAGCGGGCGACCTAATCTCCACCTTGACCGATGTTGACCGCATTCGCTCGCGCTGCAATTTATCCTCCTGAGCTTGTTGCAGAAGCTTGCGCTTGAACGAGAGTGGGGGTCTCATTTGGCGCGGTTGACCGCAAGGCAGTGATGTGAAATTGTTGTCTTTGGTCGTCTGGGTCGATGCGTCCATGTAGACTGGTTTCGGCCTAGGCGCAGCACGCCCGTTAGTCTTTGTCGAGCTGCCCGAAGTTTTGCGTGCAACACCGTGGCTGTGTTCGCGGTGACGGACTGAGGGCGAAGGCTCGGGCTGTCCAAATCGTCTCTGTATAATTGCATTAGCCGGGAATGAGAGAGAAAAAAACATGGGAGTTTCTTACCGACGACGAGACGCTCGGTGTGTTGAGCGTTGAACCAGCGCTGTTCCGTTTCCGCTTGCCCTTGTGCTCATCGTGGTCGAGCTTTTGGAATAAGAGTTCCTGGTGCTGGATCTTCCTCTTTTCTCTTTCCGATAATTTGTCGCCGTCCAGCGAGAAGTGGGTTGCTGGTGTGATATCGCGGCTACTTGATTTGTGCGAGCCAGACGTAGAGCGGGCATCCATTTGGTCTTCGTCAATGGTGTCGCGATTCATCGTCTCGCTCCCAGCACGACTGTTGGTCGCATGACCTGTGCTCATAGGTGATACTTGTGACTTCTTCATCTTCTTGTTTCTGGGTTTTGGCTCCGCAATCGTGTTACGGCGCGCGCGCTCCAAAAGGCACTCGCCGCCTTGAGATGTGTCGCAAGCGCAGCCTCCAAAGTTGGCGAGAACACAAGATACCCACGGTTGTATCCTCCTAAAGCCCTCCTTTGCACCGTTGGTAACGACTCTTGCCAGCTGCTTTTGCACCTCCGAATCAATGTCCCAACCAACCGTGAGTTCCTCACCGGGGCTAATTTCGCGGGTCGCTAAGAAGCAGAAGTGGTAGTCGTTACTGGAGTCGATTAGAATCTTCATGGACATGTTGGGACTGCAGCTCCTCCTGGCATATCGGAGAATGTTGCCTTCGTGCCGTGTGTCGATGTATATAGGTAGGTGAGGAGGAAAGAAGACAAAGGGTTCGGGGTGTCGTAATAAGTCCCATCTGTTGCATGGATCCGAGTAGTAATCCGCCTTTCGTCCAATGAGACCCTTGAGCTCTCCAACGTAGCCACCGTCTGGCACGGGTGTGTCGGCGATGATGAAGAGCCATTGAGGGTGCAGGCCATGCGCTAAGATAGCCGAGTCAATGTCTGTCTGTTTCACGATTTCTGGTGCAGTCGACGTTTCGAGTTCCTGTATGGTGATATCAATGCGGGAGAAGATGTCCTGTGGTTTCTTGCCTCCGCTTGCTTCGGCAAGGGCTTCCGGGTCCTTCAGCCACATGGCAATGTCATTTGCGACATCGATGCGTGTGTATGAATTAGATTCGGCCGAAGGCGGCTCGGGCTGTCGGTAAAGGTGCATGAACTCGGACGAGTAGTCCTCGATAGGGCCTTCTGGGTTCGTAGGAGATTTGATAGGGCTGTGGCCGTTGAGCATAACGGATCCGCCTCGCTTTCGTGAGGTTGGGACGAGAGCCGGTGCCTGGCTGATGAGGCTAGTCGATCCAGATGGGCGATGGCTCGTCTTGGGACGCTTGTTCGGCGGCAGCTGGTCTCGGGGGCTTCCGCTCTTGCGATCAGGGGCGTATTGTAGGTCGCCGTTTGCTGGCGTCGGCCATCCGTTGGGTTGCACTGAGCCCAGAGGATCCTTGGGGCGCTTCTTAGGGTTCTTTGCAGGTGCTTTCGGTCTGCCCTTGCGTTCGCCAATGCTGTGGGCTTCTCTTCGTAGACGCTGTTTCTCGGAAGCGCTCTTCGCGTCGATGGGCCGTGGGAGACAGTCTGCGCACTCGTGGACATCGGGGACGTGCTGGGCCGACTCGTAGTAGCACACAATGTGCTGCCACGTATCGCACTTTTCACACAAGACCGTGTTGCCATCGTCGTCCGAGTAGCCACAGATGCACTTTATCGTCGACGACTCTTCCTCTTCGATGGGGCCATCCAGGGAAGGTGAAGCGTGGGCAAAGGTGGGTGGTGGAGGGCCAGCGTAGAGGGCGATGGGAGCCGGCTGATGGTCAGCATACGCCTGAACCGCCGAGACGTCTGTCATAATCTGGCAAGCAAGCTCGACTGTGTGTGTGTGTGTGCGTGCGTGTGTGTATGTTCGTGTAGTAGGTGCTCAGGCTCTGTGGTCTCGGGATCGCATGACGCCCAACGCGCGAACAGAGAGGGCAGGGCTACCGACGGCGAATCCGCACCGATCCAGTGGGAGCTGTCGACGAGTGCGAGTGATTGCTGGCGATTCGCAGGGCTCTGGGAGCTGTGGCAGGCTAGGAAAAGAGGCTGTCGTGGGTGGTTGCAGGGTGTGCGAAGGCGAGCAAGAGCGACAGCAAGGGCTCTACGACGTCACGAAGCGGGCCAAGTCGACGGGCTATCATGAAGAGAGGGTTTGGGACGTGTATGTGTGCGGTTGCATGCAATGCGCCGGCAGGTGAGGCACGGTGGTGAGGGATGGGAGGCTCCAGGCGGCTTCGGAGGGAGGACGACTTTGGCCAAGGGCTGCGGCAACAAAGGAAGCGGCGCGCGCGATCAAAGACGGCGGCGTCGGCACACTCAGCGGGCGGCGTGTGTTATGGCCAGATGGGGTGTCTGGGCGAGGATGGCGGGCAGCGGTATGGGAGTCAGAATGGCAGTGGAGAATCGAGCGTGCGAATGTCCTGAGAATGAATGGCCCCAACTCTGCGAGCGAGTTGGGCTTAGTGGGTGTGGCCTGTGCACGGGAACATGGACAGGAGTGAAGTGCTGCTAGATGCAATTAGTAACCGAGGGGTCACGGCGGGAGAGAAAGAGAGAGCGAGCGAGAGAGAGAGCGAGAGATGGGAAGCAAGATGGGGTGCGCGCGCATAACCTCGCCCTGCGACGGCCACAGGCTCGTGGCGACGCTGCATGTCTGTCGACTGGGCAATGCGACGGGAACACGGAGCCAGCACCAAGAAGAATAATGAATGTGCAGACTGTGACGCCCTTGGGGGGAGAGATGTGACGAGAAGAAACGGCAACACCGCAATCCTGGGGGGCTGGCTCAGGTGGCCGACGAATGAGAGGCGGCCCAGCACGAGAGCTGCATCGCGCCAATACGGCTACGGATAGCGGTGGTGAGATTGCAGCTGGGCAGCTGGGCAGTCTGGTTGCAGATCAAGTTCGTCCACGGTCCGGGCGCTGGGCTGGACGGTGGCCGCTGGGTAGCTGGGTTGCTGGGTTGCTGGCCGCAGTGAAGCTGTCCACGATGCATGCGACCTCTGGGGGGAATCATGACCTTGGCCGCGCTGCATCCCCCCAGCCCAGATCGTCGCTGACGAAGCCTTCGGACGGTAGATTCGCGCGCGACGTCGGGGCAGGCGCGAACAAACAACGATAAGACCTGCAGCTGTCCCGCTCAGTACGATGCTGAAACATTGCTTCGCCCCCCAAACGTCATCACCAACGGGCTGCGGCTTGGATCTCAGATTGGCCTAACCCATCCATGGTAAAAACCACCCACTGGACCCCGACCGCGTTCTGATCCAGAGCCTACATCCCAGTGTCTTTTCTGCGCGTCGGTCGTGCTGCACGCCGGCTCCACACCGCAGCACACACACACACACCCTCCTGGCATGGCCAGGCATCAGCCACTGTCTTCTGGCGCCCGTGGTCTTCAGGTCCAAGTCCAAGAACATGGCTCTACGACCGGCGAGCACGGCAACAGTCGTGTCCGTCTTTACACCTCTCAGCACCCATGACAGGTCGGAGACCACGCACGGCACACTGAGACGCTACCCTGCCAATGCGCAATCAATCTGCCGGCACTATGCTCCAACACATTCCCCGTAACGTCCAATTGCGCTATAGTTATAGGCCGCCGCGACCCATCCTCCTCGCCCTCTGCCCTCTTCGACATCCAGGCCGGCTTCCATCCCAACACGTCCCCAAGCCACGTATCACGTACCACGCTCCCACACCCGCTTCCAACATGCTGCGGCTAGAGTCTACGGTCATCAGTCGCGTGTAGCTCTGAAGATGCTCCAGCTTGCATGATGGCTGCCTTATGCTCAACGTATCGACGCCTCATTCCCCAGAAGCAGGAACACGACGCATCAAGCCCGGTATGATGACAGCATCGAGCTGGAGTTGGAGTTGGAGGCGCGGCCACGGTCACCACGTTGAGCCACTTGCTCTTCTTCCGAGACTTTCAAGCGACAGGCAAAGTAAGTAAACCATGGAGAAGTGGCATCTGCGAGACCACTCAAGCGCCTCATCCAGCAGTCCCCTGTCGCGCACAGCCATGGCCACGCGACTTCCAAAGCGAGAAAAATGAAATATAAAACACCAAACCACACACAGCGGCTGGGGTTTTCGACTGCTATTCGCTCCTACATACACGCACAATCTCTCATGAGACCACCTACGCCAAACTACACAAGGATATAAATTACACATCAGTTTCCCCAATCCCAAATTGCAAACTTTACACTTCCTTCATCAATCGTAGGGGAGGAGAGGCAGACAGAGCAGCAGACAATCTTCTCTGCTGCATGGCTACCTCTCTTCTTCTAGCACATGACCCTACGACGATTTGCCGTAGGCCGCGTCAACCTCCTTCTGGTAATGCTCCAAGATGCCCTTGCGGTTGAGCTTCTGTGCAGCTGTGGTGAGACCCTGTGCTATTGTTAGTACATAGTTTCGTGTTTGATCCACTGACTGGTATTTTGAAAAAAAAACTCACGTTCTGTGGCGTCCATTCCTCGTCTGCCAGCACTACACCCTCGATCATCTCGAATGCTGCCAGCCCACCCTTCTGACCCGCCTGCTGCAGCTGCTTCAGCACCGCAGAATTGATCTTCTTGTCATGCACAAGCTCTTCCAAATGATCCCCGCTGACACCCTCTGCCGCAGCAATCTTCTTAAGCTGTGGCTCGGCGGGGACGATGATGGCGACAGGCTTCTGTCGGTCCTGGGCCGCGTAGACGCAGATGTTAGCTACAATGGGCGCAGAACGGTAGACCGATTCAAGCTTCTCGAGAGCAATGTACTCGCCAGCAAGCGTCTTGACAAGGTTCTTCTTGCGGTCGATGATGCGGATCTCGCCGTTGGCGTTGAACTCTCCAACGTCACCAGTCTTGAACCAGCCATCTTCCGTAAAGCTCTCCTTGGTCTCCTCGGGCATGTCCAGGTAGCCATCTACAACACCACCACCGCGAATCCAGATCTCACCCTGTGGTGGGTTATTAGTGGCGAAGTAGCCGGCATCGGCAAAGTCCACAAGCTTCATCTCGACAGAGCCGGGCATCTCACCCAAGGCGTGCTCGTTCCAGGCCAAGGGGTCCATGAGAGCACCCATGGCACACGTCTCAGTCAGGCCGTAACCGCTGATCATGGGTGTGATGGCAATGGAAATGAAGCGCTGTGTCTCCTTTGCAATCGGCCCACCGCCGTTCATGCAGATGCGGAGCCTGCCACCGGTAGCCTCCTTGACCTTGTTGAAGACAATCGCGTCGAGAAGGCCGCTGCCTGGAAGGCCTGTGCCCAAGAGGAAGCCCTTGGCCGCATATGCACCCCAGAACATGTTGCTCTTGATCGCACCTCCGGCCTCGACCTTGTTGATGATGCCCTTCTTGATGGTTTCCCACACCTGCGGAACACCGACCATGACGGTAGGCTTCAGCTCGCGGATGTCACCAGCGCAGTTTCGCACAGATGCATCAGAGAGGGTCCGGATGGTTCCATAACCCATGGTGCCACCCCAGTAGAGTACGGCATTCTCGAAGACGAATTCGAGGATATGTGCGGCGGGCAAGTAGGTGATGAGAACGTCTCCGGGACCGAGATACTTGCCTACTATGACATCGACACCAGCGACTGGGGATGCTGTTAGCATATTTTTGGTCTAGGAATGTTGGGATACGTACTGGCAGAGACGACGTTGCGGTGCTTGATCATGACACCCTTGGGTGTGCCTGTGGATCCAGATGTGTACATGATGCAGGCCAGGTCGTCGGCCTTGGGAGGGACGGGTTCGGCTGGTTCTGACTCGCCCATCTGGACCAGCTCGTCGAAGCTTATGACCTTGAGGTGGGGGTGTGCCTGGGTGAGGGTGTCGATGTCTTTCTGCTTGGGGTCGTTCTTGGTGCAGTAAACGACCACCTGCACGTCCTTGGCCTCTTTCATGGGGTTCACGAGCTTGGGTAGTAGCTCTGGGTCTGTGAACATGACTTTTGCGTTGGTCTGAAGCATCGAGTGCTTGAGGCCCTCTTCGCCGAGTGTGTCGTATGCGGTGACAATGGCCATGGATTGTGAGATGGCACCTGGAACAAGTTAGTCTCAAGTTGCCGCGTGCATTATACCTAATTCCGTACCATGGGCAGACGCCAGCCATTGCATGCTCGTGGCGGCAAACAGATGCAGCCTGTCTGCGGGCTCAAAGCCGAGCGATCTAAGGCCTGAGCCTGCGGCAAGAGCCATCTTCTCAAACTCGACGAAGCTTTTGTACTTGTACGGGCTAAGCTCAAAGTACTGCCACTTCTTGTCTACCTCTTGCTCCTTGCCATCGACCATCTTCTTGATCTTCTTCGTCTCCTCGTGTATGTTGACAATACGGCGCGCACCCACAGCCTTTGCATTGCCAAACTTGGCTGCCGCGTGTCGCAGGACATCGTACAGGGTCTCGACATTGTCGTGGGGCTTCATGAGGAGCCCATCTTTGGCCGCGAGATTGCGGCGTGGTATCGTCTCGCCCTCGACCTTCTCTGCATTGGGGACTTCGCATGTGTACGGCCCCGACCTGTATGTCTTCGCCTGGGGCATCAGCTTCTTGAGATCTTGCACCATGATGGCGGCTCGGGGGCGGGAGCTGTGCTGCGAGGCGGTCAAAGTGCGGCTATCTAAGTAGAGGGAAAAGGGTATCGCAAGCAGAGCAAGTACAAGACACAGGTAAAAGGTTATCGACGCCAGCGGAGAATGGCGGATGTGATGAGGTTGGGGGGGTGCTGGGGGAGCTGCGGCTTGTTATGCTCACCGTCGCTAAATCCAACGTGCCTGTTGCTGGGCGGGCGGCCGAGCTTCTTGGGGCAATGACCTCACAGCCACCAGCAAGCTCTGGGCTCTGGGCTACTCCTGCGTCGAGCGCGACCGGGGCTAGCCGCACCCCCTCCACTTCTTTTCCTTTTGACGAACAGGATGCGATTGAGGATCGACAGCGCATCAGACATGGCAAGCTCAGCCAGGTCGTGCCATCCTGTCAGCCTCCTGTATCGTCCATATTACCCTGTCTTGCTTCTGCACCGTCGCGGATTGATGAGCCCGTCATCATACTGACAGGCTTCCGAGACTTCCTGTAGTGGGCGCGGCATCCAAGCACACGATCCGCCCAAGGCCAGAGACATCGAACGGGCCAGCCTGCGCCACGTCCATCTGACAGTTCGCCATGATGCCCACTCTCACAGAGATACTGGGGTCAGAGCCGGTCGTGGACCCTGAAGAAGGTGTGTAAGAGTACCTCGAGCAGATGCACCGAATCACAACCTTATACTGGCCCTCGGCTCGATGCATTCCTTTGTCCTCGCCATTCGTTCGCCACAATGCAACTCCTCCTCAGGCAAGACACCGGCCATGTTGGGTAGACTTGCTCATCAAATCACGCAGAGGCCTTCATCATCTTCTCACAAGCCATACCCTCTCAGTCGCTCGGCTTCATCGACTCCCAGGCTGCAACCTTGGAGGTCAGCGTGGCGGGTCATGACCTAGTAATCCATCAGTCGAGGGGGCTTCTAACTTCGGATCGCAAGGCGGGAACTACAGGCGCAGGTATGTAAACTTTGCCCCGTCTGAATGAACGGGGTCGTGCCATGCCCCAGACTTTCCCCATTTTCAGCTGTGCTTGGCCTACATACTTGCCCAACCTCAGCTATGCCTTGGCTTTTCTTGGAATCACAACCAGCCACACTACGATTCCGTTGAGGCTTAGCATGACCATGTGTGATAACATGCATACATCCGAAACCAAGACAAACCTCTGTAGATAGCCCAACAATCCATCCATCTATATACGACTACCATTTATCAAATCGACTAACACCCCAAAACAGTAGTATGGAAAGTAACCCCCCTCTTCTCTACCTGGATCTCCTCGCCCACAAACTTCCTATTCACCTCCTCACTCCTCCACCCCCAATCCACCATCCTCGAGCTCGGCGCCGGCGTCTCCGGCATCGTCGCCCTCTCCCTCGCCCCAAAAGTCCACCGATACACCGCGACCGACCAAACCTACGTGCTCAAACTGCTCCGTCAGAACATCGCCGAGAACCTCGACACTGTGTTGTCTTCTCCTCGGCAGCGCAAAGGCAAGGGTAAGACGAGTAAGAGTAGCAACAAAAAAACCAACAGTACCGCAGCGAGTGCAAAGACTACTGCTACTACTCCAGACGATAAAATCCTCATTCAAGCCCTAGACTGGGAAACAGACTCGGTAGCTAATCTCCCACCCGTGGATTTGGTCATTGCCTGTGACTGCATCTACAACGAGGCCCTCATCGAACCACTGAATAGCACCTGTGCTGCCCTGTGTAAACTCGGTGACGCCCAAGACAAGCAAACACTCTGCCTTGTCGCACAGCAACTACGCAGTCCGCATGTGTTTGAGGCCTGGCTGACGAGCTTTCACCGCAAGTTTTGGGTTTGGCGCGTGCCAGATGCGTTGCTGAGCGAGGGGTTGAGCGAGGGGAGTGGGTTCGTGGTGCATGTTGGGGTTGTGAGGTAAGTCTGCGGGATGATGAATGAGAGTTAGAACGATGGGAGAGGTCGGATGGGAATATGCGGCTGTATGTAGAGATGATGGCAGTTTGTTCTTTGATGAAGAGAAATTGGGGTATAATGCTCTACCCAATTCAGTGAGAATCATAAGCTAATGTGCAAACCCCCATATTTTATTTGCTAAACAAAAGACACAACAGCTGCTTGTTTTTTAAAAAGGAAAAGAAACGAAAAGATATCCTAAGCAGCTTTACTAGGCGTAATCTCCGAACTCGGTCTTCCCTCCACATCCGCAGCGCCCTTCCTAATCCTCGCCCACTCTTCCTTATCCTGCGGCTCATCAACCTCATTCGCAGTCAACTCGGGCGTCTCCTCGTCCTCAATCTCCTCTGGGAGAATCAGGTTCAGGATAATGTTTACAAAGGCGACGACGGCGAAGCCGGTTTCCAGGATGAGGACGATGGCGTTGTAGAAGCCAAGAAGCGCCATGTTGGGCCCGTCGTAGGTGAAGACGTGGGCAAACCAGTCTGGAACCATGGTAGCGCCGAAACCGAGTGTGAAGCCGGCCGTGAGGATGAAGCGGTTTCGTCGGGTAAAGGGCATGGTGCTGATGATGCGGATACCGCTGACTGTGACGGCGCTGAAGAGGAAAGTCGTCATGCCGCCCAAAACGGCAGATGGAATGGCAACGAGGGCAGCAGCAAACTTGGCAAAGATGCCCATTATGATCAGCCAGAAGCAGCAGGCGTATCCCGCTTTACGGTTTGCACACCGTGTTAGAGCAATCACGCCATTGTTCTGTGCGAATGTGGACATGGGCGTGATTGTGCAGAGAGCGGCAATCATACCGTTGAGGCCGTCTGCGAGCACACCGCCCTGAATGCGTGAATCAAACAGTTCTCCGTCCACTTCGAGACGCGAGACATCGCACGTGGCTGTTATGTCGCCAATGGCTTCCATAGCGCAGACCATGTATACAGCCAGAAGGGGTAGTACAATCGGCCCGTAGACGGTGAGCTTGAAGGTGTTGACCCAGATGAAGGATGCAGCTGGTGCGGCGTCAATGGTGGACTTGTCAAAGTACCCTGTGGCGCCTGCGATGATGCATCCGACTAGAAGACCAATGACAACAGCAGTGGACTTCATAATTGGTGCGCCGAAACGTTCGCAGATGATGATGGTGATGAAGACGCTGAAACCAAGACCTATGAATTCGGCGCTGCCCCAAGGAAGGGCGTGAGGTGCGTTGATGTTGGGACACAGACGGAAGAGGCCAGACTCGGGACGGGATTGGCAGTCTCCAGAGCCACCAGCCCAGTTTTGGAAGCCTGTAGTTACGAGCTTGACACCAATGAGCAAAACCGTAGGACCAGTGACCAGGGGGGGAAATATCCTCTTCAGAAGACGTGGGCTGGTAAAGGACATGCCAATTTCGAGCAAGGCACATACAGCGCATGTACCCAGGATAGCACCGTAGCCGTCTGGGCAGGGAAGCTTTGTGCCATCAGCAGCCGTTGGACAGAACCCCGTTGCGTACATCTGGCTCAGCGCACCAGTCGCCACAGGAATAGTTGCAAAGGATGTGCCAACCACGGAAATCAGACCAGTACCGATATAGTAGGGAGTCTTCCAGATGTGAAAACGCGTAATCTGGATAGAGGACAAGATGCCACAGACTACAAGCGAAGTGGAAACGAGATAGCGCTGCTGGTCCGAACTCAAGTTTGCGGAATTGGCGAGGATAATGGGAGGTGTGATGACACCTGCTAACATGGCGAGTGCATGCTGGAATCCAAGGAGAAGAGCTAGTAGGATGGGCATGCGGTCATTCAGGCCGAAGAAAGGAGCTGCTCTGCGTTCCTTCTTCATAAAGGGCAAGTTTGGCCGGAAAAGAAAGGCATAGTCGTATGTGCCAACCAACCCATCTCTGTTTTTGTTGTTAGAATCTGATCCGTGGAATTGGAAAAATGCCATACTTTGTGGTGAAGGCCTTCGCGGCGCGCCGTATCTTCTCTCCAAAGCTACGCTTTGGCGAATGGTCTGGTCCGATCGTGTCTGACATGTTGGCCATAGATCCCTTGCGTCAATTGCACAGGTTCACTGCAGAGCAGGATGTGACTGCTTCAAGCAGCCTCTTCTATGGTGGATGCTGGCAATGGCTGGACTGGAACAAGAATTTGGTCGCGTGCAATGCTACTCGCCACTGATAGACTCGCTCTGATTCGTGGTTGCGATAACAAATTCGGTATATGGAGGAAACGACGTGACGATAGCAAACCCGGTCTAGGCAGGAGGTTTGGTCGGTGTGTTGAGCAGCAGAGGGACGACTTGAACCGAATGAGCTACGCCTTCATTCTATATAGGATATGTGGGGAATAAGTTTTATCATTCACGATACACAATTCCTTGCGGACAAGGTCTTAGCTCAGGTCCCAAGGCCACTCACGGACCGCTAGAGATTGGAGCTGGCCGATGATAGTCGTGGGCGGCCGGGAGTAATTAGTCTTCTCCACGGCAGAATCGTTGCTAAGGTGCGCATTTCGCAGTACCAGGAAGGCGACACCCGCGTATGTGCTAAAACGATCGTCTGTACTGATAGCATGCAAGTACGTGATTGGTCGGTGGCGGGCCAAAACGCACTGGGCGGTCGGTCCTCTCCGACGATAGAGAGCGGGAAATGTTGCAGGAGATGCATCCCACCCCATGATGGAGGTAAATTGCATCTAGATCTGATGCTGAAGGTGTGCTGAACATGCTGTTCGCCGGATACCGAGGAAGCGGTACTTTGCGCAGCAATTCTGGGGTGAAAGCCGCGTCGCGTTGTGTTGTATGAACCCGGACGGCTGCCGGACCGGTCATCGGAGCCTTGTAATCACGTGTGGATTGTTAGCCTTCGGTTCCATACTGTACATGTACCTGTGAAAGCATCTGGGTAGCTGATTTAGGGAGAGCCAGTCTCTCTTCCCATGCGACTACTTCAATGGTCATGCTCACGACGTTCACAGAGGAGAAAATCCTAGTTGGCGATGATAGTTGCCCTAGCATAGTAGAGCGCACCTGACCCCTCAGCTGTCAGCGCATCTTCACACCACGGTGAAGTCATGCAAGACACCAAAGACCATGTTTATTCTGAGCATGTCGTGTGCTGGTGGTGGTTTTGGATATGGATGCAGTCTCAGACTGCGATACTATGTGGGGTAAGTGGCACGTGATTACACCAGCAGGAAAACATGTGCCAACCAAGGCAGGCATGACACCACATTTGTCTGGAAGCGTGTGGTGTTAGTCGCTGAGATTATGGCAAGCCAATGAGGCAATGTCAGCTCTTCGAAGCTCGCAAGCCGGCACCAACAAAGTCCCGAGCTTGCCACTCAGCCCTACCCGCAGTCTGTTCCTGTAGCACGTACAGTCCCGTTCCTGTAGCAATGGGCGCTCTCGATGCGTGGTGGTCAAACAAGGCACAGCGATGGATGGTTTGATTGTGAGACAATGTAGATAAGGATGCCGTCATTCGTACAGTGGTGCATCCATCTCAACATTATGGCTGATATGCGCGGGGATAAGGCAGCAGGTGTTGGGAAGCGCGACGCCCAATGGAGAGAAGCTTGCGAAGCGCACCAGAATTCAAAGGCCAGCCGTGCCAGGTGCCGGCTATGTGGCACCAAGCGGAAGACGCTTCAACGTTGCCGCGTCTGTACCTTGGGCGAATCTTCCCATGTACATTTGAGAGTCATGGACACAGTCGACTCCACTGTGTGTCTCTGCTAGGCGAGCATTTTTGCCACCGCATCGGAAGCATTGTGTCCAAGGCCCAAGTTCCCCAACCTCCAGGCTGTGACTGTGACGGTTGGCGGGCTGTAATACCCAGCCGACATACGTAAGGGTGCAGAATAACCACGGTAGCGCATGTCAACAACTTTTTTTCCAGCGCGAAGCAGGCCGACGCGTGTTTGCGATTTGGGCCGGCTCACACACCCAGTCAATGTGGCGTGTTGGTCGAGTGGGGTTTGGCGGCCGAAGAGGACAGCTAGCAAGCGATTGATGACGAGACTGGAATCACCACGGCGTGAAGCTTTCGACGCCCACCCAGCACCCACCGAGGCCAGTAATAATTTTTTTTTGCATCAGACCGCTCTTTCACTGGTGGCATGGCTGGAGTGGAAACGTAGCGGGCGAGCGGGCGTGGTGATTTGGCCGAGTGTAGTGCGAGAGGGCCTGCGATTGCTCAGAATCTGGGGAAAAGACATGTTCGCACCGCCACCCGCATCGTTTTGATGGCGAGATCAACACGGTTTTGGGAGCTAGGTCCGAAATTTTCTCGCGCGGGACCCTGAGACGGCGTCGTGTCCTTTGGCACTAGGCCGCATATGACAAAGGTTATGGCGATTGATGCTTCTCGAGCGACTCCAGGGCTCCATGCAAGGTCCCAAGCTCGCCTAATGGCCCGCATAGTGTTGGGAAACCCAGCATTGTCGCCGCCTTATTAACTCTCCTGCCGCCCGTCTCTGCTACCTCGTCCATCCTCTACTGCTCCTCCCACCCCCCTTCTACCTCGTCGTTCACTCGAACGTGGTGAAGCTTTCCATCCTCGTCGGAGCTTTGTTCCTCACCGACCCGAGGCTGCCCGGAGCTCAGTAATTTTTCTTGGGGCCACTAGTCGCTTCTACGACCCCCCTCGAATCTGCACTTAGCCTTCGTTTTCCCCTACAATCTCATCCTTACACCATCAGCATGCCTTCCCACCAACCTACTGCTGGCATGATGGCCGTGGATCCCGAATACGTCAAGCAGCCCTCTCCCATGGCCAGCACCTCGGAGCCAAACCGTAACCCGAAATACGACCCCAAGAAGCCACACATTACCGAGACACCCATCACAAAGGCCAACTGGTACAAGCACGTCAATTGGCTAAACGTAAGTCCAGGCCCGTGTTTGTAAACGGACATAATACGGCTGCTAACAAACTGCTAAAGGTTACCTTCATCATCGGTATCCCTCTCGCCGGCTGCGTCGCGGCCTGTTTCACACCGCTGAAATGGCAGACTGCCCTTTGGGCCGTTGTATACTACTTCTGGACTGGTCTCGGCATTACAGCTGGCTACCATCGTCTCTGGGCACACAAATCGTACAATGCCTCGCTGCCACTGAGCGTCTTCCTCGCTCTCGTCGGCGCCGGCGCTGTTGAGGGCTCCATCCGCTGGTGGAGCCGTGACCACCGTGCCCACCACCGCTACACCGACACCAACAAGGACCCTTACAGCGTTCGCAAGGGACTTCTCTACAGCCATCTGGGCTGGATGATCATGAAGCAGAACCCCAAGCGCATCGGCCGTACCGACATCACCGACCTGAACGAAGACCCCGTCGTCGTCTGGCAGCACAAGCACTACATCAAGGCCGTCATCTTCATGGGTCTAATCTTCCCCTCTGCTGTCGCTGGACTTTTGTGGAACGACTGGAAGGGCGGCTTTATCTACGCTGGCATCCTCCGCATCTTCTTCGTCCAGCAGGCCACCTTTTGCGTCAACTCTCTTGCTCACTGGCTCGGTGATCAGCCCTTTGACGACCGCAACAGCCCCAGGGACCACGTCATCACTGCACTCGTCACTCTCGGTGAGGGCTACCACAACTTCCACCACGAGTTCCCCTCCGACTACCGCAACGCTATTGAGTGGCACCAGTACGACCCCACCAAGTGGTCCATCTGGCTGTGGTCCAAACTCGGCCTCGCCTCCAACCTCAAGCAGTTCCGTGCCAACGAGATCGAAAAGGGCCGTGTTCAGCAGCTCCAGAAGAAGATTGACCAGAAGCGCGCCAAGCTCGACTGGGGTGTACCTCTTGAGCAGCTTCCTGTCATTGAGTGGGACGACTACGTTGAGCAGGCCAAGAACGGCCGTGGCCTGATCGCTGTTGCCGGTGTTGTCCATGATGTGACCGATTTCATCAACGAGCATCCCGGTGGTAAGACCCTGATCAAGAGCGGCATTGGCAAGGACGCTACTGCCATGTTCAACGGAGGTGTCTACTTCCACTCCAACGCCGCCCACAACCTGCTCTCCACTATGAGGGTCGGTGTCATCCGTGGTGGATGCGAGGTCGAGATCTGGAAGCGCGCTCAAAAGGAGAATAAGGAGGTCAACATCGTCAAGGATGAGCAAGGCAACCCAATCATCCGGGCTGGCAACCAAGTCACCAAGGTTGCGCAGCCTATGCTTAGTGCCAGCGCGGCGTAGATGTTCACAAGTTGTATTTTAGCGAGACCGGCGTTTGGGATGCCTTTCCACCTTGAGTAGGCATAATAATCTTTTCCTTTCCTTGCATTCGCTGGCGAGCATCTAGGAAATGATGCTCAAGCATGGTTAGACGGTGTATGTTTGTAGCCTTTGACAAGCGTCATGCTTTGCGAAGTGAGCTTTTTGGTTTAGGCCGAGAATGATATCCATGATTTTAACAACCCAACTATTGCAAGTGATCCGTTATCTTGATGAATCAAGTTTGAAGTTGACTTACAGTGGTGGTAGGTGCGCGAGCTTGCTTTTTTCCTTAACACCGCGGTTGACGCAGGGCAATTAACTGTCTTTCACGATCGAAGGACCGTGCCCGTCGTCCATTCCCAATATCTTTCGTGTCCTCCAATTCTAAACCTTCGTCCATTCTCTTTCGCTTTTAATACAAGGCCGCTGTCGCCATAGAGTTTCTGCCATGACGCCACAAGAGTCTGCAGGTAGTTCGTCTGCAAAGCGCCGCAAGCTCAATGCCAATGTATCGGGAAAGGAGGTAGCGACTACCGGGCTCCAAACAAGCCTTACCAAGGGCCTCGATAGGCCCATAAGTCCACCACTAATCCGGAGCCGAAGTCTTGGGCCGACTTGTTCATTTGTGCCTGCATGGAGTTTTGATGACGTACCAAAACAGACATTAGCCTCGTGTCCGGCACAAGCACCTACCGATGCAGAAGAACCACCCAAAAAAGAGAAAGATGGGGATTGTGAAACGAAATTCATTCCATCGCCTATACAGCTAACGAGGATTGAGAGACTGCCTAGTCATCAGAATGTTGATACGGTGGGCTTGCGTGACCTGTTGGGCGATCCGTTGATCAAGGAGTGCTGGAACTTTAACTTTTTGTTCGATTTGGACTTTGTCATGTAAGCTTCGGAAACCTACCATGGAGGCTACAAGGTCGCAGTAACCCTGAATGACGACACTAAGAAAGCCACAGGCAGCACTTTGATAGAGATGTACGGGACATGGTGAAAGTCAAGATCGTACACGGGTTCTGGAAGAGGGATGATGCGAACAGAATCTCATTATTGGTGGGTACCACTAACACCTGATTTTTTGAGGCTCGTGTTGCTGACATGTCCACAGGAAACAGCAGAGCGATATCCCAACATCGAGCTGCTGAGTGCCTACATACCTGATCCCTTTGGTACTCATCATTCGAAGATGCTCATTCTCTTCCGGCACGATGACACAGCACAAGTTGTCATCCATACAGCTAACATGATTCACCGCGACTGGGCGAACATGACACAAGCCGTATGGACGTCACCTCAACTCCCGCTGTTGGCCCAGGTATCGCGACCTCCATCGGATACTGACGAGACTTATCCAATCGGAAGTGGCGAGCGCTTCAAGTCTGACTTACTTCGATATATCGGTGCGTATAAAAATCGACTGAAGGGGTTGGCTGAACGAGTCGAAGACTACGACTTCTCGCACATCAGGGCGGCTTTCATAGGAAGCGCACCATCGCGACAGAAGCCAGAGAGAGCTGTTCCATCTACTACCTCTTTCGGATGGCTGGGACTGAAAGAAGTACTATCGGCTATCCCTATTTCGAAAGCAAGAGCCTCCTCACCTCCTCACATCGTCACACAAATGTCTTCCATTGCAACGCTGGGTGCAGCAACCACATGGCTATCTAATTTCCAACATGTGCTTTCCCGCCACTCTATCGCCGCAGATACTGCCCCAGACAACGCCCCAATGTCCCCCACGAAAGCCTCCACGTTCTTTTCAAAATGCGAGGCCAACGTTGGAAGAGTACCGTCTCCCAAATTCAGCGTCGTCTTTCCGACTCCTGAAGAAATACGTACTTCCCTCGATGGTTATATCTCTGGAGGCTCGATACATTGGAAACTCCAGTCAGCTCAGCAGCAGAAACAGCTGGAGTACATGCATCCAATGCTCTGTCACTGGACACACACGACAAACGAACCCAAACGAGAAGCATATCGTGGTCCAGCAGCACCGCACATCAAAACATATGTACGCTTCAGTGATGACGAGCACAAGACTATTGACTGGGCAATCCTGACAAGCGCAAATCTCAGCAAGCAAGCTTGGGGTGATGTAGTGAATAAAAAGGAAGAGATTTGGATCCAGTCGTGGGAAACGGGTGTGGTGGTGTGGCCCGCTTTGTTCGCTGAGACGATGGAGGTGGCAGAGGAGGTATGCATGGTACCGATGTTTGGGAAGGATATGCCAGGGGTCGAGGATGCCGGTGCTGTTACACCCGGCATGACTGTAGAAGGGCGAGAGGCAGGAGAGACGACGTTGAAGACAATTGTTGGCTTTCGTATGCCGTACGATTTACCACTCAGACCTTACATTGCGGATGAGAAGCCTTGGTGTGCGAGTATGGCGTATATAAAACCAGATCGAAACGGTCGCACCTGGGGTGGTTATGGGCGTTGAAGGGTCTCGCAACACATCAGGCGGTCATCTAGCACATCGTGGGGGGAGTTATTTAGCAGACCGATAGATACATCAATCCAGCGAAGGTTCGGCATGTCAGCATAGCATCCAAGAACATAGCGAAGCACTCTAGTCCAAGGGTATAATGGCAATGTTGGTTTCCATTCACAATAGTCTCATCCAATGTGTCAAGCTAGCCAGTGGAAATCCACACATTGGCCCTACCATATACCATAACCTCCTCCAGCAGACCAGCTTAGTTGTCGTATTTTGCCAGGATCTGCTCGCCAACCTCGACGTACTTGTCTTCTGCGTCCTTTTGGCTCACACCAGCATCGACAAACTCCTTCCACTTGTTGTACTTGGCCTTGCCCTGCGATTGTATGTCAGCTTCCCGTGTATTTCGTATATACACTATCCACAACCATGGCCCTTGTATACGTAAAGTAACAATAGTAGAGGTAGGGACAGTCGTGTTTATGTATTCGGGAGGCGGCTGCGGCTACGGCTGCAGGCTGCGGAGGAAGGAGGAAGGTAGAGGAAGAACATACAGCAAGATCGAACATGCCCGGCTTAGTAGCCGCACTAAAGTCCTTTCCCTCTGCAATCTTTGCGTATCCGTATAACTATTTTTTTCACAACATAGTTAGCAGACTGGTTTCCTCTTTTTCCCATGTGACCCTTTTTTTTAACCCCCGAATATCCCCCCCTCCCTCTCTCTCCCGTCACACCTCCGTTTCTATACTACCCAGGGAAGGAAGCAGAGAGAAGCTAGAAAAAAACACACATACCTGCAACTGCTCATCATTGCTAGGCCCGCTCTTGCCAGCCTTCTTCAGCTTCTCGCCCATGGCGCTGACCTTTTTGTAGGTTTCCTGGTACTTTGCGCCCGTCATGGTGGTCTGACTTCTTACTGAGGTTCCTTGTCAGCCTCTCTATTTCCTTGCCCCCGTTGGGCCATGTGTGCTTTATTTATATATTTTTGGCGTAAAAAGACGGTGAGAGTTACGTACGTGTATGTGTGTATTTGTGTGAGTGGAAAGGGGAATAAGGGTAGCTGCTGTTACTGCGAGAAGATGAGGGGCTGACTGAGCGCGGGGTTGTTCGAGGTCAAGGGAAGAAGGTGGGGCAAATCATGCCCGCACTTCTTGTCCTGCTGGCGTATGACGTACAACCGACCAGCTACTTGCATACTGTAGTCATGGTAGCCGCGGCATGATGTTCTTGGTCATGGGATCATATTGTGTCTGTATTTGTGCAATGGACTTGTATGGCTCGTAAATTGTAAAAGAGATTATATTTGTGCCGTCTATGCTGGCCAGCGCCCGCGGCTGCAATGCCCGCCATATGCTTATGCATCTAACTTGGACAAGATATTGATTCTTTGTCTCTGGGTATCCTTCTCCCATTCGTGTAGTTTGTGCTGTCATGGTGTGTGCGTGTAAACTACGGCGCCCCAACTACAAATGCTTGCGTGAAATAAAGAAATAGAACAGTAGTGCCGTAAAACCTCGAAAAAGCTTCACACACGCTTCAGTAACCGTTAACACCATTAATGCCGTTGGTCTTCGGTGCAGATTCGAGCTTCTTGCGGTAGAGTTCGCCGCCGCACGTCCTCAGGCGCTCTGCAGCCTGTTCGGGAGTGATGTCGCGCTGAGGCTCGGCCATCATCTCGTAGCCGACTTGAAATTTTCGGACTGTGGCGCTTCGTAGTAGTGGTGGGTAGAAATGAATGTGGAAGTGGCTCGACTCAATCTCATCGGCTGTGCCTGTAAGAGGAGCTTGGTGGAGACCCATGCCTAGCACTATCAGTTAATCTGTATTGCGGGATTTGGATGTCGTTGACTTACTGTACGGAAACTGTGTCTCGAAGAGGTTGTCGTATCGCCTCGTAATCTCAGCTATGCACTCTGCTAATTGTGCACGCTCCTCCTTGCTGAAGTCGACCAACGACCGCTTGTGTTGCCTAGGAACAATCATGACCTCAAAGGGCCAAACTGCCCAGTACGGAACACCAGCCCAGAAGCTCTCGTTCTCAAAGACTGTGCGCGCCTTCTCCTTCGATTCCAACTCAGCGTAATCGACGAGCATGTGACAGCCTCCCTGTTCCCTGCGGTACTTGCTCAGTTGTACAAGCTCAAGGGCAGGCTCCTCCGGTAGCGATGTTGTCGTCCACACTTGGCCATGGGGATGTGGATTCGAACAGCCCATTGCTGAACCCTTGTTCTCAAAAATCTGCATATAGCGATACTGTGCGTTTGGGGCGCTAAGGGCGCCTTGTGATAGCGGGGGGATGGTTGTGGCAGATGCCAGCTTAGCTAGTGGCGACTTGGGATCCAAATGTGCGACGTAGAGATTAGTCCAAGTCTCTATTATCGGGAGAATCTGGCCTGGGGACATGTCGGCCAGAGTGAGGTTGTGAGATGGCGAGAAACAGATAACATAGCACTTTCCAGTCACAGCTTCTGCGCGGAGAAGTCGGGAGGCGAGAGATCCGTCCTTGTTGTTGGGGTGGTAGTCTTGCTGGTCCTCCATGACGGCACTATAGTCATTGACGAAGACATATGTGTTCTCGAACTTTGGATTGTGTTCGCCATTTGCCCTCGTGTTTGCAGGACATAGGTAGCACTGGTGCAAATCAGTGTGTTACTCGTAGAAGACAAGGCTTAGACGAATATTACCTTTGGGTCATAATCGGGGAGGGTAGTCCTGGACGGGGACTCTTGCATGCCTCTGTATGGTCTCAGTATGATGGTCATGCAGACTACAATGGTAATGCTCACTGCCATGGTCGCTTTGTGCGGTGCGGAGATACTAATATCCAACTTCCTCGCAGCAGGTTAAAGCGCCTGTGGGAGATGTCGTTCAGTACCGGGTCGGTCATGATGGTCTAATTCTTCCGGAGCAGAAATTGGAGCGGTGATGGGAGCCTGACTATATATACGATACGGCGGGTGGTGGCTGAAGGAATATATATACACGACAGCAAATGGCCGTCGGAGTATGGCCGTGATCAGCTAATGGGTGATGGTGACGCCAGGCGTGACTCGGGAAGGCCTGCGCGCTAACGAGTCAAGCTTTCCCTGTTGGCGGGATGCTAGCCGACTAAGGTACCGCACCCTCAGCGTGTAATCCGAGAGCTTGCGCGTAACCGTTGAGGACAGCAGAGCCTCTACTCCAACCCACGAATACCTGCCGATTGGAGAACTAGGCCGCGACCCGTGAACGCAGGGTTTTCACCAAATATGGCGGCTATGATGCCAAGTGCCGCAACGGCTAGCAACCCCTACGATAGCGATGCGGTGGAGCGGGATCTGATTGACCCGGACGATGGTGCGTTGCATGCAGCTGACTACCCAGCATAGATGAAAGTGGTAGTTGACCACCAGGCTAACCATCACCAGCCACCCTTGACGACCTCGACGACCCGCTACAGGCGACGTCGGACCGCGCGCCGTTGACGGGCAACATTCAGCGTGGTGGCGCGCAAACGCAATCCTACTTGACCTCGAGCATCCCTGGAGAGGACCGACGCGCACCCACAAACACCATTGACGAGACAGTATGGGAGACGCTATCGCGAGACATCTTCGCGATATGGGAGAAGATGAAGCAGGTCCTGTACCCCAAGTACCTGCTGGGCGGCATCATGCAGCGAGGTGGAGGCATTGGAGCAGCAGAGCGCGGTGAGTCCGACGGCTCTGGCCTGCGGAACATTGCAGGAAGATGGCCAGACGCGGACGTCATCCTGCAAGCCGGTATGAGCGAGGGTCTGCGCGACTGGGACCTCTGGGGGCCGCTCATCTTCTGCTTGCTACTCAGTCTGTTCCTCTCATGGGGAGCAAAGGGCGACCAGAAGGATCTCGTCTTTTCCGGCGTCTTTGCCATGGTCTGGATTGGCGAGGCGGTAGTGACGCTACAGATCAAGCTGCTGGGCGGTAACATGTACGTTCATTCCTCCAGCACATGTAGAGTAGATGCTAACACGACCCAGCGCCTTCTTCCAGTCCATCTCCATCATCGGCTACACGCTCTTCCCGCTCGTCATCGCGTCAATTCTCAGCGCCGTCGGTATACCCATGATAGTGCGGATCCCCGTCTACCTTGTTCTGATTGCGTGGTCGTTGGCAGCAGGCGTAAGCATTATGGGCGGATCAGGCGTGGTGAGGAACCGCGTGGGGATAGCAGTATACCCTTTGTTTGTGTTCTACGTTGCGCTGGGCTGTCTCTGCTTCATCAGCTAGCGCAAAGTCTAGATGGAAAAGTGTAAAAGTAGTTGGGTTTGGTACTCGTCGTGTTGGGACCAGGCGTTCATGGGAAGCTTTGGGTCCAAAGGACAATGGCCGGGCAAATTATACTTATACTTCAGCACTTGCCACTTTAACTATGTTTGATATACTTTTGCCCGTATTGGAGTTTTGGCTGAAGGAGTAAAATTGACGTGCATGTAATCCTATTGCGGCTCTAGCTGTGGCTCTGGCTCTGGTACACACACGAGTCGCCGCGACCCGCGCCCATGCCTAGCTGTCTGTCTTCCCCACTTCGTCATTGGCCTTTGCAGCGACAACACATTCGACCACGACCGACTTGAAGCGCCAGCACTCTGCACCCAGCTGCCCACTCACCGCACCCGCTGCGCGTTCGCTGCTGTTCGCACGCTGCCCACGCGTTCTGGACTCGACCATCTAATTAAACATCGTTGCATAAGGCGCATTGGAGTGGAAATTGGGTACTAGAGCGCATTGACCGACTCCACTAACCACGGATTGATCGACTTGCTCCCGCTGAACGAACGAACGAGGCAAGCCTGCACCGGGGACCCGCAGGGTTTTTAGACGTCGTCTTCAAACTACGCCGACTCCGCAAGAAGCCATCACGTCTTGTGCCAGCCCTCCACAAGCCTCGCCGCAGCACCACCAGCTTCGCCATTGTCGCAGTCGCCCACCCCAGCTTGGCCTTCACCTCTGGTCACGGTTGCTATTGTTCGTATTCTAAGCGCATAGCGTGTCAGTATATGCTCTACGTTGCTAGACTCTTCACACAGACACAAAACCCAGCATTCGTCTGCACAGCGCCTGCTTCTCACGCCCACACCCCTACATAAACCCCCCGAGCAACGCACACCCCTCAAGAGGCGCATAGAGCGTCCTGCTAGAATCTGCAAAAAGGCACCCATTACACACAATGACCGACACGCCGGAAGAGCAACAGGCATCAGCCAGAATCGCCACTTCCATTACCGAAGCAAAGGATACTATAAAATCAGCGTCAGCTTCGCCGGCACGGAGCGATAAGAGCAGTGACAGCGAGGGAAAGAATGTGCGGGAGAAGCTCAAGGACACACAAATCGATACCCAACCTAAGCCAGATGCCATTCGCAGCGTCGACCAGTTGATGGATGAGGCGCAGAATGGCAGCGCTAAAATAGGAGAACAGAGTGTCTCGGGATCAGATAGCGAGCGCGGACGCTTACGGCGAAAGCGCAGCCGCGAAGACTTCGAAGACGAAGCTGAGGCAGACAAGCAGCCAGAAAAGAAGATGGAACGTCATAGTCGAAAAAGGTCGAGGGATATCACAAAGGACTTGGAGGCTGCTGCGCCCGTGAAGCCCACTTCGACCACCATCTCAAGCATCAAAGAGGTCGATGCCGACGAGCAAATGGCATCGCCCAACAAGACTGCTGCTGCGGCAGCTACGGCCGACAAGGCTTCTGGCGCCGAAACGAGTCCCAAAAATAAGAGAACACGCGATCAGATTGAGAACGACAACGAAGCCGCGACAGAGACTCTGGAAGGTGCGTCTGCGAATGGCAAGCCCGTAGACAAGGCACAAGGTGAGGAGCGAAATACCAAACGGTTACGAGACAAGGAGGGCGACAATTCCACCACTGACGTTCCCGACTCCAAGACTAAAGTATGCTACCTAGCCGACTTACATCATAATGAAACTAATTTATGTCCCAGATACCCCCGGGAAGCGGGTTTGCCAATTTCTCCGCATCATCCCCCTTCGCCGCCATGGCCGCCAAACCTCCCGCGTCAATGCTTTCTGATAAATCCGAGACATTACCGCAGACGTCTGATGACAAGTTTAAATCATCAGGTTTTGGAGGCTTCTCCACCTCAACTGCTTCTCCGTTCGGTGGATTCGCCAGTTCCAAGTCAAGCTCCAGCTCACCCTTTGGTGCGGGCAGTGGCGGCAAATTGTCTTCTTTTGCGGGAAGCACAGCTCCCTCCGCACCAACCAGTGGTGGTTTCGGCGGACTTGGAGGTTCTAGTATATCGAGCTTTGGTGGAAGTACCTTTGGTGGATCGCTGGGCGGCGGTTTCGGTGGTCTTGGTGGGTCCAAGCCAGGAGCTTCCTTTGCTGCGCCTGGTGGCAACCTTGAGATCAAGGGTCTGAAAGAAAAGGAAACGCCTTTTGGAGCAGCAGCTATCGGCGAGACTTCTGACGATGAAGACGGAGACGATGAAGACCCCGAGAAGGGCACCGACAAGGAGGAGCGCCAAATGAGCCAACCTCTGCTTTCACAACAACGTATGCTGACCCTGTATATGCTAAAACTTGATACTGACTTGTTAAAGCACAAGAAACTGGTGAAGAAGGCGAGGAGACCATCTGGACGGGCCGCGCCAGGCTATACAACATGTCAGGTGAAGGTCAGAATCGAGCATGGAAAGAGCGAGGAGTAGGGACCTTCAAGTTCAACATTACCGTTGATGAGCCCAAGAAAGCCCGTTTCGTCCTCCGAGCAGAAGGAACCCATCGATTGCTCCTCAACGCCGCTGTGACGCGTAACATGGTTTTTGGCGGCGATGCACAGGGCGAGAAACCAAAGGACACCCGGTTACTCTTCAACTCGCCTAATATGGAGGGAAAACTGGAGATGCACTTGCTCAAGGTTTGTTACTCCTAGCATGGTAACTATATGGGATGCACACTGATAATGTTATCGCAGCTCAAAGCCGAAAATGCACAGCAACTATGGGAAGAAGTTACCAAAGTGCAAGAGGAACAGCTGTAGGACGCTTTTTCTCACAGCCTCGGCACTTTGAACAAGGAGTAGGACTTGTCATCGTATGGATTTGGATACGCGGCACTTCACTAAGAAGTTGTTTTGTCAACCAAACTGGTGATGGATGATTGTGGGTCTTGGTCCATGATTCGAACGATGGTATGGATGCCAATGTCCACAGGAGAAGTATCAGGAAAGAAACGAAGATGGTCGTTGTGAGCGAGCGAGCGAGTGCAAGCAGCGCTGGATATACACTTGTTGAAGCGCTTGATGGGAAACATGGGGGAATGATAAAGAGTAAAGAGCAAGCATCCTCGCTACGTTCATTGGCGGTATCAAATCAAGCAAACAGACAGAATATCAAAAGAATCACATTATTTTTATTCTTCTTTTTCTTCTCCTTGTTTCCTTGACATGTTTGTAACACTTTACTTTTGCTTCTTCTCCCTCTATCTTTCTCGGTTAAGCTTGGTCCCGACGAATCGATATTAGGGACCAGTGTATCGGTATTGCTAACCCAACCCAACTCAACCCGAGCTGTCATCTTGTTTACCTGCTTCTACTCATACATACAAAATTATCTCTTGTCTGTTTTCTCTTTTGTTTCTCTTGGTTCCGTAGATAGTATACCAGCACCCATCTCTTGTCTACCCCCGCTCATCGTCATTCCATTCCACACACCACTCATGTGCTTTTTTTTTTCTCTTTTACCCTTTTCAATCACATCTGCATATGGAACCCATGATCCTTGTCTGCGCCTAAACGACGCCACTTTTCTAGCTTTGGAGACTTTGGAGATACATGTGCTTGATACCCGGTTCCGCTTCTCGCTTCTTGCACTTCCATTTAATACCCACGTTGATTTTGTTGGGGGGGGGGGGGGGTCGTTTGAAACCACACAACCACAACTCCACAACAAACAAGGTCTTTTTTGTACTCATTGTTCTCCTCCCAAATCTCAGAATTTCGCTCTCCTGCATTGCCGGCTGCCGAATCGCTGCTGTGTGATTGAGATGTTGGGGGCGGAAATGTCTAAGCGTGGTGGGCGTTTGTGGCACGGTGAATCGGTTTACCCGCTGACGTGAGTAAGGGTAGGGTAGGGTACCCCCATGATTCTTTCTTGACGTACCAGCGTGTGGCGTACGGCGCGGCTGCTTGGTGTGTATTGATTTAGATGGGTAGGGGGGTTTGTGTATGTAATGTGATGTGATGGTATAATAAGGTGTAAGGCGGCCAACCCCTACCACCATTGATTCCTACCACATTTCTATCTTCTCCATCATTTTGCTTCTTTTTCAATGTTTTCTTAATTAAAAATATAGATGCAAATTCCTGGCACACCTTGCCCTCCCACAACGTAAAAAAAAGGAATCAAATCTATATTTTTCAATTCAAGGTCCATCCCGCAAAGTTCAACCGGGAATAGAACATACATAACTACCTCCCTCACACGACCAACAGCCGGCGCATTTTCGCGAATCACGAAGCAAACATGCACAACGTACCACAACAGCGTCAGCACCAGGCACAGAAACCGCCCGTACGCATCATATATGAGACACTCCTCCTCAACATAGCAGATTGGGCGCGTATCTTGAACTCCTCTTCTAGCGTGCTCCCTACCTACCACGACCATCACCATCAATCGAACTACGGACCAAACCTCCAAGCCGAAATCAAAATGGCACACGCCTCCCCATCACCACCTTCATACTGCAAGGCAGCTAACAAAAAGGCGTTAATCCAGGTAGGTGGCTGCGTTTAGCGGTTGGAAAAAGTGATGTAAGCTGACAAGGCTGTGCTGTGCGACTTAGTGTGGTGGAAAGAAAAGTAGAGAATGCAAGACTTCGACCAGTTATGCGGATGCAGGGGTGTTGGAAGAGGGGCTTGTAGGCTGTGAGAGGAGTGTACAGGGGGAGGGAGCAAGGGAGCAAGTAGTTGAGGAGAAGGAGACGGATGACGACAACGTAGAGCATCATCCGAATTTACGATTGCAGTGGACGTGGACTACGCTGAGAAGATAAGACGGTTAGAAGGGCTCCAATTTTGGAAGAAGTAGTCATTCGTATCTTTAGACATTACTTGAACATTTGAACCTGAACCACCATATTGAGTACTTTTTACTTGAAAGCACAAGTTGAGAAAGGGTTTCCCATGCGTATTCCAAGGCATATTTGAGATTGCCAAATATACCGAAAGGCGTGCATAAGCTCTACTGCTTCTTTGAATCTCTCTCGGCCTTCCTCAATGCGCGTTTCCGGATGCTCTCGTGCATACCCCTGTTCACCTTGACAACAGTGTGTGATCGCTCGCCGAGAAACCGCGAGAGGAACCAATGCATAAGTCCGTGACTCCAGTATGGTGTGCTAGTGAAAGCCACGCCCTGTGCACCTCCGCTGCGTCCAATCTTGCTCAATGTTGCATTTACGAATTGTTTCGGGTTGGGCACCAGGGCGGAGGTCTTGCGAATCTTGGACATGGCCGTAGTGACGAGGTGAGATTGAACGCATTGAACGTACACGCCGTGGGGTTCGAGTTCGGAAGCGAGTGCTGTTGACCACTGCTGGAGGAAGGCTTTGCTGCCCGAGTAGGTTGCGAGGAGCGGCGTGGGGAAGAAACCACCAAAGGACGCCATGGTGAGGACGAGACCGCGTTTCCGGGAGACCATGCCGGGTGTGACGAGTTGGGTTACGCGTAGAGTAGCCATACAGTTGATCATGATGATATCAGTCATCTCCTGCTTGGGCGTCTCGATAAACGGTACCGGAATACTATGGCTCAATCCGACATTGTTGATGAGGATGCTGACATCCAGACCTTCGATGAGCTTCTTCATGTTGTTATAATCGGCATCCTTGTTCAGGGCAAAGTCCATGGCCAATGTCTTGACAGCAATCTTGGGACCATATTTAGAAGTGATGTCGGCGGAAAGGGAATCGAGCTTCGATTGTGTGCGAGAAACGAGGATGAGGTTGTAGCCCTTTGCTGCGAGAGAGAGGGCAAATTCCTTGCCAATGCCGTCTGAGGCACCGGTTATAAGGGCCCAAGTGCCTCGGGGTCCAAACGTAGTGAGCTGGCTAATGTTAGATATGTTGCGGAGAGGTAGCGGAAGCGTTTAATGCTTGTAGACACAAGCCGGGGCTGCATACTGATTTCCCTGGCAACACGAACAAGCTGAGAAGCACTCGAATTGTGCTGACGACTGGCGCTGCAAACGACGCAATGCCTACGAGCAAAAAGCCGTACACTGCAGCTTGGAGGAAGGAGTTATTGGCATCGATGTGGATACCCAAAGGCTCCATGATACTCGCCATGGTGGCCAGGTGAAGGACGACAAAAAGGGGGCAATGAATATGATAGAGCCGGAGAATTACCTCAAGCCTGGGACATTGAACACAAACACACAGTCCCAGCGTCCTGAATCTCGCCAGACTTCAACTCAGCCCTGCCGAGGCTGGATAATGAGCTAGCGTGGCGCTAAATTCACAAGCGCCGGGCCGGAAAAACCCACCGGCAACACTCGCTAAGCAAATGCAGTGTGGAAATTGAGTCCGACAACATCGAAAGCTCGACAATACCACCCGACCAGCAACCATGGCGACCGAACTCACGTACGTTATGCGATACCACGAAATTCCTCGACGGTGACTGACTGCGAAATAGTGTCCAGTCGGAGCGCGCCTTCCAGAAGCAGGTACTAGACGCCCATATCGCAGTCCCCCAGCAGTCCGATACTAATGCGCTGCGATAGCCTCATATCTTCCTCAACCACAAGGTCGGCGGACCGCGCAAGAACACCCGCAACAGGAGATGGTACAAGGATGTTGGTCTGGGCTTCCGTACGCCCAAGACGGCCATTGAGGGTACCTACATCGACAAGAAGTGCCCCTTCACTGGCATGGTCTCCATCCGTGGCCGTATCCTTACCGGAACCGTCATGTCAACCAAGATGCACCGTACGTCATTCTCCAATTTTTTACGATGTCCCAGCGCTATGGAGGCGACAATTGCATTGACTTGGCAATCTATACTAACAAAGCACAGGCACCTTGATCATCCGCCGTGAATACCTCCACTTCATCCCCAAGTACTCCCGTTACGAGAAGCGTCACAAGAACCTCGCCGCGCACGTCTCGCCCGCTTTCCGTGTCGAGCCCGGTGACCAGGTCGTCGTTGGCCAGTGCAGGCCCCTTTCCAAGACCGTCCGCTTCAACGTCCTCCGTGTCCTCCCCCGAAAGGGAAAGGCTGCTAAGCAGTTCAACAAGTTCTAAATGCATAGAAAAGGGATGGTGTAACGGTTCATGATCAGCAAAGGAAAGAAACGTGGTTGAGACGGAGCGTGGTGGTTTTCCATATGGTCGTCAAAACTCGGCATCTGGGATGAGGAATCGGAGTCCAATGGCCATGTATGTTTCTTCAGCCACGATCAATGAAAGTCCTCGAGTGGCCAAACAAGCCACCGAGGCGGGTCAAAAGTTCGTTGCGGTTCCATGCGTGCGTGATGCTTGTTATTCCCACGGCTGGCTGTGCAACTCGTCTGATAGTACTACGAGCTGCCTTGGTACGTGCAGCCCTCAACGTATCCACTGCATAAGTCTATGAACAATACACTATATTAGCACGTGTGTACATGTTCTCACATATCCTATATCTCACTACCCTACGCCTTAACATAGAATCCCCACTGCAACCACATCCAAATCAAACTGGTATTCGCAACGATTATTGGCCCAGCTAAAGGCTTACCCCATCTGGTCGTGCCAAATACCCACCACTCACTCATGAAATGCCCCCAGGCTACCGCGTAGCTCCACATGGCCAACTGATAGAATGCAGGGTCATTGATATTGTAGGCAGCATAGAACCGAATCATTGCTGTGAGGAAGGTCCAGGTTCCGAAAGTTCGCGACGAGAGTGCGGTTACGTGTTTTGGAGTGGTGGGAGGAGGGTCGATTGGCGTGGGGTTGTAGACACGCGAGGTAAAAGCGAGTGTACTATATGATTGCACCGAGTTTCCCATTGATATGATGGAGACCTGGGTGTAGTTAGTGGGTGTGCAAACATATGTGTTTGTGGAGCGGTACGAGGACGTACGAAGAGCAGCCATTTTGGTAGCAGACCTTCTGCTTGGGGGATCCATGCTTGTAGCGCGTCCATCCTGACGAATGATTGGGTGCTTGGATGGTGGAAGTAAGGAGGAGGATTTGTGAGCGCGTTGAGTGTTGTGCGCGTAAATGCTCAGCCTAGTGAGGGTTCAATGGTAAGGCTCTTGGTCTGTGCGGGATTGAGAGTGCAGGCTCTCTCCACCATAATGTGAGACTGTACTGACTCTCTCTTGGACTCGTGATGTCTTTAAAGACGAGAATAGATACTAACACACTTTAATTGACTTTCAGACCAATGTAGTAATCCTGGGGAAGCCCAAGTCAATGTTATCGATAAGCCCCTTGAAGAAAATGGCAAGGCTGACCGTTGAAAGTCTCATGTCCGGCAAGCCGCGGCTACAATGCCTATCATTCATCGTTTGAACCATTTGTATTTCTCCCTCAAGTACATTAGAGCTGATTATGCGAGCACCTCCGCAGTATGAGGATAGTGATGACCGCCTCGACGATACGGACGAAACCGCACGTGGACCGGCTTACGCAGATGAAGAAGCGCAATTGTTAAGAAGAGAAGAACTGGAATATGAAGAGCGCACTTTATCTACAAAACATCATCTGCGAACCCGTCGACAGCGCTTGTTGGGATTCTTGCGAGGTCCGGAGCCGCCTCGTATTCAATCCATCCAGCCATACTTTGCATCGATACAAACGCGTCCAGTGCGTTGGCTTGAAGCATGCGGAGTCAACAAGCCTGCCTTAATCGTTCCAGTACTGGTCCTCTGGCTCGTGATATTCGTTTGGTTTCTTACTGCGCAGTTGCCGCTTCAAGATGCCGACGGGAACGACGTGTTCAACCTTGACTGCGTAGACACGTTGTGGAGGCGCAAAAATCTGTGTGGAATCGACGGCATCGACTGCCGGCCGTTTAACAATACGAGTTTCGCTTTTCGCTGCCCTGCAAAGTGTGGTGATGTCCAAATCCTCAATCCGCACGTCGTTGGGCCGTTGGAAGTCAATTATCGGCCTCTCGTTGTTGGTACTGGGCTGTATCGAGGTGACAGCTTTATATGTGCATCAGCGATTCATGCCGGCATTGTGGATAGACTGAAAGGCGGTGGTGGTCGAGTCAACTTGGTCGGAGCCCATGATCATTTCACAAGCACGAAGCGTCATGGCATCGAGTCCATCCCGTTTGATTCGTATTTTCCACTGTCCTTTTCAGTCGTCCCTGATGACAGCTTTCGACCCGGCTCAGATCCTCGTTCAGCGTTGCTTCCTGTATCAGCTATTTCGACTGTCTTGCTTGCCATCTTCTCCACATCCCCAAAGATTTTCTTTCCGATTTTCACGCTCATCTTTGCTCATGTGAGCTTTGTCTCTGACCCGCCAACGGCATCTCATTTCAACATCACCGTCTTACCAGACCATTTATCTATGTTCGCGAAGCGGCTACTTCCGGCACTATTCGTTGCTGTTGTGTTGTACTCTGCGGTTATTAAACGCACCTTGTCAGGCTTGACAGCTCAGTTCGAAAAGACACTGCTTTGGCTTGGCGGTTTCTGGATCGGAGCACTATCAAATTATACATTTGACTGGATCCCAATCTCGCGACTCACGGCGCATGACCTGAAGCAGCAACCAGGGGCTAAGCTGGCCTTGGCCATCATCATCCTGATCTTAGTCGTCATCATCATCGGTCAGGTTTACTACTTCTGGCTCGAAGGTCGTCTGCTCCGCTATCTTGGCCTATACAGTCTCTTTCTTCTTGGGATTGTCGTTTGCATGACGTTACCGGGCGTCAACCTGCGAATCCATCATTACATACTGGCCCTCTTGTTGCTCCCAGGGACTCGTCTCCAAACACGGCCATCGTTGTTGTACCAGGGAATCTTACTCGGCCTTTTCGTCAATGGTATAGCGCGCTGGGACTTTGACTCCATCTTGCAGACTTCTGCTGCACTCCGTGCCGACGCAAGATTCAATTCGGTCATTCCTGATATTCTGAATCCGTCGATCGAATCAGATGCCGAGGCACTCGTCGCAACCTTTACATACAACACTCCCATGATTAGTGTCGACGGAATAAGCGTAATGGTCAATGATGTTGAGCGCGGTCGTGCTTTCTACGCTGATGGGGTAGATGGCGCGTTGCGTTCTTTCGAATGGACTCGACCAGCGGATGATCATCTCAACGAATACTTCCGTTGGGCATACATACATCACGGAAGAACTCTGGATTATTCAAAGCCTGGTATCTTATTCGGAAACGGCACATGGAGTTCTGGAACCTCGTGAGTGGCTCAGGGTTAGGGTTGCTGGCGGCATTTTAGTATCTGCATGCAGCCCTGTTCCCAATTCATCATCAATAGCAGATAATGTAATGTATGTCTAATTGTTAGTAATACACCGCTAATGTTCCGATATAAAGTGCACTAATCTCTTTAGAGCAGGTGGAAAGTGGCTTTTGGTGTTGGTTCAACGTCATGATCAAGCAGTATTACTTTTCAATAATGTTATTCTTCGGGACAGGGTACCTGCGACTTCTCATTTGCATCAAGAAATGACTGTATCGACATCACCTCTCCCCAACCATCCTTGTAACACTAATACACAGGCAATTGTGAAACAAATCCGTTCAGGGACATATTCAACACAATTTCTCGTAATATAAAGCTTCTGCCATCCTTCACAATCCTTCTAGATATCTCAACTCGCTTTCTCAACCTATTCCGGTAGCTAAAATGGTAAATATTTCCCCTCCGACACAGCGACCATACGAACACCTCATATAAGATGATGGGCTCTGATACATCATCTGAGTGTCCTAATGCTATCCCAAAGCGAACGCTCGTGCACTTGCATATTTCTCTTGGATTGCTAATGATCTTCTACAGTACGGATTCCTCGTCAATAGTACTGTCGCGATCGCTGCCCTGGCTTCCCGCCAGGCTGATCCCGCCTTCAAGCCCTCCTGCCCTGCTGTGCCAGAATGCCCTCGCTCGCAAGGCTGCATAGCCATAACCCCCAACGATGCCATATTCCAGCTGAGCTGCTCGACTGACTACGATGGTTTCATCCTTGGCGTTACCAAGGTAAGTTCAAACCCCTGTCTATGTATCTGCGTCTAGTCATTACAGCGAAACCCTAACCATCACAAAGACTTCCACCTTCGGCGACTGTGCAGAGGCCTGCTCCCACCACTCCGAATGCGTAGGTTTCAACCATAAAGGCGACTACTGCTACCTCGTCGGCGAAAAGATTGGAAAACCCTACGTCGAGTAAGTAACCTCATCAAGAACACCACTCCACCCGTGTACCTGAGAAGAGAAAATCTCCACATACTGACTGGTCTTTTCAAAAAAGAGCTGGTACGAGCGGCGGCGTTCGAATCAAAAACGCGACTCGTGTCTCTGTCTCCATGACCGTTCCCTGCACCGCAAAGATGGCGTGTCCCGCCGACAACGACTGCCACTATCAGCTCGCCACCGAAGTCTTCAAGTTGCACTGCAACTATGGCTACTATGGCGGCGATATCCATACCAAACACGCCAAGTCGCTGGCCGAGTGTGCGCACAAGTGCTCGAAGTCGAAGGGCTGTTTTGCGGCGACTTTTGTGGAGCAGGAATGCCATATGAAGAGCAACATGACTGGTAGGGTGTACAACCCTGCTGCTAAAAGTAAGTTAAGAGAGAGAGGGGGAACTGGTGGGGCATTCAAAGGCTAAAGTATATGCGTGTAGGTGTCACATATGTTCCTGGAAAGATTATCAGGATAAATGGCAACAAGCAGCCCGTAGTGCTTGATCCGCATCATGCATAAAGATAAACCCTAAGACAGAGTGGTGGCCCCACGTATGATGAAGGGGCCCTATGCACAAGATGGTGGCTCTGGGCATACACGACTGCGGAATGGGTTCAGGGTCGATGGCGAGTTCTCGGGCGATTCCCTTTTTACTATCGTATCGGGGTCGATGTCGTACTGGACGCTTATGTTTTGTTGGTCAAGCCAGGCAGTCTAGGAAAGCAGAGAATCGGATGAGCCGCCAACGTTCTTACATAAATGCTCCCCCTCGCTCATTATTTCTTTATTCACTGCTGCAACCCATCTGTCTGCATCATTTCGGGACACTAACAGTAGCGCAAACAGGTCAACTACTTCTGCTGTCTTTCTTCTGGGCTTACTATGTGATCATGTCCCTATGTGCAACCAGTTTCCGCCTTAAGACTCGTACCTGCGCACTTACAACCACAATCCATAAAGAGAAGCTGTATGATTTGCCATCTCAAATATGATTGACAGTTCAATTTCCACATGGAATCAGCCAAACACACCTACGTCATCACTCCTTCTTGGGCTTACCTTCACCTTCACCCTTCCCGCACGTCAATGCCACTCCAGCAGCCTCATGACACAGCAAAAATCTCCAGGCAACAACGCTAGCGGCAGGCAACCGCTTCTACGAGCTTCCAGCGGCTGTTATCGGCAAGCCATACTCAGACCCGAGCTCACCTAAATACTATGAGCCGCTGTCTGACCGCCGCGAACACCAGTTTGAGCCCCACTTTTACGACGTGCAGGTGATGATCTCTGGCGCTCAGGGTCCACGTGCATCTCACAATTAGCGCCCCTCCCCGCAGTATATAAAGAGCGCTGCCCACCCACCTGCTTGCTCCATCACCACTTCACACTCTACTCTCTCTCTCGATCTACTGCACCCATTGCCACTCCAATGCCTTCCACCATGAGCACAACCAGCTCGCGCTTCCCTGAAACTGCAAAAGCATGACTGGTACTTGCCTTGCTCACCTCATCAGTTTGGTTCACTAACACACACAAGAACTGACGGACACTGTCTGCGTTGTCGACAACATCAAAAGTATATTGCCTTCTCCCCCGTTTAAGTTTTGCTGACAGCGCCTAGTGTGACGCGTTCTCACCAGCTGCGTCTCTCACATTCACCAACTGCGACACTGGTATCCATTCTCGCCCTCAAATACAACGCCATCAGCCACCCACAACATCACAAAATTGGCTACAACAATCCATGATTGGCTTGTCCAATATTTGGCGACTACTCAACATGTTCAAGACAATCGTCTCGTCAGTCAGCTACATCACCCATGGATGCCGTTCGTAGATAGTATTCAAACGTAAGTCTCCTCTCCCCTTCTCCACACCAGTGACTAACACCATCCTAGATTGGGTTCTTGTTCTTTCATGTACTTGTCCCACTTCAAACTGCTTGGGTCACCAAGTTCCAAAAACCCTAGCTGCAGTCAACTGCCGACCAGCAGCGTCTCAGACTTGAGTAGCATGTCATTGCGACTTAATGGAAGGTTGCCCGGCTTGCTCCGGTGTCAATGTCACTCCAGCGCATTGGCTCTGAGACGGGTGGCAGGTTTCCTATGGCGGTGCCAGTTACTGCGGTGAGGGATCGGGAACGGCAATGGGCATTCCGGGAATCTGGCTCGCGCTGCCTTGTGCATTAATGGAAGGTTTCCCGGCTTGCTCCGGTGTTTACGTCGCTCCAGCGTGTCGGTGCAGTGGAAGCTCGGGATTAGTTGGTGCGTGGTGGTTCGGAATAAGTGGCTTAGAAGTAGCGGTGTTGGATAAGTGGTGGTTACTAGAAGATGGTTGAAGGAAGACAGCTGCTCGGAATGTTGATAAACTCGTACATAGCCTTTTGTAACAACAAGAACCCATTTTCTCTAACCTTCTTCATCAATATCCCGAAATTTACTTTTGTCTCCATGTATATCTTGTGAGTTATGCAAGGCCAAATCGAGAAGGTGCGAATAATATTGTATCGTTAGCCTGACGTTTAATTGGTCCCAAGCTTCAGCACTCTGCATATAGTCACGCATAGATCCGTTATACATGTGTAGCACGACATGTCCACAGCAATGTCTGTATATAAGGGTCGCCTATTGCAACACCAAGTCTACCCAGCATCGCAGAAAACGCGTATCCCAACTTGCCTGACAATGCCTCTACTTTCCTAATGGCGCACGATCTGCATGCGCAAGGACAGTCAACTTTCTTCAAGCTGCCTCGTGAGCTCCGCGATGCTATCTATGCATATTACACGTACGAGCCAGAGGGCTATCGCTATGAGTTCCGGACAGCTCGATCGGGAGCCTGGCATCTATCAATCGGCAAATGCATCGACTCGTCTATCAAGACTACATGCAAGAGGACATACGAGGAGATTGAAGGAGCAAGGCTTCAGGTAAACACCATACATTTCTATCCGGACAATTACGGCTCGGATGCAGCCCTGGACATGTCGTCAAACGTTCTACGCCTTCTGCGTTTAGTCGACTATTTCAATCTTGCAAAGCGGCACATTCTTTTCTTGTGTGCCGTACGTATACAAGTAGCTATGAATAAGAGCTACGAGGTGGCAAATCTTGCACGGCCATTGAACCCCTTACCGCAATGTCCACTGCTTCGGTACTGGGCGGCATCGGCCTTGCCAGATTGGCTTCCAGACTTGTTCAGAGAGTCTGTTAGAGGGGATGGTGGCAGGGTAAGATACAAGGGTATTTTGATGGTAGACTCGGAGCGTGAACTGTATAATGTGGGGGCGGATACCGAAAAGACTCTGAAAAGGTGGATAGAATAATGGTTTGCACTGGTGCGGACGAAGATGTAGCTGTGAAACAAGATGGATATAGGGGACTTTATTCCAAAGCTGGCATGGTCCTCAACTTGTCTCCCATAGTGGTCGTTGAAACAGATGATATAGCACACATATTCGTACTCTTTGTATCTATGATACTCCATAGAACTGTGTGTTGTTACGCTTCATCTGCGTTGAAGACACACGTGTACACTTTTCCGACCTCAAAATTAAACAAAGACACGTTGACATAATAATAATAATAACATTAAGATCTAATCATTCAATCAGGAAGCCGCATTCTGGGTCTTGCCTCTGTTCGTAAAAGTTCAAATCACTGCACAACAGTAAAGGACTTTGAAACCTTCAAGTCGCGACTGCTATGTCCGACCCAGGCGGTAAACTCTCCCTCAGGGATGACCCACTGCTGGGAGATGATGTCCCAGTAGCTCAAGTCGCGCCTCAGAAGCTCAAAGTTTACGGTCTGGCTCTCGCCCTTTTCAAGGTAGACCTTCTCAAAGCCGCGGAGCTGGCGCACGGGCGTTCCAGCGGGCGCGGAAGAAGGCAGACCGACGTAGAGCTGGGGCACGGCGGCGCCGGCAACGGAGCCCGTGTTGGAGACGGTGACGGTCACATTGTAGACGGTGTCCCAGAGGGCGGGGTTGCCGCCGGGTTGGATAGGAAGTTGCTCGGGCATGGAAGTGATGTTGCTGGCGCAGGCCTGGGCGGAGATGTCCTTGATGTCAAAGGTAGTGTATGAGAGACCGAAGCCGAACTCGTAGAGAACGGAAATGTTGTGCATGTCAAAGTAACGGTAGTCAATCTCGAGCTTCTCGTCGAACCAGGACTGCCAGTCGTGAAAGCCAGTTGTGTTGATGGCGGTGGTAGGTGGCGCGTTGTAGTCGGTTCCGTTTTTGGCAATGGTGTAGGGGAGGTGACCGGACGGGTTGACGTCGCCATAGAGAATGTCGACGAGAGAGTGGCCGGATTCTTCGCCGGGGAAGTGGGCGGCGACAATGGCGGTGACGTTGGGGTGGTCGGACCAGGGAAGCGTGTTGATGCCGGCCGAGTGGGTGACGACGACAGTGTTGTTGCAGAAACCGGCAACCGCGGTAACGACGTCGTCGCCGTCCCAGTCAGATGCCAAATGGCTGCGATCGGCAGCCTCTTCGGCCCAAGTCTTGAGCATGACGATGCAGACGTCGGGTACACGGCGGGGGATAACGAGTGTACTGATGTCGTTGGTGATGATGTAGGTGTTGTTCAGGAAGGATTGAACGATGCCGCCGTCGGCGCCAACGCGGTCCTGGAAGGCGCGGAGGGGGCTCATCATGGAGGCGAATTGACCGGTACCTGAGCCACCGCCGGCAAACAAGGTGCCGAATTCATAGTTTTGCTGGTTGATCACGGAGCTGCGAGCTGGCTCACTAGCATCGTTACCGAAGATGGCGACATTGCGAGGAGCCTTGAGGGGAAGTGCGTTGTCTACGTTCTTCAAGAGAACGGTACCAGCGGCACCATGGCGGCGAATCAACTCGGCGTGGTTACCGCGGACATCGCGGCTGACCTCTCCAGTGAGGTTGTACTCTCGGGTCCAGGTGATTATTGGTGAGAAGGTGTTGAGGCCAGCACTTGAAGGGTCGATGGTAGGGAAGTCCTTGTCCTGGCCGAGCTGGAAGTATGGAGTCAAGATGCGGATAACCATATCGTCGATACGGGCCATCTCGAGAGTGCCATTATTGCCGGCAATGGTGACATTACCACCGAAAAAGGAAGGGGTGCCAAAGCTGAGACCGTAGGCACCGAGTCCTCCGGGCATGTTCATGTCCAGACCGGCTTCAATGGCGGCAACACCAGTGTGGGTGGCACCCCAATCAGACATGACGTAGCCTTGGAAGCCGAGCTCGGTCTTGAGCAGACCGTTCTGCGTCTTTGAGTTTTGGCATCCGTAGGATCCGTTGATCCTTTGGTACGAGCACATGAAGCTAGCAGCACGCGCCTTGACGGCGTTGGCAAAGGGCCACATGTAGATCTCCTAATCATTCATATATTAGTGCAGTTCGTTGCATAATCGTTTGGGATACTAACATGCATAGTACGGTCGTCAATATTAGACGACACAGCAGCCACAGTGTGCTGAGTCTTGTCTACACCAGTGCTGTAGAGAGGGTTACGCTGAGTCTCCTGCTCATTGCCAATCCAGTGTTTTGCGCAAGCTTGCACTCCCGCATCCTGGGCACCAAGGATAGTCTCCTCCATGCCAACACCACTGAGGTAGGGATCGGAGGAAAACCCTTCCCAGTTTCGGCCTGCGTAGGCAGAACGTCCAAGAGGTCCAGCTACGGGACCCAGCATGACGTGGGCACCCTTGGCCTTGAACTCTTGACCCATGGTGTAACCACGCTCGTACATGAGCTTCTTGTCCCATGTGGCTCCGGCAGATACACCGGCGGAGAAGACACTGGCGTAGTCGGCTACACGGATACCGAGAGGACCATCTTGGAGACAGAGACCGGGGAAACCAAGGCGAGGGATAGCAACGATATTTCCAACGCAGGGTCCAGCTTGGCCAGTGACCATATCAGCCTTCTCCTCGAGGGTGAGCTGGGCTACGAAAGCTTTCGCCTTCTCGAGACCCGTCTCCCAGCCACCGGTACCAGTGATGTTCGCTAGCAAATGTTAGACACGCCCTAAAACCAATTGACTTGAAGATGAAAACTCACGTGACGGGTATACAGGCGGCGAGGAACCATACTCGGTTAAGATGGTAGTGTTGAGCGGTTGGATGTACTGGAACGCATCACCAGAGCGGTCACCGCCAGCATAGGCCTGAGCATTAACAGCAGCCACTAGAGCAGAGCCCGAGAGCACAACCGAGAGTACAGAAGGCGCCATAGTACTGGTTGATTTGAATGATTTTGCCGAAAGCCTGAACAAGCAGTCCATTCATTTATCGTCCTCCAGCCTGTACTTATATACTTGCTCTTTTCCTCCCACTCGGCTCAAGCTCCTCCGCACCCGACGGTGACTACCCACCCGCACTTGACATGGTCCACTCACGCACGCCTACGAACATGCAACCAGGCAACGACGCCGGTATACCGAGATTTAACCGTACGTCGTTGCGGAGGCATTGCGGAGACTCTACGGGCCAGCCCCATCCTCCTACTACTAATTGCTAGCGTAGCCGACGTCATCCCAAGGCAGCGTACAGGGCGCCAAGAGGGCGGTTCGACTTTTGTACCTATTGTATGCGCCTCGGCAGATGGCAATGTGGGGAAGGAAAATATCGGAAGCTTGAGAGAAAGAGGTCGGAATGGATGCACTACCAGCTACCACCAACGTTGATCGTGATTATTGACATTGGAAACATGACTCATCCACATCGATAAGCGAACGTGTATGCATTTCCGCGAGATGGATTCGCAGCTTCCACAGACCGTTGATCGTTGACGGCAAAGAAGGTGCTTATTCCCAGTGAGCTTGTTGCTACCATGGGCTTGGAAAAAGGCTAGGGAAGACTACCTGAAAGGTCAGCTAACTACATGTAGCTAGTTACATTGCCAAGCAAAACGCTTTGCAAGTATACCCCATACCAAGATAACCCAAAATAGCCAAGCACAATCTCCGCACGCCGCAAAACGCGCGCCAGCTAGTGCCGAAAAACCTGCCATCATGATTCATGTACCGGAAAGAGGCCTGTTCTCCAGAACAACGCACATGACATGTACCGACTGCTACGCAGGCGAATAAGCGTATGCGCTCCACGGCTTCTCAGCCTCGATTCTGTCTTGGGCAATATCCATCTCACCCTGCACGCAATGCCACCGACGGAGGTCAAACTCTCATGGCAGGCCCTGTCACCGATGTCCAGCCGTGCCACCGATATCCAGCCGTATGCCCACTCGTTAGAATATCAGTTCGACATCCTCAACATCGGTTACACAAGATAGCACTCGTCATCACCACTTCCAGCTGACTAGCAAAAAAAAAAAACGACAACAGCGTTGCCTTCTCGAACCTGACGATCTACTCCCCAAGCACGGCACATCTGCGGCAGAAAATTTTAGTTTTTTGCGGGGAAAGACCTGTGGAGCGCATGCCATTCCCCAGCAAAAAACGGTGGGCGATGACCTGTTGTCGGTAGCAGTTATCCAATACCGCTATGTGGGGACCACACTACCAGCGACTCGATCGCCATGTGACGATAACTATGGGGACATATCCCTTCACTAGGTTTAGCTTCGGTCCATATGGCGGCTATTGCATCTCCGACGCTTTACCTGTACAGTATACTACCAAGCTAAACCCGAAAGAAAAAAACAACACTTGAATTTTGTTCTTCTTCTTCTTTCTTTCTGTCCCGCCCTGTATGGAATTGGCCTCGTGACGAAACGGCCTTGTTTCCGCCCGGGCTTTTTTTTGGTGTGTGGCTCTCGGCTTTCGGGTCTCTCGCGTGTTGTCTACCTTGGCATGGACCGTGGCGATTGCGGCGTTTGAATTTAAGACTCTCCTCCGGATCAAGAGCGATCAGAATAGACACAAGACATGCCTTGTTCCTTTTTTTCTTTTCGAGGCGGGGGGGGGGGGGGGTTATTTGCTCTTTTTTGTGTTTTCAACGCCATGTTGGAGTCATCCGAGCAGTGCAGGTTCCTGGCGAATGACCTCAGAAAACGTCTGGCTGGAGAGTTTGAAGTCTCCCTTCCCTCCAATGTCTTTGAATCCGGAATTTCCGATGATGCCGGGGTCGTGGACTGGCTCGAAAAGCGGGACGGGACCGGTGCCGGGATCTAGGATGAGGTTCGGAGAGCGTACAGCACCGTGTCAGCACGTATCCCGTACCGAATGCGTAGTGTAGTTTCAAGGAACTTCACACAACTCTTTATTGGCTATAACCTATGCCTAGAGCGGGTTTAACCCTACTTAGCGCAGTTTGTAGATTGATTGCGCAGCTAGAATTAACTGTAAGCACTAAAATTACTCTTTTTAATATGTAGTTAGGAACCGGGAGGGAAGGTGCACTAGGCACCCGACCCAGGTCCCAGGATACGTGCTGTAGGATGCTCGGACCTTTATACCGCCCTAAGAGCTTGTAACCGGGACAGCACGGGTGGTTGAGAAGGGGTCTTGTTCTCGCTGTTTTTCTTTTTGTTAGCTGCGACTGTGCGGTGTCAAGGATTTGCTGATAAGACTAAGATGGAGCGTTTGAGATAGAAGGAGGTTTATTAATTATAGATTATTACAAGTTATTTGTCATTGCAAAAGATGTAAAGCGATAGAGAAAGGAATGAAAAAGGCCGAAAAAAGCAAAAGAAAACGCTAGTCTAATACGCTTTGGTCAATCAAACGCTTGTAGGTAGATGCAGCAGAAACCCAACCCAAAAATGCCCTGTAAAACCTCAATCTCGGTATAATATAGCAAAAGTAAAGCCCAGTCTGCTCAAACATCCTTCTCACCGCTCCTGTTTCCCGGATGCGCACTCTGTTGCGCCGCCATCTCCGCACCATCTCCCACCTTCTTACCAGCCTTTGTCTTACTGAACAACCCGGTGAAGGAACTGAGATTTGCGACGCGGAAGAGGTAGTAGGTGAGAACGGCGATGAACGCATTGAAACCAATAAACGCAAACATGATACCAAAGTTCCTCCATCGCTCCGAGTAGTGAATGGATGAACCAGCCAGGAACTGATCTGCGTTTGTATAGGAGCAGAAACGGCAGTCTGATGTTGCACTCGGGTTCTGCAAGGCGCCACCAGACGCGTTTAGAAATGCAGTCAGATACTCGGCGCACGTCTGGCCGGATGGTGGATCGAAAACCGAAACTTCGGCCGCGCTGCAGGTAACCTCTCGACCGCCGACCATGGTACTGGTCATGCCGCCGACCCAGTAAGTAAAGGGACTGACGCGGTACATGAACATCCAGAACTTGGGAAGCTGGCTCGGAGTCTGCAGCACACCGTTGAACAGGATGCTCATGAGCGTAAGCAGCGAAACGAGGCCAGATGCTGTTTCGGCGTTGGGAAGAGCCGCAATGGTCATGTCGGCAAAGGTAGATGTGTAGAGCAGGATTTGAATGCAGAACAAGAGGACTAGGCCCTGGCGCTCACTGGACTGGTGCACACCAATGACGGGGTAGTAGAATGAGGCAAAGGTGAGGATACCGGCGACGATGCCATATGGGATCTCCACAGTAATGTTGGCAAGCATGAACGCGATCCAACTGTACGCCTTGGACGGCCTTTCGCGGGACTCGTACAGAGAGCGTTGAGTGATGAAGAGGGGCTGAATTTGCTGTACGAGCGACGAGAAAATGGTGGTGACCATGAAGACGCTGAAGATGACCGTCTGCATGCCTGCTTGTGTCGAGTTGGGCTTGTAGAAGGAGAATCCGATGAACAGGCCGGCGATGGTAACGAGACCAAACTTGGCAAAGACGTAGCTAGGCATGCGCCAATACTGCTGGAATGCGCGATAGGTGCACTCAACGATTTGCGTCGTGAGCGGCATAGCAAACTCACCACCGGATTCTTCGGCGAGATTGAGATTTTCGTGTTTCTTGGACTCGTGGAGTTGATCGATCTGGTGCTGGACGCCCTGAGCTTCTTCGCTACCCTTCCACACATCAAACCAGTCTTGACCGTTGTCGTTCTTGCCAGCGTTGACAATCTCCAGCATGTACTCGGCCGGGTTTTCGTCTTCGCCACATTGCCTTGCGCCATTGCTCTCGAAGTAGTCCAGGAGGGTGCGTGAGTTCTCACCGAGCTCACCAAAGTAAACAGTCCTGCCACCGCGGGCGAGGAAGAGGAGACGATCGAATTCTTGGAAGAGGATCGCACTGGGTTGATGAATTGTGCAGAGGATGGCTTGACCGGCGGAGCTGAGTCTCTTGAGGAAGGAAATGATAGACCAGGAACTCTGTGCAGAAGTTAGCATATATTGCTTCTCACGAGGCAAGAGGTTGACCAAGCGTAGTAGCCGAGGTACTGACCTGTGAATCAAGACCGGATGTAGGCTCATCGAGGAAGAGGAGGAGTTTGGGCTTGGCGGCAAGCTCAACACCAATCGTCAACAGCTTACGCTGCTCGACGTTGAGCCCCTCACCAGGAACACCAACAACAGCTTCAGCAAAATCGGACATGTTAAGCATCTTGATAACCTCCTCAACATAATCGTACTTTTCCTGTTTGCTAACAGATTTGGGCTGGCGGAGCATAGCAGAAAACTGTAGTGCTTCACGGACGGTGGAGGTCTCGAGATGGAGATCCCTATTCTAGTTAGCAATTTGTGTGTAGAGATGACAATAATGGTCGGAACTTACTGTTGCTGGACATAACCGGTTGAACGTTGGAATGCGGGGTCGAGAGGCTTGCCGTTGACAAACATGTCGCCAGTGATGACACCCATGGTAGTCCGCTGAGCCAAAACATCGAGAAGTGTCGTCTTTCCAGCACCCGAGACACCCATAAGAGCAGTCATTGTACCAGGCTTGACGAAACCAGAAACATGATCGAGCAACCGGCGGGGCTCACCCTTGATCTCAATATCATAGACGACATCTCTCCAAGTGAAGATACCCTTTTGCTCTTCAATCGCACTGACATCACCGGGGGCTTCTTGGTCTTCTTGTCTAGATTCGCCAGCTTCCTCGTCAGAAGCCTTATCGCCGGATCGCAAATGGGCTGGGACGTGGCCACGGCGGAAAACGAGTTGCTCGGCAGTGTTGGTGGTGGACGAGTTGATTTCGACGGCGATGAAGTAGGTGATCATGAAGAAGATTAAGAATCCGCAAAGGATACCTGAATGTGGAGTTAGCATGTGTACTCGGCTTCAATTGAAATCATGTGCTCACCAAAATTACGCCATACATGGCTCCAAGAATACTGATATGCCGCTTCAATGAATCTGTCGCCGCTGATGAAATTCTGCCCAGCAACCGCACCCTGCGCGTTGCAAATGAAGTTTCCGCCATCCTGACTGTATCCAGGGCCTTCAGGGATGAAACGATCGCAGGGGAACTCGACTCCATGGAACTCGTTTGCTAGCAGAATCTCGAACGCGTAGAAGATAGGGTTGATCCATCTCAGCCAACCAAACCAGTCGTGCATCTGCGGTGTACGGATAACGAAACCAGTATAGATGACAAGTACGAGAACCATAACACCAGCTCCAGCCATGGCTTGTGATGCTGTCTGTGTAACCGCGGCGGTCGTTCTGAAGATAGCAGCCATGACGAAGGTGATAATGTAGGTAACCAGGAAGAAGAGGAAGAATTGTCCAGGGGTAGTTCTCAATTCCGCCAAGAAGTACAATATGACGTTGAAGAAGACGGCTGTGATGAACTTGACGGGTATATCCGCAACGATTCCGGCAATTGCCTCGGTTGCAGGATGGTAGAAGGCGTATGAGTTGTGTTTCTCGACGATAGGTCGTTGGGAGTAGAGACCGGCAATCTCACCAATGGACGTCATGGCGTTGAACAAGATGGCCAGGAAGATGACAGAACCACGGGCTTGGAATGAATCAGATCCCTTGGAGTGACCGAAGAAGATTGAACCGACGATAAGGGCGATGATGAGGTTGAGAACGACTTGTGTGGCAGTCGACGCGACATCGCCTAAGATGCGCTGGTAAGCTCGTCGTGTGTTGTACTTGATTTGCATGGGAACACTGATGAGGTATGGCGACTTTGGGCGAGCGCCCTTAGCCTGAGTGTAATTCTTCTGCTGGCGTAATTGCTCGAGACCACCGTGCTCATTGGTGGGGGTTTCGGATTCAAAGTCCTTAATCTCCTCGAGCAGAGCTCTGTACTCAGGCGAGCTGCGCCAGTACTTTTCAAAATCTTCGGGAGTGCGAGGTACCTGGTTCTCCATGCCCTGCCTGGGTCGCCGCTCAAGCGGGTTAGTAATGGCTGTTAGGAAATCTCCAGTAGTCTGTCGAGGTGGACAATGCCTGATATGTGTTAGCGCAATTCAATAATAAAGTGGTGACTTGACGTACCATCCTTGGCGCTCAAAAAAGCCCTTGGCTTGGTTGGCAGGTCCGAAGAAGATCTGACGACCTTGATAAAGCACCGCAGCCTTGTCAAAACAATCGTAAACACTCTGACTGGCCTGGTAAATGGCAACCGCGGAAGCACCGCCGGTCATATCAGCGCCGATTCTCAATGCTCGCACAAACTTCAATGCTGTAGCAGAGTCGAGTCCACGAGTCGAGTTATCCCAGCTAGAAAAGGGAGACCCAGCAAGCATCATCTCCGCGACAGAGACACGCTTCCGTTCACCACCTGAAACACCGCGCACAAAGTCGCTTCCAACCTTGGTATTGTAGGTATGGCTCAGCCCGAGAACTGCCATGACGACCTGAGACATGAACTTTGCATAGTCGTCCCGGTTCGTACCGCCTGGGCGATTTGAAGGCGTTCGGACAGCAGCGGCGAATTCGAGCGTCTGGCCCACAGTCAGGTGGGGAAAGTGTTTGTCAACCTCCTGATTGTAAACGGTCTCGCCCTTGAATTCCCTAATCATACGCGACTGTGGGATACCATTGTAGTGGATTATTGAATCGTCAGTGTCCAGGCCGTGTAGTTCACCGGTCAGAGCTTTCAGGAGCGTTGAGCAACCTGAACCTGGCCGTCCAAGTACTACACAGAGCTCGCCAGCTCGGATGATACCATCAAAATCATGCAAGATCTGCTTGCGGTCTGACTTTCCAAAGTGTTCCTTGGCACGGAATGGTGCGAGGAAGAAGTCGGCAACAGTGCTCTGAAGTTGAAGGGCCTTGCCAGAGCCAAAGACGTTCAAGTTCTTGTAGACGACATTGACTTTCTTCATCTCAATGCCCTCGCCCTCGAGTTGGTTGCGGAACATGTTCAAGAATTTGGGGAGATCAAAAGCATCGCTGCTAGGATCTACGCTTGGATCTCCAGGCTGTGCGATGCTCATCTGGCGTGTCACATGAGACGCTGATGTGAGGATGCGCACTAGTTCCCGTCTTCCTTCGTCGTCGATCTCGGGTCGTGTGACTTGTCGTTGAAGTCTTCCGGGAGCTGCTTCGTACGAGTCGGACGAGGCGCTTCGCTTCTTCGCTTTCGGTGAGGAGCCATGTTGTCCAACATGGGTTTGTGATGAGTTGGATGAACTTCCAGTGCTGACGTTCGCTAGCTGTACGACCTCTTCATGGCCATCGGGAAGGTACGTCTCGCGGCCAGAGGCTGTCCGGGTTACGCCTGGCGGCGTTTGGGATTCCGAAGGCATTTGTGAATCATATTGTTGTGAATGTGAAGTGCTCGACATGAAGGACTCGCCGTTGGAGTAGGGGGCGGCCATGATGTTGTGCAACAGCTGTGGCTGGTGTGTGGTATCAAAGTTGAAGTCGTCCTGTTCAGCCCATCTACGGTTGTGATAAGTATATCAAGTAGTAACCATTGTTTGATCTGATGCGGTCATAGCCACGGATGGCGGATTTCTCCCATGCCAACAGCCCCTAGTCAGAGTACCATTGCGCCGGACGAGATACTTGGATCAAGATTCGTCCTTGGCCACCATAGCCGGGTTCGTAATTGGGAGCGCGTCTGCGCTACGCGGGCCGGGCTCAGTCATTGTGGACCCTGGCATATGCTGGGCAGCTGCCGGTATGCTTGACACGTATATTTCGGTCGAGACCATGATGAGCTTGATCTCAGCTAGCCTCCTGACTGGGCGCCCAGGAACTTTTCGTCCATGGTCGATATGACATCACAGCTCGGAAGCGGAACCTCGCTCGCCGTGCAAGACGTTTCCGGGTAGCTTCCGAGCTAAAAGCCCACCTATGCAGCAGTGGTGAGCGGATACATGATCATCGCATTCCTCCGTTCGTACCCAAGGATGCCGAAACACCGACGTGCACTGCCTCATCTTACACCATATTATGGGGAACCCAAATCTCTCAACAAATTGGATATCGCCGAGCGGAACAGGAACTGAGTCGTCCGGCTTACCAGGCTTCTAGGAAACACAAAGAAGGCCTTGTGTGGAAGTAGGAGGCCAAATAGCAAGCTGTAGTGCACGCGTCCCGAACGATTCCGGGCGATCTGTCGTCCGGAACTAGCATCTAGCTGTCGATCGCGGACCAAATAAGTGACTCCACAAGCATTCGCATCCAAGCCCTGACTTGTTTTGTGGTTTAGATAGGCTTGCGTACTCGCCGTTGCAGGCTTCTGGTGATGAGGAAGATGATATGTACTTTTGGTACTCTCGCAAGAACCAGAGATGCATGCACAGCTACACAGCCACTGATGTGGCTTCCGCACTCGTCCGCATCATCTACTGAAACCTTTTGAGCACAATGTTCTCATCTTGCTTATTCTTCCACCTTAAGTCCGAGACGCTTGTAACAAAAGCAAAGGCGCGAAACGCCTCCTACGTTTGATGAACCGCGCCTTGGTCGTCGATTCACGTGGCATATCCAACGCCTTCGTTAGCGGCATGCGAACACAGGTTTTGACAAATCGATCCTCTTATACATATGCGAATGCACTCTGGGTGCAAGATTTGCTATCGGAGGGTCGGTGCAAGGACGTTAGTACCAGCTTGGCATGTCCGATAATCTTCGTCCTCGGCCTCTGGACATGCAGAATGACGAACGGGGACTGTTGGAAGGCACGTGATATCGACAGAAGCCTAGTAACGACGGATGAGATCTCGACCTTATAAGGAGGTTTGCAGCGGGGAACACGTTTCGAGCTAGCATAATAGTTTCTGAACACCTCTTGAGATCGTTCGTGATGTTGGCACTTACTTTAGAGCATGTGATGATAGAATCACCTAGTCATGAAAATGATAGATCTAACCAAAGATTTGCCATGCTACTTTGGGGAATTCATGTAGGAACCGCCCATCTCCATAATGTGTGCTCTGAATCACGCAGACAAGCAGTGATGTTTCATCCATGGGACCCTGTGATGGATGTCACCATGCGAAAACAGATAGAGAACTGAAGTGTTGAGACAATCCAGTCACGAAATCTACAATCGATTCCTGGCACAATGTTTCTGTGATTTGTTAGTGTGAGTCAAAGTTCCTTGGCGAAAAAATTGCGAACCTGGTGAAAAGAATGAGTAAGCTTGGGTCCTCGGTATCAGTTGGATGCCTGTGGTGAGGCACGGACATGCTCTCATTTCTATGTCGCCCATCTCCTCGTCTCACTTTAATTGCAGTCCTTCCAGGGTGTGTTCAACGACAGGAATATGTTCGGCCAGGCGATTCGGGTCGCGCATGATGGCAAGCACATCCTCTTTCCTACCCGCCAACTTCTTTCGTACATGTTCGTACGTTTCTTCCCTTGCCGTGTATTCCCTCAGAACGACCTTGTCCGCAAACTCTACAAAGATCCTTGTATCCCGTATTCTGAACACCACATCATCCAGCCGCATAAAGAAGCGTACTAGCAACAACAACCGCTGTGGCATGACGCGAATCTTGCAAGATAGCATGGCGATGCCGTTGTCTGCGAGCTCATCTTCGTAGAGTACTAGTTCATCGAAGAATTGGATGGGATCGGGGCGTTTGAGGAGGGCGAGTGGTATTGGGGTCTCTGTGGGCTCAAAGGCAGGGGTTGGAGGTGTGGTGCCCTTGTAGTCGGTGCTGTAAGACCAGTCAAAAGGCTTTACGACTTCTTTGATGTCTTCAAACTGCTTCTGCCTGGCCATTGTCAGCCTTGTAGCATATGCGCTACCTGCACATGCCGTACCGGTTCTGCTGCCACTCTTTCGAGTATGAGACCTTGAACATTTTCTCGCCCGTCTTGTCTACTCGGTCCAGCGCATCAAAGGCATTGAACTCAATGTACCAGCCACTCTCTGCGTGCTCTATCCGGACCAAGTTGTCCCCGAAAATCATCTCTGGAGGCGCAATTCCCAGCTTCTTGGTCATTTCTTCTATCGGGCCAGCCTTGAGAATTGGCAGTTTGCGCGTAGTGATCTTGAAGCCGTCCTTGGTGATGGAGGTGTCGACATGGCCTGGTGCCACGGTCTCTTCAGGCGCGCCATTGAGCGAAGCCATTGTCAGTGATTCCATGACAGTATGTTTCTTATTGGAGAATATCAGATGGTGAGGCCCCCTCGCCTTGACCTGTGCAGGCCGAGCGCGCGATGGCGGGGAGCTGCGGAGTGGGGCGCGAGCGGAGGCCCCGACTCCCGATGGCCGCGCCGTCTGTCTCCCATAGCAACCGCGCACCCACTTGTTTGTGGATATGTAGCTGTCTCGACACCGCTTAAACCTTGAAACCATCCCCCATCTTCACACGACAGCCAGCCATTCCCAGGTCAGACGGCAGCATTTGGTTGTTGTTTCTTCTCTTTCTATCTTGCTTCCTGTCGCTACAGCCAGCCCTTGGATATCAACAATGGCCGACGTCGCAAACCTTGAGGCTGCCTTTGAGCGCACCACCATTCAAGATGAGAACGATGAACAGATCGTCTCTACTACGACGTACCACAAGACAAAGGTATGTAGTATCCAGCGTGTGTGTTTAATGTAGCAGTCTCTAACACCACCAAGCCTACGGTAGCTGGTCTGTCGTCGTCACAATCCGCCGCCAACCGCATGAAGCTGCCCCATCAGATCCCTCTGCAGAAGATTGCCACTCAAAACGCAAAGACAGCAAACATTGCCAAAGTCACCATCACAGCAAGCACCAGCCGACCGTCCGAGCACAACCCGTCGCATCGTCGCACCCTTACCGATTCAGCCGTCTACACCGTTCCCTCGAACCCATCAACCCCCAAGCAATGGCATCTCGGCATGTTCGAGATCGGTAAGCCCCTTGGCAAGGGCAAGTTTGGTCGCGTGTATCTCGCCAAAGAGCGCTCATCGGGCTTCGTCTGCGCCCTGAAAGTCCTTCACAAGTCTGAGCTCCAACAAGGCAAGGTCGAGAAGCAGGTTCGACGAGAGATCGAGATCCAATCCCACCTTACCCACCCCAATATCCTCAAGCTCTTTGGCCACTTCCACGACGCCAAGCGCATCTTCCTCATTCTTGAGTTTGCCGGCAAGGGAGAACTGTACAAGCATCTCCGTCGCGAACAACGCTTCCCGGAATGGAAAGCCGCACAGTACATTGCGCAGATGGCTGCAGCGCTCAAGTACCTCCATAAGAAGCACGTCATGCACCGCGACATCAAGCCCGAAAACATTCTCGTCGGTATTCACGGCGAGATCAAGATTTCCGACTTTGGTTGGTCGGTGCATGCACCCAACAATCGCCGCAACACCATGTGCGGAACTCTTGACTACCTGCCCCCGGAGATGCTTCGCGGCGGCGGCAAGGACAACTTCTACTCTGAGAAGGTTGACCTGTGGAGTTTGGGTGTTCTGACGTACGAGTTCCTGGTCGGCGAGGCGCCGTTTGAGGATACCCAGGTCATGACACAGCGCAAGATTGCGCGAGGAGAGTACACAGTACCGAGCTTCGTCAGCTCAGAGGCGCGGGACCTTATCAAGAGGTTACTGGTGCTTGATCCAGAGAAGCGTATTGCGCTGGAGGATGTTGAGGTTCACCCGTGGATCGTCAAGCACTGCAAAGGCAGCACACGGGCATACGAACGTACGTCTGCGAGCAAGGGCCGCAGCAGCTCAGACGAGGCAAACGAGTCGTACTAATCCCAGACTTGCTGGTCTGCATAATGTTCATATCTACGACGGCGAAAGGGAGTTTGCATGGAAGTCACTTGTTTAATTTTTTTTCGCATTACTCGGAGTTTTCCCTTAGGTTGGGCTAGGCCTGGGCGTATAACGCGGCGTTTGAATATAGCATGCGAGTGTCAAGCTGAATGCAATGCAACGATTTCAGATTCAATACCTACTTTACAGAATGAGCGAAGATTGAATCTATTCGTTATCTCATCTAAACGCCGTTCGCTATGCATTGGTTTGAAGCAACCCTCGTACATGATATCCTACACATGGTTCCCGTGTTTTCCATTATCGATAAATCTCATCAAACGGTCTCGTATCTCTAAAGCAAGCTTCCCAGACCTCATTCACTACCTTGCCCGCATGTTCCTGATCCCTAACCCCCGGTCTCGCCATCATACTCAGCGTCGCCCGCCTCCGCACACAGGCCTGCAACTGCTCTGTAATGCGCCACTGATTCCGGGTAAAAAACTCCCTAGCAAACCTACACTCGCCGCTCAGCGTGCTGGCCCGAATCTCCAAGCAAGCCTGATGGCGCAGATTCTCCGCCTCGACTTTGAATTTCAAATGGTCCCATGCATGCACCATCTCATGCGCCATGGTATCCTCCTGGTGTCCGCGGTTACGAAACTTGTTCGCGCACAGCAGGATGCCGTGGTCGAGGCTGAAGCCGCCGCTCTGCTCGGCCGTGCACATTCGACAGTGGATGTTGGACGCGTCGAGCGTGCCGCCTAGTTTGCCGACTTCGGACGTGAGAAAGCGGATTATGGGGCTGTATTGCAGTAGGTAGTTCTTGTTCGAATCGCAGCGCTGGCATATGCTGTCGGCCTTTAGCGTATCGAGTTCGGAAAAGTAGTTTTGTTCGAGGGTCAGGTCGCGCGAGTTGGTCATGCGGCCGAGCATTATGTTGAAGGTCGAGGACCAGGTGTAGTAGACGGGGTCGATTTTGGGGGGTGGGGGTTGTGTTAGGGCGGAGAGGGAGGCGCCGTCGGGGGCTGTTTCGGGGTTTGCCATTGTTGGCGGGTTGTAGTGAGCGTTCTCTTATTAGAAGTCGTGATAATCTGTCGTGGATGTCGGTATGGTTATGTGTTGACTTGAGCCGCGCTCTGCTGATTTCCCTGTCGCGAAAAGTTTGGGTGGAGATGGGGTAGGTTTGGGTGGCAGTGTGGAGAGCCAATCGGAGCAAAGACGTCACCGCGCGAACAAGGGCCGAAGATCGCTTGCCAGGAACTCTGGCCTCGTTCCAGTCATTAGTTGCGCGCAAAATAGAATCTTGGGTGCGTGTTTTGAGCGATTTGTGCACGTTGGCGGTCTGCTTGCTTTGTTGTCATTCCCTTCCACCTCTCCCACCTCTGAAGTTCGTCTCTTCAAACTTGGTTTCTCAGTACCTATCTCCCTACCACAACAATGGCAGTCCATATGCGCAAGCAGCCAGGCCAGCTGACCATTGTGATCAAATTGGGTAAATTCTATACTGTACATTCGTCTCTACGTCCAGAAGAGAGCATCTAACCAACACCCCGTAGGCACCTCTTCCATAGTCGACGAGAAAACTCACCAGCCGCTCCTCTCCATCCTCTCCCTCATTGTCGAAACAGCATGCAGTCTGCGCACCGCCGGCCACCGTGTCGTAATTGTCTCCTCTGGCGCTATTGGAGTCGGTCTTCGGCGCATGAACCTTCCTCGCCGTCCTAAGCATCTTCCGCAAGTACAAGCACTCGCTGCAATCGGCCAGAGCAGACTCATGTCGTTATGGGATCAGTTGTTTGGCAACTTGGAACAGCCAATTGCGCAGGTGCTGTTGACACGCAACGATATTGCGGATAGGACGCAGTACCAGAATGCGCAGAATACCTTTATTGAGCTGCTGAGCATGGGTGTCATTCCCATTGTGAATGAGAATGATACATTGGCGGTCACGGAGATCAAGTTTGGTGACAATGACACGCTCAGTGCTATTACTGCGGGTATGGTACAGGCTGATTACCTCTTTCTCATGACGGATGTGGATTGCTTGTACGACAAGAATCCACGGTCAAACCCGGACGCAAAGGCCATTACCGTGGTCGAGGACATTGCAGAGTTGGCGGCGGACGTTAGTTCGGCAGGAAGTTCGCTAGGAACGGGTGGGATGAGTACGAAGATTGTGGCAGCGAGACTAGCGACCAGCGCGGGTGTTACTACGGTCATTACCAAGAGTGACAAACCAGGCAACATCTCGGGCATCATTGCACATGCGGAAAAGCAGAGGAAGGCTCGCATGTCGAGTCGGAACTCTGTCATCAACTTCCAAGATGACAGCCCAGCTCCTCTTGCACAACCCGCATCTCAAGAGTCACAACACCAGGATCTATCAGCCTCAACATCAACTCTCGGCGACCAGCAAGTAGCACGAACTTCATCGCCAAAAATCGACGAGCCCGTCCCCTTACACACGCGCTTCCTCCCTATTTCTAACCCCATCCGCGACCGCTATTTCTGGATTCTGCACGGTTTAGCTCCCCACGGCACCATCTACATTGACCAAGGCGCGTGGGCCGCACTAAGCGACAAGGCGGGCCTCCTCCCCGTTGGCATCGTAGACGTAGACGGCCACTTTGCCCAGCAAGAAGCTGTCCGTATTGTCGTGGTGAAACGGCTCCAAAACACCCATCATAACCCCAAATCTCCCACCGCTTCAACGCCTCCGCACCAACAACCGCCAACCACCCCCGGCGCCCTCGCTCACGGCGTCCACGCCCCAATTCCCATCCGACACCCACTCATACATTCGACTTCCTCACACTCTATCCACACTTCCCACTCCCATTCCCACTCCCATTCCCACTCCCATTCCCACTCCCGTTCTTCTACCCCCCACCTCCCAACCTACGAACTCCACAATCCGGCTCCCATTGAAATCGGCAGAGCGGTCGTGAATTACTCAGCTACGGAGATTAGGCGCATCAAGGGGCTGCATTCCACACAGATTAGTGAAGCCCTGGGATACGCGGATAGCGAGTATATTGCGCTGAGAGAGAATATTGCGTTCTTTGGCGGCGAGAGATCAAGGCCTGGAACACCGGATTTTAGGGGCGGGAAAAGTGGTGGTGGTAATAGTGAGGGTGTTGGGGAGGCGCATTAGAAGAGGGGGAATATGCTGAGGATGGAATGAGTAACATTTTTCCAGACTTGGACATTAACTTGTTTGTTTGTTTCTACCATTTGGCATGTTTGGCTTGGGTATTAGATATGGCTGTGATGTTGAGGTTGTGAATTAGAAGAGGAAAAATAAGCTTTTGTCCCCAGTTCCTTGATATTTCCACCTTTTCCACCTTGTCATACCCCTCCATGTTTGTATTTCAGTCGGATATTGCACCACCACTACCTTCCATTTCGCCCACCTTCCCGCAATCGGTCTCGACCAACACCTACATACCAGATTGACAAGTGTCTTCCCCCCTCCCTTTCCAACGACGGGCCATATTCATGTTCTAGTATATCTTTCACCTTCCATTCCAAGTGCCCGGCAAAACCAAACACAGCCATTTCCGCCCCCCCCCCCCCCCCTGCACTATAGAAAACCATGCAAGCAAGTATATACCCGGACCTATGGCTGATTGATTACCTGAAACATGTAATATTGACCATGTAGTGTGAACAAGTTCAGTATCCCGTTTCTGTCGTGTTGTTTTCCTGTTTTCCTGTTTCCTGTCCAATAACCAATGACTGAATAACGGAATAACGAACATCAATACAAGGCAAATATCGTTTCTTCGCTTATACGAACCATATTTGAACAGAAAGATGGACTGCCTTGTGCGTGATCCCATGGTAGTTTGTCCTGCTGTGCCCCTCCCTAACCTGCAGTGTCGTACATGTATTCACCCACTTTTGTTATGGTTTCCGTCCTCCCACAATACTAGATGCACGTATTCCAAAGCTATTCTGAAAGATTGGGTTGTGTACTTTTCTCTTTCTCTTCTTCTTCTTCTTCCCCTTTTCAATTGTATTTGGGTTTGGTTTAACATGGAAAGATAACTAGGTAGGTTAAACTGCTAGAGCTAGTAGAAATGTCTTTTTCCCTAGCTGTTTCTTCTTGATTTGTCTTTTTTTCGCCTAGCGAAATGTAGAAATGTAGCGGTATAAAGTTGATATTAATGTACAAATAATCGTTGGCTTTTAGTCTTTGTAGGTAATGGGTATATACAGTCTCCAGTATGCCTTACAGTCCCTTTTCGTTTTCTTCCTTAGTGCGGCGTAAAATCTTGTGAAATAATGAAAAAAAGTTGGCCGCCTAAGTTGGGGGCTGTTACGCACGCACAAACGCATCGCATGGGTTAATTGACGTGGCGGAGCGGGTCTTGAGGGCCTTGTGGGGGCTGAAACACGTGCGCAGCTCTAGGTACGCCCCGTTGAGGCAAGGGTGTGATGTGATGGGATGTGATTTGATTTGGGGGCTGAGATGAGATTGATTTGTCGGCTGCAGAATGCATATGCAGGGCGCGGAAAGTAAATAGGCTGTGGGAAGGCTTATATGTCTAGTCGTTTAAATCTCTGGTTTTGTTATTTCGATTCGAATTTCTGGGTTTGATCTTGTTGCCTTTGTGTTTGGTAAAACTTTATTGCGACGTTGTGCTCAGGGTTAAGGTTGTGTGCTTGTGTATTTGCAAAGTTTCTTGATACTCATTTCCAGGATATACGAACACCAACAACACCAACAACAGCATCAGCATCAGCATCAGCGGAAATGTTCTCACAAACATCCATCCTCCTCCTCTTCCTCGCATCAGTACCACCCACTCACGCTACCACCCACAACCTCAACATCCTCACTCTCCCATTCACACCACGCGAAATTCCCATCGTTCCTGTCCCCAAGCCCGTCGTCCCCGTTGCCCCCATACCCAAACCCATTACTCCCTCAGTTCCCAAACCCATAGACCCCGTCACACCCAACCCGCCCAAACCCAACCCCGACGAAGACCCCACCACCACCGACCCAAACGCCACCAAGCCCAAAGACGACAAACCAGATGGGCCTGATGGACCGGATAGCTCTGATGATTCCGATCCAGAAACGCCGGATGAGACGCCAGACACGGAGTCTAGCGACGTTCCCGATAGTGATGATGGAGGTAACAACAATGATGGGGACGGGAATTCGACAAGTTCGGCGACGACGAGCGGGTTTGTGTCGAGTCTTGTTACGACGACGACGTCGAGTGCAGGTGTGAGTGAGAGTACGGGCGCGAGTGCGACTGAAGATGCGAGTACGAGTACAGCAGGGCCAAGGCCGACGGGAGCTGTCGACAATGCAGCTCCAACGGCGACGGGTTCTTCTGCGCCGCGAGTTAGTGCGCCTGTTATGTCGGAGACTACGGGCAGTGCTGGGAGGGCGGTGGGAAGGGTTGGAGCGCTGGGACTGGGGCTGGTGAGTTTATATGTTTTGGTGGAGTGTTTGTGACATGAGGGGTATGCTGACGTTGAATTAGAAGTTTGTTTCGATGGCGGTATTGGGGATGTTCTAGAGGGTGAGTGCAGACTTGAATAATGGCGTGGTTTCTTTTATTGGGTGATAGTGGGGATTGGAGAAGTATGGGCTAGTGTCTTTCTTCATTCTTCCCATTGTTGCAGGGTGGAGACGGCGTGTTGGGCGTGCAGGAGGCGTCAGTCAGACCAGCATCGGTGGTTGTGGCAGGCATTCTTCTTGGTCACTGTGTGTGGCTCTTGTGTTTTTTTTTTCGGAAAATCCGAATGATGAAGGTTGAAGTATAGGTTTGTGTAGAGAAGACTTGATCAAGCTCTAGAGATGATTAAGCTCTGGAATATAGCCTACTTGTAATATTTCGCATCAGATCCAACTCTCTGCTCTCAAAGTTGAAGTTTGCGCAATGCAGTGGGCGGCTGTTCAATAGGACAAGATTGCCGCAACCGTGCTAAAGAGACCAAGTCTCCCTAATCTCTAGAGATTGTCATTGGCGGGTCGCAGCGGCTCTTACTTCTCTAAAGTCATTTCCTACGATATTTGAGATCGTCTGCTATGTTTCAAACATAAATATGCTTGATGCTCGTTTCATCTTAGACTGTCGGTAGATTCCGTATTCTCGAATTTCGTGAGATAACGATATTCCACTGCCGCACAGCAAGTAAAATATTTTCCAAGCAGCTTCTTTCTTCCTATGCACGAACACGCCACCAGGTTCCGGCCTTTCCAGGTTCATGTTGTTGTTCCGTATAGCCGGGCTTACTTTCTCTGCCGTTTGTGGAATCCAAGACTTCAATCGGCGGTATGGCTGCCGCCACGGTGGTTCTTGCCTTGTTCAAGTCTGATAGTGGCAAATTCATCGTGCCTTCTAGAGCTCATCTCCACATGCAGGGGAGCTGGGTTTGAAAATGGGTTCTAGGATCGAAGAGTCGAGGGATTGCCATGGCGGTTCTTGAACTGCGGTCCCATGCTCAGAATGTAGAGAGAAAGGATGTTGGCAATTCCACCTGAAAGGGCCTATCGACATGCCAAGCCACTAAGCATCTGGCTCCCGCGCTGCCCTGTTCCTTACATATTGCACAACCAAACATTGCTCGCTCTAGAATTGCTCCTGATATAGCGATTGTCATCATTTCTCGAGAGGGGTTCGAAAAAAAATACTAGCCTCCGCCCAAGTCCGGTTACATGCTCGCGGGCAAGGACGGGTTTCCTCAAATGTGTTAGGGCAAGCAATCCCTGCGGTCAGAAACTCGTGTTGGCGATCAGAGTAGTCGACAGTGGACGGAACGCTATTCCTCCGTCTGTAGTCGGCTTACACGCCGTTGCAGACGAAGGGGCGGGAGATGTCCGGTTGAAGGTTCGGGGCGGTATGTGGACCAATCCTACCGAGTTGCATGCCGCAGTGAAGCGGCGTAGTCGTCTTAGCCGTTCCCGGGTGCCCGTTCTTGATAGACTTTTGCGGTGGGGCGAAAACCATAATTGGGTGTCTTTCCAACGGACTCTTGGTCGGTCTTGGCTTTAGTGCTTGGGGTGCTTGTGCGTTTAAGCGGAGATGAAACTACCATCACTTGATGTTTGATTATTCCCGCCTACCATGCGTTGACGGTGCGTTTAGGAAATGAGCTTTGAACTGGCGGTCTGGCCATATTCGCTGCGTATATATCTACACGACGGCCGAAGCACCCTGGTGTTTTTTTTCTAAATCGCGATATCCGTCTCATTCTTCGATATGCGTTGCAACGGTAGGGTCCCTTCTTTTTTTTTTGCGATGAAATGACTCGGGCTAACATGGTCCCGTAGGGATTTTCACGCTACTGGCCCTGGCCGCCGTCGGGCAGGCCACACGCAAACAGAGTCCACCACCTCGTCCTGAGACTTGCCACGTGACCACTTATGCGGCCATTCCAGCGGCGACTGCGGCCTGCACCGATATTGTTCTCGACGGCATTACCGTTCCCGGAAAGTCGACCATCGATCTCTCGACGTTGCAGAGGGGAACCAAGGTCACGTTCAAGGGAAGGACGTTCTGGGAGTTTGCCAACGCCAACTACCCTTTCATCACCGTCGGCGGCAAGGACATTGAGATTACGGCAGCACGGGGCGCAATTCTTGACGGCAACGGCCAGGCCTGGTGGGATGGACTCGGCAGCAATGGAGGTGCTACCAAGCCCAACCACTTTATCGAGATGAAGAATGTGACTGGAAAGAGCTCGATCCACGATGTCTACATCGAGAACTACCCGGTCCACTGTTTCAGTGTCAGCAACTGCGCCGATCTGGACATTTACCGCATTACCCTGAACAACACGGCCGGATATGCGCCCAACGAGCGGTCCAAGGGCCTGCCTGCTGCGCACAACAGCGACGGATTTGGGTTGGCAAGTTGCAAAAACACAACGGTTCGCGACAGCATCGTCATCAACCAGGATGATTGCGTCGCAGTCACGAGCGGGGACAACATCCACGTCAGCAACATGTACTGCAACGGCAGCCACGGGCTCTCGATTGGCTCTGTGGGCGGAAAGTCAAGTAGGCAACCCGGCGACCGGGCCATGTTGGTGAGCAAGCATACTAACCACGCAATCCAGACAACAACGTGACCAACGTCTCCTTCACCAACTCGGTGGTGCTCAACGCCCAGAACGGGGCGCGCATCAAGTCAAACTCCAACACGACCGGACTCATCTCCAACATCCGGTTCGAGAACCTCTACTTGGAGAACATTTCCATCTACGGCATCGACATCCAGCAGGATTACCTCAACGGCGGCCCAACCGGCCACCCGACCAACGGCGTGACCATCAAGCACGTGACCATGAAGAACATTGTAGGCACTGCGACCAAGGAGGCACGGAACTACTACATCCTGTGCGGAGACCAGAGCTGCAGCGACATCAAGATCGATAATGTGTCTGTTACCGGCGGGGGGGTTGAGAGCTTGTGCAATTTCCGGACGGTGGGGAACTTTGACTGCGACGGACACTTTGTCACGGACGCGCCTTCCCGGCTAGCATAGCGGGCGTTGTTCACGCGCCTCTTCTTCGGTACTTTTTTTCTTTTTGGCTGCGGGTGGCCCGTATGCTTTTCTCTCTAATTCTTCCTTCTTTTTTTCTCTTCTTCTCTACTTTTCCTTCTAGATCTGCGCAACACATGGTCTAGTTGGCGTGCATCTTCCCTGCAAGTTTTGGCCAGCTGCGTGACGTCAAATTCCACACAGTACAGTACTTACTGCTGCTGCTACTGCTACTGCTACTGCTACTGCTACTGCTACTGCTACTGCTACTGCTACTGCTACCTACCCGGCTCCGCTTTTTCCTTCTTCTCCACCATGTCTTGATGGCGGCTCCATGGTGTAATGTGGGTCGAGTGTCCAGTCTTACAGTAGAAGCCCGCAAGAGCTCTGGCATCATGTTCTATTATTGTGTTGGAGGTAGCAGCAGGGCCTGAGAGCGGGATGGTTGTGGCGCTCCGGACGAGGCAATCTATTCTCTCTTCCGCGGATGCGCACACACGGGCTGATGATGGCGCGATAGCCTTCCATGTCTCGTGGTAGTCAGTGTCGTCTTGTCGAGGCGAAGACTCTAGCTAAGGCTCTTATCGTGGACTAATGCATTTACCCGGCCTACTCCTGCCTGTTGTGGCAGACATCCGTCTTCTTTACATTGCCTCGTACTGTAGACTGCCTGTCCGCTAGTCGGTATGTTGGCATTTCCCTTGGGCCCGTCGTTGCACGATGGCTCTGCCAGGCACATGGCCATTCCGGCGATGACGGAGTGCAGCAGCCCAGCGGATCCCCCCCCCCCTCAGGCGCATCCATTGAGAGCCGTGGATGAATGGAGCGGCCGTGCCCCCCTGCCGTCAGCACTCGATTCTGACAGCAGCCGTGTCTCAGGTCGGTGGCCGTGGGACGGAGGAACGGTGGAACGGTGGCACGATGGAACGACGCAAGGGGGAGAAGGGTGGTCGAGTGCGTGGCCGTGAGCAGTTCAGTTTCCGTTCCGTGGTTTGGCCGTTGGGTCGCCAAGTCGAAGAGCTTCTGTTCCTAGCCAGCCACGGCGCGGTGCCGATATTCGGCGTGTGGGACGAGAGCACTTGGGTCCTGTCAAGGCCCACTCAAATGTCACTCATCACGGCGCCAGCACGCCTGAAGCAGCAATCCATCGGCGCGTCATTCAGGTACGGTGCGGCCTGCCCCTTACAGGGCCTAGTGTTTGCATGGCTGGACTGCGGATGCGCGGTTGTGCGAATGCGATAGGTGCGTGCTCTGCTCACACATGTATCGTCTGTGCGAATCATGGCACACGGCAGACACACCTTGCCGGCCACACTGCCTCGACTGGGTCGACTCTTCGTCCCCCGTCCAGCACCCGCTGCCCGTCAAAAACCAGTCCACGGCCCTACGCAACGCCTCCTCACGACGCACATTTATTACCACCAGGGCTGCGCATTGCCTCGTCGTCGTTTTCGTCGCTTGTGTCCCACCCCCCTGGTGCTTGACACCCGACAGGCCCTTCGACAGTTCCCTGCGGCCGGCTCAAACACGCTACACGCTACCGGTACACACTGGCACACACTGGCTCCCTCCTCCCCCCCGTCACAACCTCAGCCTTGCCCCAACCTTGAGGCCAGACCAGGGGTCGTGGTCATGTTGACGCTGCGCACGAGCGCCCCCGCGAGCTGCCCCCGTTTAGCTTCTTCTACAACCCTTCCATACGCCTTCTAGAAGAGTGCCGTTTCCGCGTTCCCCGCTGCAATATTGGATGAGGTGATCCCACTTTGTATATCAACTTGTCGCACCAACAACGCTGCTGATGCCTGCTCGGATACACGATTATCCTTTCCTTGGCCCCTAGTCTCACCGCGCGACACCTGGATACCTTCCCCACCTTCTCTCGTGCCAAAGTCTGTTTTTTCGTTTTAGTCTCTCAATCGCCTGGACTTGCGCAGCCTTGTTTAGTGGGCATGTCAGTAGTTTGCGTACCTGATTCGAGTTGAGCACAAGGCTCCCTCCCCCAGAACCATGGAGGACAATCTAGACATACCCGAGGAGTCGATGCGGCACATCGAGGCCCTGCTGGCAAGACACCCGCCGCACTTGATCCAGCGCATGTTCTCCCAGGCCATGGATTCGCGTATGTTGCCTCATTGTCCTGCCATGTCCTCATCCGCTCACCGAGTATAGGCCGCAACTCCACAGCCTCGTCTTTCATGTCCACCAGCACTGCCAGCTCTACCACTACCTCGTCCTCTGGCTCATCATGGCGATCTCGCCTATCACTTGCTTCAACTTTTTCCTCGTCCACTGGCAGCAGTGACCGAGCCGCTTCCTCGGCTTCCTCGACTTCCTCGCGCAGCAGGAGACGAGCGGAGCCACGGTCGTATCCAGCTGGCCTTGATCCGACTCGGCCGGTTCCTGCCGCCATACCTCCCACTTCCGACGCGGATGGTCCCGTTAACCTGAAGATCGAACCAAGCTACACGCCAACCGACGACGTTAGCGTAGCATCCCCCACCCTCTTTCCCGACGATGACAAGTCGCAGAGTCAGTCTGGGGAGCCTTACATGTTCTGTACCTATTGTGCCGAACAGAAGAACCAAAAGACTTTCAAGGCAAAATCAGATTGGAAGAAGCATGAGATGAGGATGCATGAAACTGGGGAAGACTGGCCGTGCATTGTGCACGGATGCAATCGCATCTTTGACCGTCAGAAAGACTTCATCAAACATCACCAGCGCTACCATGCTGGCCGCCCATTGCCGTCGTTGACTGACATTGGCATCACCTTGCTTCCGAGGAGAGTTTTTGGCTGTGGCTTTGACAAGTGCAAAGAGGTTAGCATCGGATGGGACGAGAGATGTGACCACGTAGCAAAACACATGAAGAATGGTGCGACTATGGATCAGTGGAAATACTCCAATGTCATCCGGAATTTGATAAGACAAGAGGCTCTTCACGATACCTGGAAGGAGCTGATAGGTTGCCTGGATGAACGGCTGCGAGAAAGCCGTTCACAAATTAGCTGGTGTCCCGACAACTCGAGGATCCTCCGACAGAAGCTCCAATGCTGTGACCTTCGACCGAGTCGGGAAGAGGTCCTCATCACCGCCTTGAGTCTACGCGCCGATATACCGCTAGACCCTATGCACCAACAGCTACCCCCAGGTTTCGTCACCCCATCAAGGGACTCTGTTCCACACGTTGAGAAGCTATCGCGAGAGCAGCGTATGCATATTCTCATCGGCAACTCCAACCCACAGCTCTCACGTGCGCGACTTGCCGCTATCAATGCAGCTCTGCTGCAGGTCAGCAAGTCTTTGTCACACGTACCCGATTACGATTGCGGATCCTCGCCATTTGTTGAGCCACAGACGCCCGCCGTTGATACAGCAAGCCATCGCATCAGCTACATGGACGTGGATCCTGGAGACTTTCTGGACGTAGCCCAACCAGCTATTCCAGATCTACCGCCCGTCATGACCACCTCCGCCATGCACGTATCGCACCCGCACACGCCAATCATGGATCACGAGCAACAACAGCAAATGTACCACAACGAATACATTGAGCAAATCAAGCCTCCTCCCAATCCCCTCGAGTCACTATACCCGAATTACTTTGGCGCCCCGCCTCAGTTTGAGGAGTCTCCATACTACGACCGGCCATCGTTTGGTCAGATCATCTCGAAACCACTCCACAAAATTGGCAACCGACTGAGCAGTTCAAGAGGCAGTTCCGTTCATTCCAGACCACAGTCAAGTATGAGTCAAGGCCCATCGGAAATTAATCCCGACTTCTCCGTCGGAGGCATGGGTGGTGGTATGCGCCACCCTCATCAACATCAGCAGCAACAACAGCAGTCGCATCAACACATTCCACAACATCACCCCCACCTCCAACACCACGTCATGCCTCAACAACCACAACCATACCGCGACACGACATCACAAATGCACGATCATTTACACATGTACGCGACGCAAAGCTGAAGAGAGAGAGAGAGAGAAGAAAAAAAAAGTACGAATATGCAACGACGACGGCCTCCCTCATAACCAACGTACGAGTCCATGTCTCCATTTGATTTGTTTGGTTGGGTCCTTCTCCCTTTGTTCTTGCAAAGCGTTTGCATGTTGATTTTGTCTTGTAAAGCGAGCATATAGATTTTTTGGGATTTGTTTCCACTTTTTCCATTTTCGTGTTCTTTTGATACCCCTCGTGCTCTTCTATTATTTACTTTTTCCTCGAGCGCAAAACCCGTCTTTTTCTTTGCATGTTGATAGAGCTTTTTGGAAATGTGTACTATAAGCATAAGTGGTTGGATTGATAGTATAGTATAGTATAGAGGGGATCCTCGTCTTCCCTCCCTTTACTGGGATCTGTACAAAAATCATGAAGAGATTTCCAATTACATGTGAAGAGAGTTTGGCCGTGTTACTCCTTGTCTCGAAACGTGCAAATCTTGTAGTTTTGTGTGCCACCAACTTTGCTACTGCTTCAATCCAACAACCTAGTATTTTCAGGTCGAAATACCTTGAAAATGATAACCAAAAAGTATCATTTCGCTGCACTCTCCTCTGCCGTGGCTTGTAATGTACTGTTTGTCATGCAAGGGGTAATAACCCTTTCAACTCCAAGTTCTCCTACCTATTGTTCTCTTTTTTTTTCGGTTTGGAGGTCCGTGCATCTTTGTCATGACGATCTTGGTCATTTGCATATCAACATGTGTGTGTGTGTGTTATCTTTTTGAATGGATGATTTTGTTAATATTGTTCTGTTCTTTTATATCTGTATGCTTTTTCTTTTCTCTTCTTTTTCTGTTTTCTTCCTCTCTTGTTTATAGTCGTTTGGTTTTACCTCTACCACTACTACTACTACTACTACTACTACTACTACTACTACTACTACTACTACAAAACGTCCAGAAGAAATACCAAAAAAACGCCGTTTTTTTAAATGGTGTATCTAACAATAAATTTGGCTTTTGCTTTCTAATCTTGTTCTTGTATATTCGTACACATATACAAGTGTATATGAATCTGGTTACTGGAATCCATGGGATAGGTATTGTTGTCTTTGTATGCGAAAATACAACGACAATAACATGCACCTCCTCGATATCCCACCCGAACTCCTCGACCAAATCATTCTCGCTCTCGCGCTCACGGTACCGAGAACCCAGTTACTGGGCCTGCGTGGTGTTTGTCGTAAGTTCTTCTCCAATTTCTTTTTTTTACTTTGCTGGGGGACATGATAGTACATGATGTTTAGTCACGGTGCATGTGGGTCTTGTGTACAAAAATTGTGTATGTGTGTGTGTGTTATCTGCAATCTGTGTTGTTGACGCAAACGAACAAACAATTAGGAGCTTTTGCACGCGATATCGAGTATCAAGCCAACCGATTACCAGACGAGCTTAAGAAGATGGAGGTAGGAGATGGAGAACATGTTACAGAGAGTTTGCAGGAAAGAACGTTTGGGGTGCGGATTAATTGTTCGAGACGTTGGGGGATGGTGGGGTGGTAGGAAACGATCCAAAGTGGGGATTTGGGGGGTTAGAGGGAGAATGACAAAATAAAAGACAATCTTTTGAGTAGTATAGAGATTGTGGAATCCTTCCAGAGTGTTTGTTATGTCAGTCTTGGACTTCTTATACAGAAACAAAGATTCAGTTAACCATGGAGAGAACATCCTCACAATCGTACTGGTTGCTTGTAAGATGAGAGTGCATATCCTGTATCTTGGGCTAAGAGATTCCGTGGGGCAAATATAACTGCTTCAGAGGACGTACGCTCATGACACAAAACTAGGAGTGGCATGAGTAGATGGAAGAAGAATACCGAAGACCAAGGCACCGGTGACGTGTTATTTTGATGAATAGTTTCACCCAAATTGAAACGGGAGAAGGAGTTCATGGTCTTGTCGAATGGGTAGTGGCGATATCTGTCAGCTATCGGGGGCGAAAAGGAGCATGTACGGTGTTTCGAGGACCCACGAGCTCTGTGCAAATCCAACCGAGCTGACAGGCTTCCACGTTCCCCTTGATATGGGTGGATCGATTTGTACTTGCCATGAATTCGGGATATCAGCGGTAGTTAAGAGGCAATATGCAGGGAAGACTCGCTGGCTTGAGGGACTGGCAAGGCGAAATGCAGGGCACAGTGGGGTCTTACAACATGATCCACTGACTAGGTCAGCACTTGGTATTAAGCAGTCTACCAATTAACCCGATCACATGGGCTAGAGCCTCTTCGCCATCATTCGCTTGGTCGTAAGATGGTTGGGCTGCAAAAGATTTGATACAACCAATAGCGTGCAAGGTGCTACACTCGGTTGCATGCTATAGTTTGGTCGTGGACTTCAGTATCAATCACAGCCTTCTAGTTGTCTAAACGTCTCACCTCAGTGATCATGTCAACTTCTTTAATAAAGCCATGTATACGAGATAAAGACGTATCCGGTCAAGCGGACTGACGTCTTCTCTTGTGCCATTTCTTGTGTTTCTAGGTAAGAATCGATGGCGTCCTTACGCATACCCTGGAGGGGAGGCTTATACTGTAAGAAAGTCTTAATAGTGCAGAAGCTTGCAGAAGAATGCCTCGGCAATCCTTACAAGGCTTATGCGGGAGGACGGCTATGCGGCAAGCAAGACATGCAGCCGTTCCCGAATAATGCCTCGTTCCATCATGGGATTTGGGGACGTTGTAAAGTCGAGAAGCAAACACATGCTCTACGGGACGAGCATGATTGGTCGCGGACTGCGGTGCATTGAGCAACCAAACCAGGTCAGAGATTTCAAAGGAGTGAAGTCATCTTGGCAATGTCTGGGCGGTCTCGGCATTCCGCCCAGACAGTCCCAAGACACTAGCCAGCTTGACTCTATAGAAACGTGCCCCCATGGGCAGCTCTCGTTCGCCCGCATTCCGCAACGTGCTTCCACGGCCATGGCAATACCCATCTTCCAAGTCTTGGAACCTGCCCCACACGGGACAACAAGGAAACAGATCTCGTGCTCGGGTTCAGGGTGGCGGAGTGTCTACGCCAATCACACGTCAACCTCTCCACAGTATCCAGCCCAGAGCGTTCGTAGAAGACGAAAAAAAAAGTCGCCCAGGAGAAATTCACACCACGGCCAGCGCGAGGTAGCATGATACGGTGGCTTGGTTGATCCACTGCGCCTCAACGAAGCAGCCAACTCCGTCCGACACCCACTGCCGCCTGTATCCACACTCACCTCTAGCGAATATGTCATCTATGTCGCCGATTTTGCATGTTTTGCGCCTCTGAATCATTGCTGCGTACTTAAAGTCATCTGTACTCGACCGACATGATGCTTTTCCACCCAGGACAACTCACAACACATTCCATCCTCCAGTCAACGGGCGCTAGTGCTCGCCCTCTTCTCCAAAAATGGCCCCCGCTTTGAAGAAGTACGACTGGATTCTTGCAATCACAACCATTGCCTTTGTTTTGTCGTCGGCCTCCAACGGTGCCAACGATGTCGCCAACTCGTACGCCACGTCGGTGGCTGCCCGAACTCTCAAGATGTGGCAGGCCGGTATCCTAGCTTCCGGTACTGAGTTCCTCGGTGCTGTTGCACTGGGCTCCCGTGTCACTGGTACTATCAAGAGCGGTATCTTTGACCTCGACACCTTTAAGCCTGCTCCTGCTACCCTCATGCTCGCCATGGGCTGTGCTGAAGTTGGATCCGCTACTTTCCTGACCATCGCGACCTTTGCTGGTATGCCAGTCTCTACCACACAGACAGTCGTCGGAGCCCTTGCCGGTGCCGGTATTGCTGCTCAGTCGCCTCTTAGCTGGGGCTGGAAGAAGGGATCCATTTCCCAGATCGCCGCTTCATGGGTCATCGCTCCCTTCATCTCCGCCGCCTTCGCCGCCGTCCTTTTCTTGACCATCAAGTTCAGTGTCCACCAGAGGAAGGATCCGCTCAAGTGGGGTCTTCGCCTTATCCCCTTCTATCTTGCTTTTACCGCCGGTGTCCTTGCTCTTTTCATCATTGACGAGCTGCCAAACGGCGAGTCTCTCGAGGAGATGGGCGCTGGCAAGTCCTGTGGTATCATCCTCGGTGTCTTTGCTGGAATGCTCGCCATCTCCTACATCTTCTTCGTTCCCTACTTCACACGCCGTCTGATCAAGGGTGACACCAGGCTGAGGGCGTGGCACATTCCCCTCGGCCCTCTGCTATACCGCGAGAATCCCCCCATCTACTTCCCCGGCAAGGGCGACCAGATCGTCACCGACTACTACGCCAAGACAGCACCCTCCGAGATCGAACAGGAGAACCTGAAGGGCGAAAAGGGCGGCGCACACTCGACATCCGTCGATACCAAGCCTTCTGGCGACAGCGACAACATTGATGTCGAGAATGGTGGCCGCGGACTTTCGCGCCCGATTCCCCGGGACGGCGCCGTCGCCCACATTGTTCCGGCCAAGCCTGAACCCGAGGAGCGCTGGTTGAAGCCTGTCGAACATCTCCCCGTCTACTCAGTCAAGAAGATCATAGCCTGGACCAAATTCCTTCTTCTCCAGGGTGTCTCCCGCGACGTCGTTACCCAAAAGGGTAAGTTGTACCCTGCCTTTTGTGACTGGCTCTTTCACTAACAAATCCAGGCCTTGCCAATGTCCACGCCCGTGCCGTCGTCTACGACAACCGCGTCGAGCACCTCTGGACCTACGCCCAAGTTGCCTCCGCCATGATGATGTCTATTGCTCACGGCTCCAACGATGGTAAGCCTGCCCCCTCAAACTTCCCACGTAAACACCCAAACTAATCTTTTCTTCTTTAGTTGCCAACGCCGTCGGCCCTTGGGTAGCAACCTACAACACCTACACCACAGGCGTCGTCACAAAGTCCGCCGACACGCCTGTCTGGATTCTCGTCATTGCAGGTCTTTTGTTGGGTGCTGGCTTCTGGTTCTACGGCTACCATATTATGCGCTCGCTCGGCAACAAAGTCACACAAGTCTCTCCCACTCGTGGATTTGCCATGGAACTGGGCGCAGCTATCACCGTGCTGCTTGCTTCTCGGCTTGCACTTCCCGTTTCGACGACGCAGTGCTTGACAGGAGCGATGATTGGCGTTGCGCTGTGCAATTTCGATGTCAAGGCCGTCAACTGGAAGCAGGTTTGTTTCATCTTTTCCGGCTGGATCATCACACTACCTGGCGCGGGCCTGATCTCGGGGTTGATGATGGTAATGGCGCTTAACACGCCGCATTTTTAGATTTTTTTTTAAACGGTTGATTCGTGATATATGGATTGGGTTTTGGCAGGCAAAATAATAAAGGTGCACTATACCAATCGCTTTTCAATATTGTTTTCTTTCTCAGCAATATTATTACTAGAGTTTCACAAACCACAAGATTCGTAAACAACTGGCAAACTGATGAGTGTAATGACTCTTGAATCCAATCGACAGGTGTTTTCCCTACTCTTCTTAACCTGCAAAAGAAAAAGCCGAGGCCATTACTTGCAAATGCAAGTTGTAACTCGACATTTGTCCCCATTGTGCTAACGGCGCACAACCTACCCCAAGTCCACGCTCCCCCTCCAGATCTTGTGCTAAAATAGCAGAAAAGCTACATGCGTATAATAGGCGCATTGCCAGAACCGTTGAATCTCACAAAGCGACAGCACACTATCCCACTCTAGGCCCACTCTCCGTGGCTGGCCTAAGCGAGCAAAGCGAGCGACGATCGTAGTGTCCTGGCTACTGGGGTGATTGAAATGAGAGTGTGGGGCTGAGCGGGTAGGTAGAAGAAAACGGCAGATGTGTAGGCGCGTGAATTTTTGTAACAGGTGGTTTGCGTCTGAGGGGCGTGGGGGGACATGTCTATACTGGGGTGAATGAAATTGAAAAGTTAGGGGTCTGGATAAGATGGATAGGCTGTGTGATGGGTATGTTTGTTCTAGGGGGTACCTAAGTTTTGGCTGGAGTTGAAATTACAGGATTCTTTTCGGCGGTTTCTACGTGGCGTGAAGAAATGTGTGAGTGTGTGTGCGAATAGGCAGGATGCAAATGTTGGGTTGGATGCGAGTCATGGAAGGTGGCTGAGGGTAAGTGCTTTTACGCCGTCTGCCGTGTCAGGACGGCTAAAATTCCCGCTCTTATCTGAGGAAGCTCGGGAACTGTGGGGAAGTGGGAGCCTCGACGATGGTGTGTTATCGCTGGACGATAAAGGCTGGTCGAGCTGTGGAGTAGGGTTATTCGAGAGGCAGAGGAAAGGTTCGTCACATGTTGCTGAGTGTGCTGACCTTGCTCGCACGTATCTGTCGTTATGACTAACATGACTGGATCCTAGTGCTTGTTCTAGGCGAGTCTACGGTAGTGGGTGGAGGTCTGTCTGCGTTTTCTTGTAACGTTAGTGTGTATATCTAGGTACTTACCGTGAATACGAGAGTGCCGGACTAGCAACACACACTAAGATGGCGAGACTCTACCCATTAGAAATCATGAGGAACAACAAGGCACACTCACAGTATCTCCCGGAGTGTTGAATGACAGATTTCCAGAAGCGTTAAACAAAGCCAAGATGCCCACGCATGCACCTCTACGCGACATCTATTATCAGCCTCACACTGCATCTTCAACCCACGGCACCGTCCCTCATACCGATGGTGCAGGCTTGGAAAACGATTAGTCTGCGTCGCGTGGCTTTTCTTCCTATCGCATCAATAGGCAATTTCAGGTTCTTGCCCGGGTCAAGCTACCGTGTCGTGATTGGCCCGCTACATACCCGCTGCACTAAGATCGGGTGTACACTACCGATGTTCTCTAGGATCGCGAAACGAGGCTATTCACCTTCCTACTTTGCCATACGCACTTTCTTCCTCCTTTTCTAATGTCGGGAAGAACGGCATCGAGGGCTATCCGACCTGATACATTCATGCATGCACGCAGGTGTACACGCAACAGAGGCCACCTATCTCGTGATTCGCAAGAGACGTGTCTTGATTTCTTTTTTGCTTCTTTGTTCTCGAAAGCTTCGGCTTGTGCCGCTTCTGCTCTTTCCTCCGGCCTTGGGAGATGCCCTAATTGGATTACGATATCTTATCCCCGAGAGCTCCTCGCCCAACCTTCTGCGTGCCGTTCCACCCCGAAACCGTCTCACTGCGGCCACGTGAGCCGGCCTTGCACACTTTCGTCACTGGGTCCGGTACTTGACAGGCCGCTAGCCACCATGGCGTATTAATCTCCCAGAAAATACTTCTCACATGCCGTTTAGAGTGCTAGTACGGCCTCGTTAGCCGCACTCCACTACGGCTGCGGGGTACCGATCTAGTGCAAAAGGAGGCTTGAGTATGTACCCCAGGTCACGAGTAGACGTCCCGTTGAGAACATTATCTCGTTTCGACATGCATAATCTAAACATGCCTCGGTGGCTTTTGCATAAACAGGCCTGGACGCCGCAGAATCTTCTTTGCTTCACCCCAGTAGAAATGACCCCAGTCTACGGCCTATCAACACACCTTCTGGTTTTGGGACAAGCAATCTGGGAAATGCGCGCCTGGACACATCCCCTTCAAGTATAGCGTTTGTGAACCGAGGAACCTCAGTCCAGATGTGGAAGCTCACTGGCCCACAGTCTGGCTTTGGGCATGGTGGAGAAGAAATCCCAATCTCCAAGATGCGCGACGGTAGCGGTCACAGACCTCTTTGAGGACTACATGTCCGTGGTTTACATTCGAGATATTTTCTAGAGGCTTAGCTTGTAGCCTTGCCGAGGCTGCATGGGTAACAAAGTCGTCGTGGCTATGCCAGTCAGTCGCGACACAAGAGTGTTGGAAAAAGCATAAAGACGAGGGCAAAGTCGCCAAAGAAGAAAGACGACACAGCCCAGCCAAGTAGCCTACTCCAGCAGCATCTCCCAGCTTTTAATATCTTAATCACCAATTCCCAGTCTTTCGCTACTACAACAATCATCAAGATGAAGTCCGTCGCCATCCTCTCCCTCATTGCTTCCATCGCCATCGCCTCTCCCGTTGCTATCCCAGCACCCGTCGCTGAGCCCGCCCCCGAACCGATTACCCTCAGGCTCGATGCTCGCCAAGCGAGTGCTACTCGCACTGAGCTCGAAAGTGGCAGCAGCTCTGCCTGCCCAAAAGCAATCTTCATCTTCGCCCGAGGAAGCAATGAAGCCGGCAACATGGTATGCATTCCAAGTTTGCAAAAAAAAAACCCCGTACAAGTCCAATACTAATTCTCACAGGGTGCTCTAGTCGGTCCCTTCACCGCCAACAAGCTCGAAAACGACCTCGGTGCAGCAAACGTCTGGGTCCAAGGTGTAGGCGGAGCCTACGATGCCGGTCTCGCCGCCAACCTCCTCCCCGCCGGTACCACTGCCGCCGCCATCACCGAAGGCAAGCGTCTCTTCAACCTCGCTGCTTCAAAGTGCCCCAAGTCCTCGATTGTAGCAGGCGGCTACTCGCAGGGTGCGGCCCTCATGGCCGGCGCCATCTCTGGTCTGACCACCACTGTTCAGAACCAGATCAAGGGCGTTGTACTGTTTGGATACACCAAGAACCAGCAAAATGCTGGCAAGATCCCCAACTTCCCATCGTCCAAGACGGCCATCTACTGCAACGAAGGCGATTTGGTGTGCGAAGGTACCCTCATTGTTCAGCCTACGCATCTGCAGTACTCGGACACTGCTGCTACCACTGCTCCGGCTTTCTTGGAGGCTCAGCTTGCCAAGGCATAAATGGATGGGGTCGAGTATTAGTGAGATGTTTGGACGATGAGAAAAACAACTTTTGTATCTACTTTTCTTCTTCTTCTTCTTCTTCTTCTTCTTCAATGGCTGGGTAGGGTAATGGATAATGGTTCATGCTGGAAAATCTCACGACTTGGATGACTAGCTTCTGTAGTAATCTACTATTCAATCAACCCTCAACTCTCATTTTTCATTTTTTTTCAAGAAAAAAAGACTTAACGTGAGGTAACTTTTGTAGTCAAGACCTCGGTCGTTCCATCTAATACGTACTCGGAACCAAGCTATTCGCCCAAGCCTCTACATCCTTAAACTGCGCTTCTACATCATCAGGTATCCCATTCGCATTCGCATCGACCCACTGCTTCCCCGCATCAACACTGCCCGGCCCACTCATCGGACTAGCATCCTCATCAGTAATCAGCTCTCCCATCTCCCCATAACTCTTCAGTTCAGCAACAAGACGCTGATCAACCGTATCCCTCACCTTGCTCGCCCCAGCACTCGCCGCAACAAACGTCAACGCATCTCTGGCCGCCAAAACCTTTGCGGGAGCTGGATACGCAAATCTCAAAGGCTGGATATTCACGCCCCCATAATTACTCGACGACACAGCAATCTCGGCACCATCGAGCGCCCCGTTGCGATTGTCATCGTAAAAGTTGGCCTTGACAAACGCCTTGAAGTTTGCATTCCCGCGTGTAAACGGGGCCACGCTCGTACTCGGGCCCGAGACAAAGTAATTCCCCACCACATTCGCCTCGCTCTGCGCACTCGAGTCGCCGGCAATGTAGCCGCCGCCGTTGCCCCAGTTGTAGACGACATTGTTGGTGAAGTCGTTTGTGCCCTTTACTTTTGGGTTGCGTGTCTTGTTGTCAATGTACAGGTTGCGGAACAGACTGATGCCCTTTCCGAGCTCCGTCTGGATCAAGCCGCCGCACGAGTGTGTCTGTAGGCCCTGGGCGATGATGCTGTTTTGAATGGTAATGTTGGCCACGTCGGTGCCGGAGAGGGAAAATGTCTCGTCGCGGCCCCAGGAGACGCTTACGTGGTCGAAAATCATGTTGGTTCCCGAGGCAATGGTGATGGCGTCTTTGCCGCTGCTTCCGCTTTTGCCCATGCGGATCCGGATGTAGCGTACGATTGCGTCGTTGGCGTTGCTGAAACTCCATCCGTTCCCGTACACGGTGATGCCGCCGCCGGGAGCGGTCTGGCCGAGGATGGACACGCGTTTGGATACTACCATGCGTTCTTTGATTTTAATGAGGCCGCCGGTTGAGAAGACGATTATGCGGTTGGGTTGGGAGACGGCATCGCGCAGAGATCCGGCACCGCTGTCGTTGAGGTTTGTGACGACGTACACGGAGCCGCCACGGCCACCGACGGCATTGCTACCAAAGCCTTCGGCACCGGGGAAGGCGATGGCAGAGGCGGATTTGACTAGTAGTGGTAGTACTAGGGTAAGGAGATGCATGTTGACCATACCATGGATTCTCACGTAATGTGACTGGTGACTGGGACAAGTGTGGCCGTAGAAATTGACTGCAGGCCATGTAATGAGGCAGAGAGTGTGGAAAGAAGTCGTAAAGCCATGCTTCTGACCTTGGTCCGGTAGATGGACATTGTATATTGTTCCTTTAATTTACCTCAAAATCCGATCATCCACGGGTAATTCTTGGCCTAAAATCCTCCAATCGCAGTACGCTATGTGCCGGGGAATGCGGGGGATGTGCTCATTAGTGTTAGTACATAACAAAGGAAATTAGCTTGTTCAAACGTGCGCCAAGGGCACATTTGATGTTCTCGTAAACGGTTGACCTCGGGTTAACTGAGGGGGTCCAGCTCAGATCGTTTGCCTTGCCTACGTCAATACTGACTAGAGTTACAAACGAGTACTATGGTAGAGAGAAATGGGTCTGAGTAATCATCGCTAATACTGAAGAAGAAAGAGACTGCTGCTTCCGACAGCTTTGTAGTAACAGTATCTTCTGGGAATGAAAGATGGCTTATGGGCACCGCCTCAGTAGTTGGCGATGTCAGGTTGCCAGAGTTGAGCGTGGCTGTGATGAAAAGGGTAGGATGTTGCGATATTGGACTGACATGAAAGGTGTTTGTCGTTTGAAAAATAGTCGAAAAATGCGAAACCGATAAGAGAAATCCAAGGTATGATGTCATGCGTCAGGAACGAATCAGACTCGAGCGGTTTCAAGGCAACTGCGACAAAGGTAGCATGATGGTCTTTGAAGAAAAACAGTATCACAGGAACCAGTTTGGATATATGAGAGTCATATTGGAGTCTAGTTAAGTGCCAATGAAACCTGCCTCTGAAGAGTCGATTTCTATGAAGTCATAAAAGAAGTCTCATGATGTGGTCCTGATGACTAGGCTGGTATAACACTCTTGTCCTCCACACAACTTCTCAACTTGTTTCATGAATACACTGATATAATCCGTCTCTTACCTCTAACCTAGAGTTACAGAGGTGGCCCTAACCAGTGAATGGGACCAGATCGAATGTCGTCGTAACAAGGCTAATTCCTTGGTTACTCCGCCAATAAACATGCAAGTCATCAGAATCTGTGTCTTGAACCACCATCAAGTTTCCCTGGAAGCCGGCAAATTGAGCATGACGATAGTTGTAGTTGAGCGTGAACTGGTTCGCAATGTACTCGTAGCCCTCGAGACACTCCTCTTAAGCGATCGTGCCCTTTGCTGCTGACGTGACAGAGATGTCCAAAACCCTCATGAACACGGCGCGAGTAGCGAGATTGAAGAGCGCGACCAGGAAAGGGCCCTTGTTGGGGCCGGCGCTGGAAGCTGGGGTGCGGAGAGCATGGTGGCCGTTTTGGAGAGGAAGACCAGAAAGGAGAGGGCCCGAGTTGCCAGAGAGATAGTCAAGTTCTTGAAGCCCAGATCCCCGAAAGTTGGAAGGGCGATGAGGCCACGGTTGTGCCAAGACTCCGTCAGTCTACGCAATTTGTCAGTAGGACGTTGCGACATAGCAATAGAGTCACATACGCATTGGCACGCAAGTAGTAGAGCTGCTGCCCCGGAATATCCTGGGGAGTCGGGATCGCAATAACCGTCGTGATGAACAAGAGGGCCAAGCCTAAGATGTTCAGAAAGTTTAACATTGTTGAGGCAAATGAGTTGAACTTGTTCAACTTGGACAGGGTAGAAACAAAGTGGCAGATGGATAGTTGTCAAGAAGAACAGTTCTGGCGCACATAGATATACTCGAGGAGGGATAGGGCTCAGGTAGGTCCGTGTATGCGTGATCAAACTGAGGTCATGAGGCGTAGTAGATGCAGCTCTCTATGAGGTGAAGGAAGTCGGGACTTTCACTCACTCATCGTCTGCTTATCTCCCAGAGAGCTAGTCCCTCATACTATCATTTACCCAATCAAGTGTACACGTATATGTTGAAACACTAATGTGGGAGAGTTGTATTTCCGCGGCCTGAGGAGCTGACGTCGGTATGCAAAGAGATATGGCGCGCCCGAGATGTGAAGCGCAACACTCGACACACTCTAGTGCTTGCAACTCGCTATGCCCACATCATGATACATGTCAGTTTGCGTAAGCTAGGAGTGGGAAGAGCCAAAACATCGCCACCTTGCACATTGGTTCTTGAACCCTGTATACTAGCAAACACCGGCGCTATGCTCAATGTGTGAACAACGATGTGATAACGAGCTCACTGCTAGGACTCATTGAGAGACGAATATAGACAAAACATGCACCCTTGGGAGTGAGCGTTGTGGCTCCGCTCCAAGACACAACATCAGTCCCACTATAACATCAATATCGTGCCATGGGCCTCTTTTGTCGTCTGTTTTCAGGTCCCGGCGAAGAGCTCGGTCCGTTTTGCTGGCTTGATGTATCTTCCTCCAAGTCTTCTTGAGTAGTATGCTCTCCAGCAAATTGGCAGCCCAGAGAATCCTCATAACAGCAATCCCAAACTACTGTTGCATCTGGTTGCATAATTTCCTTGCCAGGATGGTATATACAAGCCGCAACCCCAGTAAAAGGCTCATTGCACTTGATGCAAGTCCTAACCACCGGCCGTGGCGCACTCCTGACTCCAGATGGCCCCTGAAAAGATGGAATTTGCTTCGACGTGCGATAAATTGAAGGTGAGCCGCCGTGCTGATGCTGGAGAGGGCTGCGGATGGTTGTTGGGCGCAGTGCCGTTTGTTGGTAAGCCCCCTGAAAATTCGGGTTGTTGTCAGAACCATATTCAGAGGGTCCGTTGTGTTCCCGCTTGATTCGAGGCACAGAATGAGACCCATGATATTGCGGTGTGGGCCGGGGCAGGTTGTAGTGTCGAGTTTGTAAGGGGGCCCCGGTACGATGTGAGACCGGACCCGTTGGCGTAACTAGCTTTCTCACCATTTCACGCTCTTCCTCATACTGGTCATTGTCTGATACTTGATCGCTGTCGCTCTCGTTGAAGCTGTAGTTCCCAGACATCTGTGTGTTCGTACCATGCTGATTTATCATTCTCTGGGCGAATGCTGAGTGTGGGGCAAGTCCCCGTACAAGTGCACCAGAAAATGCAGGAGAGATTTTACACAAATCAAGCAGCACATTCTGCAAGTCATGCCGATCGGTCGTATTGATGATGTGCTTGAGATGTTCAGGATCGATGGGACGCGATCGCTGCGGAGCGACAGGTCTTCGGACGGAACCTGATGCCTGGCCAGCTTCATGCTTGACGCGCGACATGCTGTAGTGATGCGGCTCTCGGCTGAAGTAGGTTTGAGTATACCGCGGCGGCGCACGCGGTTGTGGTCGCGCTTGCGGTTCGGGTTCTGGGGAAGAGAGCGTGAGATCTATGCACGCGGTTTCGTGACCCCAATCCGCATCGGTTTGTGAGCGCGCCATTATCAATACGCGAACTGTACAACGCTAATGCCAAGAAATCCAATTTTAGCGTAGTCGAGCAAACGGTGGTTGTCGTGAGTTGGGATGGTCCTGGCGTTGTGCAACGGTGAAAGTGTACGAGGTTGGCGCGACGCCAGCTCACGTGAGAGCCGCACGGACTCCAGGCACGTGTTAGTTTCGGCTCGCACCGCCACATCCCACCGAGTTCATCTTAGTCTGTTCCCAAGGCCACCGCAGACCGCGTGGCTTGATCTCCCCCACAAACTAACTCCATTACCGCCATTACCGCCATTGCACTAGTACTCGGGAATCTGGGGAGCGATTCTCCATCAATCATTAGCCCTGTGCATATGCAGCATGATCGAACCAAGCCAGCCGCGTTCACCAATTCAGCTTGAATCTGACTGGCATGATGGATCGAGAAGCTTCATCTGTTGGTGGGACAAATGACACCGTGGGTAAAGCATGGGAAGCTAGTCTGCTAGGCAGTTCCGCATAAGCTCGGGATGACTGGACGTTCTTTGTTGAACTTTCCTGCCGCACCACCACCAATTAAGTGTCTCCAAATTCCCCCATAAACAATCCCGGGTGGAGTCCACCAATCTGGGGTGCATACGAGCTTCTCTCCTGTATTGTGGGCTTAATCAATCTACGTTTAGGCTATACCTCTTTCCGACCCTTGTCCTGTTTGGCATCATCAAATTGCGACGTCCGAGCAGCACGGTATAATTGTTACAATCCTCCTCTCTATAAAGCTTTCTCCATTGCCCCACCCTATTCATCGTTTCATTCACTCTTTACTCCAATCCATCGTAACATGCTTTCTTCTCTTACCTTCGTACTTCCGCTTGTTGCGTCCGCTGTTGCAGCGCCTGGAACACTTGTTTCACGAGCAGGACGTACATCGGCACCTTCTGGATGCCTCTCTGTTGGCCCCAGCAGCACCTTCAAGACAGTGCAAGCAGCTGTAAATGCCTTGAGCACTACCAGCACGGCAGAGCAGTGCATTTTCATTGCCGCGGGCACCTACAAGGAGCAAGTCTCCGTCCAACAGCTCAAATCACCCTTGATTATCTACGGACAGACTTCCGACACTAGCAGCTACGGTTCCAATACGGTAACCATCACTCAAGGAAAAAGCCAGGACGACCAACCCAACAACGACTTGACTGCCACCCTTCGGGCATTGACCACAAACCTCAAGGTCTACAACATCAACTTGGTCAACACTCGCGGAAAGGGCTCGCAAGCTCTCGCTCTCAGTGCAGGCGCCGATAAGCAGGGCTACTATGGCTGCCAGTTCAAGGGTTTCCAAGACACAGTCCTTGCGAATATCGGCAGGCAGCTATACGCAAAGTCTTACATCGAGGGCGCTACCGACTTCATCTTTGGACAACAAGCCACAGCCTGGTTTGAAAATGTCTCGATTGGCGTTCTCCCTGCCTCGGTCGGTTACATAACCGCCAACGGCCGTGCTGCAGACTCCAACCCCTCTTTCTACGTGATCAACAACTCCAAAATCGCCGCTGCACCGGGCACCAGTGTTTCTGCTGGAGCATACTACCTCGGTCGCCCATGGGGAAAGTTTTCCCGCGTCGTGTTTCAGAAGACGAGCATGACTAACGTCATCAACCCTCTTGGCTGGTCAACTTGGCAGTCTAGTGATCCCAGGACAGACTCGGTTACGTTTGAAGAGTTTGGCAACACCGGCGCTGGATCGACAGGCACAAGGGCAAGCTTCTCCAAAAAGATCTCGGCTGCTATCCCCATCACAACTATCTTGGGCAGCGACTACAAGACTTGGGTTGATCAGACTTACCTCTAGCGGCGAGCAGAGTTCGGCGTGACTCCTCGGCCAAAATGTATATATTCTTGAGCTCAATCAGTGCATTGCAGCATATAACAATTTTAAAATCTTTTCATGACTCTCATACGACCCTCTATTGGGCTTACCCATGCATACAGTCGTCGTACTTAGAGCACAGTCGTACGAGTGTAAGCCGTTTGGCGTGGGTGACAACGTAATGCGAACACAGACTAGGGTAAGCGCTAGCTCGCGACCCACTTCCAGCGTCGTCACCGGACTGTGCGTAAAATTTCCGAGGTCGTCAACAGCTACATACGACTTTCGTCCAGTGCGCATTCAATCAGAAACCTCCGAAGAAGTCAGAAGATGTCTTACGGGACAATAGAGGCTCCGTCGTCAGCAGACCACGACAATATCCGCTTTGCACCGCACTTGCCAACATCAACCCCGGTCGCAGCGCCCGAAGCTCAGCATGCGCAATCACGACGAAGTCGCTTCAGGGCCGGATTAACAGATTTTTACAACCGCAATTTTGGTCTATTTTTAGTATTCCTCGCTCAAACATGCGGGTCGATAGTATGACTTCCTTTTGCTATTGAGTCAAAATAACGGCTGATACTTACCCTTGTAGATGAATACGGCAGCCAAGCTACTAACCAATGACCCATCGATCAAATTCCATGCGCTGCAAATTATCTTTATTCGAATGTTATGTACTAGCATTATATGTTCAATATATTGCTGGTGCCAAGGCGTCCCAGAGTTCCCTCTTGGTCAGAAAGGGATCAGAGGATTATTGATTCTACGAGGTACAGCGGGGTTTGTAGGACTGTTTGGGCTATACTGTAAGCTTGTTACTCATGTTCAACAAAAGCTAGCAGAAGAGAATGCTGCAAATGGACAATGAGACTAACCAATCACTTTTAGACTCTTTGTCTTGGCTCGAAATCTCAGATGCGACAGTAATCACCTTCTTGATTCCCACCATGACAGCGATAGTATGCTTCCTCTGGCTACGTGAACCATTTACTTGGAAAGAAGCTCTTTGCAGCTTCATCGCCTTCCTGGGCGTTCTCTTCGTCGCTCGTCCACCATGGCTCTTGCCACACGGACACCCCGTTACTCCTACCCCGGATCATCCAGATAACAAGATGCCCTTGTTGAGCCCCGAACAACGAACGTTGGCTATTCTCGTCGCCATCCTAGGAACCTTTGGAGCGAGTACGGCATATGCGACCATCCGAGTGATAGGCAAACGCGCACACTCTCTCATCAGCGTAAACTACTTCTCACTCATCGCTACACTGGCATCTTTCCTCATCATTCTCATACATCCGGACTTGAGATTTGTCGCGCCTAAGACGTTGGGCCAGTGGGGTTTGATAGCTATCATCGGACTTTTTGGTTTCCTGTTGCAGTTCCTGCTGACGGAGGGCCTACAGAGGGAGAAGGGTGGAAGAGCAACAAATCTGACGTACCTTCAGCTGGTATTTGCACTAGCAGTAGAAAGAGTGATTTGGGGAACTACACCACCATTGGAGAGCTTAATAGGTGCTGTACTGATCATTGGGGCTGCGGTGGCGGTCAGTCTGCAAAAGGAAACTAAGCAAGAGAAGATTGCCAGGGTCTTGGACGAAGAAAGGAGATTGTTGGAGGATGCAGAGTGAAAAGATAAAGATGGGAGCTTAGAGTATGATGTGGTGCTCTGACCAAAGACTACGAAACGCGATACGCCACCACGAAGAAACGAAAGGAAAGCTCTTGTTTGCACGACTACCAAATATGGATGAACCTCGAGTACCTCGAGTATATTCCGGTATCTTCCCGGGTATAATCTTTGGTCACTTCGCAATTGGGAAGTGAGTATGTACTCAAGCATGCGATACGTAGTTCGCAATCCTGTCAGTTACGGTTGATTATAAAGACATGAACCTAAGCCCTGCGAAGCTGTTACGCGCGCAGCAAGCTTCACATTGACGTGGAGGTAATTTCACCTTTCGCTGGCGTTGCCAAAGTATAACATGAAACACGCTCTTCCATCCTCTCAACGAACCATCTCCCATCTTCCAAACATCTGCTGCTGTTGCCACAATACCTTCAACCAACAATCCCATCCCCACCAATCTATTTATTTGCATAATAAGCCACTTTGCTTACTGTCTATCTATCATTCCCTCCCATCACCCCTTCTAAAGAAAATCCCTCTAGAAAAAACAAATAAAACCCTGTATACAGACACATACATCACCCACCCACCCCCCTCCAACCCCAAAACAGCCAGCCGTCCCATGCAGCCTCCTCCGCAAAAGCCGTAAGATCGCCCTCACCAAACCTATTTCCCATAATGCTGCATTAAATGTGGTACAGTAAGTAAGCAGCCACATTCGCTTAACCCCCCTTCTACACGTTTTCCGCCTCTATTGCCAACTTCTCCGCCCCTGATTCGCTCCCAAAATTACCCCCCCATTCCCTCTTCCTGGCATGTAAGGAAAGAAAAAAAGAGGGGCGTACACCGATAAGAAAAGTCTGTCCAATACGCTTCGTCAGCGAAGGAACGGCTCGGCATAACTCAATTTCTTTTGAAGCTGCGATGGTGTTTGTCGGAAAAGTAAAAAACAAATAATGGGCGGGTGCGGACACGCCACTTACGTTGTGCCCCACGCGATGCGCGTTGACGGGCTGGAAAAGGAAGTTAACCAAGGGAAAGGGATATCCTTGTTACAGATTCAATAGCAGAGATAGGGGAGGGTTGGAGATGATTAGAGCTGGGAATCGGTGGTAGTGTCGTTGGTGAGGGTTTCGGTTGAGAGGGAAAGGATAAAGGGGTAGGAGTAAGAATCCGAGGAAGGGAAATCATGTACAACATAGAGAATGGGAGAGGGAGGGGGGCTTTGTGCAGCATGTACAGTTAGTGTTTTCTGTATAGTATTATCACACTGTGTATATATGTGTGTGTAGGAGAGTTGTTCTAACCAAATCGAAACCAGTACTTTCTTCATGTGCCCATGTAAACCCCATGTCTTGACTATGCAAGAACCCAAAAGAAAACTCCGCGCAAAATTGAGCATGTTATGGTAACCCAAAAGACCTAAGTTTTTTTCACCAGTATAAATCCCCTCATGTGTCGCATGAAAAGCCATTATCGTACATACGTACCTGGGTATAGAATGAAGACGCTCACTCGTACCTGACACAGCTACTCTACCTCGCCCCTCTCACTATCCGCCCCTCTAACAATACGCTCTTCACTCTCATTCATCTCCGTATCTAAACCTGTGATTTCATGCACCGTCCTCTTCTTACCCTTGCGATCGACGTGCGAAAGACGAAGGTGAACCGGTATTGCATTGGTGGAGGAGCTGTCTTTCGATGACTTTGCGGAAGAGACGGCATTTTTGGCCTTGGTGAAGAAAGGTTTTAGGACTGGAAAGTTTACCGCGATGATGCCAACAAACTGTTGTGAATTGTTAGTGGTATGTGATGGTGGGCTCAGGGTGGGGGGGGAAGTACCGTTTCGCGGATCGACCAGATTGTGCCGACATTGATTTGGGAGACGTCCTGGAGACAGAGAATGCAGCGGAGGAGGGTGGCGATCATGATGAAGATACCTGTGCAGAGCCAGAATCCATAAATTACCTTCTTTCGGGCGGGGATCTGGACGGTCCAGAGCAGAGGGAGTGGGATGTATAGGATCATGGCATCGGTTCTGGGAGTGTATAAGTATGGTTTCGGGTTCTGGAGTGGCTGGCTTGAAGCTACTTACGTTACATTTGTGACTACCAGAGCTAGGTATTTCGAGATGTTGAGGGCACAGTCATTTCCGGGGTATGGATATACTTGCCATAGCCGGTTAATGGGGTGACAGTGCGTTAGGTAGACGGTTATCGTAGCGATGTACGCAACGACGCAGACGCCGCCCGTGATGTTGACCAGACTTTGCTGCCGCAGGTTGAGACTGTGTATATATCAGTGCATGTTCGGACCCGAAGAAGCTGGAATACTCGTACGTAAGCCTCTTGTAGAAGAACAGCATGCAGCCTTTTACTGTGGCGGGAACTGTTAGTATACAAACGTTGGATAGAGGCTGACCGCCACGATTATGGCCAAGATTTGATCAGAAAGAAAAGAGCACTTACAGCACCAGATTAGCGTTGTGTAGATGATCCAGCCTGCGAGTAGACATTTGCTTCCGATGACAATGTGTCGAGTTTCGTCGGGAGTGAGTGTCAACGCCTTCTCGTCAGTCATACCCGTGATGGAGCCGAACTGCCCAATCATCTGGAGCATGACTAGCTCACCGGTGAAGAAGATGACGCTCAGCAAAGCGAAGTAGTCATCTCCTTCCCAATTCAGGCCGATTCGCGAACATCGCGCTGTTATTCGAGCAAGCAAAATAAGTATGCCGACCGCATATTCGGTCCAGGCTTCAGTTGTAAAGGGATTGTACATTTCGGTGGTGAGGATCAGGTCGGATGCTCAGCGTCCGTTATATTTTCGATTCGGGATTCCGTAGCGCAAAAGGCGCATTTCGAAAGCGGCATCATGGGTAAAAGAAAAGACGGTGATCGCCGCCATTAGGCGTTTTGATAAGTGCAGGGCTCTGCCGCGCAGAGCGTGCGGGAGCACCAGGATCGGCCCTTGGCCTCGTCAAGCTGTTGAAGTGATTGGGCAGATGCGTGTTCCCTGCTAGGAAAAAATGAACATATCGAAAATCATTTGCTTGATGCAGTGGAGGTGGTGGATACATGTTCATTGGGCCGACAACACACTTGGTATAGCGGGGCGGTATGACCTCGGGGTAATCAGCGAAGACTACGACAGTTGCATGGATATGTATGTGACAGAGGCCGGAACATTAATATTAGTGTGAAAATGCAGGCATGTGGTGTACGTGCGCGTTGCATCGTGCAACCGAGAGTCGTGTGCATTTTGCGATCGTAAGATGAGAGTTGAGTGAAGACAGTCAGCATCTATACCATGGCACTTATGCGCTCAGCCTGGGGGCCAACATGTCAGCAATGTGCGCACCGTACCGTGCCGTACCGAAGCCGTGACAGACAGATCTAGCGCCGTGTTGCATACTGAGGTCGTCCCGCACTGGTCCATCTTGGACGCATAGAGACCGACCGACCGCGGCCACTGGGCTGTTCCGCGTCTTTTTGGCTACTACGCTACGGAACACGCCGTATAATAAGAGTGACCGTAGCCTCATCTGCGCGCTCCACGGCACCTCCTTTCAATATTTCACACAAATCTGAAGTCGTCTCCAAGATGCTGGAGAGCGCCATCCCAGACCACCTTCGCCGGGAGCGAAAATGCCCGGTCAGCACACCCCCGAATTATGTCCCGCCTTTTCCTGCATACTGCGCACGGTTCGGGAGGAAGATGGACAACCTTGTCATGGCAATCATGGGGGCGCAGCATGCCTCGCCATCAGGCGGCGACACTGCTGGCATTTCGACAATTAAGAAGTTCATCTGCAATGCGCCGGAGTCGCTGCGGCCCTCATTCTGGGAAGTCACCTCGGTGGTGGACAAGAAAGGTGCCTACAACATTGCTGTGGTAGCGTATTGGCCCAGTACGGACGTGCATAGGAACTGGCAGGAAAAGGCGGGTTTCAATACATGGTGGCAGAGCTCTGATCGGGAGATGGACGGCCATGGCTGGTTTCAGGAAGTGTTATGCCCGACCCTCGATCGTTTTGAGACGGTGTTCTCGAACCCCGAACATCCAGAAGGCGCAGCCAACATGCAGGAGAAAATCTCCGGCGAAATGGAGGAACATGCATACTGGGGTAGTATGCGTGACCGTCTTGCAGCCGCCCAAGACGATGAGCTTAAGGGCACCAAGTGGAACGACGGCGGCAACGAGTCACATGCTAACGGTATGCCATCGAAGCGCGTCCGTGTACCAGGCAAGCCGAACCTCTGCGTGATCCGATCAGGCCAGGACTGGTCCGACACGCTGCCCGAAGAGCGCAAGCTATATCTCGAAACGATACATCCGGTACTTGTCAAGGGCATGGACTTTTTGCGCGACGAGGGTCGCCAAACGGGCTGTTATGCAATGAACCTGTGGGATGTCGTAGACTCCAACTCATACGCAGCTAACCAGGATCGAACATTTGGGCTTGGCTTCTTTGATGACCTGGCTTCGCTCGAGGACTGGAGTAAAAGCCATCAGACGCATGTCAATATCTTTGGCGGCTTCTTGATGTATGCGAAGAAGCTGAACAACGTGCTGTCTTTGCGATTGTTCCATGAGATCTATGTGCTTGAGCAGGGCCAGCAGTTTTTCGAGTACATTGGATGTCACGAGGAGAGTGGAATGGCGAATGCTTTGCGAGCATGATGGCTTGGGTACAGTATGGTAGAATGAATCGAGCCTTGTGTTGTTTCCAGGAGCCTCACGTGACATGGTGTGTAGCTGGAGAGCTGACCGCCATTGTGGAGACACGAGAACTGGTGAATGGTTTGGGACAGATGTGCGGAAGACTCTTTCAGAGCATTGCGTACTCTGGATACAGCAATGCATACTAGTTATAACCTAGTCTTGGAGTCATGATGATGTGGCGTAAGGGGTGAAAGCTCCACACATCCGAGCGGAGCTGGTTAGCACAACTACCTTATCGCCTTATCGGGGCCGCGGGGGAAGCTACGACGCGTCGACCTCATCAAATGCACATGCGCCAGATGTTCAGTTGTACCCAACAGCGCCATTTTATGCCCAAATAAGCCCACATATCTACACGGTGTATAGAGCACCAGGCCGTATTGTCTAGCCAGCTGTGGGGCGAACGAGTGATCACGCGCCTGTTAATGTACCCCGCGAAACATGATAAGCGGCGGCACGGAGCTTACGCGGGGATAGGGCACCGTCATCACTCCCTGTTGCCAGTGCACTCGATCCTGGTGATGCTCATCCCATCGTTGTTCTATCATCTCGGAAGCATATCGGAATTGCTCCAAGTTTGCTTCATCTCTCCTTGATCCAGTTCGGTACCACAGTTTGATGTAGCCATTTTCCGTCACTCAGTCCTGATCCGAGGGGCCGCTGCAGCCTTGCACAGTGGACCTCTAATAGGTACAACGGTATTCCCCCTCTGAGCTGTGCCGGTATGCCTATGCTGACACTGTGAAAAGAAACAGATCTCGGAAATTCTCCCTCTACACCCCGTTCTCTCCAAGACGCCCAAATTCGTTCATCATGACCTGGTGGCGTCGCGACGCGACTGTCTCCCCTGTCCACCGATACGCGCAGCGCCTTCTGCGTTCTCATGAAGCCGTCTTACGTACCCGATGCTTCTCCCGCACGCCGTCCAGTTCAGCCCAACATGAAAATGATAGCAACCCCAAGCGTCCAGCGGGCATGTCTAACCTCGAATGGGTGCAGCTGCAACACTATCAGCGGTGGCGAAAGAGGCTGATGGACGATCCATACCAAGCCATCTTCGGGGCTAGTAACGACATGTTAAGTGGAAAGGGTCTGAAAGACTGGGAATGGATAAGCAAGAGCTTCCCTAAGTGGATGTTGAGGGACATGGTGACTCACAACGACACCACCCTATCCAAACCTCCAAAGCCGGTAGAGACAAGAGATGAAGAACCAGCCTTATCCAATGAGAAGACCTCCCACTTCCCACAGCCTACCTTCAGGGCAATCAGACTTGGTCACGAGGACTCTAGTGGTGTTATATCGCCTTCTGATTTGAGGAGACCTCAAGAGCAACCTTCTGTCGCCCCGAAACTCACTCCGAATGCGGAGGATCCATCAAAAGCTCACCAAAATCCCCCTTCCTTAGATCCGGGTCCCCCAAAGAGTTCAGAGTCTTTCGAAAACTACATTATGAAGACACGATCGGATGCCGCCGCCAAGCTTCAGAGGTCAAGCAGAACTGGATCTCCAAACGATTCATCTTTCATGAATCAGTTTCTCATGGATACGCCCCAACAAGAAGGCCCGGTTATCAAAGATCCCACTAGGGCCAGTACATGGAGAGAAACTGCGCTACAGAGAAGATCGTCAACAAATGCTGCCCCTAAACCTGACGTAGAGTCTGGTATATTGGCTAGCTTTCCCCATCGACCTTCGTCGGTTTTGCCGTCTGGCCAGGATGCGCAATGGTCTACTAAAATAGCTACGGAAAGGCTCTCTCCGATGTCATCGGTGGAATTGGAAATCCCAGTTGCGCCCAAGTCTGCAGAGTCAGAACCAACAGTGATTCAGGACACATTAACAAAACAAGACAGTAGTACTCCTACGCGGTCAACCTCACGAATTCTAAGACAACTGCCTGAGGATGACATTGATCTATTAAGCGCGGATGACATTCGTGCATCCATGGGAACAAGAAAGAGCAAGATCATCAGCGACGAAAAGATCAAAGCTGACCGGTTGGAACTAGAGAAGAGTTTTGTGGACGCGCATAACACACCTGATGATATTGATCCGATGATAGAGTCCAACGTGATCAATGATCAACTGGTGCGTCGCTTGGAGCGTCAAATGCAAAAGCCCGAGCAGCCCAGTGAGTCACCGTCAGCCGCACAGCTTGAGTCTGCCTCCTCAGAAAACGAGGGGGTGGTCGAACCCAGTGTCGAGCGACCGAAGTCTTGGCTCGAGCAAAGCGGTGCTGCGTTCTCGAGTATTTTCTGGCAAGACCCAACCATAGAAGCAGATGTGGAGAAGACCCGCCTCTACTTTGACAAGGTTCTTGCACGTATTCGTAAGGGCCGTACAACGATGAAACAAGTCATTGAAGACCTGGAGAGTGATGTTCCAGCATCTAAGCCTCTGTTGAAACGCATGAAAGCAGACGAAGATTTGCTTGACTCAGCCATCAATGCCCTTCGGCAACGTGCGGTTAGTGGGAAAACCTCTTCGCTAACGCCGAGAAAGATCAGAGAGATTCAAGCTATGCGGCTACGGTTTCAAAACACAGATATTGAGTTGAACAAGGCATATGCAACCCTTCAGGAGATTAGCAACTCAGACGCTGCCAAGAACGCCTCGACCGCTTTGAAGAGACGGCTTGCCATCGCAGTGGAAATCACCCAAAAGAACGCTCACCTCACACGTTACTTGATCTGGAGTTTACAGGCCCGTCTGGAGGATCCAGAGATAGAGCAAAGCTTATTGCCTAACTACAAAGCTGTCGCGAACAGTCTATTGACTCTTAGAGACACACAGATGGCTTTGGCTCGACTATTGGAACGTGTCATGCTAGTGTATGGTGTGTCGGCGCAGACTCTAAAAGATATCGAAAAACTGAGCCAAGGTAATGGCGTGGAAACACCAAACGAGCATGATCGGTTTTCTCCGCAAGATGTGTCTCCTGGCTTGAATGAGGTCGACAAAGCCCAGCTGCGTGCCAAGATAGCTGCTGAGGAACGACTCGCTAATGAAGTCGACGCGCAGAAGTCCGCGATGCGTGGTCTCTCAGACGACGGGTACTCCCGTGCGCCAAAGCCAATCCTGGGGAAGTCGATTGAAGAACGAGGCCCTCTTGCGCACAGTCTCTTCAGACCCTTTGGGCCGGTACTCGGAAGCCTAGGGACTGAGAAGCCTGTAGACTTGGAGGTGACGAAGGCTGAGGAGGCGCTACAGAAGTCCAACGATGATAAATTGGTCGTCGAGGTGAAGAGCGCATACGAAGACACCTACGGACCGATCGCCGCTGTCCACAAGCACTTAGCTGAAGCGACTGCGGATGCTAAGCTTGAACAAGATTCTGATGTAAGAAAATTCGATATGCTGAAGGACGATCCTACGACCATCCCAGACAGCTCTGCTAGTGTCGTTGCACCAAGTGCTCAGGACAGAACCTGCCGTCAAGAGATCACAGCAGTGGAGGTCTCACATGAAGTTTCACAAGATCCTTCGGTAGACACTCAAGCAACGTCTGCTGCGAAATCTGCTGATATCGCTCTTGAAATTAATGAGGTGCCTAGAAAGTCCGACAGTGAGGCACTGGCCCAACCCGCATCGTCGCCATCAGTTGCAAATCTCCCAACACACTACACCATTCTTATTCATGACCCGCAAACCGGGAAGCTCTCGCTCACCACTTCTACCTCCGATCCACCGCGCGACTCTTCTCCCGTGGTACCGTTGCATCAAGCATTAACCACACTCGACCAGCCTGCAAAGTTTGTGCCTTATATTACTGAGGGTCTCGAAATCGTTACCGCGAAGAAGGACATGCTCATTCTCCGTGATGCCATAGACCCTGTTACGTCTACCAAATCTTTCGAGACAATTAGTACATCATCTGCGGCTGAAATTGCGAAAGAACGCGAGAATATCATGGAGAGGGGCAACATCAACCCGATAGACGGTACAACACGCCTCTCACCCACCGGCTACGTCAGCCCAGCAGAGAGCCCAGAACAGCTAGAAAAGGAGTTTACTGAGCGCCGTCTAGCAGCCGAGCGATTAAGCAGCATCGAAGGGGCCGAACAAGAGCAGTACCGAGATCAGCAAAATTCAAAGAGTAGCAAGAAGGGTGGGCGGGGTGCTGGCGTGGTCAAGACGGCGATTTGGGCTGCTACTGCGTGCTATGTCGTTGGCGTTGTTGGAGAGCTTGCGAGTTAGCCGTTCAAGGCGCAGACATGAAGCTTTTGTTGGTTTTCCCTTGAGTAATCTCTCTTGCCAATTCTTGTTGATTTAGCGGTTGGATATAGCGTTTGGAGGTGTTGATAATGTTTTACGCCGCTCATTATTGGGTTGGGATATGTACCAGTATATATATATATGCGCGCAATGCGACTTGTTCTTAACTTACAAATACTTTCACACTGTAGAGTCACTTTGTAGTGGATATACAAGCTTCTTGGATGGCGTCCCTTGATGGCTTAGGGTGTGCTAAAGAGTTATGCGTGCGTAATGTAGGTTTTTCTATGCTAGAAGTTTTACGAACTTTAAACACTCATAAGCAGCAAGCATTAGTCTATGCACAAACGGATAAGTCTCGCCAAGGTGTGATGAGGGTGCGGCAGAGCGTTTGGTGGAGAAGGCGCGTATTTTAGTTCTGGCACTAGCCCTCGCGTGAACGACCGGGGCCTGCTCTTGCCCTCGCCCATGACCACCCGACAACATTGAGACAACGCTGCATCATCATGGACTAGCAACCAAGTTTCGTAAGATTTTGGCTCAGCTTGGAAGTCTCGCTGGAACGTATTGCAAGCTCGCCTCTCTTCGCAGTTTGTGCGGTTGAGGTGAGCCCTTGCGATCGTCATCCTTCGAACGCGACTAGGGTATGTGTTCAACCGGGCGGCAGCTCCCGACCCTTCTTCGTTACTCCATAGGAAAGTAACTCCCGAGCGCTTAGAGTTGGAATCCAAGGTGGCTATGCTATCTATTGAAAGATGTGCGCCGTATGTAGAGAACGGTTAGTAAAGGAAGCGGCACGGCAATGGAGATCAACCGTGCCACGAACAAACTGTGTTGGGCCGTTATAAGAACCCATGCTGCTGACATGATGTTACTATTGTCTTCTTATTACCGGTGCGCTGTGTATTGCGTCGATGGGCACTCACTTTCCTTGGACAGCAGCGTTCGTCTTAACTTCAGTTCTCGTACCATAATGGAATATTCGGGCAAAACACGATCTAGTGGCCTGGCTCGGGCAACAACGCCGTTTTGGATCCTTAACTTCTTTTTCAGGACCACGAGGGGACGCTTTCTGTTGGGCATCGTTGTTTTCTGGCCTATGCTTTCGCTTGTACAACACACTTCTTTGAACGACCACCTACTCTCCTGGCCATCTGTACCAATTGATACCCCGTATCACCCTATCGAACAGCTTATTCAGAAATCTCAAGCTGGCTTTGGACGCCTAGTCGCACGGCAGTCCAGAACACTCCAGGCCGCCGAGGCAGAGTACCGCAGGCGATACTCACGCGAACCACCTCCAGGCTTCGACAAATGGTTCCTATATGCGCAGTCTAAACAGTCCGTTCTGATCGACGAGTTCGATATGATTAACGAGGATCTGAAGCCCTTCTGGAAAGCCACTCCCCAGCGCTTACTTGAGAGCATCAACTATGTAACGGATATCGAACACCTTGCTTTGCGCAAGTGCGGCTTCGTTAATGGACAGTATCATGGCCAAGGTGGGGGTTGGATCGTTGAAGATTTGGGCAAACTGCTTCAAGAAGTGTCTACCAATCTTCCTGACGTTGAGTTCGCTTTTGACGTCGTGGACGAGCCTAGAGTTGTTATCTCGCAGGAAACGCTCAATGCTGGTGGCGTCTCAAAGCCAGAGTTTCAAGACGCCAATCACAAGTCCATTTGGGATCGCATCACCAGCTCGTGTCCAGCCACCTCTGATACCAACTACAAGCCTGCCATTCATGACTATGGACTCCCTTTCGTGCAAGATTGGTACCATGCCAAAGACGTCTGCTCACACCCCGAGTTTGCGTCTCAACATGGTTTCTTCTCATCACCCATGACTTGTCTACTTACAGATGCTCCGATACCCGTCCTCTCCCAGGCAGCGCCTACATCATTCGGCGACATCATGTATCCCAGTCCATGGTACACTGCCAAAATGGACCAAGGGGTATACAAGAACGCGGAAGACCCCTCTTGGGAACAAAAAGCCAACACTCTCTACTGGGCCGGCAGTACAACTGGTAGCTACAGCTGGAACAGTAGCTGGCAGCATTCACACCGTCAACGCTTTGTAAAGCTAGTACAAACGCTAAACGAAACCAATCACACGTATCTCAAACAATTCCAGCGAGGGAAATGGGCGAGTTACAAAGCCATCGAAGACCACGGCGATTTATTCAACGTCAAGCTCACCGCCATCATCCAATGCGACAACGCGGACTGCGAAGAGCAAAATCAATTCTTCGCTCTCGGTGACAAAGAAGATAGAAGCCAACAGTTTCACTCCAAATTCGTCTTCGACACCGACGGGAACTCGTTTAGTGGCCGCTTCTACACGCTCCTGCAATCGCGCAGCGTCGTGCTCAAGCAAACCGTTCTACGCGAGTGGCACGACGAGCGCCTTATTCCCTGGGTCCACTACATCCCCGTTAGCTTATCCATGGAGGAGCTGCCGGAGATTATGCGGTACATGACGAGTGACAAGGATGGGATGCGTAGGGCAAGGGAGATTGCAGATGCAAGCCGAGATTGGCATGGGAGGGTTTTGAGAAGAGAAGATTTTACGATTTACCTGTATCGGCTTATGCTGGAATTGGCGAGGATTATGGATCCAAAGCGGGAAGTGGAGGGGTAGATGGTGTGTGAGGTGGATTGCTTGAAAGATTAGCGTCTGTATTGCATACACCAATACTCTATTTCATTTTCTACCAGTAGAGATGAGAATTTGCTCGCAAAACCTCTCGCAGTGAACGTCGTTAACCTGTTCCTTGGTGCTCGTGTAGACTACCAAGAGAGAAAGATGCGTACAGGGACCCGGATGGTTGTACTTGGGCTCAATATGCCTAGCTTCTGCGTGGTGATGTAGGCGGAGTTACACCAGTATATCAAGAAAAGCGATCGTTTCAGAGGCGAAGGTCTACATGGAGGTTTCATCGTGATGGTGGCTAAGTATGTGTACTTGGGTTGAGAGACAAGGTATTCAGCCTCCCTAAGCTGGACTCTACTAACCAAGGAGTCGCGTAATTTCTGAAAAGTAACATTTTTCTCTACACATTGACATCGGCAGTCACATGAACATGAGGTAAGACCAACAAGCAGTGTGACATGCGGAAATTCCTGGGTGACCTGTACTCCGTACGATTTTATAGAAAGAAGCAGTCTATGGAAACCATCATGTAATGCGGGTTTCATTTGAGCGGCAGCAAAACGTGGAGTCAAAGAAGCATCTCTCTACCAGGGCAAGACTTGGGCGGTCCTTGGGTCCGGGAAATTCCCAAAAGTCCGTCTTTGTATACGGACTAACCTGTATGGACAAATAAATATGCGCGGTTGGTCCGGAAGCTCTCAAAGCCGTAGGCTAGTCTCTCAGCAAATCAACTAGAGGCCCTACCATAGTATTAACAAAAATTACGCTCTAGTCTCGGTGCAAACATATAAACGTCCATGGTCAGCATTGCATTTACGGTTGTGATATCTAAAACTTTCATCTATAACAAAGAGAGAACCCGTCTCCTACATATGCACTCTCAATACTATCGAACAGTATTTTTTGGACATTATTCATAATGGCTACCGCTCGCACGGTCAACTTTCCCAGTCACGGCATCAACGTCGTCAGTGATCTGTACCTACCATCCCCAACTGCACCAAACCGCAAAAATGCCACCATTATCGTTGGCCACCCTGGTACGGGCATCAAGGAACAAGCATCCAGCCTCTACGCCAAGAAACTTGCGGAACATGGCTTTACAACTCTCGCGTTCGACGCAGCACACCATGGCGAGAGTGGTGGCGAGCCGTGCTACCTAGAAGATCCATACCAACGAATCGAAGACTTCAAGAGCGCTGTGACGTTCCACTCAACTCTCGACAGCGAGGTTAACCCCGAAAGGATTGGAACCGTCGGAATCTGCGCTTCTGGGGGCTACGTGGTCTCCGCAGCACAAACCGACCTTCGCCTCAAGGCCGTGGCGACTGTCTGCGGTGTTTGCTTGGGTGCCATGACACGCGACAGCATGAAGAACAGCTCTGGCGTCATCGACCAAGAAACACTGCGCCAGAGCCTTCTCTTCGCCGGCAAAGACCGCATAGCAGAAGCAAAGGGAAGCCAGCCCACCGCAATCAGTACGCTGCAAGTTTTTGAGGAGGCCAAGGAATACTACGAGACCCCCCGTGGCCAGCATCCTAGATTTACCAATCTGAAACTTGTAAGGAGTGTCGACATGCTGGCCACATACAATTCTTTTGCCTTCATCGGCTGGATCTCACCGCAGCCGTTGTTGATGATTACTGGAAGCGAAGCAGACAGGGGTACGGGAGGTCCAGCCGATACGGCCCATTACACTAGGGAGGCTATTGAGGGCAGAGGACATCTTGCTCTCTACGACAAGACTGCTGAGAGTGTTCCAAAACCAGCTGGTTTCTCTGCCAAGTCACTATTTATGTAGACTCTGCTTACTTGAGGTGTATCAAAAAAACCCTTCAATTTGATTTGATTTTCTAGACTGCTCAAACTCGCCTTTTTCTCAACACTGTGTTGGGAATTGTGAGTAAGCTATTCAGTCAGGAGGTCGCCCATATCAACAAGCTGGATGAATCGCTGGAAGAAGAAATCGATAAACCTTACTCGATCGGGTAGGTATTGGGCATTGAAATGTGTGAATAAGAGTAGGTTCAGTTAATGTACACATACATGTTTCTTCTGCAACTGCCATAGTACTCAGTTCAAACGCATGATTTTTGCTCTACAGAGTATATGATGCGGTATTCCTCAGAATGCGAGTTGCCACATGTCCGCTAGTCGCTCGTTGTCTTCACCAAGGCCACCATGGATCACGATGCTGTCGTTGCCATTCTCTGCCTTGATGACATCGGCATCAAACCAACCACGAGGATCAGGAATACCTTCACTGCCTTCAGGATGGAGTTGTGTCCACCAATTTTCGCCAATGTCATAGATCCAGACGTCGTTTAGCATTTTGCCAGCCCCAGCATGACCAAGTGATGAGGGGTCGTGTTCGCCGAAGAGTGTGAGGAGCTTATCTCTTCTGGCGAGTTTAACGGGGAGAAGAACACATACACTACGTGCTCCAGGCCCGTTGTAACCATCGGCTTCGAATTTCTCCATAGTCCATGTGTTGCTGGCAATGTCAAAAACATCCAGGCTGCCACCTTGTTCGGTGCTCCCGTCGAATCCGTTCATCCTATACAGCTTCCCGCCACTGTAGGCGATGGAGGTGCCCCCTCTATGAGGTGCAGGAGCATCGGGGACCTGTGTCCATGTGCGCTCATGGATGTTGAATTTCCACAAGTCTGACAGGCGACCATTTGCCGGACAGCCGGCATGAAGGAAAAACGTATCTTTCCCATCGCTAGTAGAGCAATGGTAGCTGCGCGCTGGTGGGTATGGCTTGGATGAGTCGGCAGGCAATATCTTTGACCATGACGAACTCGTAGGGTCGAAGCACCACACTGCACCGTCTTCTTCTACAGGGGCCATGTCAACGCCGCCACGTCCGGAAAAGAGGTACATTTTGCCGTCCATTGTGGCTGATGCACTTCCTACTCTTGGGCTGGGTGCTGGGGATGCAGATTTTGTCTCGAGACTTGTTACATCTGTAGTGTTCTTAGCGTATTACTCCAATGGCCTATAAAACAAAGGGCACATACCAGACGTCAGCGAAAAGATGTCGACTTTGTCATCGATGGGTTCTCGGGGCTTCACTTCCCCACCAAAGATGCAAACTTTCTGTCCGATGACAGAAACAACTTGTGAGGAACGTCGTAGTCGTTCATCGCTCGAAAGCCGTTTCCAAGTTCCTTTGAGAGTGCTGATTGGCATACTGAGAGGCAGCGGGGTATTCGCAACGTGGCTATAGGGCTTGGCCTGAAGTTGAGAGTGATGAGCGGGAGGATAATAGGGCTACTAATAGAGTTTAGAAAAGCTCGAAGAACACGTCATTCGACGGGTGGTGATATACCGGTACTTGAGTGACCTTGTACATGAAGACGCGCTAGCCTATAGAGACTAGCGCACAAGCATAGATCGTCATTGGCGTAGCTGCAGGGCCCGCTCCAAGACCCAAAAGTTCGCGACTCACCTATAGCCATCTTCTTTGCACACACACGCACGCGATTTACAGCGCAGCCATGAGGCTCCGACTGACTGTGCAGAGGAATGGCCTTCCCGCTGCCAATGTACTGTGGAGCATACCCGAGACGAACAGCACACAGGCATACACAATCACGCGCCTACTAGAAGACGTCAACCTCATCATCCCGCTAGAGGCAGAACATTGGGGCCTGGAGCATTATGTTGTTGAGGTGGCCGGGTTCGAGTGTCTGCACTTTATGCCCGTCATCAATGCGCTCAAGGAAGATGATCACGTTTCGTATGTACATGTTCGGTTTCTACGCTGGTGCCTGCTAATCACCCAACTAGTATTCGACCGCTCATGACTGCCGAAGTACGCGCGCGTACCCTTACCGGGCGCCATCAGATATCTGACGGAGGCCAACACCTTGTCGATGGCGTTCCCTTCGGTCGACCCTACCTACGCCAGCCAAACCGACCCGCCGTTCGCATACCTCCGCGCAAACGACGCCGATTAGAGGACGGAGAGGAAGATGACGAAACTGAAGCTATAGGATTGCTTACAGAGAACGGAGAGTTATCTGAAGAGAATGAGGTCATGCCGTCCCTGAACGGTCATTCCGTCTCAAGAAGCAAACCAAAGGCGCTACGAAAAGCTGCCAAATCAGTGCAATTTCTACAACCTGAGTCTGGTGGATCTGACGACAGCGACGAAGACGATGAAGATGACGAAGACTTTGCACCCGGAGGGGTGGACGAAGAGGAAGCGGCCTCTGAGGAAGGTTCGGACGACGATTCAGATTCAGGCTCAGGCTCAGACGCAAAGTCGGAAACAGCTTCTAGCGCTTCAGATAGCTCGGAATCAGACACCAGCCCGGTTAGCGATAGCGACTCTGACGATAGCGATGCGAGCTCTCCACCCGATATTCTATCTTCCAAAGACGGCAGCAAGACTAGAGGAACCACCACACAACCCATAAAGCATACACCTCCTGGCGAAGGACTCAAGGCCACTAAACACAGGAACTCACGACGTACTAGGGTCAACCGTTTGCGTTATCTAAAGGCATTGGGCGAACTTCCTGAGCATGCTACATTGGGCGATTTACATGACTATGACGCAAGGAAAGAAGGACAGCCTGCGGAAGAGCCCATACAAACACAGCCATTTTCTAAATCGCAGGGAAAGAGGAAGCGGTTGGATGAGGAAGAGCCAGCTGTGTCAGTTGAGGAGGACACGACAGAGCTCGAGCGACGGAAGCGGGAACTAATGGCAATGTTGGGGGAAACTTCAGACACCACAACACCAGCGGACGAGTCCATAGAGCCCTCAACTCTGGTTATCAAACGGGCAGAAGAAGAATCACCCACAGAGAAACAAGCGCCTCAAAGAAGGCTACGCCCAGACACGGTTGCGATCGGTCGCATACTTGCTCGACAAGCTGCTCCTTTTGTTAGAAAAGCCAAGGTGAAGGCAGTTGAAGAACCTCCAGAGCCCGAGGGAGCATCCGACCCAGACTTTTGGAAGTCGCGAATCAATCTCTCCGCATTCGAATGCTGGGAGGAAGAGTTCGAGCTTAGTGCCCCGCCGTTCCCATTTCAACAGCACTGGGATACAGCCAGCAAGCTCATGCGCGAAAAAGCGGCCAGGAAGAAGCACAAGAAGCGCCGCCCTCCACCACCAGAGGCTAACATTCTAAGTTCGGATGAGGAGGAACAGGAACAGGAACAGGACGAGGACAATGTGAAGATCGTTTTAAATTACGACGATGCTCCTGCGATCAATCCCAGCTCTGAGAACACTGACGCAGCCATTGAGGATCAGCTGCGCAACGATGTTGCAACAGCTGGCCAAACAGATCTGCCGCCGTTGCCAGAGGACTTGGAGACGTTGCCAAACCTTACTTCTTCTGACGTGAAGGTAGGCGCCATCATAATATCCAAGTTCTTCACTGTAAATCCCATTACTATCACACCCGAGATTAGCGATTACAAGACGGCTACAGTTGAGCACGAAGGCGATTCGGGTCCCGGTGCCGGCACAATACAGCTAAAGATTGCTGCACGCGATCTCCCAAAGAAGGAGAAGAAGTTTGACAGTAAGGGCAACCGCATATACAACGCCGCCGACGCTCTTTTAATGGACGACGACGACGACGAAGAGGCGGGTTTGTGGGAGGGGATGTTTGGTGAGCTTTTGGAAGCAAAGCTGTTGAAGGCTGCCTGAAGAGCGCACATTGCTCCTCGCAGTACATGTGCCGCCGGAGATATGGCTGTCATTGATTAGCCGAGTGCTTCACAGCGTATACCGGCCTCATGTTTATATTACTTTCATTACATAATCTTCAATATACCCAACTATTTTAGCTCAAAACATATCGTGAACATTACGTGACCTACGGGACACAGAAACTCCGATCGGTCTTCGGTCTTCGGTCTCCAGCCAGGGTCTCGGCGCATCTACTTACCCCGCCAAACGTCACTAGGAACCCCTCCATGGGTTCATGGGCTGGTGACTATCACCCCATGCAAAGTACGAACAGATACAAACACGGAACATGGCGCACACGCAGTACACAAGGTCTTTACGTGTGTTTCAAAGTTGATTACGAGTCGCCATCAAGCGGTGGAATTACTGTTCGCAGCTGATTGTCCGTGCAGGCTTTTCTCCGGGACCATGAACCCATGCCTTTAGTTTGGCCCTAACAACTGCCGTGGTGGGGTAGCTTCACGAATAGGTATGAAGAGGTACATTATGCGATCCATGGCTCAGGATGCGGCCGTGTACAAATCTTCGGTAATCCGGCAAATACCTCACGGCTCCTCATCTCATCACCGAGTTTCTAGCTGAGCCAAACACATAAACACTGTAAACGACGTGATCTTGGAGAAGCATCACGCCGAACAACCACCAAACGTAAGTGTTGACATAGCTATAGGCAGAACAACATGCTGATGGTCTCAGACAACCACACACACAATGCCTCTCCCCACCGGCGTATACCGCGCCGACCATGTCGGTTCTTTCCTCCGCCCCAAAGCTGTCCTCGAGGCACGCACAAAAGCTGCAAACGGAGAGATCTCCGCTGAGGATCTCCGCAAAGTCGAGGATGAACACATCACCTACGTCGCCAACAAGCAAATGGAGAACGGTCTCCGCTCCATAACTGACGGCGAGTTCCGCCGCGCGTACTTCCATCTTGACTTCCTCAAGCACCTTGCTGGCATCGAAGAGAAGGGCCAAGTCGGAAACATCAGACACAAGGACGGCTTCTCGCCACCAACACTTGTCGTCAAGGGAAAGCTTGGTCATCCCGAGGCAATTCAGGTCAAGGACTTCCAGTTCCTTGAGCAGGCCATTGCGGATAATGGCGGAAAGGCCACGACCAAGGTTTGCATTCCATCCCCTACAATGGTCCACTTCCGTGGTGGACGTGCCTCCATCGATATCTCGGCGTACCCCGACCTAGATGTCTTCTTCGACGATCTCGCACGTGTATACCAGGAGGAGCTCGACTCTCTCTACAAGGCTGGTTGCCGTTTCGTCCAGCTCGACGACACAAACCTGGCCTACCTCTGCGACCCCGACATGCGCAAGGCCGCCGAACAAGAACGCAACGAAGACCTCAGCACTCTGCCGCGAAAGTACGCCGAGCTGATCAACAAGGCCATTGAGAAGAGGCCAGCAGACATGAAGATCGGTATTCATCTCTGCCGTGGCAACTACCGCTCCAAGTGGTTCGCATCAGGAGGCTACGAGCCCGTCTCCGAGGTCCTTTTCAAGGAACTGAACGTCGATGCCTACTTCCTCGAGTACGACGATGCTCGTTCTGGAGACTTTTCTCCTCTCCGTCATCTCCCAGAGCACAAGGTCGTCGTGTTGGGTGTAATGTCCAGCAAGAAGAACACCTTGGACGACAAGGAGGAGATTATCAAGCGACTTCATGAGGCGGCCAAGATCGCTCCCAAGGGTCTCGACCAGCTGTGTGTGAGCCACCAGTGTGGATTCAGTTCGACTGCTGAGGGCAACGAGTTGACCGAGGAGGAGCAGTGGGCCAAGGTCAGGTTGAGTGTAGAAATCGCCAAGCAGGTCTGGGGCGAGGATATCAGTAAGTAAAGAGTGGTGTCTTTGTACATGCTCGATGGGGGTGCATTCGGAGTCGTTGGAGTACTCTGGGTTGGTGTAAGTGCTAGTATTTGAATGACTGACGCTCCTGATCACTCCAGATGAATGGATATCGGAGCGTCATGCGCTACTGGGAGATTTGACAGGAGTAAGAGAGAGAGAGAGAGATAGAGATAGAGAAAACTTGACCAGGTTTCAACGACCGGTTCATTATGTATTATGAAGTAACGGTTCAACCCCAAGGATAGCATAGGAAGATAGTAGCATCCAAATAGTCGGGAACGATTGATCGGCTCCCTATCAAGTGATCAAGCAGTACGGAAACCCGGGCAGATCTCTAGATGGTCTTTGAGTTGGATGAACGATTAGCCTGGACCATTTTTTACAGACCGTACAAGGACTCTCCGGGAACATTCACATTTAGATCCGGACATTCCGGAACATGATCGAACGTACTATGCTCCTAACCCCTCAAAGTAATTTGGTCCGAATTCGCACATAACCTCGGCAAAGCCTTGTACTTTCTCTCAAATCACACGAATTACATCCGATTGCCCTTTCCGCGACGATGGCAAACCCAGCAAATTGGAGACATGTCGCATGCTTCCAAGATCTGATTGACGAAGCCGTAGCCATGGGGGAAAGCTCCACTCCGCATCGACCATCTGCCGAGATCAAGAGCGGAACCGTCTCCGTGACATCTCCTCTCGAGAGCCTTCCCCGCACAGGCGATGATGCACATACGTCCGATTGAACAAATAGTTTGCAGACCGTACCAGATGACGCTTGTAATCAGAAAAAAAGAACTGTTGTGCAGATACCCAGCACCTTGTTGTCCAAAATGCACTTTTCCGTCCTCGTAGGCGCAGCTGCTGTGGCGCTGATAGCGCGTATCCTCTTCCCTTTGCTGCAGGCCTTCTTCTCGCCGTTGCGCAATGTACCGGGACCACTCGCTGCTCGGTTCACGAATCTATGGTATCTCTGGCGAGTTAGGCAGGGCAGGTTTGAATGGGATAATATTGAATTACATCGGAAATACGGTGCGTGCCCTTGCCCTACCCGTCTTGATCAGTATCAGCTAGGTAGTTGTAGTGCCTCACTCAGACTAACAGCTCTGTAACCCCAGGCGACGTGGTTCGATACGGCCCAAACCGGTACTCAATCTCGGCTACAGAAGCGCAGAAGACAATCTACGGCCACGGCGCCAAATTCCCAAAGTCGTCGTGGTATTCGACGTGGCAGAACCCGCCGCCAGAGCAATGGAGTCTCTTCGCCGATCAATCAATGGCACGCCACAGCGACAGCAGGCGGCAGTACCAAAGTACCTACAGTATGTCTTCGCTCGTCACCTACGAGCCGTATGTGGACGAGTGTGCGGACCTGTTCAGCCAGCGGCTGCAAGAAGTAGCCAGTGCAGGCGCGTACACCGACATGGGCCATTGGCTACAGTGCTACGCCTTTGATGTTATTGGACTCATAACCTATTCGAAGCGATTGGGCTTCTTGGATAGGGGCGAGGATGTCAAGGGCGTGATTGCGGCGCTGGAAGATCACCTGTGGTATGCAACCTCTGTCGGCATCTTCTCCTGGCTGCACAAATACTTGTTCCCCGTTAGGAACTGGCTGGCGGGGCCCGCGGGAACAGGTAGAGCATATGTAATGAAGTTCACGCAGGAGAGGATCGCCGAGCACCAGAAGGGACAGACCAAGGGAATACCGGTTGACGGGGCAGAAGAGGGGAGGACAAGTATGGACTTTCTGACAAAGTTCTTCAAGAAGAATGCGGATGATCCAAAGGCCTTTACCATGTATCATCTCGCTGCGGGCTGTGTGTCGAATATGGTGGCTGGTTCGGATACTACGGCCATTAGTCTCTCTGCCATCTTATACTACCTCCTCAAGAACCCGACGACGTTTGAGAAACTCCGCAAAGAGATTGACGACCGCAAGACTAGCCATTTCATCTCCTTCAAGGAGAGCCAAGAGATGCCGTATCTACAGGCGGTCATGAAGGAAGCGCTGAGGATGCACTCGGTCGTTGGTCTCCCACTCGAGCGCGTGGTACCAGCAGGTGGAGCAACGATATGTGGTCGATTTTTCCCAGAAGGTGTAAGTGTTTGCTTTTATCTTGTCACTAGGAATTCGCATGGGCCAATACTAAACAACAATTGGAATCTAGACTATTGTCGGGGTCAATTCTTGGGTCGCGCACCGTGACACGTCAGTCTTTGGCCCAGACGCCCACCTTTTCAAGCCAGAGCGCTGGCTCAGCTCGGACAAGGAGAGACTGAGTTTGATGGAGCGAAGCTGGATGCCGGTAAGTCACTTTCGCCCCCGCCCACTCTTGTCGCCACTTTACTTTCCACCCTCGTATCGCCAAGCGCATTGCATCCTTCAGCCAGCCTCTCACAAACTATGGTCACTTCGTCATCCTTTCTTGTCGCCCCCTCCCCACGATTGCTAACTGGTAATCCTCACCGTAGTTTGGGCTAGGCTCCAGGACCTGCATTGGGCGTCACATTTCCCACCTGGAAATGTCAAAGCTGTTGCCCGCGCTGATTCGCGACTTTGACTTTACCCTCGACAGCCACCTGCAAGCCAACGAGTGGCGGACGAGAAACTACTGGTTTGTAAAGCCAAAGGGGTTCAAGGTCAAGGTCAAGGTACGGCACCAGTAAAACATGAGAGAGCGGCGGCGGGCCGGTCGGGAAGTCGAGCACCCTATCTTTTACGGATCGCTGGCTACCGGGTATGCATGGGATAAAATGGGAATTCTCACTAGGCCTATCATCTCGTATAGTAGCTGCGTAGGTGTAACAAGGCTCAGGGGGTGGGGGAAGGACCAATATGCAAGTATGAGTTCATGTTTGTAGATAACAGCCCGTTTTTTTTTGCCTTGCCATCGAGTAAGATTTAGGTTCTGATTGAAGCGCAGCATGCGAGAGAAGAAATCCCGCATAAGCGAGAGTAAGCGACATACAGTAGTACAGTATCGAGGAAAAGAAGAAAGGAAGAAAAAAAACGCCCACTTCCCGTGTCGTCGTCCTTGTTTGTGAGGAAGTCCTTCGAGAATGGTCTCGCAGGATTTCCAAGGCGTCCCGTCCGCGGCGTGGTCCGCCCTACGGTAGATGACCATGCAAGCCACGGCACGTTATTCAGGCGGCAATGCATGTTGCACTGGGCATGCATAATCGGTACAATTATCCGAGTTGGTTGTTGTGTTGTGTCTGCTATCAAATCAACGACGGTAGCTTACTTTGCTGGAGATTGAAACGTGCGCCATTGCGTTGCAATTTTACAAAGCGAAAAAGCACTTTGGGCGATACAGATGATGATGCGATGTTAGTAGTAGTAGTAGTAGTCCTGTGTAGAATGTCTCACTCGTCCAATTTTTGTACCCGTATACCTTGCTTATCTGGCCACCCTTGCGTGTGTCTGACTGACCTTTGCTAGCATCCGCGGAATACGGCAGATACGACAACCAACCTATCACGTGGCGGCCGCCTCCACGCTTACTGCAAGTAACCCCAACCCCAAACCCCCCTAGCCTAGCCTAGCGGTCCCTGAAACCCGCATGGTTATCGCATGGCCATTACATGCCAAACCATGACCTCCCCCTCCCCCCCCCCCCTTCAAAAGAAATCAAAAAGCCTCAAGCCACCATTTCCACCTTTAAAAAAAATGTGCCGAAAGTTTAGAAGAAGAAGAAGGGGAGCTAAAAAAGGAAAAAAACTTTAACGCGCTCACATGGCAGAAGAAGCTAAAAAAGATTGCCTGCTGTAAACCCCGAAAGCTTAAAACCTGAAACGGCGGGCAAAACGCTCCGAAAGCGGTTCGAGCCTCGCTTGAGCTTGCTTGAGCTGACTCCCATCCAGAGAAAGAGAGAAAACCGGGGCGGGCGGGCGGTGGCGGCGGCGGCGAGATGCAAAAGATACGAGTTCATCGTCCCATTCATCCCCTTTTCATCCTCGCCCTAATTCTACTTTGGCACCAACACACACACATGCACACACACATTGTTTGCTAGAAGATACGGCCAAGGTAGGGAATTCCCGCCCCACTCGGCCGCCCCAAGGTTCTCATTTTTCGCTCCACTTGTCAAATGGGTGGGGCGGCGGCCTACATACATACTCTGTGCCTAACTAGTAACCCGAATCCGACTTTGTTGTGGGTTTCTTCTCTTTAAAGGGTTTCCACTTCTTTCCCTTCTTCCCCACTTGGCAAACGCTATGTACAAACTGGATTCGGGTTACATACTGTTCAGAGATGAGCGCGCTAGAGCGTTGCTGGCTACATGCGGCTTTGGCTTTGGCTTTTGAGCTCGAGGCTGGAAAATTTCACACAAGGCGAGTTGAACGAGTCAAAACAGAAAGGTTGGCATTTTACCTTTGCGAGCGAGTGGAAAGCGATAGAGGGGGGATTTTTTTGGCTGTTAGGTCCGCGATACTAGAAAGTGGGTGGGGGGGAGGGGATATTTTTATGGAAACTGGGAAACTGGGAATAACGGTGAGGCTGAAAATTGGGGAAAGCATGTTCGCAGGGTTGGGATTGCTGCAAAAGGCGTTTTGCGCGGATGCATGTGCATGTCGGTCGAAAAGAAAAAGATAAGGTCGGACCGGTAGCCGTTTACGTCGCTACGACTAGAGGCTCTGCGTGCGAGACTAGAACAAAACAAAACAAACCTTCCAAAAAACAAAAGCGCCACCAAACCTCGGAGAGAAGGGAAACGGACGGACAGACGGACGGACAAACGAACAAAACGCACGCGCGGGAAAGCAGCAGCAGTGCTGGTCCGTTTGCGGGATGGGCGTTGGGCTAGGGTGGTTAGCTTGATTGGAAAAAGGTCGCACACTCTCGACCGCTTCGATTTCGCTTGTTTCTGCCTTGTTCGCCCAGAGTCGATGATGCGAGCATCTTGCGCGTAGCAAAAAATAGCCATGGTAACCATGCGCACGGCGGTGCAGGATAGTAAGGTGTAACGTTGCACATTTTACCGGTTGTGCCCGTTTGTATGACAGTGTCGCACTGCATATGTTCCGATAGATGCTGCATGAATACGAGCCGTTGACCTGTACACACACCACCATGACCATGTAATGCTGCTTATGTGCCTTGGAAAAGTTATTGATTATATGATTTTCCTCTATTGGAAATGTACATGCTTGCCCCGCTCGTAATATTTGCCATGTGAGTTTTGTTACTCGGGTGGCGCCCAAGCGCCTCTAACCAATGCCCATATGCGCATACAAATGTGTCTAATGTGCCTTTGCCCTCCAATTAGTCGCTATGGAAAGAAAACAGTGGACTGTGGTGACTTCGTCGTCTAGCAGCAAAAAAGAAAAGTGTGAAGAATGGGTTAAAAGAAAACACAAAAGGGGTTCCCGGGCGGAACTAAAGGGAACTAGCACTTGCCGGCCTGCCACATCTTGACAGACTTGACAGTCATACCACGGTCATTGCCCTTGCCCCAGGTTGGAAGCCATTGATCCTTGGCTAGTATTGACGTTAGCTATGATTTGCATAGGTGGCGGGTTTGAACATACCATTCCAGAAGTCGCGGGCGGCAAAGTCGCTGCCATCGACCCAGGGCTTGTTACCCTCGCCGTCAAAGAACCAGCCGTTTTGCGCACCAACGGCGACATTAAGAATAAGGTAAAACTTCTCGTCAAAGGGCGCGTTGTTGCCGCCAAGCTTCCATGGATCGTCGATAAGCGTGCCGTTGCTAGTAGTCACGCCGTTGAAGCCACCCTTCTTCCACAGAAAGTTCTTGCCGTTGAACTTGAAGTACATGACCTGCTTGAGACGGCCGTCAAGATACATCATGATGTAGTTTTCGGTCCACTCAAGACCAAACGTGTGCCAGCTCGAGGCAAAATCGGTGCGGCGGAAGAAAGATTGGCCGTGCGAGTGGATGTAACCATCGTGCTTGTAGTCGGGACCCCAGTGGAGGGTAGAAGAAACAAAGTCGCGGCCTTCGGGGTACGTGTAGTTGTTTCCGCGGAATTCAGCGATATCGATTTCTCCGCTGCGGGGCCATTCGCCATATACATTGTCCTGGGGCATCATCCCTGGATTCTACTGTTAGCACCTGATCCGTAGTTGTGCACCCTCGGAAATTCGCAACATACAAATGGCGGGCCACAACCAGTCACCCTTGGCTGTCTTGGCAACAACTTCGACACGTCCATACTTGATAGCCTTCTTGCCCTTTGTTGTCATGCGTGCTGATCGGACTGGAGGAATGATGGTTCCAATCGTTGCGTTGGACCGGACACCGCAGGATTTGTAGTCGTCAGATGTGCAAGAACCATCGCCGGATGTCTTGGTGATGTTGAGTGTGTATCCGTTCATGAGTTGGTCGGGAGTGATGCCGGTTGATTCGGTGGTAAGAGTTGGGACAATGTGCAGACCATCAGCATCGACGAAACTGTTCTTCGGGTCGTCGGTCGTCCAGTCAAACTCGCCATTACCATAGTTGCCAGTCTGAAAGTGCACAGTCAGCATAGGATGTGTGTGGTATGGACACTTGACTGCATACCTGAATCTCGTAGCCCCAGTTGGCAGGGTCAATCTTTTCAAAGTGATCTTCCATGATAAGACATTGCTACCGAGAGGTTAGTATAAGCCAATAGCAAAAGGACTGGGGAAATCATACATCGGGTATTTTCGCCTCTTGTACACCAGTGTACATGATGTATCCGCTGGCGACGACACCAATCATGATGAAGCCAAAGGTGATCCAGTTACCGACCTTGGTCTTCTTCATCCTCGGGTCGGTGACCCATGGCTGTTCACGTCTACATTTCTAGTCAGCTTCATGACATCATATGGTCAAGGAAGATGCAAGACATACTCTCCGCGTAGCCTGTAACTCTTGAATGGCCGTGGTTGTTTCCGCAAGTCGGCAGCGCCTACTTGACTTTGATAAACAGGGCCACCGAATGAAAGGTTGGAGGGATTCCTGGGGATGTATGGCATCGCCGCCGCCGCCGCCGCATCAGGACGTCTTTGTGACATGCCAGCAGGGAGGTCGGGGACATCTTGGGACTGTGCTGTGGCGGGTGGTGCATCCTCCTGGGGAGCCTTCTTGTTGCGCTTGAAGAAGGAAGGCATCTTTGTGGTGTGTAGCAGCTGAAGATGTCAAACACAAAATGCAGGAATTCTCGAGGGCTCAGTGATGGGCAGGGCAGTATATTGCCGTAGCGAGAGTTCGCCTAAGGAGACTTGACGAATACGCCGAGTCAAAGCGAGGGACGTTGTTGAGAGCTGAAGTATACAAACTCCAAGCCGAGTGAGCGCCGCGCCGACTTTTGCGGCGTAAAGAATCGATAGTAAACTTCTGCGTCGTCGGGAAGAGCGATGGTTGACGGGTTCGCAGGTCTAGATTTAGAACACTCTATACGCTCCCAAGCATCACTTCCGCCCTCGACAGAGAGGCTGCTGCAAGAGCAGGGGGCAGATTGTGCACCATGATTACAGACCAGTCGCCAGATGGGGCTTTTGAAATAAGTGCACAGTAGTGTCGAAGCCACTAGCGCTCGGTTGGATGCAGGTACCTCGAGGGTTGCGAGATAAGCACACGGCTAGTGTGACAGCCTTGCAGCAACAGTTCCAAGATGCGAAGTCACCAGGCGCTAGGCGGCACGGCAGTATTGCGCCGGCCTGACTGGCCTCACGGCTTGACGTCGTTGATGAGGCTTGGTCGTCGGGCGCCACGGCACATCATCTCATGGCTCGTGCCTGTTCCTGGACTAGCGCCCGGTCGATCTGTTCCAAATGCCCATAGGCCATGCGAATCCGACCGACTTTTTTCTTGTGCCCACGCTGGTGTCGGTGAAAGGAGCCGGTCGTCAAGCTCGTCTCTGGAGCGAGGCCTGGGACCGTAAAGGTTCGGCGTGTCAGCCTGGATGGGGAGCGACAAGATGCACGCTTCCGACAACTGTACCTAGCCATCTTCCCACCCTCCGCCGTATCGTATCTGCACCTCCGTGGCTAAATCCTGCATCTCGGCGACCTGGCCCCATTGCCAGCCGACTTATCGGTAGATCGATTACACGCGCCACTTGCCATCGACGACGCTGGACAGTGCGTCGCACCCTTCGGAGCTCCACTGTTGCTCGCTCTCGAACTCTGTCGCCTAACATACACTGACTCGGAACGGCCAGGCTGAGGATGGCGCCATGCAACAGACGGCAAAGCCTGCGACGTGTGGCTGCACAGTGGCTAGCTGCCCTCTGTGTTGTTCAATGAGCGGGCGTAGCAGAATCTCCAAATACGGGAAGCGGTTCTAATCTTAACAAGTCGTACGCTGAAGCAAGGATGCTTATCGCGAAGTGGTAGGATTAGCCTGCACGTGGGTGATTGGCCGTGCTGCCAACGTTGGATCAACAATGCAGGGCCTGTAAACTTGTAAACGTGCAAAAGCAATTCGTGATGCCCTTTGCCTGAAATCCGACGAGGGGGGGGGGGGAGGGGGTCGCGTTATTCCCTGGCAATGGCCCAAGCGTCATTGTGATATGTGGGACGTCGTGGAATCTGCGGTCTAGCGTGCCGGTCGAGTTGTCGGAGTCTCCAGCACTCCAGATCCTTGGGCCGTGGGCTAGGATACAGATTGGATCCACCCTCCAGCCTTTTCTCTAATCGCAGCAACGTGGGATGCCGACAGGAAACATTGGCGCCATGCGAAGCCGAGGAGGTCCACAACCTGGCACGTCTCGCCAAACCGACAAACTCGTTGTCAGCCCACTTGGGTGTCGAGCCAAAACGTCAGGTGTGGCGCGCTCCTATTATAGCAGCGGCTAGCTACTTTCTTCCCCTTGGTTTAGGGATAAGCGCTGGGTACCTATGTCAGGTACCCGATACTTCGAATCCATTGCCGGGTGACGGAGATCTCGATAGCGAACGATAGTTTTCATCGTCTGGCGCCGGCGAAACAAGATGCTCGTTGCTCGCTAGCCAGATTTATCATTGTCCCAACACAAAGGTCCACATGAAAAAACCCACTCGAGAGCCCAGAGACCGGGAGAGCGACCGGGGCGTGCGTAGCAAGGATTGACAATACTTGTCAGGGTGGCTAGGGGCAGATGGCGGTCTGTAATATCGCCCGTTCTGGATGATGATGTCTGCGAGATAGCGTTTGTGACAGATGCAGTGGCCTCTTTCGGGACGTTGGCGTACGAAATCTTGTTGAGCATCGGGCATGCCAGACCAGGGGGGTACCGAATATTCGATAGTGTGTAGCATGAGTGTATCTTTGACCCGGTCGCTAAGCACTGAGGCGGGTCCAGTTTCGCGCAGGCCCGTAGCCTGGAGGAAATTGTGTAGACACTACCAGCTGTGCCGCCTTGATAACCTCTCCGCGTCGACCACTTCGTTCTGCTTCCCAGGCTCTTCACTTCTTGTGCTTGTGCTGATCTTCACAGGGCTCCTTGCCCATACCTTCGTTTCCGATCTTTGTTCCCGTCTTTTGGTATCCTGCTCGGCATTCCACTATCGCTTAGCACCAACCCCCATTGATACCCTTTACTGCGGTTCGTAGTTGTGTCGTGACATCTCCAACATGTCATCCGCTACCCCATCTCATGAGTTCGACATGGACCGGCCATACATCCCATCGAGCCGGCAGTCACTGAGTGGCAGTGTCACGGACTTCCGTAACTCCACACCTCAGACTCCCAGCAGCCGCCCTAGCTTAGCGCGGCCGTTGACCATGAAGATTGATGAAGACTCAAGATATCGTGCCGTGAGTAAACCAATCACCAAACAGCCTCCTGTGATTAGCATTAACATCTTCTAGATCATCAAGCATCTCTACGCCAAGGCATGCTCCATGCGATGGATGACTTCAGGAGCCCTCGCACCAGGTTCATGCGAGGGTGTGTTGATCCGAAAGGGTCAGGGAGAGTATGTCACAGAGCCCGTGGCCGCCAACAGCGACCTCCTCTCAGCAGTCAAGAGGATCAACCCTGGTGTCGCACTGACCATGAGCACCGATGGTACACAGGCCATCTTCGACGTTCTTGAGCCCTTTGAGACAGAGTTGATGTTCCAAAACGGTTCCCAGATCCAGATCTTCGAGTCCATGGCCGAGGTCGCTACCTCTTCCACAATTCGCAAGTTTCAGTATGCTGCTCTTATCCGCCAGGAAAGGCTGCTACTTGTATGGCACGATGACCTTGGTGCCATTCTTTCCCAAGCCATGGAGGTTGAGTCGAGGATTTTGGCCTTGGTCTGGGGTACAGCAAAGAACCCCTTCAGTGGTTTCGACAGCGCAATCCAATCCAGTGCCAACTCTACTCTCGGTGGTTCCACAGTCGACTTTGTCATTGAGAAGAAGGACGATGTCGAGGTCAATGCCGAGGAAATCGAGGGCGATGTCGAAAAGGGCGAAGGTCCCAAAGAGTCCCTCGCTCGCCCACTCATCTTCACCAGCTCCATCTTTGTCGGTCTCGCCATGGTTTTGATCATCGTCCTCGTCATTGGCCTCGGCAACAAGGCCATTATCCTCCAGACCATGACTGACCACTTCTACCCACGCATCCTCCTCGTCCTCACCGAACCTCTCTGGATCGCGCTAGGTCTTTTCTTCGTCGTCGTCGTCCTGGGTAACATCTTCGAGGTCTTTGGTCCAATCACTGGCGTAAAGACAAACAGTCGTTTCCACTCCGCTATCAAGCCCAACCTCCATCAGGCCCGCGCTCTCGGTTTCACCCCCTCGACCATTACCATTCAGATGCCCATCTACACCGAATCTCTCGAGGGTGTCGTCAAGCCAACTGTCGCCTCTCTGCAAGCTGCCATCTCTTACTACGAGTCCCGTGGAGGAACCGCCCGCATCTTCATCAACGACGATGGCATGGCCGTCCGATCGGAAGAAGACAACGCAAAGTTCCTACAGTTCTACGAGAACAACAACATCGGATGGGTCTCTCGTCCCAAGCACAACCACGAAGGTTTCGTCCGCCGCGGAAAGTTCAAGAAGGCTTCCAACATGAACTTTGCACTCAACATTTCCAACCGCGTCGAGGATGTACTCCAGGGCATGGTCGACAACCGTTTTGACAAAGGTGATGGTCTCGCTTCCATCTCGGAGGAGGAGGAGCTCGCCCTCTACCACGAGGCTCTCAACCAGGTTCTCGCTTCCGATCCCCGCGCAAAGGCCGGCGGCAACATCCGTATGGGCGAGATCATTCTCATCGTCGACTCTGACACCATTGTTCCTGAAGACTGCCTCATGTACGGATCTGCCGAGATGTTCCTTTCGCCCGAAGTCGCCATTGTCCAGCACGCCACCGGCGTCATGCAAGTGTCCTGGGATTACTTTGAGAACGGCATCACCTACTTCACCAACCTCGTCTACACTGCCATTCGCTTCTCAGTCGGCAGCGGTGAGGTCGCTCCTTTTGTCGGTCACAACGCTTTCTTGCGATGGCAAGCTGTCCAGTCCGTTGGCAACCCACCGGAGGAAGATGGCTACGTCTGCTTCTGGTCGGAAAGCCACGTGTCTGAGGATTTCGACATTGCGCTCCGTCTCCAGATCAAGGGTAACATTGTCCGTTTGGCTAGTTACCACGGCCGCGGTTTCAAGGAGGGTGTGTCTCTGTCCATCTTTGACGAGTTGGACCGATGGGAGAAGTACGCGTATGGTTGCAACGAGTTGGTCTTCAACCCCATGCACACCTGGCTCTGGAAATCTCCCTTCACCAAGCTTTTCCGCACATTCCTCACCTCCAACATCCAGTTGTCTTCCAAGATCTCCATCTGCGGCTACATCTTCTCGTACTACGCTTTGGGATCTGCTGTTCCTCTCGGTGCTCTCAACTACTTCTTGGTCGGTTGGCTCAACGGTGATCTCGACAAGTACTATGTTGAGTCCTGGAAGAGTAAGTTAAACTTGCACCATCAATCTTCGATTCATACTAACATGCAGCAGTCTTCATCGTCTTGCTCATCGTCTTCAACGGCATGTCAAACGTCTGCTTCGCCATTATGCGCTACCGTATCGGTGAGGCCAGTCTGATTGGTGCCTTTTTCGAGAACCTCAAGTGGATGCCCTTCTTCATGATCTTCTTCGGCGGTGTCTCGTTCCACATCCTCCTTGCCATCTGCGCGCACATGTTCTGCATCGATATGAGCTGGGGAGCTACAGCCAAGGAGAAGGACAACTCCAACTTCTTCGCCGAACTCCCCAAGATCTGGAAGCGCTTCAAGTGGATGTACTTGATCATGATTGCCATGATCGGAGGCATGATCTACCTTGGATGCTTCGCCCCTCACGGTTGGGAAATCACCGGTCTCACTGCCGTCTTGCCGTAAGTACCACCACCACCACCTCTTGATCCAATACCTTCTCGAACCTGCCACTAACACCCTGCCTAGTTGGTCTGTCACCGTCATCATGCACTGCTTGTTGCCTATTGTGCTCAACCCATCGTTGACAGTCTTCAACTACTAAGTATGTTTATGCGTAGACGGATTTCCTTTTTTTTCGTGCTGGATATGTCGCTGTGGCGTTGCAAAATTGGCAGCCAGTTGGCACCATGGGTCGGAATATATAGAGCGGGTTCATCGCATCATGAACGGCATCATACCCTCGCCGGCGTTGTATCTCTGGTAGACCTTTTTCATAAGAGGTTAATTTCTAATTTCCATCTGTTACGAACCTCAGGTTCCATGTTCATTCCCAATCCATTGGCCCAGCCTGATTTCTGTTTTGCCACCCATGTTCCGCTTGTAAGTCTGATTGGCCCATCACCAACTCTTGACAAAATGGTATCGCACTCAGTTTTTTTCGCGACTTTTCCTTGTCGCATAGCCGTTGGATTGTGTGTGTGTGTGTGTGTTTTTTTGAAAGGCTTACACTACTTGCAGCTTGTGTTGGGGGGTTGGGGGGTGTTTGCGACAACAATCTCATGACGACGATCGTGCCGCTTGGGGCTGAGCTGAGAGACACCTAAGTGAGACGGTACAACCACTACCGTGCACGGCAGCAAGCCATCGCCGACTCTAAGGTCATCCAGACCCTTTCTCAGCCTTTTTTCCACCGCACCATGTCGCAGTAATCCATCCAGCCCTGCTTGGCAGTCCAGTAGTGCCAGGTGTGCATATCTCAACTCGGCAATCACAGTGTAAGACGATGCCGGTGGGGCTTTTTACTCTGACATTCTTACATGCGCCAATGATCGACTTTATCGAGGGATTAGTTTTTTTTGTTGGTATCACGTATGCAGATTCTGGGGAACCCAGTAACAGTGGGGTGAACGGATCTCGTCAGCTAGGATTAGCGCTCAACAGCTGAAAGTTGGAGAGAAACGCTAAGTTGATTGGATATCAAAGGCTATTTGCATGATTACGTTTTGTAATTTAGACAGTTTAATTCGACACGTTTCATACGTTCCTAGGCACAGAATCAAAGGTGCACATGAAGGTTCATTCATAGCTTCAAAGAACAGCAACGAGTGACGCCCATTATTGCTTGCTGTGTTGTTTTGCGAGCGGGCCGTCAAGCTGGTGGTCGCGAGAATGGAGTTGTACACTGTGATATTGTGCCAAAGGGTGCTTGATGACTTTGAATGCATTATTGCTAGCATAGCTATGATGCATACAAAATAACGGTAACGCACTTCCCAAGACGATCAGCCCAATCTTTACGCCTTGAACTATGCTAGAAGCTTGTATTCCAATCCCCAACCCCTCTCATCGCTTCCATGGGCGTCAATTCCGCCAGAATCAACCTGGTCAACAGTGGAGCTTCCTATCTCCACATGGACATTGGTTTATTGTATTGATGAACTCAATCGTACTCAGGCCGAGCCGGTCCCATGTAGCGCTGCCAATGCGAGTAGCTGGGGAATATATTGGGGGCTAAATGTGGGACTTCGAATAAAACGACTCGACTGTACTCCTGTATGGAATCTGGGCTGCGTTCAAGTTGGAAGTACGTGATCATCTTATCGAGGATAAGTCTTGCATTGTCGGTACAAACCTCGAGTCCTGGTGAGCAGCCTCTGGTCTCGCGGTAGGAAGGGGGACGTTCAACGACTTCGTTTGACCATCCTTTCTGGTGAAGCCAGCAAAGCCCGAAATGAACGATGTGCGGTAGTTCCCACAGTCCCCTGAATACGTCCTTCCATGAGCCGCTGGACAGAGTTGTACTGCCTGCAAGGAACAATGATAGGGTTGCGTGGTTGTTGTTGAAGAAACTGCAGAGTGCGCGGCCATTAACCAACAAGTCATCAATCCTGAACTCGACGATATGAGGATAATGCATGGCGGCAATGTATCTGTAGAATCGGCATACGAAGCGAAAATTCGGCGGTAAGAAAAGCTGACCTTCATCTGAGGTGATTTCAAGAATTTTAATACTATTGGTTGCAGCGGCTATCTGGCGTTTGCGCAAATCCAGGTTATCCAATTGATATCTTAGTTTGCGTTGTCCTATTTCGTCGGGCGGCGGAATCCCACCATAAAGTGTCGGAGCGCAGATCTGGGCGCTCTCGATGTACGGTTGAAACTCCGATAACGGATCTTCCAAACCTCCCCAGCTGGGCTCTTCTCCATCTCCTATCTCAAATACAACATGTGCTACTCTTCGTGGAAATTGAGAGAGCTGTAGTGCGCGGAGCATTGTCATTTGATCCATGTCGTTTGGTGATTCGCAACAATGTTTTAGCAATTGTAGCGACGATATGTTTCGTAAGTTGCGCAGGCATTGGGCGAGTATGAGCGTTGCCTCCCCGGTCGTTATGAATTTGTACTCTTCTTCATAGCAAAGGAACTCGTTATAGTCGTCTATACCTCTAGGCAAAGTTGAGGGCCTAAAGGGTCTAAGATGTATTATCTGCATTTGTTTAGAAAACCGAGGTTTACTTGATAGGCTGAGCAAGACAGCGAGTGACGATGGGTTGATCCGGAATGACGTTTCCTCCATGTTGAAAACCGACTTCAAATAGCTGTCCTTGCATGTCAGACGCAGCGATAGGAGCTTTCGATCCCTAACGTCCGCCAGCGTCCCAAGCCACTCGCACACCATCCTAAAAAGCTCGACAGGAAGTGCGTTCAGACGGTTCGGGTTGACGAGAAGCTCTTCCGTATCAACAGCAGGTGCATTTGGATTAATAGAGGACTCGTCCGAGCCGACGGTAAGCTCTTCTTGATCGAGCGGAATAGCGTCTAAGCTCATTGTATTCAACGATAGGCTGACGAGTGGATAGGGGCGGTTTATAGAGATGTTCGTGGTGGGGTTGAGTGATGTATGATGGAGCGGAAATGTGAATGAGACAAGTAAGAATTCAAAGGCTGGAAAGTGCATTGATCAACAGAGGATGGAGTGACGGTGAGGAGCGCATGTGAACATACTTCTTGCTTTAACATTTTGGAATGGGCAGTGTCGATATGAAATCACAGTTATAATGAGGAAGGAACGAAGCATGCAGTGCATCCTTCATTTATGCAGTAACAAGTTTGTAGGAATGCCTAGCTATGAAGGAACATTAGCTCTCTATGGTTGCCATGTCTGCCTGTAGTTCTCTCCTGGTACTGGAATCTTGCAGTGTTGTCGATTGTACGAGTACACAATGTAGTACTATTTTTCATCATTTGGATTTCAAACATAATATGACTCCAGCAACAAGGCCGCAAACAACAGCGGAAAGAAGGTGCAAGTGAAGGAAACTGAGTTACAGCCTTACGCAGAGACAAGCCCTACGACTGCGCGCGGCCAAAACACGCTAGCAGAGCTCTGACCATGTCTCTCTCCATGTTCTCAGGTTCGTGAGAAAGGCGCATCCAAACCAACAATTTCTCTTTGGCTGTAGTTATCTTGTTTTCCCTCTTCTTCCCCAGAGTCGCGTACACAAAATGACGAGTATCGACGATCTCTTCAAGAGCGCAAATGGCACCACGAAGCGCAAATTCGAGAACCCAAAAGAAGCCGACCCAATGCAATCCTACAAGTCGGTGAAACTCAGTACAAACGGCGACGTCAAGGACTCAACACAAGCCTCAGTGGCTGACGAGGATGAAGATGACGAGGCGGGCCCTTCATTACCGCCTGATTTTGAAGACGATGGGCCAGGCGACGATGACGAAGGACGCTTCTTTGGCGACGGCCTGGACGAGAATGCGCGGGACGCAATGGAATACATAGATGCAAAAGATGGCGACGATGTTATACGGGATGAGAAATACGACATACCATGGGTGCGCAAGCTGGCGCTGAACTTTGAGAAGAAGGTCAACAAGAATGCGTCGTTGCGCGCAAAGTACGAGGACGACCCTACAAAGTTTATGGACTCAGAGGCCGACTTGGATGAAGGTATAAAGGCGCTTAGCATACTTTCTGAACACCCAGAGCTCTACGAAGAGTTTGCGACGAGTACTGCTCCGCTCAAGTTGGTGGAATTGCTGGCGCATGAGAATACGGATATCGCGATAGCGGCGATTGAAATGATTTCGGAACTCACAGATGAGGACGTCGCAGGCGAGCAGGAGCAATGGGATGCGCTGGTCACGGCATTCATGGAAGCCGATCTACTCAGCCTACTCATATCCAACTTCTCGCGCTTCGACGAGGCAGACGAGGCAGACGCATCCGGTGTCTACAACTCTCTCAGTGTTATCGAGAACCTGCTCTCGCAACCCGCAAACACCGATGTAATAGGCGGGCAAACTGCACTCCTAAAGTGGCTGCTCGACCGCATCCAAAAACCCGAGAAGCCAACATCACGAAACAAGCAATACGCCTCCGAGATTCTCTCCATCCTCACACAATCCTCGCGCTCCAATCGAAACCACGTGGCCGAAGCCAACGGCATAGAAATCTTCCTCACAAACCTCGCGCCCTACCGCCGCGACGACCCCGAGAAAGACAGCGATGAGGAGGAATACATGGAGAATCTGTTCAACTGCCTCTCCTCCGTCACCGAAGAGCCAGTAGGAAAAACAAAGTTTCTAGAAGCAGAAGGCGTAGAACTCTGTCTCCTCTTCGTACGAGACGGCAAAACGAGCAAAAGCCGGGCACTCAAAGTGCTAGACCACGCTTGTGGTTACGCAGAAGAACCACAACCACAAACCAATGGCGAGGGCGACAACACAAAAGGCAAAGCCCCTGTTGTACCAGATTCCGAACTGGCGGCAAATAGCGCGATATCCATCTGCACCCGCGTCGTCGAATCCCGCGGCCTAAAACCCCTCTTCAGCACCTTTTCAAAATCAACAACACCATCATCATCAACGCACAAAAAACCTGATCCCACAATAATCGAACACATACTTGGTATCTTCGCCTCCCTCCTACGCTCTTTACCTGGAAATTCCGACTCTCGCTTCCGTCTCCTCGCAAAGTTTCTCGAAAAAGACTGCGACAAGATACACAAGCTTGTGAATTTGCGCCGCGGCTACGTATCGCGGCTGGCTGCTTTTGACGCCAAGATGGCGGAGCGGAAAAAGGGACTGAGCAAGGAGGAGCAAGAGGAGCTGGAGTTGGAAAATGTGCCGAGTAGGTTGAGTGAAGGGTTGTATTGTTTAGAGAGGATTGATGCCGTCTTAGCGTGGTTGGTGGCTGAGGATGAGGGCGCAAAGGCGACGGTTGTGCAGGCGCTGGGTGAGCGGGATGAGGGCTTGGGCGACGTTAAGAGGACTTTGCAGGCGCAGCTTGATGGCGTTTTGGCGGTTGAGAAGGCGGAAAGGGACATGCTGGAGACGTTGGTTGCATTTTTGGACTAATTTTTTTTTCTATGTGAAAAGGATGATGATGGCATGGCAACTTGTCCGCGTCCGTGTACTACTACTACTACGTCTTCATGTGCCTTGTCCTTTTTTTTGTCTTTTCTCCAAATTATGTAGGAGACGGAGACACTTTATATACCACAGGTATATACCCGAATAAAGAAAGACTACAGAATATCCACACATAAGTCTACACTGGCTACTAAATCTCTCAACCCTCGACGTACTTTTCTCCTCTTGTCCAGCGCCGTTGGAAATCATGACAGTTCTCACTCCCTCTACTACTTCCACCACCCCTCTAACCCTCAGCCTCAAACTCATACGCATTGGATTTGTGCTTGGGTTCAAACTTGAAGTTCTCGTGTGCCGGGCCAAGGAACATTTCACTGCGCACACAACACACGTTAGCCCCTTCACTGTCACTCACCCACGTCGATCAAAAGTTACTCACCTGATCTTAATCCAATCCTTGTAATGCTCACTTGCCATCAACGTCTCCAGTTCATTCCTGCCCCTAAATCTTGGCGGGCGATCCTGAATATTTGGCGGCAGATGCTCCAGCAAACCAACGGGAACATAGCGATGCGCAAAGCTGAGCCATTCTAGTAAGAACCGGCGTGTAGTGCCTATTCCCATTTCATCGGAGCCCCAAGTCTGCAGGCCGTATTTCGTAAACTTCTCAATGTAGGTTAGGCGCTCAGATGCGGACTTGTCAAGATACTGGCCCTTCTCAATTTCTTCAAAGAGCCAGGGTTTGATGAGGGCGCCACGGCCGACCATAACGGTGTCGACGCCTGCGTTGGATAGGTTGTTGTAGTAGTCTTCATGCGAGTAGCAGTCACCGTTGCCGACGAAGTAGACGTGGCCGCCGTTTGCGAGGTCGCGGGGGTCGGCTTCAGCAGCCGTATCGGTCGCTGCAGCTTGTTCTTTGCGGAGGCGGTTGATGAGGGCGGAGCACTCGGCAATGTAGGACCAGTCTGCGCTGCGCGAGTAGCGTTGCTGCTTGCTTCGGCCGTGAAGCGTGATGGCTGCAACGCCTGAAGTGCCTTTGCCGGATTCGACGGCTTCATGGCCACCGAGTACGAGACGCTTGATGAGCTTTTGGGCAGTAGGGTGGTTGTCTTTGGTGCCCATGCGGATTTTGACCGTGATGGGCACCTCCTTTGAGACGTAGCTCATGCCGCGGAGGATATGCTCCAGTTTGGCCTCGCTGTCAAGTAGAGCGGAGCCACTCCCCTTTTCGCAAACTAGGTTGATGGGACATCCGCAGTTTAGGTCAATGGCACGCAGTTTCGGGCAGTATTCTGTCAGTACTTCTACGGTCTTGGTGGCTAACCAAGGCTTGTTCGCAGCGATCTGGGCTCCAAACTTGAGATCCTTGGAGTTATCATACCCTTGAACGACGGTGTTCTTTCCCAGAAACTTTGGGGGGCTGATTTCGGACTCATGAGCCTTCATGAGCGGCCATTCGCCCTTGTCGCCTTGAATCAGTGGCATACCCATGGCCATTTCGCTCCACGTCACTTGGCAGCCAAAGTCGACACAGAGTCGGCGGTAGGGCATGTTGCCCTGTGTAGTAAGAGGGGCGAGCATTGGTGTCTCGGGCCCGTAGTAGAGTCTGCGCTTCTCTGACGGTTTGAATGGGGCCTCAACGTACTCTGCCCTGCGTGCCTCCTTCTCCTCTTTTAGAATCTCCGTGTCCATCTGGGCTGCATCGAACATTTCTCGTTCGTTGCGAGCATTGGTTTCGATCCATTCCAGGTACTGGTCAGACCGTGGAGTGCCAATCTTTCTTCTCGACAGATTAATCTTGATATCCTTGGACACAACGTTGACAACTTCGGCTTCAGCCTCGTCATCAAGCCCAGATAGTTTGGCCTTGCGTTCGGCATCTTCCTTCAGAACCAGCTCTTGCCTGCCGTCTTCTGTAGTGCGTTCTTCAGAGTGACTGCCTACGAATCGACATTTCCAGCCAAAGTGGCAGAACCCCTTGACGCTGTAGACGGGGCATTGGCCATCGAGGGTAGTCAGATCTTCACGCCGGCCCTCTTTCAGATACCTACGAAGATCGTGTTCAAACTTGCACTTTTCACCAAATGGACACTCCTTTGGCGAGAACTCGTTGTACACTGCGCGAGTACCACAGAGCGGTATCTTGTCTCGCGAGGTTCCAAAAGTGCGGCTGGTGTTTTGGCCTTTCTGCTTCTTCTCTTTCTTGTTCTTGCCCTTTCTGGGGCCGTCGCGAGCATCCGTCTTGGGTAGGCCTTCACTTTTTTGCTCAGCATCGGCGGCCTCTGCTGCGTCGTCGTCTACACCTGCGTCTTTTGGCTTGTTGTCGTTTCGGTGAATCAGGAATCTGGTGGTCTTAGCACGTGAGATACTTCATGGTGGTGGCGGTGCGCACTCTGCCTTGATAGGCGCAACACCTTTGACTCTCTTGACACCACTATCGGCACCGTCGCGGTCTTGACTGTTAGTCCTCGTCCTCTTCTTCGGGCTTGAAGGCGCATCGTTTTTCACATCAACCATAGCGTTGCCACCATTGATGCCATTAGAGTCGGCAGCAACACCACCCTCTGGAACCGAGTGGGCGTGCTCTGCGTTTGTTCCTTGCTCTGCCGTCATCTTCTGCAGCGCGATTAGGCCAGTATTGCGATATGTGCGTTTGCTGGCGTTGGCGCTCAATAGAGAAAAAGCACAGTCTCAAAATGTGAGTGCAAATGCAGCTAGAAGAGGCTAGACGGGCGATGCCATGCGCTAAGACCCAGCAGGGAGCTGGGGCGGGCTGCAAAGCTGTGACGTAGAGCTTCCGCCTTCACCCCAACCAGGCACTTGCGGCTCTCCCACTCTGGCATCAAATACTCGCGCAGTCCTCTCTCGCCTTTTGCACAATCATCACACCTTCTTCCTGTTTACCGCACATCAGCTTTTCTCTCGGTCCCCCACTGACCCTGCACAACCCCACTCCCACACAAACAAAGGCTCGCGTCGTGTGAACATCTCCACGTAGCCCATCATGACGCTCTACTACAGTCTGGTGTTCCTCCTGTTGGTGACGGAGATGCTCATCTTCTGCGCCCTCATCGTCCCTCTGCCCTTTACATGGCGCCGCAAGCTCTTCACCTTCATATCGGAGAGCCCGATAATAGCAAAATTACAATATGGCATGAAGGTATGGCAACTTTGCAGCTAGACAACGAGCATCTCTAACCGTGTTAGATTACTTTCATCTTCATCCTGATACTGTTCATTGACAGTGTCAACCGCGTCTACCGCGTACAAATCGAGCTCTCTGGCTCCGATGACCAGGGCCGCTCAGGGTAAGCCAACGAAGCCCCGCATTGTCAATCACAAGCTCACCAAACAACAGTGTTGCTGCCGGTGGCATTGAACGCATGGAAGTCCAGGCTCGCAAGTTCTACTCGCAACGCAACATGTATCTCTGCGGCTTCACGCTCTTCCTGTCGCTCATTCTCAACCGCACCTACGTCATGATCCTCGATGTTCTCCGTCTCGAGGAGGAGGTCAAGGGTCTCAAGGGTGACCCCGTCGGCAAGAAGGGCAAATCTGCAAAGGATATCGGTGGCCCCGGCGAGGTTGGCGCTCTCAAGAAGGAGCTTGAGGCCAAAGACCGCGATATGGCCAACTTGAAGAAGCAGGTTGAGAACATGCAGAAGGAGTACAACCGCATGGGCGATGAGGTCTCTGGAAAGCAGTAGATGACACGTGTAGCCTCAGGCTGAGGCGTGTAGTGACCACAAGAGGCATACTCATGGCATGTATGCTGCGATATCTGCTTCGGCTTCGCATGGGATTATGGAATGATTTGCACCGGAGCACTAGGGATTGTATAGTTTACACATTCGGAAAAGCATTTCAATCGGGTTTGGATGATATGTTAAGGTGGAGCAGGGTTGGGGAAAATTGAGCGTAGGCATTGGTATATGGCTTCCGGGCTGTAGTCAAGTAGCAATTAAAGGTAGAATATCTTCGAACCCCGTTCAAAGCTGGTTCGTTCCTGAGCGCGTCTCGGACCTTGGTCGGAAGGCTTGGCGCCGCCTCGCGATTGCCAACGTCACATGGAGCCGATGCAGTTTCCTGGAATATGTTTGTAATGTAAGGGCTTAAACACAGCCGCATAGAAGGCTACAATACTCGGCAGATAGCAATCAATAACTTCACATCAGTCTTCAACAGCCAGCACCTGTGCATTGGGTTTGGAAATTGCAGCCAAGATGTCGGATATGCATGCGCCCAATTCAGACTTCATCAACTACCCAGCACCCAAGGCTTACGACATACCCTTCAAAGCCCCACCACCAGGAAACAATCCCGTGCTCAAGGGAGCGCTGCTGCAACATCTTTCTACTCTGTGAGCCTCGTGGCACATTGAATCATCCAATCGCGATAGCTAACAAGCACAGCGTCGCAGCTGTACCTTTTGTGCAGTCGTACCTGTGGAGCAATGCCGGCTTCGCCTCACTGCGCAACCTCAAGGAAATCGACGGCGTCGACATCCGCTACGATCCTACCGTGATCCCGCTTGCCCAGCCCAACGATTCAGCTCCCACCAACTACACGGATCCTTCGAACCTGCGCGCACCACCTGATAGTGGTGCAAACGGCCGCTTTCACTCAATCAAAGACTTTCACGACGCTTACTTGAGCGGCGCGCTCACACCATCCGATTTCGTAGAGCAGCTTTTGCCCCTCATCCGCCGGGATGTGGCGCAGCGGACCCCATATTCGACTGCGTTTATGGACAGTAAAGTGGAGCTTATAAGGGCGGCTGCGGAGGCATCGACACAACGGTATAAGCAGGGCCAGCCGCTGGGCGTGTTGGATGGCGTGCCGTTTGGCGTCAAGGACGATGTGCAGGTCAAGGGGTACAAGCGCTATGTTGGCGCCAGACACGATGTTAGTAACGGTGGAGTGGGAGAGACGAGCTGGTGTGCAAGGGCGCTGGAGAATGAAGGTGCTATATTGGTTGGGACGCTGACGATGCATGAATTGGGCATGGGTGAGTGTTGTATGAAGGCAAGCTACAACCCAACCGAACTAACAATACTCCAGATACAACCAACAACAACCCCATCTGGGGCACACCAGTAAATCCATACAATACTTCCTACTACACCGGCGGCTCTTCAGGAGGTCCAGCATCCGCTGTATCCCACGGCCTCATACCCTTTGCCATCGGTTCGGATGGTGGAGGCTCCATCCGTATCCCCTCAAACTACTGCGGCATCTATGGCCTCAAGCCCAGTCACGCCCGTGTCTCAATGGCCCCCATGGCGGACGCCACATCCTCCGTCACGGTCCACGGACCCCTCGCATCCAACATGTCGGACCTCGAAGTCTCCTACCGCGTGCTCGCGCAACCTGACCCCACCGTCTTCCCCTCGTCGCACTTTCGCGCACCCAGAAAGCATACGGGGCTCCGGCCCAAGGTGCTCGGAATCTACAAGACATGGATTGACCGTGCCGACGCCGCTGTTCAAGAAGCTACTTACTCGGCCCTACGATACTTTGAGTCTGAACTCGGGTACAAGATTGTTGACATCACCATCCCACTAACAACCGACGGCCAACTCGCGCACGCAATGACCATCATGGCCGAAGGGGCAACCGCCTACAAGCATTCAATCTACGACCTCTCGGCCGCGAACCGCATTCTCATGAGCGTCGGTCGTCAAACACCGGCTTCAGACTTCATCCTCGCCCAGCGCGTCCGCAGTCTGCAAATGCGACATTTATCCCAACTTTTCCAGAAACATCCGGGTCTCGTCATCGTTAGTCCTACGACTCCGAATGCGGGCTGGCCTATTGATCCGAGGGAGCTAACTCATGGGTCCAGTGATGCAAATAAGCAGCTCAGGAATATGGAGTATGTGTGGCTGGCGAACTTTACTGGCGTCCCTTGTATTCAGTTCCCTGTAGGCTTTGTGCAGGGTGTCAGGGGCGAGGGCAAGGTTCCCGTGGGGCTAAGCGGGCATGGGGAGTGGGGTAGTGAGGATGCGTTGATTGAGTTTGGGTTTGATGGGGAGAAGTATTTGCATGAGGGGGTGAAGGGGGGTAGGGTGATGCCTGGTGGGTGGGTGGATGTTTTGAAGAAGAAGAAGGCGGCGGCGTAGTCATGGGAGCACGTTCTTTTTTCTTCTTCCTCTTTTTTCCTTCTTTCGGTCAACAGCCGTTTGTTCGTTCGCTGGGAAGGTCTTTCCGGTGAAAAGGAAAAGAAAAAAGGAAGAGGTGATGAGTAGGGCGGTGAAACGGCGCCAGGCATGGGCAATTTCTTCTCAACACCAGAAATAAGATTTTTGTACAAGATGATTTAACTTTGTATGCACATGTTTGTTTATAAACTAGCCAAAATCAACTAACCAACCAATGAGACTATTGCCTTTCTTTCTCTTTCTCTCTCTCTCTCTCTTTCTTAAGCTCTTTTTTTTGTGTGTGTCCTCCGTGCCAAACAAAATACAAAACCCTCCCCCTGGTAAACAGAACTAGACTGGGAAGAATATAAGGTTTGAAGTATTTAGAGAGAAGAAGAAAAGTATAGAGGGGAAAAAAAAGCCTTGGGTAGCGCAGAGTATAGGTATATGTGTACGATGGAAGAATGGCAGAGATGAAAAATAACACCAAGATAGATATGGCTGTAGCGGTGGGAAGAGAGAGAGAACATCATGACACCATTTTATATGTACAATACAACATTGCGTTCTTTACAATCATTGACTTCAAGAACGCGCGCGAAAGAAGAACAACAAAAAAAAACAGAATGGAGCGGGTTAAATGGTGGATGGTTTGTTGATCAGATTTGTGGTACAGTAGGTAGAAAAAAACTCTTAATCATCAAAATTCTGCTTCCCTGGTATAGAATTGAACAATTCGAAAGAAAAAGGGTGGGGGGAGTCATTATCCCCCATCTTCAAAGGCAAAACAAAAACACCTTGTTACGCCAATAGTTTCCCCATAACACTTTCTCCCGCTCTCTCTCCGTGACTGGATAACAAAAGACAACCAAATAACAAAAGGGGGCGACCGCAGATTGTAGCTGAGCCATGGTGGTATATTCGCAAAATGTGCTGGCAACGGAGAGCAAAAAAAGCTGCGATAAACCCCATCCCGACATATCGTAGCCAGAACCCCCCCCCAAAAAAAAAGACGCAGTTGATTTTGTTCGTCAAATGCCCAGGTGGGGATTTGTTGAGCCAAGATGGAGGAAAGCTGGAGAATGCTGAATTGCGAATATTGTTGATGAAAAAAAAAAGACATGAACGCCGGATTTGCCCCATTTCCTGTGCCGCTATGCAAAAAGATGCTCGTAAACGCGGTTAATGCGATGTTGTGTCGTGCGCGAAAGGTAGAATAGATGTGATGGTAATGGTAGTATTGGTAGTGATAATGGTCGAGTCAGTAGGTGAGACAAAAGACCATCATGATAGCGTGGTAGTGTGGATTCGATAGGCGGGTGGTGTCCATGATGCGTCGGGGGTCAGGGGGAAGGCCGACATTGTGTAAGCTCAGGGCGGGGGTGTGAGCGAGTTGGCGCTCTGATTGTTATTTGATGATTCGGCCTTTACCCTTGACCTTTGAGGCTTTGGCCGACGTCAGCTTACTTGTCTGCATGAGCTCGCCAATATATCTGGGCTAGTTAGCAGTGCAGGGCGACAGCAGTAGACAGTAGGGAGATACGCACGACTGTAGGAACTTGTTGCCGCCCTCGAGCTTCTCGTGCTCGGTCTTGACCACTTCGACACGATCGACGATTTCCATGAGGCTGGCCTGAAGGGCTTTGGCTTGCCTGGCAGAGGGGTTAGCTCGATGCAGGATGCAGGTGGGGGTGTGTTGCTCGCAGGCTTGGGGGCGGCCTACTCTATCAGGGCTTGCCGAGCATCCTGACCCATCTTCTCGATTTCTTCGCTACTCCGGCGAGGGCTCATGGTGCGGGCGTCGCCGTCGTCGTACTCCTCCTCCTCCTCCTTCATCTCGACGTTGGGGCTGTCGCGGGGTATTATGATGGTGCCGCTGGATTTTCTGCTCCCTAGACGGGGTCGCTGGAGTGTGGGGTCGCTCTTCATGTCCTGGTCGCTGACGGAGGAGTTTGACGATGAGGTTGACATGTCGTCGGAGTGGTAGCTGGGGTGGCCTTCGTCTTGGGTTGAAGTAGGCGGATACTCAGAGACGGAAATGTGTGGGTTCATTGCAAGAGACAGTATAGTGCGGCTCTGAGGGTGTAGGTCTGAGAATGGAGCCAGGTGGGCGAGTGTCGGCAAGAGTATGCCGTGGGTGGGTGGGTTTAGGCCAAGGCCAAGCCACACGGATGAAGGATGCAAGAGGGGTGGGCCGCTAAAAGGCCGCTAACCAGATGATGCTTCAGGGTCTTCCGAGACGATAATCCCTGTGTGCCTATGTCCCTGTACGTGGTAGCGTGGAATGTCTGGGAGAAGGTCGGGCGTGCAGCAAAGACGGCCGGGGGTGGTGGTGGTGGCGGCGGCGGCGAAATGCTCAATTGCGAAGGTGCTATGACTACAGCCCACGTATAATGCTGCGCGCTGAAGAGGCGGGTTTTTTTTCTCTTGCGGGCTGCAGCCGACAACAGTGCTGTCCTCCACAGGCGATGGGCCTTGCGCTGGCTTGATCGGCAGGGTGATGAGGAGCGGTCAATTAGCGTATTAGCGTACAAGGTGGCCGAACTATGTGTGTATGTATGTGTGTATGTGTGTGTGTGTGTCTGTGTGATGAGCCGACAAGGGCAGCAGTGAAATGGCAGGGCAGGGCAGCAAGAAAGGCCTGGGGCGTGGTTGGGGCAACGCTGTGTAGTGAGGTGGTAGTGGTGGTGGTGGTGGTGGTGGTGGTGGTGCAGAGTGGAGAGGAGCAGTGGAGGGAAACAGTGGACCGGGGCGAGGTTGTGATTTTTCTGCCTGGAGAATGGAGACGGCCAGCATGAGGCCGGCGGCCGTGACCATGGTGCCGCTGATTACTGCTCGACCCTCGCTGGCGGCGGCCGAGTGTGGCATGACGTCGTCTGCGCCGTGCGAGACATGGCCGCGATGATCAGTTGCCTAATTGGGCCTCGTCCCACACGCAATGCGCACACCACGCACGGCTCCTGGGTGCGGGCGGCTGACATCATTCACCACTGCCGCCGTTCCGTCATGCGCCAATAGCCATCATCGATGTTGGACTGTGTGTGAGTGTGCGTGTGTGAGTGTGTGCAGCGTGCGGCGTGCCTGCATCCACAACTGCCCAAAGACATCTCATCCCCTCATCCACGACTTTGCGACTATGCAAAAAAAAAAAAAGTCTGTCTGCCCTCACGCTCCAACACTCTAGCACAGATGCCATCAAATCACACACACACGCTGGCCGTCTGCCCTCGTTGGCCGACTCCTCGCCCAATGCTGGCCGTGTTGTGGGCCGGCCTTGTGTTCACGCGCCCATCAGGCCTCGCTGATCCTTCTTTGTTTGCCAGCCGTTTCGTCCAGCATGAGCGTGCAAGCATGCAAACCAAATAGATAAAAGATCGGCTAAGAGGACCCTGCGGCGGCGTTGGCCTGCCACTTTCGCAACCATGGCATTCGCACTTTGCCGTTGCTGTTGCCGCCAACCTGTACACGAGTACCCGCTGCCAACCTCTGCCTGCAGCCATGCCGCACCGTGACATGGGGCGCTCACACAGCGGACGCCTGCCAGCTACCAGCTACCACCTGCCAACTGTCAACGGCCGCGCATAATGGGCAAAGGGGGAGGGGGAGGGGGAGGGGGAGGGGGAGGGGAGGGCCCGCCGCCTCCGCCGCCGCTGCTGCTGCTGCACCGCGACAAGGCTGCCCATCCTATACCACAACCGCCCGTCCTGTTTGATCACCCCCCTTGCCTCTGACCGACCCCCCTCGCCCTCTCTTTATTCGACAATCGTTGCGCCGAGCCAAGGCCACAGTCCTCGAGCCCTGACCACTGGATGGGAGACATGTCCCGCCTCCGCCGCATCTGGCAGCACATGTCGCACTTGACTCCCACAAGCTGTCCTCTGGGTTTGGGAAACGGCGATCGCCACACTCATGACGTACAGCCCGCACGCCGCCTCTGCTCTCACTGGCTTTCCCGCCCCCAATCATCAATACGTCGTTTCAGCTTGCACTGCTCCACCACGCCGGTGCGATCCGCATCTCGCCAAGCCGTGTTGGAGGTGTTGGAGATGTACGCCCAACGCTCAATAGGTCACCGCTGTTCTGTCCGTCGACGATCCTTCGGGAATACGGCTCTTAGAGGGATAGAAGCAGCAATGAACATCATTCTTCCGCGGCTATTCGTGTATACGCGGCAACATCCGGTCCGTGACCTGACTTTTGCTTGCTGCTGATTCGGTCCGTCGCCAGCCATGCTGTACAAGTCCAATGCGCCTGCGCTCATTCTACCACGCGTCTGCCTCGCCAGCGTAACACCTTTGTATTGACCCCCCCGACGATCACTACGGGGTCGTCGAGAGAGGAAAAAAAAAGAGCCTCTGCTGCAGGGAGGACACTTCCAGAATACGCGAGTCCCAGGAATCTGTCGCAATGCTTAGCCTACGCAGGACGGATGCCCGGTTCCCACAAGTCAAGGAGAATTGTGCATCAAAGTGCGTGGACCCCCAGTCCTCTCCTCCCACGCTACCCCTCTACCAAGCTTCCTGTCGTATTCCGACATTATGCCATCACGACGTCTGGTTTGGTTCATTTTCCTGTCCCTCGTTTACTGATTGCACCTTTGCTCCCCGTCTGCATTGCATCATCGATACTCCTGCATAGTTTCCACTTTTCCTTCTTCGGTGCTTCTCCCAGAAGCTGGTACCTGAATCATGTTTCCTGCTCTATCAAGGTTCCACCTGGGACACGTAACCCGCGGATTGATATCGGTCCGACACCTCATCGCCAAACTCTGCACCGCAGCAGAGTAGATCGTGACACTTCATGATACCTACAACCATCGGGTATTGAATATTTCCACATCAGGTGGCTGCCTACTTTTTCAATCAAAGTCTGAACATGCCGTTGTTGCGCCGTTGCGCAACCAGCTGTTCACTTTCTGGCTCAACGTCCGGTAGGGGTAAGGCTGCACCCAACGGCCGCCCTTCGGAGAGTCCCGCACAATGTGTCGCAAACTAAGGCCAATAATAATCATGTCGGAAACGCGATGCAAGTCACCAACCTCTGGGATCGATCACGAGGCCTGAAAGAGCTGGAAGGAATACACCGACATAACCCCCGATGACGACGCGTCCTATATGACTCGATATATAGTCATTGCGAACATTTCACAAAACTCTCCGATGGTTGTGGGAAGAAATAAACGACTGGAAATCGATGCGTACACATGGTTCGATTTTTCTTCTTCTTGTAATATTTTAGTAATACAACAGTAAGCCTTGTGTTCATCTTGCTCACCACACGAGTGCGCTACGGACTTCCGCAAGGCTATCCTCTATCCGCGCATTCAGGCTGACGACCACTTTGCCGCGCACTATAGAGCCGGATTTGTCTCGTATCGTCTATGCAGATGGCTGGTTTTGAACATTTGCAATTAAATATTTCGTTTTTTTTTTTGTTGGAGTTCATGTCTCATCTACGTCTGAGATGGCTCATATCGCTGATATGACCCCGTCACGCGGAAGTACTTGAAGCACACTTCGGCCGCCGCCGGACCTTATCGCTTCGCCCTTTCTGTTACTCAAGCCTTGCTCTTCCCTGGCTGAAGATCACCACTACCCCGCCGCAGTCTGCAGGACGGAGTTGATGCGGGTTGAGGATAGCTGTGTCGATCATGAAGCAGCGCTTTTCGCGTGTTTCCATCCGTTGATATTTCAAGTAGCGCTTGCATTGGCCACCGGTGTGTGTGGGCACCAATTGGAGAGTATTCCAGATTTCAGTGTTTTATCTGGAGAGTGCGGAGACGATTAACCAGGCAACTTAGCATTGATTCTATATCTGTTACTCGGCGGCTGGCAAGATGCCACTATTAGCCTTTCTTCCGGTGAACTATAAACAAGGGGGTACACTTGGCCCAGATTGCGTGCTGGACGCTCAAGACACCAGTTTTCCTAGAAGCATCTCAAACGCCGCCTGTGTTCTCGCATTATTGAATGCCGTGGATAGGCCGTTTCATGTTCTCGAGTAATCAAGCATGACTTGCCTCCTCGGCATTGCGTCATTCAAGTCAGAATCATGGCCCAAGCTCAAGCTGGTTCTGATCACACTGAACAGTACAACTTTAGCACCGCAACTGGTGCTGCGGGAAGCCTTTTTGCGCGGAGACGCCCTGTTTTGCTTATCTGATCGACCATTGATCTCTCTGCTGTTGCTGAGTAAGAGCTCGCAGCTACCCCACCATGCACGGCATCCTCGAGCTCTCGCTTCAGCTCCTCAGCTCATTCCAGCCGGCCAATCTCGGTGCGTAATCTTAGGCCGACCAGCAACTTTGCTTTTGTGTACGCTTCTGCGCTTCGTGGCAAATTGGCTAATTCGGAGGAGGTCGTTCCGGAATTCAAGTGCCTCTGCAAGGCCAAGATCATGTGCGGCGTAAGTACTACGATCCTCGTCTGACTTGACATGGTCATGACAAGGCCATAGTCACACGGTTGAGCGTCAACTGATCGTGTCGCAGCTACACCAGCAACAAAGTCCTCTGGGCTTCCAGACTATTTTGTGACTGATGACGGGCACTTTCAAGGTCCTACCCAGACCGGCTCAGCCCCGTTTCTCGCGCAGACCAATCTAGCGCCCTTTGCTGGAGTGTCGTACATACCCAACACCCCTCTTGAGACCCAAGTCCCTATTGCTGGCAATGTGGACAACAAGAACATCTTCCAGAGCCTGGCCAACATTAGTCCTTACTTTCCGAATCCGCGCGGCTTTGGGGTCAACGAGTACCCAGTACCTGCTGGCACCAATGTAACATGGCTGAACATGGTACATCGGCATGGTAGCCGCTACCCCGAGGTATCCGGGGAAGCCGCAGAGAGGACTCTGGGTAAGAAACTCGCCGATGCAGCAGGCAAGTTTACCGGATACGGGCCACTTTCATTTCTCAACGACTGGAAGTTCTTGCTGGGTGCCGAGATTTTGGTTCCGAACGGGAAACAGGAGCTATTCACGTCGGGTACATTGCACTATTACCAATACGGCCATTTGTACCCGAACAATGGGAGCAAGATCGTTGTCAGGAGTACTACGCAGCGGCGCATGACGGAGTCTGCAGAGTACTTTTTGGCAGGCTTCTTTGGGTTGAGCTGGCCGCAGAACGCCACACTAGAGTTGGCTATCGAGGCACCTGGCTTCAACAATACGTTGGCTGGTTACAAGCAATGCAATCACTCGGGCTGGCACGCGGCTCGTGGAGGTATACGTGCTGTCTCATCATGCCTGCTCATACTGACGCTATGTAGCCCTCATGGAGTGGATTGGTGTGTACCTCCACGACGCCCATCAGAGGTTCAGAAGCAATATTACTGGTGACCTCGACTGGACAATCAGTGACACTTGTAGGTCAAATGATGTGGATTCGGTATGCTACTCTGACACTCCCCAGACAACGCTCAAGCCCTGTGCTCGTACGAGACCATCGCCCTAGGCTTTTCTCACTGGTGTGGTCTATTCACTTACGAGGAGTGGGAAGGATACGAATATGCACTTGACGTTGCATTCCAAGCTGGAACGGGCTTTGGATCTCCCGTCGGTCGAGCAATCGGCATTGGTACGACTGTTCCTACTGGCATGAACCAACGACTAACTCTGCCCAGGCTACGTCGAAGAAGTCCTCGCCCGGATGCAACACCACGTCATCACTTCTCCCTCGGCCCAAATCAATGTCACTCTTGACAATAATACTGTCACCTTCCCCGTCGACCAAAACCTAAACCTCGACTTTTCTCACGATGCAGGCATTCTAAGTATCCTCGTCGCATTTGGCCTGACACAGTTCAACGACGTATTACCAACCACACACATAAAAAAGGACCGCGAGTTCATCCTCTCGCACCTCCAACCCTTTGCTGGACGTCTTGATATTGAGGTGATCAAAGCACCTGCGCCTGTGAATCCCAGACGAGGTGACAAGAACGTGTACCTTGATGGCGAGCCTACCAGCTACGTACATTTCATACTCAACCAGCGGACTATTCCGCTAGGTAAAAGTCACAAGGAATGCGGCGACCGTGATGATGGATGGTGTGAGATGGAGACGTTTCTCAAGGTGCAGAGGAAGCAGATTGAGCTTGCGAATTACGACTACGCTTGCTTTGGAGAGTACGATGACCCGGCATATGGCGATGTTGTAGACGGAAGGCCAGTGGCTTAATTGTAATTTAGTTATAGGTGTGGGTGTATATAGTAAGGAGGAATGTGTCATACTGCTACATCATTGTTGTAACGAACAAGTCATTGAGAGAGAGAGAAAGAAAGAGAGCTTTGTCTTCATGACTCAAACTTCCCCCAATACCAGTGGCCCCTGCCCCTCCCTCCCCTTCCTTCCCCCACTCTCTCTGCATTTACCCAAACAAGTCACATACACCGAACGAAACATGGATCAAGTCTAATCACCAACACATATCGACATGCAAACAACCCCCCCCCCCCCCCCTCCCTTGACAATTTACCAACACCCCCTCTCTACCTCTGTTGTCTCTTGTCTACTACCCGGCATCTCCCCTCTCCCTTGTGATACCAGCATGCACCTCTCCACAAACAATGGGATAGCAGTATCATCCACTTACTATCCTTCACCCACCTACTCCAACTACTCCAAAAAAAAACACAACATGCCACCAAATATTTGCCGTCGGCCCTATACCCCATACCCCATACCTACTTCCAATACACGTAGGCATAGGCGTAGGCGTATTCATAGTCATAAGTCATAGAGTTGCTCTTCTCCCCTATTCCATCTCTACCTATTCCATCCTATATCTATCCCCAATATCTACCAACAACAACAACAAAAAAGAAGAGGAGGAGGAGGAGCCGCGTTTACCGGTAGGATTGTCAATTAGAGGCCCGGGGGTATTTTTGCCTTGGGGGAAGTGGGAGTGGGAGCGGGGGAAGGGGCAATACTAGTCTCTGACTGGCTTCGGCGATTGTTCTCCGCTGCTGGTGCTGGTGCTGGTGCAGGTGCAGCTGATAAATTCTCAGCTGATGTTGATGATGGAGTGTTTTTTTTTTAGAAATAAAAAAAAACTCCCTCCCCCCCAACCACAACAGCAGCAGCAGCAACAATAACAACACACAGACGCAAGAAAATGTGGGTTCATGGGGGGGGGGGGGGGGTTTAAAAAAAAAAGGGGGACATGGATCGGACGAGCTTTTCTTATCCGTGGACGAATGGAATAGGATTGCGTTGAATTAAGAGAGAGAAGAAACCCCTTCCTTCCCCCCACGTCAGAGACAAGGAACAAAAAAGAGACACGCTGTAAGATCGCCACTCGGTTTCTTTCGCTTCGCTTCCCCTGTCTCAAAACAGCTCTGACAAGAGTGAGAACACGCGTCCCATTCCTTTTCGTCTCGTTCCCACATTTCATCTTAGTCACACCCTACCACCCCATCATTCATATCCCACTACATCACAACACGTGCAAGAGAACATAGGCTGAAATATTTCCTTGTCAAATTTCATCGACTAAAGTGTACACAAAATACAGAGCTCTTGCTGGTTCAAACGCTCACTCACAGCTCCTTTGCACTATAACTCTACACAGCCCCCCTCAATCCTTCAACTCTATGACAACATCCTGCTCATGTCGTTCCTGATGCGGTTGTAATCCAAGAGACCCTCAATCTGGCCGACGGCCGAGACGGCAACGTCCTTGTCCCAGAGCCTATTGCGAGCGAATTGCATCACGTCCTTCTCTGAGATACGGCCGACGACGCGCTCAATCTCCTCGGGTGCTAACCGGCGACCGGTAGTGACAATCTGGCGACCAATGTCCTCGGCAACAGCGGTGGTACCGTCAAGGGCAAGAAGGAGAGAAGCCTTGAGTTGGGCCTTGGCGCGCTCAACCTCGGCGGAAGTGACATTCATGGATAGGCGGGTCCATTCGCGGAGGGTGAAGTGGACGAGGTCATCAAGCTGGGTGAGGTTGGAGCTGGTCAGATAGATACCCCAGAGACTGTCAAGGGGGTTAGTGTGATTCATATGACGTCTTTGATCGCAACTTACCCAGTGTCCGAGTAGCTGGTAGAGAAGCTCATGAAGCTGTTGGCCAGAGCGTTCTGTGAGACAAAGTTGCTGAGCTTGCTGCCAAGGTAGTCAGAGGTACCCATGGCACGGTCCCAGTTACCGACAATGGCCTGTGTTACGAGGGCAGTGAAGTAGTCGGGGTCACTCCAGCTAACACCCTCAACGGCAATGGCAATGTTGGCAGTGCCCATGGTGTCGTCACGGAGACGGACTTCGGATCCAATAAAGTCAGGCTTCTGCTTCTGCTCAGCAGCGAGGGACTTGGCAGAGTAGTCCTGGGGCTCAGAAGGCAAGTTGGCAAAGTACTTTTCGGCGAGCTCGACCAATTGCTCGTGGGGGATACCACCAGCACCAACGAGCACCATGCGGTCGGCAGTGTAGTTGGTCTTGATGTAGTTTTCGAGGTCGGCGCGCTGGATGCTCTGGATGTTCTCCTTGGGTCCAAGGATGGTGCGGCCGAGGGGCTGGCCCTGGAAAGCGGTGGCGTGCAGGTGGTCGAAGACAACCTCTTCGAGCTGCTTGTCCACCTCTTCCTGCTCGCGGAGAATGACATCACGCTCGCGCTCAATGGCCTGGGCCTCGAGTTTGGAGTTTTGAAGGATATCGGAGAGGATGTCGACGGCAGCCGGGACGTCGTTGTTGAAGGCCTTGGCGTAGTAGACGGTGTTCTCGCGCTGTCGATAATCAACACACATTCCATGTTAGTATTGTTTCCACACGTACCGAGGTGTAGGCGTTGAGGTGACCGCCCATGTTTTCTATCTCGAGCTCCAATTGCTGTTGTGTGCGCTTCTGGGTGCCCTGTTGCCCGCATCAGCAGCTGCCTGTCGGCTCCGTCTGGCATTGGGGCGTCCCTACCTTGAAAGCAAGGTGCTCGAGGAAGTGTGCAGTTCCGTTGGTCTCATCCGTCTCCGCGCGGCTGCCAGCATCGATCCACACGCCGACGGTCGATGTCTGGGCCCACGGGGAGTGCTCGGTAGCAATCTGTGCGCACTCGGGTCAATTGCAGGCCTCTTGTTTGGTCGAGGTTCCAGCCTACCGTGAATCCATTGCCGAGTGTCGTCGACTCGGTCTTTGCGCCGTAGGATACGGGCGTGGCCAGGCCGCGGGTCAAGGGCGAGGCTCTCGATGTCTTGACGGCATTAATGGCGGCGCGGGAGCGCATCGATTGCCGCAGGTTGAGTGCGAGCCGCCGGGAAGCCATTGCGTCTGCTCGCTGTGCCGGGGGATATGGGAGATGGAGCGGTGATGGGGTTGGGGTTGGGTACGTCGAGCTGCAGCTTGGCCAAGGTGAAGTCGATGATGGGTGAAATCTGCTTGTTCGGAATTTCCCGGGCCCCGCCCGCTGGCCAATGAGCGCAGTGGTGTTGACGACAATGTCTATCCTCGGCAGAGTGTCGTCAAACACCAGTTCGTCCCGAGCCCGATACTGCAGCTTGCGACCTTCATTCACCCACCTCCCCGCTGAAGTAGCAAGTTCAGACAAGAGAATGGCCTCCTCCCTGCGTCCGGGCCTCTTCAGGCAAGTCTGCGCAAAGCCCCAGCCTTCGCAGCGCATGCTCTCCACCACCACCTCCACTATCAACCGCCCGCTTGCCCAGCAGCTGCGACCAGCCTTCCAGCGCTCCGTCATCCAACAATCGACACGCATTGCCGCCTTCCATGCCACCCAGCGCAACTCCATCTTGCCTCCGCTACCCCAGAAGATCATCGGCACCGCAAACGACCCCACGCCTGTGCCGGACCCAGACTATACCCACGGAAGTTACCACTGGAGCTTTGAGAGGTACAACCTATCACGTGTACCGCCCGAACCTACACACAACTGACACTCCCACACAGAATCGTCTCGGCCGGTCTCATTCCCCTTACCGTTGCGCCCTTTGCCGCTGGCTCGCTGAACCCCGTAACCGACTCCATCCTCTGCGCACTCTTGGTAGTCCACTCACACATTGGTTTCGAGTATGGCTGCCTCTATACTCTCCCATATCTGAATTCACATACTGATAAATCCCCTACAGAGCATGCATCATTGACTACTTCCCCAAGCATCGCGTTCCCAAGGCCCGCATGGCTGCCACCTGGGCTCTGCGCGTTGGAACCGTCGCCCTTGGTCTTGCACTCTACTCGTTCGAGACAAACGATGTTGGTATTACCGAGGCTGTGGCTAGGCTGTGGCATGCATGAGTAGGCTTTGGAGTGTAGAAATAAATACAAGCATGTTTAGTGATTTTATATGAATTGCAATTTCAACTACATTTCGGTTTTCCGGTCATGTATTATGACATGTCCTCTATCCTCCATCTTACTCAAGATTACTCTGAACATATCCCGTTCCATGGCTCGAGCACGGAACATAAGAAAATATACTCCTAGTACCCTTCCTCGTCCTCCTGACCGTGAGCGATATGAGGGGAAAGAAGATTGGCAAGGAGTGAATACAGCAAGAAAGTGCAAAAGTGTAAAACTAGAAAGGAGGTTGTGATTGATCTACGTATGAGAGAAGAGACCCCGTATAGTGATGCCAGTGGGAAAAGATGAAAGATACAATAGGACTGGTATTTAAGCCTTTGTCGATCTACTCAAACTAGCGGGCTATACTTACTCTAAAGCACACCCCCATCATTCCGTGGCTCCTCTGTCTCCCCAATCCTAACCACATCCGTTTTGCACTTTCCTCACTAGCCTTCCATGGGGTTTATTCATCCTCACGTGCAAGTATTTCCCAGTAGTACTGCCATAGTCCGGGTCTACTTGTGGGACCCCCCCCATTGATCAAAAGTGGAAGCTACGTATTCGTGTCCTCAGAGACACTATATTAGTTAGGACTAACTGTTATGTCCTTCCCTCCCCGCCGTTAAACACGACTAGAATCTTTATCCTATCTGGTTTCCATCGGCGTAAAAAGTTGAGATCAAGATCGAAATTGCGACAGGAACCCAAAGGACAGAAGGCTCCGCCAAGGTCCACCTTGAGCTCGTGAAGAGTGAAAGGAAATATTTTTATATTTGCGCTCGAATCTCGCCCTCGCTCTGTTAGGGGCTTCTTTTTTTTGTTATACAATGTGTTAACCTCCTGCGCCCAGCTGGATGTACCTTGTTCAACATGTACCCCATGGAGCTGAGTTTATTCCACCTACAAAAACCCATCGTCGCAGGAATATTGCACCACGTGGTATAGCCAATGTAATGACGGTGATATGTGCGCGAACTATTGACGTAAGCAGTCCAGAGTAGAAGTTGTTCTTACCTTCTGTGCAGCAATAACTTTTCAAGGCATTATCAGGCCGTAGTGAGGAGCACATTGTTATACAAAGAAGGACCTATCAAATCGAAACCCCTTTCCGACCACGTCCCTATCTGTACGCTCCTCCCAAACCCCATCTTGTGTTAGTAGCTTGGCCGTTCCGTGGAAATATGAAAAGTTTGTTACATGCGCACCGTATACAACCGCAAGTTTGTGGATGTATTTGTTAAAGTCTTTGATTGCCAAGTCGTCTAAAGGGATTGTAAGGGGAAGCAAAACCATAAGCCACCAGACACTCCTGGACGGCGCAAAAGACGTCCGAGTTAGACTCATAGAAACATAAGCCTTGAAGGTCATACACGGACTCGTGCAAGACACATGTACGGTATGGAACAGACAGTGGCAGAGACATTGGAAGGTGGGCTGAAGACGGGATGAGAATTCAAAGTCTAACAAAGCGCATCCGGCCTGAAGTACCCTAGGATATATCCTCTATGCCACTAGGAAATGATGGGCGTGGTATCATTTACCTTCACCATGATGCACCATACCATTAAACCCCTGCCATTTTTGCGACTGATATCGGGTTTTCGATTTATGCCTTGGCGTCGGCTGGAGCCTCGCTGCTCTCAGCCTTGGGCGCATCGGTGGCGGGCTCAGCAGCGGGTGCGTCACCGGAAGGCTCGGCCTCGGACGATGTCCAGAGGGTCTAGAAGCAGTCAGTACACGCATTAGCAGAAGAGTGCGCATCAAGAGCTTACAAGGTTGTCCCGGAGGAGTTGCATAATGAGGGTGGAGTCCTTGTAGCTCTCCTCAGAGAGGGTGTCAAGCTCTGTGTTTCCGTTAGCCACACCGGCAACAAGGCTTCAAGATTTTGCACGTACCAGCAATGGCGTCATCGAAAGCCTGCTTGGCGAGCTGGCAAGCCTGGTCGGGCGAGTTGAGGATCTCGTAGTAGAAAACGGAGAAGTTCAGGGCAAGTCCGAGGCGGATGGGATGGGTAGGAGCGAGGTTGGAGGCAGCAACATCGGTGGCGGCCTTGTAAGCCTCGAGGGACTTGTCGGCAGAGGTCTTGCGCTTGTCACCAACGGCGAACTCGGCAAGGTAACGGTGGTAGTCGCCTTTCCTGTGTAAAGCAGAGTAGTCAGCTACGTCGGGCGATCAAGAAGACGGGGGCAATTACATCTTGTGGTAGAAAACCTTGGACTCGCCGCTCTCAGCAGAGGGGATCAGGTGGCCATCAAGGCACTCGAGGATGTCCTCGCAGATCTTGGCCAATTCGGCCTCGATCTTCTGACGGTACTCCTTGATAAGGGTGACCTGGGTCTCGTTGCCCTTGGACTCCTCTTTCTGTTCGATCGAGGTGACGATTCTCCAAGACGCGCGGCGAGCACCGATGACGTTCTTATAGGCAACGGAAAGAAGATTTCGCTCTTCGACGGAGAGCTCCTGGTCTGCGGAGGCAACGGCCTTCATGTTCTCGACCATCTCTGCCGGAGCGGGTTAGCCAGTGCCATGGCGGCTGGTTGCAGATGCGCTTACCCTCATAACGCTCGGCCTGTTCGGCCAGCTTGGCCAGGTACACGGAGTCTTCGTAACCCATTGTGATGTGTGGTCTGTGTAAATCGCGGTTAGTCGATGTAAACCGGACTCAAAAGCGCGCAATAGGTGCGATCAACAATCATCGCAATTGCAAGAACAACAGGGCCCTCAGCGTGCGCTCTCGCCGTGCTCGAAAAACAGACGGCTTTGCTGGGGCTACCGCCTGTTTTGCGTCTTGTGTTGGTGAGTTCGGAGGGGCGGCAAGTGGAGCTACGCCAATTGCTTGCGTAGCCTTCGCACCTGACAACAGAGGGCGCAAGGAGGGGCGGCTCGAGCTATCACGGGTCTCCGAACAGAGCGCCAACGCACGCCGGCTGCGACGAGAGCGGCCCGGGGAGTCGAAGCAAGCGGTTTCGAGCGGCGGGCTTTGGATGCGGCTGCTGAGGGCGCAAATTGCACCGGTCCAGGGACCTGGGGGGTGGTGACGAAATGCGGTGGAGCACTTACGAAGAGAAAAGCTGGTGAGTCGGGTGTGAGTGAGCGAGCAAAAGCGTAGGGTGGGTTGGAGAGGGGCGGCGAGCTGGTGAACAAGAAAGCGATGTGCAGGAGATTTGTTCAACGGCGGCTTGTGGTTGAGTTATCAGAGGAGGGGACTTGGAGGGAGAGAAGCCGATTCCGCTTGGCGTCGATCACGCCTGCCTATCCTTGGTTGTTTCACACGGCCCAGAACAGGCGCGACCTCTCACTCTGACAGGCGAAAGTAAGAATCGCCGTCACCGCCTGAGCGGCCCATTCACTGCTCGACTCGCGCCTCCTGCTGCTGCTGCTGCTGCTGCTGCTACTGCTGCTGTTGCTGGGCGGCCTCCCAGCTGCTTCGTCGACGACAAACAACTGCGAGCGAGACATGCCCCGCAGTGCACGCTTTCGATGACAGCTCGACCAGATTCTGCATCGGAATTGGGCATCACGTTTGGTCTTCAGGCGCATACGTTGGCTCTGATCACGCGCCGGTCGGAACCTTTAGTCCTCATACCCAGGTAGTCTGAATTGCACGCTTGCCAGTCGAGCAGGAGACGAATGCAACACGCAGCATGCGGAGCGTAGACATCAACGAGCACAAGTCTCGTTCATAAGCCGTGTTTCCATGACAGTACATGTGGCCATGTACATACCTGACATACCCACGGACCACGAGATGGATGTGTACACTGGTATAATCCTCTTCAAGCATATAGCCCCCTAAGCTCGGCCCAGCCAGACGCAGCATCGAGGCATTCCCCATATGCCCTCCGCGCCCCTTTGCTCCCAACTGGGCACGTAGCGTAGCCATGGTGAAAACAACCCGCCCATCGTCACGTGTTCTCGAGCGATGACGCACTTGCTCGAGAGGTCCAAGCTCCTCAAGGCTTCAACACCCAGCAGTCACCCCATCACACCACCTCACCACGCCGCCGAATATAGTCACCCACACTCCTCTATATCCCCAATTCCTCTACCCAACCGGCACAATGCTTCGCACATCCATCATCAAGAGCGCACGCTCAATTGCCGCTCCCCGTTACTTCTCCGCTTCTGCTCTCCGCATGTCAGCGGGCGCCACTGGTTCTGGTGCATCAAGGCCTACTGGATCTGCGGGCGGGTAAGTAGAAGCCCAATCTGCAAACCTGGGCAATGCAAACTAACTGTATCGCCAGCGATGCCTTCACCAAGCGCGAGGCCGCTAGCGAGGAGCTCTACATCCGTCAAGAAGAGAAGGCCAAGTACGTTGCCCCCGCGATACTCCACTCACCACCGACACCTGCGCTGCAAGGGAAGACAACACCAAGCGCAAAACACTGACGAAATACAGGCTTCTGGCCATCAAGGAAAAGCTGAAGCAACAGAGACAGCACATGGAGGACCTCGACAAGCACATGTCAGTAAATCCTTCGGCGCCCATCGGCCCGGCAACGAGCATATCTGACAACAACACAGCGACGACGTTATCAGGGAATCTGAGGCCTCTGGCCAGGGCGAGCAGAAGTAAGCGCATCCCAGTGCTTGCAGATGAACTATGGACTGCCCATGCATCATATTACCTGTGAAAAATAAAATAAACACCAGCTACATTGAACAACCTCACACCTTCACACTCGGCATATGCGGCGGTACTGCATACTGAGGCTGACATGTTCTTTGCTTTTTTTCTGAGCATACCTGTTTCCGTCTCATGTTGCAAGGTTCAGATCGTCATAGGGCTATTTTAACATCCATGAAGGATTTACGGCTCGGCAAAAGACGTCTACTGGCCGATTTGACGTCTGCTTTACTCATTCTATTGACAGTCGGGTTCCTCTGCCTAGTCATGCAACTTGACATAGGGCTTCACACCTCTCCCGTTGCAGTGGATTGAAGCGATGTATCGCCGAAGGTAAAAGAAAGCTTCGGCTCTCTGCGGATAGGCGTCATTCGTGACAACAACCTGCTTGTCGGCTTTCACGCACTGCAAAGAGCCCACAACAGTCCCGCCATTGTCCGACACTTTACCATAATAGAACATTCGCCGTCTGCTTCTTAACCCCGCATGCTTCGACGACAACGGATCCTCGTAAAAGTTCCTTCTGTTGCTAAGGATTGACCGCCACCGACTTCATTGCTGACGCCGACACATACGTATGTAGGCTATCAATACGCAGTCACACACACACAGGCAAATACGTACCTCTCCCATTGGACGTCCTAACGCACTCTGTCTTTAGGACTACTCCATCGTCATGTTTGAGTGCACATTATCTAATCTGCCAAGTCTATGAAGGTTGAAGCCCGACGTTATGCTCAGTAATCGGGCTCTCAGGGACATTGGACACGCCTGAAGGCCTAGGTTATTCTGCACCCGCCATTGTCGGGCCATGTAAAGTGTCCCTGGTGTCTGCGCAGCTGAGTGTTTTACTTTCGTCGGTAGATCAGGTACCAGGGTCCAGATGGATGCTTGTAGCAGGGATTTCCCGCCCGCGCGGGAACGTCAACACCAAGATACATCTCAGAACTAAGCGACGGTGACAACAAACATCCCAGTCGCAGCCAGATGTGCAAGCGACTACCATGACTGCGGACGTGTCAGATGAATAAACCGCGCGGTCATTCTTCCTTCTAATTCGTCAAGCACAATCGTCCGTATGAATACCCGAGCCGTCTCAGCTCTCAAGTCGCGCTTGTACGTACCCACCGGGAAATGCATGCTTTTCTGACATGCTTGCCCATGCTAACAGCACGTTTCTTTTATCTTTGCTGTGTCAAGGGTCAGCAAAACGACGTCATATTGCTTATTGCTTGGATCTCGATATGACAATCCTGGACCTGGAAATCCATCCGTTGCTGTCATCGAGTACGAGAGCACGGTCAAAGGGTCACTTTGCGCCGAGACGAACGCGGGATAAGGACATTGGACCAGATTAGTATAGCGAGGGAGGTTGGTCGGTCGTTCAGTTCAGGGTCCTCACCGTCTCCCGGGCTTCGAACATATATGATCTTTGACATCCCTCTTAACCAGTCTCATCAACCAATCCGCACCAACATTCCAAAGCTAATTCCACTACCCTCCAACCACTACTATATATATCTTACTCGGGATAGCTTGGATATTACCGCGTTCTGAAAAAAAAAAACCCCCCTTCTTCGATACTCTCCGATCTACCTAGTTCTCATACTACGAATTCACACTCCCTTGGTACCTCCAATATCGGCCAGCCAGCAGATACCCTCTCTCAGATCGCCTACATGGCGCAACCCAATGCTCTTCCTCAGTACTATGGCCAGCAACTTCCAGATGGCACAATAATCGAGTCTCCACCACCTAATACAGACACATCGATGGACTCAAGGCGAGAATTATTGCGCCTTCCCATCCAGCCACACCCGGCGCATATTGATGCCTCCATGGAATCTGGAACACCTACTGTGGCTGTACCTGCGCAGCCGAACACAAACCTTGGACTCACACCCATGCGTCCTCGGCGACAATCCAACAGTGTACCTTATAGCCCAGGACAGCACCGAATGGCTTATGTAGAGGATTATTCGGATGAAGAGGAGCAGGAACGAGTGGTGTACCGTCGTCGCTCTAACCGGCCTCACCCGAAGCCCCCCGCTTCGTACAACAACTACGCCGACCAGAATTCGAGATACGGACCACTACCCAGGAACAGTGTTGATCAGAGTATGCGCCCAGGGTACAACTCTCCGCCTAGTAAACCAAATTATGAAATGTACTATCCGAACTACGACGAATACGGCCGACGTTTGGTCATGACAGGAGGGGCCGGGGGTAGACCGCCACCCCCACACAAGCCTGAGAGTGTCATGAGGCTACCTTGGGCCATCTGGATGGGCAGTAACGCCAAGAACCGTAAGCCAGTCTGCAAACCTGTACAAATCTCTCATTAACACATAACATGCAGACTTTGTAGCTTTCGTCGGCGAGTTCGTGGGAACAACGATGTTCCTATTCTTCGCTTTCTCGGGGACCCAAGTCGCAAACATTGGCTCCAATGCAGCATCATCTGAGAACACGACAACGGGTGAAGCTGCCGGTTTCTCTCCCATTGTCCTCTTATACATCGCCATTGTCTTTGCCTTTTCCCTCATGGTCAATGTCTGGGTCTTCTTCCGTATCTCTGGTGGCCTGTTTAACCCCGCTGTCACCTTTGCCATGCTGCTCTGCCGTGCGCTGAGTCCGATCCGCGCTTTCCTCTTGCTTGCAGCACAGATTGCAGGTAGTATTTTTGCGAGTTTTCTCGTCTCAGTGCTATTCCCCACGGATTTCAACGTGAGAACTACTTTAGGAAGCGGTACGAGTTTGGTGCAGGGAGTCTTCATCGAGGCGATCTTGACAGCCGAGCTGGTCTTTACCATCTTTATGCTTGCCAAGGAGAAACACAAAGGTACGTCCGCTCGCCCCTCTTTCCCCAATGCATAAGCTAACAGTCACGCCAGCAACATTCATCGCTCCTGTTGGTATCGGCCTCGCCCTCTTTATTGCTGAACTCGTAGGCGTCTACTACACGGGTGGCAGTCTCAATCCCGCGCGTTCTTTCGGCCCTTGCGTTGTAACCGGTGTCTTTGACGTCGAGCACTGGATCTACTGGATCGGGCCTGGCACTGGCGCTATCATCGCAGTTGTCTTCTACAAGATTATCAAGGTGCTCGAGTATGAAGTAGCCAACCCAGGTCAGGACGACGATGATAAGGATCAGGAGGAGAAGGAGGTCTTGGAGAAGGAGGGCAGACGCCCCAGCATGGAAGTTGAGAGGTCGCCGCGTCATATAACTATCGATATGGAAAGGGCGGGTATCATGGCTTTACCAAGGAACAGGAGTACGAGGGAGGGGCAGGGATTTGGTGGGAGGGGTCACGAGACTTATTAGGTGGTTGTAGTGGTGATTGGTCCTGTTGGAGAAAAGGATCTGAAATGACTGACGGTAATGAGTTCGATGTGTTGATGAGATGGGATGAGGGACGCGGGGTTCATGTCTCACGATACGGTTTTAACGAACGAAGAACACGAGCCGTATTGTATTGTACAAATATTTTCCCAACGCACATAATAGATAGATAGTATAGCTATGTAGATGTATAACGATAATGCCACACTCTAGATTTGAAGAAGGTTCGCACACACGCAGAGAGAGAGAGAGAGAGAGAGAGAGAGAGAGAGAGAGAGAGAGAGAGAGAGAGAGAGAAGATGATTGCCGTATACTGACGCACACATACGTTCTCACTCCAACACATATCCGCACTCATAAGAAATACCTGCCCTTTTCCAGTAAACTGCAACTCCACGCGATCAAGCAAGAAGTTCTACAAAGCCACCAGCCCATCATCTCACACCCCATACCCAACTTCCACCCTTACCCACAAGACCCGTCTCCACGTGCACCTATTCAATCCATCTCAGACACCCGTTCCACCCAAGTGGGTCTCCTACATCTATCCAACCTTGTACTTTACCATTCTCTCGCATTCGCTCTCTCCCCCTTACCCATCCCTGTCGCGCAATGAGCGTGCGTGCTAGAGATCCACATAAATGACGTAAATAGCGCGCGGGACGTTGAAACCAGTCTTCTTTACTACTCTGCTTATTTGATACAAGTGTTGCAAGCGTGGTTTATGCAAGAATGGACACTATTGAAAAAAAGACTTGGAAACGGGAGAATATCGGCAAATCTATGAATGTGCGAATCTTGGGACAGGGTTGGATTGAGAGGAAGGGGGATTGGATAATATGGGATACGAAGGGGGCGGTTTGGGGAGCGCTGGGTTGATGCTTGGGGTGTGGGGGCGATGAAGGGGGGTGTGAATGATGGAGAGATGGAGACAAAAGTAGAATTGTGTGTGGTTGAATTATGTGAGATGTTGACGAGTATGTTAAGATGGATATGCAAAAAAAGATCAGGCTCGAACGCTATCAAAGGAGAGACGAGAGAGATAGAGAGAGATACAATACAGACGATGCTTTTACACAATAGTCGAGCTTTTTTTTGTACAACGACAGCAACAGCAACAACAACGACACGGCAATCATGCAAAAAAAAAAGAAAGACAATCATCTGAAAGACGGAAACGTTGGGGAGATGATGAATCAAGACTCTTCAATCAATCAATCAAAAAAAAAGACAGACAAATCTCTTCTTACGACCTTCTACCGGTCACCGTCTCAGGCAATTCCCCAGCTCTGACCTCGCTCATCGCAAAGCCTGGCCGCCACGCAGGATGAATCTCACTATACGCCGCCTCTGGGGCGGTAGACCTTGGTTCCGCTTCAAGGATATAACTGACGCCGTCTTCAGACGCGTAGCTCGGTGGTCTGGGCCCGAGTTCTTCATCCTCGTCTTGTACGGAGGGCGCTGCAGCACTACCTCGCGTGCTTCCTCCAGCCAGGGGCGATGATCGACTTACAGCAGGTCCTGTTATAGACCCATTGCGCGACCCCGCACCACCAACACCGACGTTACTCGACATGGCGCTACCCCTCATACTCCCAGCATCCACGCGCTGCCAATGCAGCAGATCTGGATTCACCCTGACACTGCTTCTCCAGAGGCCGTATGCCGGTGGGGGCGGGGGCGGCATATCTTTCTCTGGGTCCACGATATCTGCAAGATCGTTTTCGAGTCCTGCGCCTGCTTCTGCAGCTTCCTCGTCGCGGCGTAGGTGCACGCGAATGGGGACGACGGGCTGAAAACCGTCCGAGGGGTTTAGAGAGGGGAAGGCTTGGTTGGCACTGTTTTCCGGTGGAGGGTTGAGCATTAACATGCAGAGTCGGATGAGGGAGTGACAGAAGAAGATTGTGATTGTGAGCAGGACCATGATGAAGAGGATGTGGATTTCTTGGCCGAGGTCAGAGTTTGTTAGGGCGATTGCTAAGTCTGTTACGTTGTTAGTGGGTGTTTCTTTTTCCCCCCTTCTTCTCTGTTTTACTGCAAGGGGTTTCTTCAGAGAGGAACTTACAGATGGCTAGGATGGTTAGGAGAAAGGTTCCTGAGATTATGCATGCTATCAGTTTTCCTCGCGCCGCTGTTCCTCGCACGTGTGTAGGAGAGGTGCCTCGCTCGTTTCTTCGACGCACCCATCCTCTGGTTCCGGAGCTGGATGTAGATCCAGACCGCTGGGTGTCGTGGTGCTGCCTTCGTCGGTGCTTCCGTCGTCTTCGTCGGCGCCCGTTAATGTCTTCTGCTAGTTGCTGAATCTCTGGATCCACAAAGCCATCGTTCTGTGGTAACGGCACATCTGCGGGATGACGCGCGTAGATTGTCGATGGCTCTGGGGTTTCCCCGATAGCGCCAATGTACGAGCTTGCGCTGTGGTTTGCAGTAGGAGGGGACCTCGGCTCTTGTTGCGCTTCGTAAGATGGGCGTGGTTCATCTGGGTTGGGTGATCGGTTCCAGAAGCCTAGGAAAGGTGTCTTTGGTGTGTTTGTGTTGCTTGTGAGAGCGGGTGATTGCGAGTAGACGGACGATCCATTGACCATTGTCCGGACATTGCTTCGAAACGCACCAAACCGTGACGGCGACTGTGTAGCTGGCGAGGCCTCGAGGTCCGAGTTTGGTTGTGGCGACCATGCGAAGAGGGCTGGCATGGTGGGTGATCTGAATATAGGCGATGGAGTATGTGCTGATGTCCAGAAATACACGTTCACAAGCCCCAAAGTGCTATCTTGGGTACACCCTGTTCCCTTATAGCAATACGTCTCCCGTGCTCAATGCGTCTGGGTTGTTATTATCTCGTGGAAGATAACACGACGGCGAATGAGCGGACAGTATTGCTTGCTCATGCAGATAGACCTCGTGGCCTGGAGCGAGACAAGATGGAAAGTATGGAGTAGGACGATAAACGACTGGATCTGGGCTTCCTTCCAAGAAGTTTTGGGGAAATCCAGAGTGGTGAACTGTTGGCTGTACCTTTTCCACCTGTCGGCAAAGAATCGAAACCGGGACCCCTTCCAAGTTCCCGCCGAACTGTTATTATTGTAAAAGAAAGAAAGCGCAAGTGTCGAAAGGGCTTCACCAGAGGCCGCCTGGGCCAAACGAACGCAAAAGAATGATTAGACGCGAAACAAGCAGAGCACAGCACCGCTACCAATTACCAGTGACTTTGGGGAGAGAACGAAGGAACCATGATAGTTGAAGGGGAGGGTCAAGCCGCGCAGTCACACCAACAACAGGTGTGTGGATAGGAAAGGATAGTCACGAGCGAGCGAGCATTGAGCGCCACGAAATTCCGCGACGATTAGCGTCGCAGGCTAGGATCGCAGTGAGGGTGAAACACATCTCGCTCCTACTTCAGCGATCCTCCGCGTGTCACGGACCGCGTTCGTGTAGGTGGGTGCGTCAGATCTGGCCTTCTTTGGAGCGGGTGGTGATGTACGGCTATTGACCGGTAGACGCAGAGTCCAGGGTCGATACGCGGTGGTTGGCTCGGGTGAAAACATTATGAAACGCACATCCCAATCAAGCCAGCAGGCCTCCTTAACAGCGCCTGCGCAACGCAGGCCTACAATCATTAGCATGCCACGCACAATATATAATGGCATGAAGATGCATCGTCTCAAATCTTATTTTCGCTGATGCTCATCTGCTGTGGTTCTGCTCGAATTGTTGCACACAGATGTATATATGAAATCGCGTCTCCCAGACGTCTTTCCACATCCCGATCTCCTCGCTTCGGTGCGGTATCGACGTTGTACATACATGCGACTCCAAACCCTGTCAGGAGTCGCACCGGCGTATCCAGTCTATAAACGGCGCCTTGTGACGTCTCTGGGGCCGGAAGCTACTCGGGCCTTTCTCCAGCTTCTTGCGCCGATCTCTTCGAATCAAGGTTGCGTAGCACAATTGCTTCACCTCCGCCTTCACTTGCCTAGCTCTCCTACCATGAGTTTGCGATCCGAGGACGCGGAGACCACTAAGAATTGCCAAGTCAGCCTGATGTTCCGCCCGATAGCGGTGAAGACACTGAGACGCTTGGTCGCCGCTGCCAATGTTGCCAATGTTGCAAAATGTTCTCCTTGTCGCCTCAAGCGCGCAGAAACGCGACAACTGGAAAGCTAGACCAACAGGGTGGCGGGGAAACTGAACGCAACATGCGTTCCAGAAGGAAATCGATGAAGCAGAGGAAACTGGGGTTCAACTCACAAATCGGTTCGCCAAGCGGGTGGAAGCGTACGTCGTTGACAGCCCCGCGGTGGCCTGGCAGCTTGTTTAGAAGCTTTCCTGTACGCGTCTCCCAGATGGCAACACTCTGGTCTCCGCTTCCAGCCGCAATCTTCTCACCCCGGGGATCCCAGCTTGCCTTTAGAAGGTTGCGCTCCTGGCCGGTCGGGGCGCCATCATACGTCTGTATGCGCCGGTCCGCAGGCGCAAAGGGTCTCACGTCCCACGTCCGTACAGTCGAGTCGTGTGCGTTAGATAGTAGGGTTTGGTTGTCCGGGGACATTTGGAGCGAGGTAACCGTGTCTGTGTGACCAAGCAGTGTGTACGTAACTGCCTGTTTCCGCAGGTCCCAGACCTTAATATCGTTGTCAATGCCTCCGGTGAAGAGCTCATTGCCGGCTTCTGCCAAGCATATTGCCGTTATGGGGAAATCTGTGGGGATGAAGGTGACTGCATCCTTGGTTCGTGTGTCCCAGATCTGTTCTTGCTGTCAGCGATACCCTAGGGAGGACTGTGGTGCCCACTCACCCCAATGTAGCCGTCGTCTGAACCGCTCACAAGCATCTCCTCACCACGCTTGCTCACGTCCATGCAGTTGATAACCTCCTCGTGGCCTGGGTGTCTCCGTATCCTCTCTCCAGTCTCTACATCCCAACTTGCTAGGTGCATGTCTGCCGAGGCGGAGAACAAGACTTTGGAGTCGCGCGACCAGTGGAGATCTAGTACTGCCTGCTTGTGTCCAGTGAGGATACCATAGTTTTCGCAAGACCCAGAGCTACGCCAAAGTACTTATTCATGGTCAGCGCATGCCTTTTACACAAATCCCCAAGACGGCTCACATATTGACCGGTCCATAGATCCAGAAGCTATATACTGCCCGGTTGGGTCGAATCGTGCTGCGAAGACTTCACCAGAGTGGCCTGTCAGCTCCATAACGGGCGACTGCAGTGCGCTGGCACGCGACTCCTACAGTACCTGTCAGCGCATGGCAACTTCAGCGATGGTACTCCCAAAAGGCGCTTCATTGTGACATACCGCTTGTATGAGGGCGCCATTTGCGCGCGAACCGTTCACCACAGCTACAGCAGAGCTTCCTGCGAGGTTCGCGTCCGACTTTGTGCGCTTAACCAGCTGGCTGGTGCCGAATGCTTCGTGCGCAGGCCGCTTTTCCTTTGACATGGCGGCTGGTGCGTAGTGATGATGTGCGTTCGTGATCGGGACTTGTGATGTTCAAGTTGGTTGAAGCTGCTATCACGGTTACGGCCACGGCCACGGATTCTACGTAAACTTTCCTGCAAGGCGGATCTGCGCCAAGCTATATCGACTCCACCGCCCGAATCCACCCTCCGCATGCTTCCCGACCACGAACAACACCACTCGACAGTGACAACCGTATACAATCTAGCCCTTAGCCCTAGATCCATAGTACCCTCGTCCTTGGGAAAGTGAAGCACATTAAAGCCGAAGACCAAAACAACCGTCCCATGGCTTCGTCAACGAAAGCAGCCCGCCTGGGCGAGGAGTGAGCTCCACATGCTAGCAGATGCTTCGAGATGTGCTAATACCCGTTAGAGTATGGAAGTAAGTCCTGCGCATCATTGCCTTTAGCCGCTTGTTCTGACGCTCCAAGAACTCGAGTAGACAAGGTCAGCGCCGAGCTCGTCACCCTTACATACGGTACCATTGTTGCGCAACTGTGCAAGGACTACGAATACAACTATATCGATGTCAACAAGCAACTCGAGCGCATGGGCTACAACATCGGGATACGGTTGATTGAAGACTTCCTCGCAAAGTCAAGCGCGCCTGCTTGCACAAACTTCCGGGAAGTGTCCGAGATGATCTCAAAGGTAGTTCTGCCAGTCTACGATGCTGTTATTCCTAAGCTGATGCGTCGGTAAAGGTTGGCTTCAAGATCTTCCTCAACATCACACCAACAATCACCAACTGGTCGAGCGACAACAAGCAGTTCTCCCTCATCTTCGACGAGAACCCGCTTGCCGACTTTGTAGAGCTGCCCGACGACGGCCGCGCCCAGGACGAGCTATGGTTCTCCAACATACTAGTCGGTGTGCTGCGGGGCGCATTAGAGATGGTATGTCTGCGTTCGGTCATACTAGACCGCGAGGGTGTATGAGGTCCCATGTGCTGATACAGATTAGGTGCACATGCAGGTGGAGGCGCATTTTGTCAGCGATGTCCTCCGTGGCAACGACACAACGGAGATGCGGATATCCTTGGTGCGTTACATTGACGACGAAATGCCACCCGACGATGAGTAGGAGCAGACATCGGGCTATGGCAAGCCAAGGCATACCTTTCCAAGACGACTTAACGCGAGGCACGGCCCTCGGTAAACACATAGGTACAGTACAGCGCATAGGAGACTAAGGAGAAGAGTCGTGCTGCCGACGAGACAGCAACATGCGCAGAGCAGTATCCGCCAAGCAGTTGTAAGCCGTGGTAGGGCTTGTCGAGGCCGGACAGCATGTCAGATCACTCTTGGCAGAAGACCAGTGCAGCAACGGAATAGAATTGCGCAATTGAAAATGGTCCTAGGGGACGCAATTGCACTCCATGGACGTGCGTGGTGGTAGTTAGTCATGCAACTAGTTTGCCGTGCATGTGTGTGCTGACAAGGACGGTAAAGTGCATCAGAGGCCACCAGGGCATCGTAATGCTGTAACTGTTGGGACTGAGTGTCGAGGTCGCGTTATATGCATGCCCCACCAAGCTGGTAGCCTCTGTGGATGTTCGGGTTGGATGCCATGAGCATCACGACACGCCCGAATTTTGCCATGGTCATCCGTCTCTATTTTGCTGCATTCGGCGACAAAAGCAAATTGCAGAGGCCGTAGTGTAGGCGCGTCTGTTGCGCCATGGGGGAGGCTGGAACATGACTGCAAATCACGTGGCTTGCACCTTGGCGGCGCACTGAGCGGCCGCACTTCCCCTCGCCCTCTTGGTCACAAACTTCGCCCAACCTCTGTACGATCCATCTGCGCCGTCCATCTAGAAGACGCGCCCCATCTGCGCCGTCGCCTTGCCGTCGTCTTGCCGTCGTTGTTGTCGTGATCCCATCTCTTGGCAGATACCCCCTTCACGCTAACCCCCGACCCATACCGTGCATCAGCCGCCGCCTTTTCATCGCGACACCGTCCTCCTCCGGCAAACCAACATCTCTCCCGGCTGCCCTTTGCGCGACGTGACGGTCCTCAGTTCGCCCACATCGCCCATCAACGCACGTCCTTGGCACGCCGCCCCCGCCCCGACACCGAAACCCGCGGCGGCGACGTTCCATGCTGGTGTAGAGGCTCGCTCCAGCACTGAGGTGCACGACACATCGCGTCCATTACCACGACCGCGCATCCATCGCTAACCCCCACCCGTCCCCCCGCGCCCAACCCACACGCTCTTCTGGTCCCGTCGCGATGCAGAGCCAGCAGCAGCAGCTGGCGCACATGGCGGCCATGAATGCGAACAACGGCTCCGTCGATAACACGCCCATCATGGGCAACATGGCGCATCCCAAGCGCATGGGCACCGACCCCACCGAAAAGCTCAACACGTACATCTACGACTACTTTCTCCGTAACAAGCACCTCGACCTGGCGCGCGCCATGCTCAACTGCGACCTGAAGATGTTGACCGAGAAGGGCAGCCCCAGCAACAGGACCAACGGCGTCGACTCGATCGACCAGATCGAGGACCTGCCGCTGCCCCAGCTGCCCCCGGGCATGGTCGCAGACAATTCTTTCCTGCTCGACTGGTGGGTCCAGTTTTGGGACATCTACATGGCCAGTAAGCCGCGCAATACGGCCTCGAAGAACGCGAACCAGTACCTCAGCCACAACCGGGTATGTACAATGCACCACGCTGTGCGCAGCAAAGTAGCACACTGACGCCCTAAACAGAACCTCGGCCATCTGCAGAACGAGCAGAGGAACCAGCGCATGATGATGAACAACACCATGAACGCCCAGTACCAGATGATGCGCAATGGCGCCATGGCCAACGGCACCCAGACCGACCTGAAGCGGGCTGCAGCCATGAACAGCAATCGGCCGTACGTGCTTGTGAATTCGGCGCCGCATGAGTAGTGCCAATCGCTAACCTCCAACAGTGCCGGCAACCCCATGGCAGGCATGCAGCCCATGAAAAACCCCAACATGATGGCCGCCAATATGCAGCGTGACGGCTCAAGTATGGACATGAACGGCCAGCGGCCACAGTCACCAGGGTCCAACGAGAATGCCCCGTCCCCGAATAAGCGTCCCCGCGTCGACGGTACGTCATCTGTCCTACCCGTCTCCCTTGTCCAAACTAACGCATTGCGCTTCACAGGTGGCATGAATGCCGGAAACATGCCCAACAATCAATTCAACGAGTTCATGCCGCAAGGCCCAGGTGCGCAGCAGAAGAACATCGAGGTATATGCCCAAAGTTTGGCCCATCAACACAGAGTGGCAATGAGTAACACTTCGTCCCCCCAGGGTATGAACTCTGGCATCCAAGGTTCCCCAATGGCCCAGCCAGGTCTCGACGGCCAAGAAAACATGTTCGCTGGCAACGGCCCGCGTCCCAGCAACGTTCCCCCCAATCCTCCAGGCGCGCCTCAACAGGGCGGCAACCACGCACTCCAGGACTACCAGATGCAGCTGATGTTGCTTGAGCAGCAGAACAAGAAGCGGTTACTCATGGCCCGACAAGAGCAAGACAACCAATCTGGACACCCTCAGCAAGGCGTCATGGGCGGACCGGGCTTTGGTGCAGCCATGTCACCTCAGGGTAGCAGAGCCGGCGGCCCATCACCTAACCCATCCGAGCAGATGAAGCGAGGTACTCCAAAGCTCGGCCAGCAAGCTCTACCAGGCTCACCGATGCCTGAAGGAGTCATGGGCCAGCAACGTGGCTCCCCTGCGCCCAATATCAACTTCGATCCCGCGCTTGCGCCGCCTGGCATGCCCCCGCAGTTCTATCCGCAAATGCCCCAGAACAATGCCATGGGTATGCGGCCCCCGAGCTCACACCCTCAGCCACCCACCTTCAATGGTCAGCAAATAACGCCTGCGCAAATGGAAGCCATGCGGAACGGTCAGATGCAGCAGCAGAACGGCGGTGTCTGGCGTGGTGGTCCTCAGCCTGGCATGATGCAAGGCGGTCAACCGATGGGCGGTCCCATGGGCCAAAACCCTCAACAGCGTCAAATGCCACCGCCCCCAGCACCTACAAACGAACAACCACGGCCAGAGCCATCTCCGTCAGTGTCCAACCAAGCACCACCTACGCCATCGCAAACAAACAAGGCCAATCCCAAGAAGAAGCCAACCAAGGATACTAAGGTAAAGTCCCTCGCTTTCTCTTCTTCTCCGAGCAACGTTGATATTGATTGTAGAAGCCCGCAAACAAGAAGGGTGCCAATACAGGTTCAACTCCAGCAACCACAAACGGCGAAGAGCCTCCAACGCCAACATCGTCCACTCCTGTGGCCCCAATCACGCCAGTTCACAAACAGTCCTTCAACCAAGGGCAGAATGGGCAGCAGCAGCCCGTGCAGCCGCAACCTCCATCCGACCAGCCCATGGACAACGGCGGCCCACCATTCGGTAACATTGACAACGACGTAAGCTTTCTTCATTACCCCTACGCTTGTTCGCTTGCTAATATTACAACAGCCCAATGGCTTTGACCTTGGCCTCAACTTTGGCGATGATAACGGCGCCCTGGAAAACTTCGACTTTGACTCATTCCTGCACACGGGTAACGACAACGATGCATTTGGCACTATACCTGATTTCGATTTTGGCAATACTACAGAAGTGTAGGCTGATGTAGTGGCCAGTTGGCTGTGGTTGGTGGCTTTTGGAAACTAAAAATTGTTTCATATACCCCTCTTTATCGACCTCGATCGCTTTCTCTCTCCCTCGCTCTCGCTCCCATCTAGGAGCATTCCAACTGGGTTGGCCTGTGAGGAAGGGGGATTTATATAACACCCCAGGTTCTTGGCCTTTGCCCTCTTTGCGTGTGCCTATAGTTGGGGATCTTTTTTGCTAGCTTTTTTTGTTGTCTTGTGTATCCAGGGAAGGGCGTTCTCTGTGCCAGGCGCGAAATTTGGGTTGTGGTTGCTGTATTTTTTTGGCTGTTGCTTTTACTGGTTTTTCCCCTAAACTACCTCTTTTTCTCCTTCCCTTGGATCTGCGACACTACCCTCCCCTACTCATCATTCACACCCTACACACACTCATCACTCACATCATCATCGCTACTATACTACTACTACATACTAGTATAACTACATCATTTCTTTTACTGTTCAAACCCTTTTTGGCATCACAAAACCATGTCCATTCGCTTACATGAAGCTCCCGTGTAGCTCGAGTCTTTTTTTATTCTGATCTTTGTCCCTGTTGTCGTTTTTTTTGCTGTTTGTTTGATTGATTGTTTTGTTCTACGCCCAAACGTACGTCAGTCATATATGCAAATGTCCATATATGAGGGAATACGATGGAATTTGGATTTGTTCATGATTTGGTGGAAGGAGGGGGTGGCTTATACCAATACTTTGTCGTTGTTTTGCTTTTATACATGGACGGGAATGGGAGAGAGATAAAGAGAGAGAGAGAGGCGTGTGGAGAGAATAGGGTTGTTGTGGTACAAACGTTGTGTCGTTGCTTTGGGAACGAATTAATGCCAGAAATCTTACAACAAGTTGCTTTCTTTTTTTCTAATGCGGGCGCTCGACTTGGGATCTTACGTTTGTTGTGTTGTGGTATTTCTAACCATGGGGCTAGTCACATGTGTGTGTCCCTCTTTGAATGCCGCCATGCAACGTCGTTATCAAGTTTCGTGTGCAACAAGGACGACGGAGGTGCTCTTAGACTAACATTCAGACATTGATTCTCTTCTATCTCTCCCTATGCCTTTACATGCCAATGTAGATGAATACTACCTCCTATTAACACGTGTACCACTATAAGGAGTTTCACGTTTCAACACTACCCCTTCTCTTCTCTTCTCATCACCTTGGCTGTTGGCGTACCAACTAGTTTTGCACATGCCACCTAAAATCAAAGATGTAAAACCATAACACTAAGGAGAATACATGAGCAACTAGAGGTATCGATAACAAAGATCAAGATTTCAATTTTGGCATGTGTCCTATCGTGTGTATTCCAGTTGGAACGTTGCCTGGCAGATCGAAACGATACTCCAGTCCAAACTATAGGCTTATAACAGTCAGATCACCACTTCCATTTCAGAATGCTATAGACCTGGACTTGTCTGAGTTGGGTTTTGATGATCTTCTTGTTAGCGTGATAAACAGCCTTGGTTGTTATGGCCTGTTGTCCAGTTGTCTCGTATATTCAGGGATAGGCTCTGGACTAATTCACAAAATGACAGGCTGCACAAGAAACTTGGCCTTCTTGTTATTGATGACACCACTCTCCGCAATCCATGTAGCAATCATCCTTCCACATCTTATGCCTTGCCCGATAGCTCAGTGCTTATAAGGTATTTTCAAACTTTTCCCTGAAACAGTAAAAATATCCAGTATAATTCGTGAAGTGCTAGTAAATCAAAAGTTGGAGGAATCGTCTACTCGTCTTGTCTCAATCAAGCCCAAAGCTGACTGATGCGTGCGGAGACCGTAAGCGGGAGCTAGGCGAATCTAACCACAATCACAAGACGACAGCTACTGCAACGATGCGGTGCGATAAAGCAACACGATCAGATTCGCGAGGATGCGACACTCTTATGCCGACATACGAAGTGATAGTCGCCACCTGGCGCCAATAGAGACGATGGGTTGGAGGTGACGCGTTCGAAGGCGTAAGCACATGGCAGACGCGACACGAGGGCTTCGCAAAAGGATCTTCACGAGGGGCAAAGATGATTCACGAATCCTATCGAAACGGAGAAGCAGCCGTAGACATGTCCAGACCTTCAGTGTTGGTATTGCCATCGGAGATTTTCCATCCAAGAGAGGCGCAGTCGCACAGCCACAGGGTATCTGTTGACGTAACCGCCAACCCGCAACACCACCTGCAGCAGGTTGGGCGGTGTCCCTGTCGCCTGCATTCGTTAAAAGGGTTGCTGCTTCTGGACTCATACACCAAAATAAACAATAGCCCTCTTTCTCCTTCTCCCTCTCCTCGGCACACTCATAACTGTGCACCTATTTCTTTTCCTATCATCCAACGCACACCGCATACCCCGCGAAAGCGCCTGTCGCAAGCATGAGCGGCCATGGAGAGCCTCGATTGCTCTACACCGTCGGCGGTATCAAGGCCTACCACATCCAACAGGGCGAGGAGAGCTCTCTTACGCCCTCGGGGCCACAGACGCTGTCGTTGTTGATGGTGCCCACCAATTCGCCCTTTGCCGACCTCAGCAACTCGCGCGGGCAGAACGAAGCGGCGGAGGAAGACTTCTATCTGCACCTCAACCTCCCTCCTGAGCTTGACCTCCCCCTCCCTGCGACGACGCAAATCTACCATCAGCCGCCACGCAGCTACCTGATACCGCGCTGGGACTTGGGTCCGGAGAGTGGCGCCTTCACGCGCATCGAGTTTCCGCCAATTGGAAAGGGGTCGACGTCGGTGACGCAAGAGGATGTTGATACATTTGAAACCATCTTGGCGCAATGTACTGCCTTCCTCGAGCGTGCGCAGCCACCACAGCACGAAAAGGGCAAGGGTGATGTCAAGGCATACAACCCACAAGACTACCGACCCGGCGAGGGCTACGCAGGCAATGGTGGCAAGAACGGCGAGGTGGTTCTGGTTGATGAGGAGAACGGCAGCGTCGTAGGCGAGCTGGCCGAAGGTGCCATGATCCATGCGGATCCAGCACTGCAGCAAGGATCTAAGAGTAAGTCACTTACAATCATGGCCAAGACTACGTCACTCATGCTAACAGGGAAAGATCCCGTCGAGATTGTTGTTTCGCCGGATGGAAAGCGCATTGATATCCGCCCGCTCGACGAAGACTACCTCGAGATGGCCCGCCATCCCGCATACAAAGACTCTGGTCTTGTACAGAATGCTGCCGCCGCATCACGCCTCATTGTCACCGGCTCCAGTTACCTTAGTAACATGATGGTTTCTGGCGCAGAGAACTTCATCAACAAGACGAAACCGAACGAGAAGCCCATGATGTTTAAGCCTGCTACCCACGAACGTGCTCGCAAGATTAACAATCTCACCACCGGCGTTGCTGGGTACTCGGCCAAGACTGTGGGACAGCTCACAAAGTATGCTCAAAATGCTGCAGCTGGTATGGCAGGTCACAAGAAGACACATGCCAGGTCCGTCAACCCCGATGGCACGCCCAACCAAAACTACAAGCCCGGCCTGCTAAACAAGTCGATGATTGCATTTTCTACCGTTGCTGACGGCATCACACACTCCGGTAGGCAGCTTCTGACTAGCAGTGGTGCTGCTGCCAGTGCTGCCGTAGGACACAAGTACGGCGCAGAAGCTGGACAGATTACCACCAACCTCGCCGGTGGAGTTAAGAATGTCGGCCTCGTGTACATTGACGTGACCGGTGTCAGCAGAAAAGCCATCATCAAGTCTGTTGCCAAGGGAATGGTTGTGGGTAAAGTCAAGGACAAGAAGGGCAACGAGCAGACCGTCATGGTTGGAGGTGGTGATGGTGGTGCTATTGACCCTACCGACCTGAACCCGCAGCTGGGAGTCACCAACAATAACACTCCTCCCAATCAGTCTAACACTCCTGCACCTGGCGGTCAGGTCTCGTTTGGAGGTCCCCCACCGGCCTACCGCACTGGTGTTGGTGAGTCTCTCGAAGGACAGCCAGCATACTACCCACAAGAAAAAAGGTAAAGCAGCTCCTTACTGGCCTACGCATTTTCATGAGGTATGACATGACGATATGAGACTAGTAGTACGACAGGAAGGGGGGGGGGGGGGGTTAAGTGAGCGTTTAGATCAGGCATCTACGTTCCTTTACTTGTAACATGTAACATTGCATACTTTACTGCATTGCTGTTACTTTTTGAGCGCTGTATAGTTTCAATCTCTATTTAGAAAATTCCATCATTTTGGTTTATTCACCTTCCACATGATCCACAAATCTCGGACCTGAATTTGATCAATCTGTTGTGCCGTTTTCTCAACGAGATCTATATTTCCACAGGCGCATTATTTCGTTGTCGTCACAATTCCATTCATATTCTTAACATGTCACTCCGCATGCAATCCAAGGATTATCTCATGTCAGCACATCTATGTTCAATCACGTTGGGGATCCATTACAAGTCATCTGATTTCTCAGAAACCGAGAGAGACTAGTGGCTCTTGATTTTCGTTACTCTATGTGTCCTTCAACACTCAATGTACAAGCCAAAGTCGCCATCATCGACTCTCCTGCTTGCCTGCAAAACAGCCAAATGCTCTTTCGACACCGGTATTGCCTCGCAGCCTTCCAATCCTTGTTATTCCCCATCGTACCATCATTCGACTCGATTCGATACAGCTGTCGCACTCCGAGGCCCCCGGCCCCCCCAGCCCGCCAATGTCCCACGTCGGCGAACAACGATTCAGACCTCATCGTCGCCACAAGACCCTTGAACCATTTGCCTCATATTCTATGTTGCAGTTGCATCCGACCAACCCCTCGTCACATCCCAAACGTCGCCCAACCGACAAAGGCTCCTGATCCTAGTCCTGCTCCCAGTCAATAACGTAACCTTCACCATATCCAAAGTATAGTCCGGTGATGGAGAGGAAGTTCCAGAAATTTGCAGATCGACGGACAGACCGAGACCCAGGATTGAATTGGAGGTACAGGGTCATGGGGATCGACACAGCCCCCCCCTCCCCTTCCCTATCAGTGTGACAACCCCCTACACCGCTAGAATAAGAGTCAGAGTCAGTGTCAGAGAAAAAACTGGAAGAGGAAGAAAACGGGAAAAAAATGATTCGAGCCTGGCCCTTGGTTTGTAAATGTCACATGTTACACGCATACACGGACGGAAGGACCAGAAGCGGTCGCTTCGTATCATCTCCTCACTACTAAAAAGAGCCCTCCCAAAAAAGATGCAGCCTCCGTGCTAGCGGCTTCGAAAACGCATATTCTACACACGATTCACTTGTCACTTTTTTCTTCTTTTTCTGACACGTGTTGTACTGAAAGGTTTGGCTAGTTGGGCGCCGGACGTTATGACTGCTTTGTACAGTGCCTCCTCTATACGATACTTTCCTTTCCATACCCATGCTACTTGGCCACAAACGTGTCCAAAGTTAAATCTGCGGTTTTTTTTCTCTCCCTCCCCCTCCCCCCTCTCTATCATCTTTCTCAGCCCACAATCCTCCGTACCCATGCCACTTGGCTACAAAAAGCGTCAGCCGTCTGCATCGTAAAACACTTGCGTGCCCACCTACCTCGCTACCAAGCCCCCAAGGACCGAGAACGGAGGACGGAAAGACCAGCTTGTATTTTGTGGCCGCACCTTGTCGTACGATTGATGTGTGCCTCCGTGTCCCATGTTCAACTCGCCCAATTGATCAGCTCCCTCCCTTGCCGCAACTAGAACGTAAACCAATTCCAGCAAAACAAAGAAAAAAATGGTTCCCCATATTACCACATGCATTCGACCTAGCATACTTTGAGACAGTATTGAATCTTTTATACGGAATATTGGAGGGAGGGGGGTTTTTTTTCTCTCTCTCCTTCTGCATCGCATCCCCTGTACCATTTACATGCCACGTATGCTCTACCAGCTACAATTCTCTTCCTTCTCTGGTCCCCTCTAAACCAAAAACAAACAAACCTTGTATTTGTACGCTTAGCCCAACTCAGCCCCTACTTGACTCGGTTGGGGTCAAAGCATGCATATACCGTCTCACTCTCACTCTCTCTCACTCTCTTTCACGCTTTGCTGGATACGTAATGGATAGTTATAACAAAAGAAGATCATCATCATCACTACTGTCATTGGCACTGTCACTGGCATTGTCAAAAGGGGTGGCAAGTAAGAGTCAGGTCCATAGCATAGGTTTCAGCCTCCTCACCCCCCTAAAGCTCTCTAAAAAAAATTTGCAAGTCTCGCTTCCTTTCCGCCTTTCCCCCCCCCCTTCCTTTTTCAGCCGTGGTACCATAGTAGCATGGACCAGTTATTCCCCATTGAGGGAATTGAACGGATTGATTTGGGAAAGAAAGTCCCCCCCACGTTCCCGGCCCCGGTGCCAACGGGGAAAGAAAGGGAGAGAGAGAGAGAGAGAGAAAGAAAGAGAAAAGAGGAAGGAAGGTCTAGATTGTTGAGAACTTGTTTTCTTTCTAGCCGGGACAAGACAAGATGGGCATGTTATAGTAATTTAGCCTGTAGTTTTTTTCTTCTTGCTTTATGCTATGCTATACATTGCAGGTCTATACTATTCTCTCTCTCTCTTCTCTCTTCTCTATCTGTAATGGATGGTTCAGAAGAGGGAGGGAGAGAGAGAGAGAGAAAGAAAGAAAGAAAAAATTGGGGAAGTTCAGTTTTCAGTTGCTAGTAAATTTCAAACGTGGCAAAAAGGACTGTCACTATGGGTGGAAGCATGCTCTGAATTATCAAGAAAATCCATCATTTGTGTTTCGCTCTTCTCCTTCTCCTCCTGCTCACTCCTTCCTATTGCCCCTTGGCACTATTATTATCCCTTTCTCGTCGCAAAACAGAAACTGTTCAAAATAAAAGTAATAAAAATTAAAGCCTGACTAAGGTCTTACATAGCAAACCCCCCTCGGGGCCACCCTCCACCCCCCAGAAAGAAAAATTGCATGTTACGTTATACCCCATAATCTCATATAATGCCTTTTACCGATCGCACCCATCACACCGACATCGCACTGACCGACCCGCCTCCCGACCGAGATCCAAGGCGAACGGCCATCTTATTTACAAGGAAGGGCCTTTGGGGCTTAAAACTGAACCGTAACCGAGCAGCGGAAATCGGCTTGTTCCGTCTGATGCTGCTGGGTGCTGCTGGTGGCTTTCTTCTTTCCCCTTGGCCTGTCCTTGTCTAGTCTTTCGCGCCTTTATCCGCCCACGGGTAGTGGAGCCTCGGAGCGATTGGGTTTCACAAGCGGGAAGTGGAGGAGGAAAGAGGGAGAGAGAAAAAAAGAGTGGTTAGGGACAAGGGACAAGGGGGGGAGGGGAGGGAAGATGGCGGTACGTTAGAGAAAGAAACCTTGAAAGATTCAAAAAAAAGGCGCGTGATAACAGCGATGATCTTTGTTGCAGGAATGCAATAAAAAAAGAAAGAAGAAAAAAGTCCGCTATCTTCGTTCGGCGTAATTCTCGTCGACTTAGCTGGTTTAGTGGCCAAGTCAGTGTAGTAGTTCGTTTGTTCAAGGAAGAACCTTTTTTTGTTGGTTAGTTTAGATAAGGAAGCAAGACCGATGTATCCCTTCGCTCTCCCGCTTACCCGCCTACGCGTCGTGGTTGGCATGTTTTGTGTTGAACTCGTTGTCGCCAGCCACATGTTTGGATTCTCGGCCGCCGAAAGGTTTTGGGTTTCGGGGAGATGACTGGTTGGAGGTCGACTAGACTGGGCTAACCAACATGCGGAACCGGAGTAGTTCGGGTACCTGGATGACGAGACAAGGCCGCAGATCTGCTTCATGGTCTGCATATCCTGTGACAGACGCCCCCATGCCACCGAATGGCCATGTCGCTTATTATTCCATGATGCATGTTTCAACATCGTCCAACGGCCGCCAAAACTAGGAACAGGGCCTCTCTGATACCCAGTCAACGTTGCCGACAAGGTCTTTCCTTCCCCTCCATCAGATGAACCAGGACAAGCCCAGATCGGACCCTTATACCGAGATCTGTTATACCCTAAACGGTGTGTAACGTATATGCACACGTGTTTCTACACAGGCTAGTTCGCGGCGAGACCTTGCATGTATGCAGGTCTTGGATCAATAATTGACACGCCGGCTTTAGCATGACTTGCATGGTAGGCTTGCGTGTTCACCATCGAAAGTAGCGGGGAAGGGGGGTACCCTGTTGGAATTGGCGTGCGGCGAACCCGCTGGGTTTACTGGGTTTTGGGTTTGGGGGTGTTGCTATATGGGGGGTCGTTGTATATGGTATAGGTCCAAGAGCAAAATCAAGTCGCAGGGTTAGGCGAGGGGCGGAACTGTCGGAGCGAAGCGGAATACCAAGGAAAGAAATTTCGGTTCCTCTTGTCAAGTGCTGATCTGGTTGGCCATTTCTGATGTGAGCGTGTTGCTGACTGTGATCTGTGAGTAGTCAGGCACCAGCTAATACTCGCTTCAATTGGCAGTTGTTGTTGTTGTTGTTGTGTTGTGCGGAGTATGTCGCGTGTTGTTGCCCTTCGGCCCTCTTCTTGCTCCGAGACCAAGGCTAAGACTATTCTGGACTCTTGATGTTGTAACTAAATCACTATTGCATATTACATGCATAATCGTTCTGTTCTAGATTCCTCTCCTTTTATTGTCTTCTTTTTGTGCAATGTTGTTGGGACATTAATCTTCTCGTATTCGAAGAGAGGCGAAGAAAAGGTAAAAAAAATTGACTCTGAGTATGTTTTTTTTAACTTCAAGGAAGTGGGGGGATAGTATTGGAATGGGAGAACACAAGGCCATGGGCATCGAATGAAATCGCCATGTACACCATTTTCGGCAGAGCCTCAAGGCACCGGTATCGACATATCCGGTGCTTTGCTTGGTTGTTGATTCCACGGTGCCGACAAAGTTTGGACAGGGCGGCAACAAAAAGCGCCGATGCTTTGTTGCGGATTGTTACCTACTTCCGCGGTACCTTGACAATTACCATTACATTGCCAATGTTGCCTTCGGACTCATTTTTGTAATGAGCTTGTGCATGGAACTTACTGTGTGTATGTGCACCTGCCCGTTCTGTCGTATAGTCTCAGGGACCAAGAGGCCAAGATAGCGAGTGGTGTGTTTTGTGCGTTTGCAAGGTATGACCAGGGTCCCGACTTTTAGTACCACAAGTTGCAGTAGTAACAAGACAACAACTTTTGCGTTGTACTGTACTCACATGCAGAACCTTGTGGGCGAACCAAGACATGGACATGGCCGCGCGGTAGACGGAAGTACCCATGCTATCCATGATGGGGACCAGCTCGCGACCTGGCGACTCGCGAACCGGCGGCATGCGAGTAAGTGTGCAAGTAAAGGCAACGCCCGTCAGCTCTCTCTCTGTGTGTGTGTCTCTCTCTCATTCGGTTGGACGCAATTCTCCGACGCAGGGCCGTTGACGATGATCTGCGACACGATGCTGCATATCCGCCGCCCCCCTTGTTTCCCTTTCTTGCTGCATTGAGGCTTGAGCTTGACGCTCGGGCTACTTTTGAGCGAACTGGCTGATGCTGCGAGTAAGCACGCCGACGACTGGGTTGTTGCAACGTTGCAACTATCCGGGGAGGCTACCGTGGGGGGCGGAGACGCTACCGCCGTTGACGGATGGGATCATGGGGGTTTGGTGTGGATGAGGGTCCATGTCTCGGGTGTGGCGTGTTCTCCTTGGATCGCAGGTACAAGCGAGTCTTCGGGGCTCCATGAGCACCGTGTACGCGTCCATTGTGCTTCGGTTTGATTATTAATATTATTACTTGTTTTGCTTTGGAAAAGTGCTAGCCTGCATGTTGGGGTAGAAAGTGCAATCTGGATGTGCAGCTCCGAGGTCCGGTTGCATGGGTTGATTGCTGGCTGGTGTAGCGCGCACGTGAAAGTCTGCCACTTTTCAATATTTCCTTAATGCCCAATTTTGCCCAAGAGTTTGCACTGGCGACGCCTCCTCACCATAATCTTGTAGTAATCCAAACGTATTAGCATCGTGTTGTACTTGCATAGAAACAAATCATAATCATGTGTGCTGTGAGGCTATGCGACAATCCACACCACCTGACCCCATTCATTCGCTACACCTGCACCCATGACGTGTGTCCCATGACGCATCATCACCCTATCCCCACAACGAACGACATCAGCGCACGTGGAGCCATAGAAAATGACCCTAGGCATTTTTTAGTGGAGAAATCGTGTCCGCATCGAGATTTCCTGCCTGGAGAAGATTGAATTGTGCGACGTTGTTGCGCTGTTGCTGTATGTTGTTGACGGGAGGGTGTGAAGAGGGGCTGCGCCCAGCTTTCTGAACGGCAAGTTTAGGCCCAACGACAATCAAACATGTGGTTGGATTGGGCTTGTTGGTGTTGTCGTTTGGGTGGTTGATGAGGGCACAGAGTGAGGCGTGAGGGTTGGGGATATGCCGGGTAGTTTGGTCGTTTGAGGGGCTCACATGCAAAGAGTGCGTGGCTCTCTTTCTCGCTCTTCTTGAACGATATATTCTGCTTCCTGTCCATTCTTTAAACGTCGAAAAAGACACACATCATACTCTTTCCAAAACCAAGTACTCTCTCTCTCTCTCTCAACCCTTGCCCCGCCCAAACCGCCCAGCCATTCTTCGCAATGGTGTTCATACTAGAAGCCCTAGCTGTCGCCTTTGTCGTCGTTAGCGGATTGAAGCTCACAGCTGTTGGACTGGTAGTCAAGCGATTGAGAAAATACTAGGCGACTTGGCCATCTAAAACGGACCTTGGAGAGAGAAGACAACGTGTTGTGCCATAGCCCCACCATATGGTGCAAGAGAGAAAAGGACGAAAGCGGATATATTACCCCGCAGCCACTTCAGGGTCCAACGCATCAAGGGGCCCCTTCAACCCCAGATGATAGCTATCGAGACCACGACGACAACGACGACGACAACAACGATTACAAAACCCCCGACTTTATCATGACATCGCCGCCACCCCAAATATTCACACACATCCCCGTGCTACCGCTCAGCGCCGCGCTCGATGAATCCACCAAGCCGCAGTTCCTGCGCGACTTGCGCTCTGCACTGCTAAACGTGGGGTTTTTCTATCTTTCTGAAACAGGGCTGCCGGATCAGCTGGTCAGCGATGTGATTCGCGAGTGCGGGCAGTTTTTCGAGAAGCTGCCGTTGAGGGAAAAGGAGAGGATTGAGATGAAGAATGAGAAGAGTTTCTTGGGATGGTCGAGGGTAAGTCTGTTGTTCTCCTGACCTGAATGTTTCATTCAATCGTTTTCGAGGGCAACGCGCAATGGACACGAGGGCGTGCAGATAGTACGCATTGGTCAAATTAAACATCTCTATCACTATATGCTATGCTATGCAACCAAGAGAGACTTTGAACCAAAGGAAACTATGGTACAAAGAGGAGGAAAGAAGGAAAACCGGCCGTTGTACCCATGAGCGCGTAAACCAGATAACAAAAGCCTTCCCAAATGCCCAACGCCCAATTTCTACGAAAAAGCCAGTTATTCACCCGGGTATATCCCTCATAAAATACAGACGACGCCAACAAGAGTTTGTTACCTGCAATCGTTATGTCGACTCCTGCCATTACTCGTCCATCTCGTTTGTGTTGTACTCTCCCCCGCTCGCTTTTTCCCTAAACTTTTGGTGTCTGTCGTTTTTCCTTTGTTTCGTCTTTGTCATTGTCCGAGCTCCGTTCGTAAAATGCATTGCTGACAGAGTCAAACCTTTGCAGCTTGATAATGAGACGACTGCGTTCAATCCAGATCATAGAGAGCAACTTGATCTCTCCACTCCCCACCCTGTCCCAGGACCGGATGCACCACTGTACCACAACCTTCTTGCACCAAACCAATGGCCATCACCAGAATACTTGCCGGCTTTCCGCCCGGTATACGAGGATTACATAGGCCGCATGTCGCACATGTCCAGACTCTTCACCTCACTGATTGCCGAAGCCATCGGCCTCGCGCCCGATGCGTTTGACAAGTTCTTTGATCGGGACCAGCAGCACAAGCTTAAGATAGTGAAGTATCCCGAAGTAGATGTACCCGAACTGCCACCGCAGGCAAGCGATGTCGATCGAAAGAAGTGGGAGATTAAGCGCCAAGGTGTGGGTCCGCATAAAGATAGCATGCTCACCAGCTACCTCTTGCAAGCAAGCCCCCAGCTCGGGCTGCAGGCACAAAACGCAAAGGGCGAGTGGATAGACTGCGCGCCTATCCCAGGCACGCTTGTGGTAGCAATCGGCCAGGGTATGGAAGCTCTAACCGATGGCGTCTGCGCTTCAACCACCCATCGCGTCCTCAGCCCACGCAAAGGCGAAGGAGCGCGCTACTCGGTCCCCTTCTTCCAGGGCGTCAGCCACGATGCGCAGTTTGAAGGCATGAAGGTGCCCGAGGAAGTGCTGAGGCTAAGGGACGAGGCGAGGAGGCAACGCAAAGACGACGTCGAGTTTACATTTGTAAAGGGAAGGTGGGGACATCTGGGCGAGGCGACGTTGATGAACAGGATCAAGAGCCACCCGGACGTCGGGGAACGGTGGTATCCACAGCAACTCGAGCAGATTCGGAGGCAACAGGCCGGCGGGCTGTCATGAGGGCGACTCCAACTGCAGGCAAGGTTCCAGGGTGGTGGTAGTTAGAGTCCACAATCAAACTCTGTCGCAACGGCTTGATGATGCGGTGAGAAGCCACGATGATGCGCCGCCAAATACGATGCGGTGTGCTGAAAGCCAAGACAGCAAGACCAAAGCGTGCTAGTGCGGCCCACAGTAGCGTCCCGAGTTGCGATTGGACGGAAGCGTGCCCGAGCCCATGTGTTCGGATCTGCGGGAAGCCAGGCATGGGCTCCACCGGCCTCAGGGCTCCAGAGCATGCAGCCACCCAAATTTCTGCTGGGCTCGGCGTTTCGGCCAGTCCCAAGGCGTGCGGATGTACACTGGCGGAGAGTAGGACCGGAGTTGTAGCGATGGGCATTGGCAAGCCACAGGAGACGGTAATGTTGGCGCGTTGCTACCAAGAGCGTCCGGTGTACCGAAGCCTGTGGGTAGCTCTCGTAGAGTTGGGTATTTGGCGTCTCATGTTTCAGCGCGGCACTAGCCTATCCGTAGGCTGGATATTATAGCCAGGCTTGGGCACAGGTGGGGCTGGCCTCTTTTCCTCTTGTCTCGTACACACGAGATTGACAGTCGGCACGCGGGCGATACGACGACGGACAGTCGGCACTCGGGAAATCTCGGTTGTACTGCTTGTTCGGGCCTTGGTCTCGTTGCCAGTGCTCGGAGTAGCTGAAGCGAGAGCCGAAGCAGGCCACGCCCACACGTCGCAAACCCTTTGGCTGAGCAAAAAATGGAGGATCTACGGAATGTTCCATTTGCTCATTTCCACCCTCGCAACCAAGCTTCTTCCATCAGGTCCACCTCTTCACCGTTCATCCTGCAAAAGCCGTGCAAAAATTCGGTTGCCTAGTGCGCCAGCTGTAGTGCGCCAAGAGCGGCGTCCATGGCAGCCAGGTGGGCGGCTTGCAGTGCTGCTAAAAATGCCATATGCCGATAGTGGGCTTCATCCGTCTCGCTGTTTCACTGCCGTTTATGCTACCGTGGGGGGGAGCAAGACAGGTCCAAGCGAAATTGTTCCACTCCGAGCTTGGGAAAACATGCACCGTGCGCATGGTGCCAGGCTTCTAGTGTGTGTATTTGGAAGGATCGCGACATGGTCGTCCCATGCGTTTCCCGGAAAATGGCGTCTTGCCATTTTCCTCGATGAGAGGCGGCCGAAAATACCGGATTGGGAAGCAGCCTAGCGGAACATTTGTCTGCAGTCGCCGAGGAGCAAAGCCGATCCTGTTTGCGCCAAGTGACGCGCCGCGTGTCGAATGATTTGGAACGCGTTCTGCAAGCGAACGACTGCTTTGCTGGGTCCTGGATGAATGCGACGACTCTGTAGCCAAACGCATCGAGTTGCTGCTTATCGCTGCCAACCGTCTGCAGTCACCGAGGGATTTGCGAGCGGGCCGGGCGAGGCGCATCAGCCCGAGTGCTCAACCTTCATGTTTGGTTGGTACGGCTGGTACATGATGTGCTGTCCTTGCTCGTTCATCATCTGAGCCTGACTGTGCTGTGCGTGCATCATGGGCATCTCGCCGCCGTGGTTGCCTTGGGGTGGGTAGCCTTGCTGAGGACCGACCGGATACGAGCCATACGGCGCAGAAGTGTGGTGCTGCTGATGTTGAGGTGGCCCCTGACCCTGTACAGGTTGGTGGTGCATGGGCACGCTCATGTGACGTTGGTACTCGGAAGCGTGCGGCGACGGATGCGAAGTCGGCGTCCCGTACCCTGACATTGCCATGGGCTGCGAAGTGACCATTGGGGCATTCTCGAGTGGGTATGACATGGCTCGCGCGTTGCTTTCCATGACATATGGGCTCGGGTACGACATGTTTGGCTGCTCGACCGCGTGCGCCGACGGATCCTGTACTGGCATGGAAACTTGGTGGTGTTGTTGTTGCTGCTGCTGCTGCTGCTGTTGTTGCTGCTGCTGAGGGTGACCAGGATGAGGACTCCAGCGGACAGCCTCGTGCTGTGGCGCTTGGACTTCACCCATGGCAGGTGGCGTATCGACATGCGGCGAAGAAACGTGATGAGCATACGTATGCTGTTGCTGCCAATGGCCTGGTTGAGAGACAGGCGTTGCTATTTCGGGAACCGAGTGAGCGCTCCTTGCCGTCCCCGTCGACATTCGCCGAGGTTGGCTGAGCATCTGAACGCGATCACTGGGTGATGGTGCACCTGAGGTTCCGAGTTAGCCACCATGCATCGATATCACATTGTTTTGAGAAAGCAAATGTGCGTTCTCGTCTCGCCTCGCCAGCAAAAAAAGGGAATCGGACGTTACAGATGCTGCAAGTCGCTAGATTGAGCGTAAAACCCGGATTGCGGGAAATGAACCAAAAGGAAAGAAAACAAAGTGGTGAGGGGACGGAGAGAGGCCCGGCTGCACCAAAACGGTTGCGGGCCGCGACACGAAAAAACAAAAAGGAAGAAGATGCGAACAGCGTTGCGAGCAGAACAATTGGACAGTGCTTTTTGCGAAAATCAATAATCATCACATACCTGCTCCTTGCTCCGGGACGCCCAAGGCTGAGACTGCGTGTGACAGGCGCGAGCGGAGGACGGCGTTCTCTTGCTCCAGCTCCTCGTTCCTCCTGATGAGGTCCATCATCTTGGTCGACGAGTTGTTCTCCAGCTGTGCAGTAAGATCGCGAACTTGGCGTTCAAGTGTGTCGATGTGGTCCTTTGTTCTTTGGCGGATGGCCCGTTGTGCTTCTCGGTCATTTGCTCTCTTGCGTTCCAGCTGAGCGGCAGTCAAGGTGGTGACACTACGTGTGCCTGCTCTTGAAGGCCGCTTCTTTGCACCGGGAGTCAGTTGCCTGGCTTCGGAGCCGGACGAGTGGCCCTCGTACGGCGGAGAGCGCTTCTGCTGGTCCATGTGAGGCGAGTGGTAACTAGAGGTACTCATCAGGTCGCTCCGGTAGGCGTTGGGGTCACGATAGTGGAGAATGGAAGTCATCGAGGATCCGCGAGAGGCGGTGAGAGTATATGCGATGTCGAGGTTGCTATGTCAGCGGGGGCCCAAACAAAGGCGGTCCAAGCGTTTGGTAATGTAAAAAGTAGGCGTCAGTGAGTGATGGGTGTTCCCGGGCTGGCAGGAAAAAAAAGAGGGGACCAGTGACGAGGGCGAGCGTGAATGCGAGCCGTGTCTCGGGCGGGCCTTGAGGAGGGGGGGTGATGCTCAGGCAAAGAAGGGGTCTGTCGAGAAACAAGACGAAGGGTGGAGCGAGGGGGAGTGCTGGGTAAAAAGAGGACGACTGGAGTGATGTCGAGACAAGAGGCAACGATGCAAGACATGGCTGGCTTGAGCCTATAACCTGCTATCAGGACTTTGTGAATAGCGTATTTTGCGTTCCATGCTCGACCCTAGCCTAGCGCCAGCATCCTGATCCTAATCCTGGCCAGCAGTGGGTAGGCCACACAACGTGGGTTCTGGGGAAATCGTTTCACTTTAGCTCCTACATTAGTGGCTACAGCGAGGCTTGAGACCAGGCCACTGCCGGGGTCTTGTCGGGCAACAAGCTCTGGGTAGCTCGTGCTCGCGTCCAAGGATGTTTTTTGCGGCAGAAACCCTCAGGTTCCCAACGGCGGTGGCAGAGGGGCTGAGGGGAGCCAGGCCCTGCATCTGGAGCTACTATGACGGCTCTTCTGGAAAAGGGAGTATAGGCCTTAGGCTGGGACATTGGACCCCACTAAAAAAAATGGCATGGCCGAGTTCCTGCGCGCAACACGCTTCGGCCCACCTGACGTCGAGGGCTTGGGCATTTTTTGGGGGTGGGAGGGGGGGGGGGTGGCAGCAGAGGGCAGAGGGAGAGAGGAGCGCCGTGGGTCGGGCTGGGATGAAGGTTTACACGACGGTCAACGCATAAGACGGCAAGACATGGTTTAGATGTCGCCATGGCCGGCTGCCAGTCACGAAGCTGGTCGTGTTTGCGGACCGTAGCGAAGTTGGGACGACAGGCAACGCCGACACGGGCGAATTGTGACGTTTGAGGAGCGTAGGAGGGTATGGCGTGGGCAGGCTGGGATGACACCGGCCAGTCGAGGGAGCGCTTGACAGTGCAGGCCCCCGGCAGCGCTAAAAGGGTCAGCACGTGGAAGCCCTGCATGGTTGAAAATTAGCCCGAGAATCAGGCATGCGCATACTCCCCTCCCCTGGCGATGACAAGGCCGCTCCGGTCGCAGCGCCACCGCGCGCTGAGCGTCTCGCAAATGCACGCCTCAAGGGAAAAGGGTCCGCTGTGGATCTTCCAGCTGTATATTGAGACGTAGGGGTACAACCTGGACGGCCAACGTCGATCATGCCGGGGCCCTCCCATCCGCGAACACTGGCGCTGGTTGCTGGATGCTGGTTGCTGGTTGATGGCTTGCGGGCTTTGCGGCCCTGGCCCGAAGTACTGCCATGGCGGATGATGTCTTTTGTTTGCTACGCTTACGGCTGAGCGGGCGGGCGCGGTGACATGTCAAAAACGTTGGTATGCGAACACCTTGCTTGCCCTTTTTTTTTGGGGGGGGGGGGGCGGGGGAGAGGGGAAGGGAGAGAGAGGGACGAGTACCGCACAGCCGACCACGCTCGACGACTCCCCTTTCGTCGTGTAGTCCACGGAGAAGCGTGTTCAGGCTGCCAGCACGGGCGCATCATACTGTACGCGTGATAGAGGGTGCAAACTCTATCGAGGGCCCCCTCCTAGGGTGTGGCCGCGACCGTGTGCTGGCCATGCATAGCGACCATGTCTCCATCGGGCGGCCTGCAGACTGCAAAAAACCAAAAGGTCATGGTCGGCACGTGGAAGCATTCGACAATTTGCTCCGCCATTCGCAGGGCCTGCATTGCCGACCGTCGGACTGCTGCAGAGGCCTGCAAGTTGGGAAGCGTGGTGAGAGAGAGAGAGAGTGAGAGAGAGAGCATGGGGCCGGAGAGTCCGTGATTGATGATGATTGATGCTCGCCGGCCAGCAAACCAGCAACCTCGTCAATTCCCAAACGGGCCAACCACGTGCAAGCCAGCTGCTGCCCACGGCCGACCACGTCAATTCCCAAACCGGCAGTGATGAATGGAGGGAATTGATGAATCGTCAGCACTGCTGTCAGTGTTCAATTCAATGTCCGCCATGTCCGGCGAGCCGATCTACTGCGCTATCCTGCGCTATCCTGCCTATCCTGCTCATCCTGCTCATCCTGCCCATCCATCACATCCCCCAGCATTCGATAAAGCAAGAATCCTCCGAGCAACTTCACCGCTCCCTACACCAGCCAACACCGTGTCCGGCCTAGCAGCCTTCTTCCCAGCCGCACGACGCTGCCTTGGCGTCGTCTTTGGTCGACAGCGCATTTCGGCACCTGTTTCGCAGCATTGAAAACGATGCACGTCGGCAGCACTAGGCTAAGCAGCCGCCAGCCGCCAGCCGCCATGACAGAAAGGGACCGGAGCGCGCGATCCTCATGCCCTGCACCCTCTCTCCCACCCATCGCATCTTGCGATGCAGTACCAGCACCAGCATCACCAAGTAGCAGCACCAGCACCAGCAGCGAAAAGAGCATCACCCACTTGCGGCGAGCAGCGTCGTAGGCTGCGAAGGGGGGGGGGGGAGGGGGGCAAAGTGGGGAGGAAGGATCCGATTACGCCGCACCACATGCAACGTCCATCTGATTGGGGTTAGCAGCAACGTTATTTGACGTCCAGCAGGTGCGGTTGCGTATACTTGAGACGGCGACAGCTGTATCCTGTCCGAAAGCGTCCTTCATTTCCAGTGCCTTCTCCATCGCTGGCCTCAGGTTTCGGTGAAGAGTCGACCAGCTGGCCTCGAGCAGAAGCCGGGAACTCTCACTAGCCTCATTTTCCACGGCTCCCTACGTCAATGCCGTCTGGTGCTCGCCAAAACTCCCACAAGCCCTAGCGTCAATAAACTCACTGCCCATGCGAATATTCTAGCGTTGTCGCCGTAGCCCTCGACCGGCCACGGCCGCCGCCTCTACACACAGCTAGGCAGCGGTTGAGAGCATGGCAGTCGGAAAGACTAGACTTGGGACGCTTTAGGGCAGCTGTTCCGATGGGTGGTGCAAGCCTGGCTGCTGCTAATGCCCATGCGATGCTAGCATCGTTGTAAACCCAACTCGCCCTGCATACTAACAGAACCCACCATCGACAACCACTGAGCGGCGCCCTCGTGACCATATCCTGTATCCTGTTCCTGAAACCGGCTGCCATGATGACGACTTGTGTAAACCTAGTGGGCGCGGCCTGCTCCCTACCAGACGTTGATCATGGCCGTATCCGTCGTATGCGGCTATCGGTACGTACCTGACGGGTACTATACGTGCAACTCCATGAAATGATAACACGCGGTGCGGCTTGCTCCGCCCGCTCCGGCTTCTTATCCCGTAGCCCAAGTATCTGAAGACACTGGCCGATCTGCTGCTGGTTCCTGCTGTGTGACGACGGATCTGAGCTGCTGTATCACCAACCAGAACCAACTTAATTCTGAGCTCGCGAGGGCCTGGCGCCGCCATCGCTACACCTGTCTTACTCGCACAGCACGCCGCTCATCCGGCTGTAGGCAAGCTTGGTTCAGCTATGCAAACGCCCAACCAGCTACCGCGAAACCGCGGGTGCGACACAGACGTCCGTCCGCGATTGCGCAAGTAGACCTGCATCGGCCGCATCACATTTCTGGCCGCAATGTCGGATTTTCTCCATTCATCCCCATCAACTGCCGATGGGAAAGAGAAAAAACGAGTGACGCACTCGGCCCCGAAGCTCGTGTCTCAGTGTCTCAGTGTCACCACAGACGAGTCGTTCGTCATCGTCGCATCAATGCTTGGTCCAACAGCTCTAAAAGCTTCGCCACTACAACCTCACCAAAATCTCGCCCCATCTGGCAGCAGTAGCAGCAGCAGCAGCAAGCCATCGCAAATCAGCCGACATTCACCCATAAAAAGAACCCCCCCCTCACAGTCCATCCCACCTGTGTCCGTTCTCTCGTGCAGCAAGGCAGTAACCAAAACCTGTGTGTCGCTCGCTTTGCTTCGCACCAAAGTTTAAAACTCAAAATAAACTGTCGACACAGACTCCCTTCCCACCCCCCCTGCAAACCGCAGTCCACTCTTAGCGCCGCGTCCAGGGCAGGAACCTCTGGCTCTCTTTGGGCGCGTCTAACCAACGTCCTAGTCTGAAACGTACTCGTTGGAATTTAGAGTTTGGCGGGACTACATTACCCCAACAAGGATCGCAGCCCACTTTCCTTACGCTCGAATCCAAGTACTCGAATGCGAGTCGCCGTAGTCCCCATGTCCCCCCCCCTCCCCATCACCCAGGGCCCTCGCTAATGCTATACCTTCGCTCCCTCCCTCACCGATCACGCTTTACGATTCGTGCCAAGCGATTTCGCCTGGTTGCGCCATCACAATCTCTTCCCTTGTGCTTCTAGCCCTCAAGCTAGAAGGCGGCGGATGGCGCAACTAGAGGAATGGGTGAAGGGAGGGAAGGAAGGGAGGAAGGGAGGGGAGGCGCGCGCAAATGGTGCGCGCGTTCCTGGTCTGAATCGCTCTCGCTCTCTCTTTCTTTTCGCATCCCCGTCGCTGCCAGTTTCTCCGCAGTTGTGCGTCGCGCGATAGCGAATGCGAGATCTTCACAGGCGTCTTAAATACCCATGTTCGCGATGTCTCTCTCTCTCCCCCCCCCCCCCACCCCACCCCCCATCATGGAAAACTACCGCTACAATCAAATCTACGCAATTTGTGGGGTGTGGGCAAAAAATCTTGTACTGTGTGGCGGCTTATTATTGACGGTTGGCAGGTTGAGTTTGAAATGTGTGAAGGGGTGCAGAGCAAAGCAGGCGGAAGAGGGAAGCGCGCCCATTCGCTCGCATTACACTACCTTAGCTGTTGCATGCATGTTCCCTCCACGACCACTACCATGCCTCCACAGTGTCATCCAGAATTACTGCTTCTGGAAAGTGTCAGCCAAGAGAAGGATCTAGCTCTCTGCGCGCGGATTGGAGAGTTTGCCTCAACCGTCAGACTCAACATCGCGATGCTCATGCGGCAGACATGCGGTCAAAGCCCCAACTACCCTAAGATGGCGCAATGCTCCGGATCTAGATGCCATGTCAAGATGCAGAAAATTTGAGATTCGAGATCCATCTATCGCAGACCAACAAGGACATCGCACAGGTACTGTATGCGCACTAATCTCCAAATCCGGCACTCGACATACCGCATACGATACCCTCTGATCCACACTCGACATGCAACGCTAGAAGAATGCTAGAAGAGCTGACCAAAAGCTGACCCATTGTTCACTCTGATTCGGTGGCAAGCGCACCCGGATACACCGTCATACGCCACATCCGCTCTGCATGCACTACCCTACTCCTTTTTGATATACTTGTCAAAGATTTTCGAGATCTCGCGTGCGCTCTTCTTCGGGTATCGCTTCTGGCCGCCCTTGTAGTCAACGTAGGTGACGCCGAATCGCGTCGTGTAGCCCTCGGCCCACTCAAAATTGCTACACACACAGAGGAGTAAAACGTCAGCACTAATTCAGGGTTTTCGGTTCCTGCGGCGGGGAGGGGGAAGGATTCATGCGTTTCGGAGCTAGGAGAAAAGATTCGTCTTGCCCCCAGGAACCACCCTATACCGATACGGGCGAGCATGTGCGGACAATTTTTTGTTTTCATGCCGTAAGCCCCGAGGAAAAAGAAAGCAAGGACAGGCCGTAAATGGAGAGGGGGTGTGGGCTGAAGTGATGCAACAAAGCTGAAAGGGAAGGAATTGACGTACTCCATGAGACTCCAGGCTGAGTAACCCCTGACATCGACACCATCCAAGGTATGGGCGTCGGCCAAGGCGCCAATGTATCCCCGAAAGTATTCACAGCGAAACTCATCGTCCAGCAGTTGGTCTAGAGGCAGATCGTTCTCGCCTTTGAGACTGGTACCGTTTTCTGTCACATAGAAGGTCGGGCCTCCATATCGGTCACTCAGCCACTTGATCAGCTTCCTGAAGCCTAGGGGCATTGGCCGCAGCCAGACAGATTGCGTCTCTGGGCCGATCCATTCGCCCTTCTTGTTCTGGTAAAGAACGTCCAGATTGCCAGCATGATCGTCCAGTTCCGGCTCCGTATCCCGGTGCCTGATGTAGTTGGCACAGTAGTGGTTCATACCGTAAAAGTCGTTGCTGCCTTTGACAAGCGCCGCTTCCTCCGGTGTAAAGTGAGGCAAGCGATCGCCTAGCTGCTTGCGCATTGAATCCGGATACTTGCCGAAGTAGACTGGGTCGCCAAACCAGCAGATCGCAAACTCAATCTTTCGAGCACATGCTTCTCGATCCTTTGCGTCTTCTGGATCCCACGGCTCAGTCCAGTCGCCTACACCGCCAAATCAGTTATTAGGTTTCATGGCCTGAGATTGAATATAGTGGTTGTCTGTGAGGCCGGCCCCCCCCCCCGCGCACGGCCTTCCCCTGCGTGGGGAGCAAATAGTCTCACGGAATACGGGAGTTACTATACGGTGATCGGCTTACCATTAAGTGTGATCCCAATCTGACCTCCATCCTTGGCCTTGAAGTCATCGCGATATGCCTTGACAGCCGCACCATGGGCAATGAGGAATGAATGGCCGACGATCCACGGCTCCCTCGAGCTATCGCCTTCAGCACTCTTGCTTCGGTCACTGCAACGCCCCGGGGCGAAAAGGCCAGTGCCATAACCGAGAATAGAGCTGCACCAAGGCTCGTTGAAGGTGATCCAATATTTTACCTTCGAACCGAAGGCTTTGAAACACACCCTGGCGTAGTTTTCGTAATCCTTCACGAACTCGTCCTGGTTCAGCATACCCCCATATCGCTTGTGCAAGTTGTCGGGGAGATCCCAGTGAAACAGCGTTATCATCGGTTCGATGGCTGCGGCGCGGAGGTCGTCGACCAACTTGACGTAGTACTGCAGACCCTTCTCGTTCACCGGGTCGTTGCGTCCGCCGAGGGGGATGATACGGGACCACGAGAGGGAAAAGCGGTAGGATTTTGCGCCGATTTCTTTCAAAAGAGCAATATCCTCGTCAGTGCGGTGGTAGGAATCGCAGGCCACATCGCCAGACTCGCCACCAGCAATCTTGCCTGGGATGCGGCAGAAGGTGTCCCAGATGGAGTCGGCGCGGCCATCCTCATGCGGCGCGCCTTCGATTTGGTAGCTGTAGGTTCAAAACTCAGTATGTGGCAACAATACAGCCCCCAAAACTATATGGTGGCGGGGTAACTCTGCTGAGAGAGAAGAAGGTCTGGGTCGGGCGAACCTTGCTGTTGCGAATCCCCACAGGAAATCTTTGGGCAAGTACGACTGCGCCATGGTTGCTGAGGCAGTCTTTTGAGTTCAATGAAGCTTAACGTTTGGCAATCTGGAGAGATGGAGAAATGCAAACCCAAGCAGCGGGACACATATACTCATGTAAGCTCGTGTTGGAAGCGGAGGACGTCCCGCCCTAACCGTCCTCACGCCGTCGACAAGACATGGACAGAGACGCGGTAAGACCCGCGAGGGATTTGGTACCGTTCCATCATGCTCAGCCGGCTGGTTGGTCATTTCTCCGAGCCCTTAATGGCTCTTGTGGAAGGCTGACCCCGCTCATCATCACTACGTCTGGGGACGATAGCTTCATCCCACATGACGACGCTGTACTCTTGCGTCCATTCTGCCCATCGATGCTCACAATGGCCAAGGCGGTCAATGGCACCACGGGCCGTCGATTCAGCCTGCCTATTAACCTGCTGGGCGTGCGAGGTCATGGTAGGAGAAGTGGGATGGCGGGGTACCTGGGCAAGTTGACGCGGTTCCCTCTGCCTTCCGACGACCTTTCTGCCCGCTTGTTGCGCCGAGCAGCCCGTTCCTCCTCTGCTCATTCGCGAGTTGTCGGAGCTCATGACGACGCAGCATGGACAAGGCCGGAAGCCTTGCTGTTGAAGTGGTGACGATTACGAGCATGGAGCGCGGGAAGAGCTGACAGATTGCGCTAAACCTGATGTAGGAGAGCTTCCGTAGGTACAGTATCTTTCTACCAAAGCTTGGCTTGCGATTTTGTCGGAGTTACACCAAGAGCTTTGTGACAGAACAGCGTAAGCAGAAGATATATAATGGCGGGCCGCTGGGGATAGGAAATACTACGCGCGCAGCATTGAGTTAGATCACGTAACCGCCAATCCACGATGATTTCCGCACTTCGAGCAATCCCATATCCGACGAGACGCGCCGCGACACAATTGCGCACAGTCGCAACACAATCTCAGAAGCGCGCGGGCGATATATCTGACGCCTTTGCCTCACTTTCAGGTCACGACTTCAAGCCTCTAGCGCCTGCATACGCTGCGCTCAAAGCACGCCTAATCCGGGGGCACGAGAGCCAAGTACGAGAATCGTGGGAACGCCTCCTCCGAACCTTGCGAGAAGAGATACCACTTATTGTCGAGCTTGGTAGTAAGATCATCCCAGAGATTGACTTCAAGGACGTCGAAAATGCGCCCGAAGCCTTTAGTAGTGAGCTGCGCAAGAGAGGGGTCGCTGTTGTGAGGGGTGTGGTGCCGGAGCAAGAAGCGCTACAGTGGAAGGAGGATTTGAAAGAGTACATTCGCCAAAACCCTCATACAAAAGGTAGAGAATAAAACTGAACCTGCCCCATTTGAACATGACTGACAAGCCCACAGCCTTCCCTGCCGACAATCCCCAAGTCTTTGAGCTCTACTGGTCGCGTAGCCAGCTCCTCGCACGCGGAAACTCGAACCTCCTCAAGACGCAGCGTTTCCTCATGTCGTACTGGCACAGCGCAAATCCACACGCCCCATTATCGACAAAACACCCAATAAGCTACGCCGACCGCTTGCGCATGCGTCTACCCGGTGACGCCAAGTTCGCACTAGGACCACACGTCGACGGCGGTAGCGTTGAGCGATGGGAGGAGGAGGGCTACGGGCTCGGAAAGGTCTACGATTCAATCTGGCGTGGGAAATGGGAAGACTTTGATCCCTGGGAGGCTAGCTGTCGTTTACCAGTTAACGCAGACCTGCACCAGGGAGTAGGAGCTTGTAACGCCTTCCGTATGTTCCAGGGCTGGCTCTCACTCTCCACAACAGGACCACACGAGGGTACTCTACTAGTCAACCCGCTCTTAGCAAAAGCAACAGCATACTACCTCCTTCGCCCCTTCTTCTCCCCCAAACATGGCGTCCAACACCCCGGTGCGCAAACAGCGTCCGAGGCCATGACCCAATCCGCCGACTTCCTCGCCTCAGATAACTGGGAAATGGACAAGGAGCAAACATCTTGGATGCACGGTGCAACACCAGGCCACGGCCAAGAACTCTCTCACCTCCTACACCCCCACCTCCGCCTCCAGAAATCCATGATTCATATCCCTACTGTCCGCCCCGGCGACTACGTGGCCTGGCATTGCGATACCATTCACGCTGTAGACAAGACGCATGCTGGTACATCAGACTCTAGTGTCTTGTACATTCCCGCCTGTCCCATGACGGAGGATAATGCAAACTTCCTCGTCCGCCAGCGCGCCCACTTTATCGACGGAACACCGAGTCCGGACTTTGGCGGCGGCGTGGGCGAGAGCGAGCATGTGGGTCGTGTAGGCGTCGAGGAGATGGAGGCTTTGGTTGGGCAGGCCGGATGTAGGAGTATGGGACTTGGAGAGTGGGATAGTGATGCTGAGGGTTTGGGGCCAGGCGAGAAGGTCATCTTGGATCGGGCTAATAAGATTCTGGGTTTCTATGATTAGATGGGTGAAAGGGAGGCTTTTTCTTTTTCTTTTTCTCTATTAGCGCCGAAGAGGTTGTTGATGTTTTGGGGAGGGTTTTTTTTACATACCACTTTAGTGTACGTTGACGAGAAGCGGGATCCGTTCTAGTGTCAGAGTGAAGAAGGAAATCTACTATCCACATTCAATCTATGCAATAGAGAAGAGATGGTGTTGATGTTGGTGTGGAGTTGCTGCCGAGTGGCATCGTGTACTCAATAACTCAAAGCAAGAAATGCAAAGAACAAAAAGAAATAGATAGTTCTGCTATTACTTTGGCCCGACTCATCACTACAATGCTCTTCATCACTCAAATCGCTCTTCTAAAGCACTACAGTACCCATGCTTGGCGTGATAAACTTCAAAACTACCACTTTACCTGACCCGCAGAAAGCTTTGTCAAACGGGGGGTTTTTTTCTCGACTTGCCTTCTCAATCCACTAGCACTGTTCACCCCCACCCCCCTCTAAAAAAGCGGCAGATATTCTACTCCCAACATCATCTTCACACACCATCAATTTCTTCCGACGTATCGCATTCGTCGGGCAGAATCATGTCATCCAGATTAGCACTTCGCTCCTTCCAGTCGGGCCAGTGTATCTCCCGCAAAGCATTCCAAGTGTTTCTGAGGCTAAATGGGTATCGGCATTGGGACTCAGTTTTGCTAAGCGCAATACTCCTGTGGGAGCCCAAGACCTCAATCTCGGCCTGAGTGAGATGGCCATGGCGGTACGCACACGAGATGTCAGCGTCGGGATAGCTTACGTTGACTGGCTTTCCGTGACCATTGATCCAAATTTCGCGCGGCGAGGATGGAAAAGCGGGAGTGGGCTGTGCTGTCAAGAGAGATTTCCTCATCTCGCTGATCATGTCGGATAGGAGGAGGAAGAGTTGTCGCTGGAGCTTGGCGATGGAGATGCTGGTTTCGTCTTTCCAGCCAGAGGGGCAAGTCAGCGTCACTTTGAACGTTGCCTTGGGGTGGCATTTGTATTCCTGCAGCAAGTCCATGAGCTTGTCAATGTTGATCCTGGCCTCGGACAAGGTCGCAGCGTGTGGAGCGTTTATTCCCAGTAATACAGTTAGGGGCTTGCAATCTGTGCTCGCTTGCATGATCATATACTCGAAAAGCCCCGGCCTATGGCCAGCATAGGGTTTGTACAAAAGACTGGGCAGATGTCCAAAATCGTTAAAGTCGGTAATGACCGTGTTGCTTGTCGCCTTGATTGTGACGTGGTTCAAGTGCGACACATTACGCGCTAGGTCTGTGTTGCTCCGCACGGACCTGACCCAGTGAAATAAGCCAATGTTAAGCCCATGTGCAGTACACGTATCCAGGTCGAATGTGATACCGTCAGGGTTGTAGCATGCGAATTCGTATATCCGTGACACGATTTCCGGGGGCAGATTGGTGAATTTCGGTCGCTTACGTGGCGCCCACTCCACACGCCTGCCTTGCGATGAAACTGTAAAGTGCTGACGTAGTGTGTATGGCGGACGATAGGGAGATTTGAACGTTACGTAACCTTCTTCATTGGCGTTGGGAATTTCAATAGACTGTAGAAGTCGGTTGAAGGTGTGGAATCGTCGAAGGCGGAGCGTGTCCTTGTTCACGAAAACCGCGAGTAGATTATTAAGTGTGTTTGCACGGTGAACAGGACATGTCTCTTCTTCTGGGAGGTCCCGAGGCTGAAACCTGGTATGATCCAAAACTCTACCACTCTGTCCGAAAGTGACAACGTTCTTCCCCATCGGATTACTCCACATAAAATGGATCAACGGGAGTAAGTTGTACTCCTTCATACTGTAGGCACAGTGCAGGGGGCACATGGCATCTATGTCAATAATGACCTTGTGAAGCAGTCCAACTTGCGAACCGAGGCTTGACAACCAACGAGCCGCGTACATTGGTGGAAAGTATTCCAAATTGTCATATTGCAGCGGACCGTATCTGTCGGTGAAGTCATGTCGGCCCAGGACCCGGGATATGATAAAAGTATTTTGACTGTATAGTACCCCAGAAGCCTCGTTATGCAATTGGCGGCACGTCAACAACAGGTTAATCCCATCGCAGAAATTGTGACTGAATTCCTCATCAAGGCCGGCATCCTCCTCATAGGTCTCAAAATAAATCCTCTTGTGTCGCGAGTAGTCTTCGGCATGGGGCCACTCAAGCTGTGTCGGCTCTTTAGGATGAAACGCTTTGGTGTTGTGGAGCAGGACGGGCTCGTCTTTCTTGAAAAGAAGTTCATATATTAGATTGCGCATCTCCGCCGGAAGTTTCGTAAGAAAAGACGCTTTCTCTGGGTCCACCGGACTAGAAGCGGCTTTCGGCATCTGCATGGTGTTGACGAAATAGCTGGAATATATGCAAAGTAGCGGTTCCAGTAACTATTGAATGGTTTGCTGATATCGTTGATGAAGTTGACCTCTTGGTAGTAGTGGTAGGTAGGTTGAAGGAGTTGCGAGAGCTAATACCCCTATGTAGCTAGCTCCAGACCCCGGATCGGAATAACTTGGACGCGAAACATGAAACGAACGTGGGAGCAATGCCATGGGCTGTCATGCTCAAGCCGTCGTTATCACTGCTTGATACAAGACTACTTTACATTCTTCTCGTTTTTTCTTTCGGCGCCCCGGCAATCGTGACTATAGTCATCATGATCATCATCGAACTACAACAAGGCCTCTAGAGCTATCAGGTAGCTGTGGTCCTCACACGGGACTAACCCGTATATTTAGACACCAACTAACAGCAATTCTAAGCTAATAAACACTCTCTAGGTCAATTTCGTTCATGTACAACTCGATATCTCGATCACGAGCTCAACGGCTCGCTCGTAAAATAACATACCCATCGTGATTTCTCTGGACGGCACACTGATCGCTGAGCATAAAACGCAGGTGACGAATAATTGGAGGACTAGCGAGCTGGGACAAAAGCAATAGAAGGGATGAAAATTTTATATACAGGTACCTTTGAGGCATCTCAGGGGCTTCGTGAGACGATGACGATGAAAGGAAGCGTTCAATGATAAACTGCTCTGTCATATGGAATTGGGCTCGACCACTGTTTTAAGAGAAAATACAAGTCACAAACAATACCTCGTGATGGCAAGAAAGCAGTTGGATATGTAAAGCACATAGAAGAAGATATTCACACCCTAAACCTTTTGGTTTTCAAGCTCATAAGCACTTAGTTTTCATTACATTGTCGTCATGTGGCCCTGCACGATATTCATCATCACAACACTAATCAAGGCTGCTATCAATCCGTCACTTTTTTTGCTCACTTTGACACATGTTATCGGTACATCATTTATCCGAGTAAGTATATTCTCGCCGTAGGCCAAGCGCTGTCGTGAGCATGAACAGTATCTCCTATAGTGTACTACGATAGCCTACCTACAAGTTGAGTTACGGTGCTAGGAATTATACAACACACACACATACACACACTCTTGTGAACTATTCACGTCTCAATTGATATTAATAGTTGTGCGATGATGCTTAATATAAAATTTACATTACAATGTGGCTTTCTAGAATGAGTATAGCTTGACATGCCACTACAGAGCTACTGCGTAACCTGGAAAGCAACCTCTGTAGAGATATATATAAGTGATATCGATGCTTAGGAGCAGATGTTCACAGTGCAGGTTTTTTATAATAGCAATATAAGACAGCAGTTGAGCTGATGAGCAACCTCTCTATGTTCCCGGTGTGCTGTGGAGATGCGGGTGTTGATTGGAAATAAACTCTCCAAAATCTATCTAAAGAGTAGTATGGTTCGGAGCATCATAGCAGAGCTACCTATTGCAGTACTTGAAAAACAACCCCCGTATATTCCCAGAGGCTTGCGGAGATCATACTTTTGCTTTCCCCCCCCTTTCTACCTGTTCTCTGTACCACATAGGCACATGTGTGCACTTGTTCTCTTGTAATACCCCTCTACAAAAAATATATAAACACTTTGAACAAATCGCATAGATATCATCTTAAATCATGGAATACTCTACTATTTTGCTGCTCTATGTTTCTGCCGTTGTAGCATACGAGCGCGACGCATACCGATGCATTGGCCTGAATGGCGTGGACGCCAATTGGCAAGTAACGCCTAGATGCTGCAACAATTTGAGACAAGGCGATTGCTACTGCTCCCATCGGGCTGAATACTACTGTGATCTAATTGGAGAGGATGCGATCCAAAAATCCAAGCAATGCTGTGGTGCTATCAAGGACTATACATTCAGAGAATATTAACTAACATATAATATTTAACAAAAACCAACATATGGTGCAGGTAGCTAACACTTTGTTTATGAATAAAAATATATTCTTCGCCTCCCCAGATCTTGTTGAAGATCAATCACAGAGCTAAAGGGGATGTTTGACCATTTGGTGTTACCAAAGTTAACTCTCCTTCTGCAGGTTCGAACAGCAGCCAGGTAGGGATAATAACTGATATCAATGGCAATATAAACTCTCAAAATCAGACGATTGGTGTCTATGTTTGGTTACAGTCTTATTCACAATGGAGTTGAAGCTAAAATTTAAGACAAATGGAATTGATGTACCAGCAGGAGCTATTTGTCAAACATCTGCGTTGAAATTGATCGGGTAGAAGTATGAGAACAAATTTCTCGTTCAAGTCACAGGGAGGAAATAGTCTAGGTCAATATTGTCTGTGCATTGATCGATTTGGCAACGAAATCACCATATCCTGCCTCAGCGTTCGCGGCTACTAGTGCACCCTCTCTTTCAACTACACATTAATATAGCAGGTCGTATCAACTGACACAAGCAAGTTCATATAACACTGACAGGCGTTACTGCTTATATTTTATGGGGAGGTGAGAAAACAGTGAAAGACCATGGCATGCCGAGCGGGTGTCTCATGGTTAATCATTACAGTACGATCCACAAAGATATTAGTGGGCCTCGGATACTGATCTGCTAGTAAAATGACGCAATAAAAGGAGGCACGATATTAGTGAAGCCCTAGTGATAGTATCGCACGTACTGCGCCATCTCATGCCACGCAAAGCCTGATCAGAAACCCATAGATCCCAACACAGCATTGCACAGGCAATTGGACGCGAGAGAAATTAGTTCCTATCCACCCCGTTGCTCTGTTGCTCTCCCGCGGTCCATCCAGTATTGTGGCTTGCATCAACCTGCAGTCGAGGTCTTGGCTGCTCGGCTCGACAACCCTCAGTCCTTTGCCTCGGAACCTGTCCAGCGTTGAACCATCTCATTGGCATTTTTCTCGACACCGATCAAACAAGCGAAGGATGGAATCTTGGTGCTGCCTGATTTTTTACGCCTAGCGGGATGTGTCGGAAACTCCAGTTGTGTGCTGTGAAAGTGCCTCGGTCAAGCTTGGAGGCATGGTCAGCGATAGCAAGCCACTTTAGAGAGCTACGAAGACCTCGGTACGTCGTGTCGTTACGAATACGACGTGAGTTTTGGCCACATATTAGACGCTGAGAAGATCAGTGTGACCAGGTCATAAGACTAAGACCAGCAAGCCTTCGGTCATTACGGTTGGATCTTGCTGTTAATTGGTCCCCTGTAGGGAACCTGAAATCCGGGGAAGGGACCGATCAGGCTCCCAAGCACCGGGATGAGATACCATGATCGCCACGGCCTCCTTTTTAAGGTTCTTCAGAACGTTTGGCTATGGCAACATCTTTTTCAGGTGGCTTCCTCAACACAAGGCTAATCAATGTAATACGCTTTTAGGGGCGTTAGCGTTAGCATGCATCGTAGTAGTGGTTCGTGGGCGGCACGTTGTTGTAGTCTGTGGGATATTCCAAGGTGCTTCGTGTACGCTGGAGTAAAGGAAAGTCTTTGCGAGTCAGAAGCCTTCAATTGCCTGATTACGCCACGGTGCAGCTCAGACACAGGCCGACACCATTCAAGTGAGCCAAACGTACGGTTGTGTGGCCAAGGAAACGTCCAGCCGGCCTAACCGAGATCCTGTGATGGCTGGGCCGATCTGCATACACGGCTGGTCTATTGACTGGGGAAGTAGCGTAGTGAAGGTACTCATGTCGACACCCATGAGATCCTCGGTGTATGTAAGAATGACTATACAAACTTGGGAGCTTATGTCGCGAGGTTAATTGCTTAGGACTAATCTACTCGCTGGCAATTGCGGTGTAGAATCCTAGCAAACGTCTTCGGCACGAAGCAAACTGGCACTGTGAACGTAATACTGATGGAATCACTTCCGAGTATCCTGCCGTGTTTGCGGACTTTTGCTCATGTACGCGCTGTGGCAATCTTCCTGCTTTAGAGAATATGAAAGTAGACTCCCCCGTGTCAAGCCTCAAGCCAACAATCAAGATGACGGCGAGAACACTCTGCCAAGTCACCGGAGGCTTGGAACGGCATGTAAGACCAATGCGCCTTGGTCGCATGCGGCTCGAGCCCACCCACGCGTCGAAGCATTCCGGAGGAACTGCCTAGTCGGGTCAAGATCTAGACAGTGAGATGTGCCTCGATAGGTGGAGCACTTGAAAGACGCCCTTTTACCCCGCGTACAGCTGAAACGACTTCACGTGCCCATCGCTTAGCGATCACCTCGCATGACAACGAAGTCGAACAAAGAACAAGAACATAGGCCGAAGAACCGCCAGCAGCCTCAACGTTCTCCACGTGCGTAGTTCCACGGCGGCGGATGACTACGGGCACGTTAGCATGGCGACGGACAAGCTTCTCACCTTCCTGCTGGCTCCTTGTGGGTCTGAAAGAAACGGTGGCGGTCGCTAGCCTGCGGGGTCTCCACATGCCAAGCCTCACCCCAGCTTTTCTGGGCCTTTTGCATTTTTGTGGCTCACACGGCTTTCCTTCTGCTTTGAAGTGATTGAGTAGCAGACTGGTGAATGAGTGGGGGTTGTCCGTGCCTCGGCACTCATAAAGGAGATGGCTTCCTATTGTGGTCACTGCGCTTGGCATGGTGTAATGGCGGGGAGTGCACACAAATATATCCTGTAGCTGCCACTCTCCTTTCCAGGCCCCTCACTTCCTTTCTCTCGCCTTCGGTCCCTCCTCAACTTGTAGTTCGCCATGGCTGCTGCTCAACCTGCCATGCATCACGACGATATGCTCGAGAAGCAACACGTATCGCACAATGAAGACATTGGCTCGCAAGATGGCTCCGGATATGAGTGCGAATTCAGCGAGCGAGAGCAAAAGAAGATCATCCATCGCATTGATCGACGTCTTGTAGTAACCGTTGGTGTGCTGTACTGCATCAGTTTGATGGACCGGACCAATCTGAGTGCTGCCGCCATTGCTGGGTCCGTAATCAAACTATTGCAAGGATCTCCGCTTAGAGCTAACACTGCCTAGTATGACTGTCGAGCTGAAGCTCAACGTCCTGCAGGGTACCATTTCGCATTATTCGATTATCACCATTGTGTTCTTCGCCTCTTACATCGTCTTCCAGCCTCCGGCCACTGTCATCTGCCGATATCTCGGACCACGGAACTTCCTCTCTGCCATTGTGGTATTATGGGGCGGTGTCATGATTGGCATGGGTTTTGCCGACAGTTATGGTACCATGGCCGCTCTGCGAGTCGTCCTTGGCTTGCTTGAGGCTGGCTTTTTCCCAAGCTGTGTCTACCTGCTGTCGACGTGGTGTACGTGCACTGCTCTTGAGAATTGCTGGTGCGATACTAACATCATTTTCAGACACTCGATTCGACATTGGAAAGCGATACTCATGCTTCTACATCCTTGGAAGCCTGGCTTCTGCTTGCGCCGGTATTCTCGCTTACGGATTGATGCAACTCAAGGGCCGTGAGGGTCTCAACGGATGGCGCTGTAAGCTTCGCCAACTCGCACATTGCACTGGAAAACGCTAACACGAGTTTTTTTGCAGGGATTTTCATTATCGAAGGAGCTCTCACGTGTTTTCTCGGAATCCTCGGTTACTGGGCTCTTGTTGACTTCCCGGACAAGGCTCACAAGAGTTGGAAGTTCTTGACCGAGCGCGAAGCCATGTTCATCATCGACCGTGTAAACAGGGACCGTGGTGATGCGAAGCCGGAGCCATGGTCTCTAGCAAAGTTCTTGCACGGTGGAACAGATATCAAAATCTGGGGTTTTGCTATGGTAAGTTTCTGGACTCTTGCACAACCTAGGATTTGTTTTACTAATGATCGCCCAGATTTTCTTCAACACAACTACAGTGACCTACGCTTTAGCTTACTTCCTTCCAATCATCCTAACAGAAAATATGGGCTTCGACGTCGGTGCAGCCCAGTGTCTTGTTGCACCACCCTACGCTCTTGCTGCTATCGTCATGTTCACCACAGGCTGGGCTGGCGACAAGTACCATATTCGCGGGCCGATTATTATCTTCAACATGGTTCTATGCCTCATCGGGCTTCCTATCATGGGTTTCCACAAGGATGCAAGCGTTCGGTACTTCGGTGTCTTCCTGACGACTGCTGGTGCAAACAGCAACATTCCCGCGACAATGTCGTACCAAGCCAACAACATCAGAGGCCAGTGGAAGCGCGCATTTTGCTCTGCCATCTTGGTCGGAATGGGAGGAGTCGGCGGTATTGCCGGAGGACTCGTATTTAGGTACGTTTGCATATCGCGTACAATTCTAGCTTTGATACTAACATTTCACAGGACCCAAGATAAGCCTGGATATGAGCCAGGACTGTACGCCTGCATCGCCTGCTGCCTTCTCACAATTATCCTCGTTTGCCTAATCACCCTACGATCATGGAGCTTGAACAAGCGCGCTGATCGCGGTGAAATCGAGTTAGAATACAACGACGTAAGTCTCTCAAACCCCGAGGCTCACTGCATAATGCTGATCAATATACAGGATGGAGACCAAAAGGGCTTCAGGTATACTTATTAAGCTAGAAATGGGCCAAATAATGATGTTTATGAGCGATGGACGAAAGCATGTAGTTGGACTATTGTCTCAAATGCAGCCTCGTGTAACAACTCTTCATAGTGCCTGATGTGTAGCGATGATATGATCCAATCGCTTACCTACGCAAGATCCGAAGCATTTATGACTGAGATGTGTTCGTGCCATGTGTTTGTGATCCCGCTTCGATGCGTAAGGTTTCACAGCATAAGGCCGTTGTGCTAAGAGACCATAGGCCAAGATCGGAGCATTCTACATACGTCATAACAAGTGTCACATCTAAACACGTGTGGTACGCGTCTACCCAACTTCATCATGACCATGACCGTTTTGGAAACACGCCCTTGTCCAATTAATTTCCTTAATTCCCAAAGAGACTTCCCCTCACAATCAATCACCCAGGACACCCCACCGTTTTCCAAATCCCACCCTCGAGCTGCACTAAACACTGCCCACTTTTGCCGCCACCTAAATCACCACTCACAAAAACTACAGCCGGAGTGGTTAGTATACACCAAGCTCTCAGCACACAAAAGCCGGGGAACTCACCAACAAGCACCGCCGCATACGCTGCCGTCGCGGCAAAAACTTCTGCCCGCTTCGCATCCGTACAAGACTTGACACTTGCTGCAAAGAGCGCTGTATAAGTAGCCAACAGCCCCAACTTGACCTTTTCACTCTCTACAAAATAAAGACTAACGATTGCGCCAACGAGCAGCGTTGCAGCGAGCAACATGCTCAACACTGCTACAAAGCGCGCCACGCTCCTATCTTCGTGCAGTAAAGTTCTGTCAAGCTGGTCACTGGGGTGTTTCTTGTTGAAGCACCAGTAGTTCCGCAAGGTACGTGATAGGAAGTCGTCGTGTAGCGGTTTCTGAAGAGCAACCAGATCTTCAGGATCGGATAGAAAATGTTTTGCGCGGCCAAAGAGAAGGTCCATGGGGCTATTCTTTGAATCTTTGATGCCATAGCCACCAAGGAAGTCCTTGTATACTTGCAAAAACCGGTCGCTTGGTTTGTGTAGTTGAGAAACTTGTGCGCGTAGACTGAGCGTTTCATCTTGTTTTCGATCAATTCAGCTTTGGAGACAAAGAAAATAAAAGCAGACTTGTTTCCACTCACAGTATTCCTGCAGTAGGTTTTGCAGATCTGCAAGTTTGGCGACGAGTTTGCTTTCAAGGCTATCGACTACACTTGCTCGCTCCATTAAAAGATCCCAACTCCGCAACGAGAGCACAGTGTCGATGTCGGTGGAAGTTCTTATCGCTTGATCCAGTGTGTCAATGTCGTCTTCGAGCTGGGTCAGGCGACATTGCAAATGCAAGATATTGCGTGCAGCCAGTCGCCCGAATTTACGAAACACCAACGGGTCTTCGTCGAGGTCTTTGCATATCCACCTAGATAGGGCAGGGTATCCGTCTCGCAGCCTGCCAAGCTCGGGGTCGCGATGAATTTGAATCGACTTCATGTTGCCGATGAGGGGGGGGGGGGGGGGGAGTGGCTACTGGAGTAACGCTAAACTTGCTTGCAAACACTTCAGAACTCTACCACTTCATAATTATCACCGTTGGAGAAAAAACAAGAAAACGAGGAAAGTCGTGGGGTGGGTCATTTCCAGTCTGTCCTTGGACGTGGGCTGTACGACTACACGCCAAGGGCAGCTGAACTCAGCTGGTGGGCTGCACAGCCTTGGAACTTAAGCTGCATTCGCTCTGTAACCGGTCACCTGTGTCCCCGCCTGAATACCTGATATATTTGGAATCCCCCAAACCTCCCCTTGCATTTTAAACACGAAAAAAAAACAAGAGCAAAAGAGTCTCCTAAATGAAAACTGTTGTGCCCCATTAACACACACCCACTCTCTACCTACCCAATGCCAATACTACACCGCTACCGAACGCAAAAGTGTTATGCCGCCAACAAACTGACCGAAGATGAAGTCTTCATCGACGAAGACGAGTTCTACAATGAGGGCACGCGTCGCGGCCTTGCAAACGACAGAATCGCAAACCTACCCACTAGCCAACGGTCCGCCGCGCGACTCCGAGAAAAGGAGAGGATAGAGAAGTGGATTAGAGATCAGGCTGATGCTGCATCTACGGTTACCCTGCCTATCGACGACGATGCCGGGACTACTACCTTGGCCATGGACATGGCAACCAACTCCGCAGCCAGTTTCGCAGCAAACACCATTGCGCTCCAGCAAGACTATGCAAAAGCTCCAAAACGCTCGTTTGCAACAAAACTCAAGTCCCTGTTCAAGCATAAAAACCCGGTTCAACAAGTCAATCACCCTGCAGTCGCGGCCCTCACACAACGCTATTATTAGGGGGTGAGAGAGTGTATGTGTGTATGTATGCATGTGAGTGTACGAAAAACACGACTGGAAGTCACAGTAGCTGCAGTTACTTGTTTTTGTGTTTCTCTTTCAAACTTAGTTTGGGTTCAAGCTACATTATAAAAATACGACATCTGTTCCTGTCCGCACTATGAGATTGGTTGTGAAGCATACATCAAAGCAAACGATACAAGAAGCCATGTATATCACAGTGAATGAATTGGCGGCCAATAGCACTGCAGTGGTAGCTGGATAGTTCACCATCCCTTCACCATCATAGCACTTTCATCCACTTGCTCGCCGACCGAAACAAACAAACAACTATGCCGGATTTGTAAAAAGACATGTAATCAATAATTCCAACATCAAGGTCTAGTAAACACTACCACGGTGACATAGCGCGCCTTACAACGGGTGTATCTCTATATTCCCAAGTTCCAGTCTTACAAGGAAGCAAAAGTAGAAAGTAACAAGAAAAAATCATCTCATCCTATGACAACGGAAAAAGGAGCGGAGGATGCAAACGCCCCCATCCTGTCCCCCGCCTATAAAACTCCATCCGTCGCTATGCAAAGCCCAATCCGACCAACAAAAAAGAGAATGGGTATGGAGAATGGTTATGTAAGCCGTGTAAAGGAATCTCTTGAAACAGATCGCCTAGTAGGACTTGTATTTCTGCGTTTGTGTTAGTAATCGTATTCATGCCACGCAATTGAACATTGACCACATACATCTTCAATCTTGCGCCTGGATCCTTCGTCAAGCGCGTTTCCAACGCCCAGCAATGCGTTGCTCAGTGCCTTCGTAGCGCCAAGAGCAGGTCGCAGTATTACAGTAGGTGCGTGACGGGCCAGCGCCCTTGCCACACCTGTTCCGCTGCCCTCTTCCATGACTTCTGCGGGTATTGCTATCACAGCGTCGCGTGCTGTGAGCAAGTCTCGTTCAAGGTGTCGAGCGGCACTGCGAAGACCCGCGCGCACACCAATAGGTTGATTGGCGTAGTTTGAAACTGCGCGTGGCTCTTCATTGTCGGAGCCTGAGTCTTCGCCATCCCAGTCTTGCGATAAGCGACGGCTCGATGATGGGGTCTGTGGGTTCAGGAACACCTCTGCGCCTTCGAGCAGCGTTTGAGTACCGATCGCCATCTTTGCACCTAAGCGCGCAACTTCTGATGTTGTGTTCTTAGCAAAAGCGTACACGCCCTTCTGTAGACTGCGGACGATACGACCGTCTTTCTTGTACTCGCGCATTGGCACGACGACAAGGTCCTTGATGCCAGAACCAACGTTCACGAGTGGTCGAACAGCTGCCAACCCAGAGAGGACTCCCGGTAGTTGATTGTCCCTGACATCTGGCGTCCAGACGTCGTTGAGAGTCTTATGTAGCTTGTCGAAAGAGGTGATGCCGTATACGATCGCATGACGGAGAATGATGTCGGACCCGTCCAGGATCAGGAAATTCATGAACTCAGTGGTGTGGCCAGAACGAAGACCGCGGTAATCCACACGCTTTGGCTTATAATCGAGCTTCAAGCTGACTGCCATAACTTCAAGACGTTGGATAAATGGCTGATCGGCAGCTGGAGGGCTAGCTGGCACAGAGTCATCTTTGAACTCGAAGAAACGCGTAATGAAGTCTAGCGCGTCTTGATCGACGTGCAGCCGAAGTGGAAGTATAGTGACCTTAATTACCAACTCAGATGCAGCGAGATCGGTGACTGGCTTGACTGTGACAAGTTCAAGATTCAGCATCGGCCGGATGAGCTCTCGCATGCTTGGATTGATTGCGCATGTGACAAACTTCTTCCAGGTTGAAGTTGGGACGTGGTCAAATACTTCTAGGTCTTGTACGCGGACGTTGATGGAGTTGATGGTCTCCCCCGAGTCAGGAGGGAATACGATAAGGTCAACCGCGACACCCATCAACGAAAACGCAATCTTTTTATGTTTGCTGCGTTCCAGCTTCAGACGACGTTTAGATTTAGTCGCACCACGTGGTCTCGTAGTCGCTCCCGTCGAGCGCGTCGCTGTTGAAGTTGCGTAACTACCGGTCTCGCTAGCGAGATCATCGATGTCGTGGTTGATACGTCGAGCCAGGGCACCCTTCTCGTCTTTGATTGGCACACCGATCCAGACGGAGTTGAACAAAAAGTCCTCTTCAACAAAGTCATCGTCCTCATCTTCGTCTCTTGCTTTGCGTCGTCGCTCCTCGGCGCGTGCCTCGACGTCGTCGACGGCCTGGCTGATTACGTTTCGCGTTCGTGGCCAGTCGTAACCATCGTAGAGGTTCCAGATGACGTTGACGTCGCGAACCCGAACCTTCAGAGGAGCATCTGGAGCTTTGAACTCATTGGAGAGGTGATACTGGTTCTTGGTAGAGTCCCACTTGCGAGCTTTGCCCTTTTGTTCTGTGTCAGAATCTTTGAAGTATTGCTCGCCAAAGTCGAATTCTTCTTCGCCTTTGGTAATCTCAAATTTCTCCTGGAAGCTTTCTAGTAGAGCTCGATCTCCGCGTTGCCGTACGGTTGGGGGTGAAGCCAAAGCACCGAGATCATCCTCGCCAAGAAGACTATCGCCCATTTCCTCGTCGGTTGGCAACGACTGCGAGTTGTAGATGCTTCCAACAAATTCAAGATTCGTTGGTAGGTCATCTTCCACGAGATCGGCATTACTCATGAAGTCATCAGCCTCCTCGTAGTCATCCTGCGCCAGTGCATCGCCTGTGAACGATTCCATCATCTGCTGGAGAGGTACGACAGTTCGGTACTGGTCTGCTGTGACTGGCGGTGAAGGCGGTTGAAGACCATTCAAGATAGCGATAAGAGTCTGTGTCGAGTCTGCGCATGACTCGATGACGAACAATTCGTTCTTGAATTCTACATCAACCAGTTGCGGCTGATCCTTTCCATCACCTGATATATTGACGAAGACTTTAGCTGCTGAGATTGTACTGAGTGACACGTACCCCAGCTTGCTGAGTTCATGGAGATGGCGATTCGTGGTAATAGACTGTGGAACCGGTTCATGCTCGTCTTCCAGCCGAGCTATGTCATCGATAGCATGCATCGAGGCTTTCCGCAGCTCCACAGTGACAGTATAGTCGCTTTTGGCCTGTTTGCACGCAATATGCGCTTCCGTGAGTACGAAGAGACCTTTAGATACCGACTTCCGGGGATTGAGACCAACGGCGCATCGTCTGAGCAAAACATCGATTTGGAGCGGCTTGACAGTAGCAGTACTGGGCGATGGCGAACTGGCTTCCCAAGACTGTCGGCTGAGCGTCTGAGGCGATGAGCCACCTGTAATGGTCGCAACGCTCGACGCAAGACCCAAAGCTATTTCCTCCCCCGTCGCATCTTCGGATATGCCAAGCGCTGCCATGATAGTGGTAACCCGATATTCGACACATACGTTGAAAAATTTTGCTTTCGCCACCGGTTCCATCTCGTCTCCTACCATTCGCAACATGATAGCAGGCAATTGCTCTGATGGGCGCAGCTTGACGACTTCGTGAACGAGAACCTCATCATCTCGACAGACAATCACTTTTCCGACTTCAGTCGCCAGCAAAGCAGGAACACCTACATGGGCTACGGCCGCGTCTTGTAAGGCAACTGAGACATCACCAAGTGTGTCACTTACAGCAACCCTGACGTCCAGTTTTTTCACAGACGCGAGACTGAGCAGGCCTGGCCGATCGTCATCTGGGAGGTACTTTGCGACTTTCGACAAACGTGCCAATTCTGCGCCGAGAGCCTCGAATGTCTTCATTTGTTGTAGGTCGAGAATACGGATGCCAACCTCGCTGACCTCAACGCGGAGGACAGAGCCTTTTCGTCGTTGACGCAATAACGTCTCGATTAGAATATCGTCATCGTTCTCGTATGGATCCTTGGACGGCGTAATCATGGAAATAAGCCTGGCCAAATCGGTCTCCTCGGGTGCAAATAGGAAGTTAAGCGTAGTTCCCCTTAGCTCCACAATCAAAGGCACGCTCTTTTGACTGATGTTTGTATATGGACCCATAAGTTGGATTTCTGAGACCTTGAGACGTACATTGCTTTGTCGTACAGCAATACGGACTGTTGTCGTCTGGAGTTCCACAGAACACGTCTTCCCTTTCAATGTAAAAGAAACTTCGCCGAACTGCACCTGAATCTTTGGAGCGGGTGCGGATGGTGCAGGGACTTTCACAGGAGGGGGAAGACCATCGCCGAAATGAACGCCCCGAGGCCGAGAACGCGCTGGAGACATCACAGGGCTTTGAACCGCGCTAGCAGAGCTCATGGAGTTGCTCAATTCGAGCATCCCACTGAAGCCGCCAAAGGAGCCAAGCGCATCGTCCAGCTTTTGAATATCAATCGTGACCTTGACTGGACGTGTGACGACGGTGATGCGGTCGTCTGTTCCTTGATCATAGTCTATCTCAATATCATGCTTGAGTTGATCCCGTACATCGCTAACAGATCGCCTCGTTCTCGGTCGCGAGCTCTGGAAAGAGATGAGGTCCTGGTCTAACGACGCAAGCACAAATTTACCAATATGAACCTGAGATCGTGACGCTCTTAGGCGACTTTGTCGATTGACGTGTACCTTGGAGAGACTGACTCTCAACATAGCTCCCAATGGGTTGAATTCGAGTAACCAATTCGACAGGTCTCCCTCCCGAATGGATTCTGTCGAAACATTCTCCAACCATGACAGTGAGATATGCTTGATAGACAGCTCGATATCGATACCAACGCCTTTCGAGACCTCGTTCTCGTCCATTGATTTCGCCATGTCCTCGTGCAAGGATGGCTCGCCAGTAAGAGCTTGCATTGCTCGACCGAACATCCCGAACATGATGCGGCCGGTCGAGATGTCCATATGCCCTGAGACTGAGCCTACATCGATGGAGATGGATGGCGTCTGCGTCTTCCTAGGCTCTTCCGCAGGACTAGGTGATTGCAGGGGCTTCAGCGTCGACCGTCCTCGGGTGGATGCTTCTAGTGATGGCTTATGTCTAGGAGAAGAAGAGTACGCGTAGTTGGAGAATGACCCGGGCATCTCGGCAAATATGGAATCTTCTCCAAGGTTTGAAGGCTTGAATTCTATGCCTGGAGTGTCTTTGACGTCTTCGTCTGCTGCCTCATCACTCTGCCCGGCGTCTAAGCTCATAGGAAACCACACAGTAATTTCGTTGATTGTAAGAAATCGTTTCGTTTGCCTTTGGGTTGTGGTGGTGATAGGAACAGGGGTTTGCATACGCTCAGGAGGTGAAGACGATGCGGTACTTTGTCGGCTCCTTGGACGAGGAGTCTCGCAGCCATCTTCAACTTCTGGCACAGTAGCTAGAATGCTACCAGAAACCATCTCCTCGGGTATCGGTTCTGACTTGTCTGAGACAGAGTCCTTGCTTGAGGCCGAAGAAGACTCCCAGCCTCCAGGAATGTGCTGTGCGTGTGCAGAACTGGTTTGCGCCGCACTTACCGCGCTCATATACATACTCTCCGCCTCGTCATGGGTAAAGAATCGTGACTCGGCCAAATCTTCGCTTGGTGACGGTGTTGAGTCCGAAAGTTGATGCGTACTGTGAGTAGGACTCCGAATCTCTTGATTTGTATATTCATGTGCTGCCACTAAGTTGTCAGTGGAGGACTGGACCTCTTCGGAATGCCTCGACTCGGTGGGCGAGTCATAAGGATCTGGAGGATTGAAAGATCGTCCTAGGGCAGATACAGTCGGTAGATTGGACAGAGACGTATCGCTGGCAGGTTCAGAACGATGAGTATGTTGGCTTGAGCTGACACCGTCTAGACCCCAGTTGTTTGCGGCTTCTGCGGATTCTTCCATTGCCGGCGGCGCATCATCAAAGTGTGAGTGGAGCATATCGTTTTGCATTGCATATTCAAGCAAGCCCTCGTCATCGTATAGTATACTGCTCACACTCAAATCACGCACAGGCAGAGGTTGATGAGATTGACTGTAAGAGTCATCCAAAGGCCGTTCATCCAATCCGTCATCAGAGTTAGCATCTGCAAAACGGTCATCGTCTACAGTATGCACAGAAGAGTCCAGTTGCAGGCGCTCTGGGGACGCGGGTCGCTGTGGCGAAGCAGTTTCTTCGTGTGGGTTGACCATATAAGATGCCTGTCTGGACGAGACAATTGAGGTGGATAGCTTGTCGTCATTTGCCGGCTGTTCCTCAGGGCCTACCTCTTCTTCGGGCATTGACTGACTAGAGCGTATAGACTGACTGGAGTGTATGGACTGACTAGATGGCATGGGCTGGCTAGATATATGGCTCCTCGCCGGTTCGCTTGGGGCTTTCTGGCTAATCGACGCTTCGGACCGAGTTGTGGCTGGAGAAGATGGCTGTGAATGCGCTGATGATGACACCAAGTTTTCGAAATCCGACACTAGGCGTGCGCAGATGTTTTCTACGCGCATGCGCCGCTTACCTAGCTTGGTGGTGTCGGACGAGGACGTTGAGCCAACCTCGAGGCGTACGTCTTTAGAGGTGATTGAATCGATGGCTATGCGCTCAACGTGAAAGTTGAGAGACACAGGTAAGCTCTGGGCCAACCTTGGTGAATCTACGTCCTTCGGTGATTGGTCCTCCACTTCGATGTCGATGTCATTGACTGTGATACTGAGACGATCAAGCGCGGTATTTAAAATGTTGCGGAAGTAAGCTGGAAGTGCCAGTGGAGCGCCAGTACCTGCGGAGCCTTCATCTTCATCATCACTGGACGCGACTGAATCTTGCATGTATGCCGACTGAGACGCCAGCTCTTGCTGCAGCTCGCGGATTTCCTCGACGGGTTCCGCGCGTATGAATGATTTGGCTAGCTCATCCACTGTCGGTACGTGTTCGTCATCATCTGAGTCATTGTCGCTCTGGTGGCCTCGAGTAGAAAGGGGCGGTGTCGGCCGTCGAGTTGGCGATGAGCGGGATGGAGTCGCCTGTTGATCGTCTTGTACATCTTCGACCAATCTAGCCTGAACTTGTATGCCATGGACTTCTATCGATATCTGGGGTACGCCGAAGTCGAGGACGAAGGTAACTCGGAGTAACGAGGCTCGCGCTTTGGATAGATGGATTTCGGGGGGCACCTTGATATCCAGCAAGGCTACAAGTTTCTGGGTATCTGCGTTAGTATAAAGAGGCAGCAGTCGTGTCCAGTTTTATGCATACCTTGATGTGCAGCCCGACATCCCGAACCTCAAGCGTGGTGCGCTTTCCAACGTCAACGCTCACAAAGTCGGCGGGGTCCTTGTCGAGTATGTCGATATGGCGCAGACCGTAGAGGAGCAACCGTCTACCGATAGAGCTCGAGAGTCCCGAGAAAAAGGCCATGGCAGATGCGGGCGCCAGTGGCGGTTGAGATGCGGAAGCGGTTGACTATAGGCAAGTCGAGCGCCTATCGCCGGGAGAGGAAGGGCTCCATAAGTAGTAGGCAGTGCAGTCTGGTAGGCCTGGTGACGATGGCGGACCGTGGCTTGGAGGTGAGTTCACTCTGTCTACACGAATATGCACAGTCGTGCCTGCCAAGTCTTGCTCGACCGCGGTTGTGCGAGTATCGGTACCTAGGTATGGACTTTAGAAGAGCAGTACAAACGTGCACAAGAGGATTAGTGAGTATGCAATATGCAGACGTGGGACGTGAGACGGAGTGGTCAACGGTTGTCGGAAGGGTCACAGGACGAGGTTTGGAGCTCTAGCGCGTAGCTTCAGGTGCGTGTGAATGCAGGTGATGGGCTATGCGATCGTAGGCGGCCGTGCAATGTGCTCCCATCATCCGCAGCGGCCCCGCGCACGCCTCCTCAGGGACGCACTAGTAATCGATAAGCAACCAACGCGTGATAACGCGTGCAAGATCAGCAATGTGGCGACGGTGACGAGCCCCAGCGAGAAAAATGACCCGTATCTAGGAGTTGAGAAGGAAGTTGATAGCTTCATTGCTGCTGTCTTACCTTGTGGTGCTGGTGCTTGTGCTGCAGCCCTGCTGGTCTCCGGCATTACGCCACTTTTGGCAAAGACTGAAATCCGCATTACGTCAGCATCCACTAGCGCGGTTCAGGAAGGAAGTCGGCAGGCACCGATACAACCTGACTTGATGTTGCCTGGTCGAAATCTCTGCAAGCCTGACACTGTTTGTTCGTCTTCTCAAACGGCTATCATGACGTCCAGCGACGCTACCAACGACGAAGAGTGGGCGCAGGCCGAAGGGGTGCCGAGTCTAAGCGACCCCTTCATCCAAAAGTATCTCCAAGGCAGGGATGCACTGGTACAGCAAGAGAAGCGGCAGCGAAGTGGTTGGTTAACACTCACACACGGTACGAAACACGCACGAACACGTGTCTGACAGTCATCAGACTATCTCTTTCGCCAAAACCTCTCGCCCATGGCACAAGAAGCATGTGCAATAGTCTCTCAAATCAGGTTCGAGGAGCAGCAAACACTGTGGACCAAGGAGTACGAGGACAGCCTGTTGACTGAACATGTCGACGTGTTCCCGGGTATGATGTTCTCGCTTGCAAAAGACCGTATGGAGAAGAGCAAATTATGGCAGATTGTGAAGAAAATGCCCAAGGGCACACTGCTACACTGTCACCTAGAAGCAATGGTAGACCTTGACTGGGCACTCCAGGAAGCTTTTGACACTGAAGGCGTCTGTGTGGTTGCCGACGGTCCGATTACGGATGACCAGACAAGGCGGAAGACTGGATTCTCCTTTACATACTCCAAAGATGCGAAATCTGACGTCTCGATTTGGAGTGAAGATTATACTGCAAACACGCCTGTACCTGTAAATCACGCGGCAGATAGCTTCCCAGATGGGGGGAAAAAGGCTTTCATCGAGTGGATCCGCTCGCGTGTTTCCATCACACCCGCTGAACATCTCTCCCATCACGAAGGGCCCAATGAAGTATGGCGCAAATTCATGTCCTGCTTCCCCATTCTCGGCTCGCTCATCTACTATGAGCCTATCTTCAGAAAGTTCATTCGCAACATGTGCAAGCAGCTGCTTGATGATGGCGTGTACTACGTGGACATGCGTTCAGCCTTCTACACGCCGTATCGTAGCACGGGGAAAGAAAAGTGGGACGACGACTGGTTCTACATGCTCGAGCATATGGCGGATGAGATTGAAAAGTTCAAGGCGAGTGAAGAGGGCAAGGAATTCTGGGGCGCGAGGATGATCTGGACAACCATTCGGCAGTTTGGCAAGAAGGAGGTCATTAAAAGTGTGTTGTTTGCTACTCATAGGCTGGCATTCTCTAAGCTGGCACGTCTCCACCACTTGTGTGAATTTGCTAACCCAGTCCAGGCATGAAGCAGTGCATAGAAATGAAGGTCGAATTTCCCGAAATCATCGCTGGCTACGACTTGGTCGGCCAAGAGGACCTCGGCCGACCACTCTCGGACCTTGCGCCCGAACTTTTCTGGTTCCGTAAAGCTTGCGCGCAAGAGGGGGTGGACATCCCTTTCTTCTTCCATGCAGGCGAGACGCTTGGTGATGGCGATTCCACGGACGAAAACCTCTTCGACGCCATCATCCTCGGAACGCGGAGGATAGGGCACGGCTTCAGTCTGTACAAGCACCCATTACTGATCGACATGGTCAAAGAGAAGAGGATTCTAGTCGAAAGCTGTCCAGTGTCCAACGAAGTGCTGCGACTATGTGGCAGCATCATGTCTCACCCCTTGCCAGCACTACTAGCTCGCGGCGTAGCCTGCTCACTCTGCAATGATGACCCCACCATTCTCGGTCAAGGCGTGTCTGGCATGTCGCATGACTTTTGGCAGGCACTGCAAGGCTGGGAGAATCTGGGCCTGGAGGGTTTGGGTTCGCTGGCAGAAAACAGTGTCCGATGGGCCAGTTTAGACGACTACAGTGCAAAAGACTGGACGCAAGACATCAAGGACGGCATGTTTGGCAAGGGCATACGGGCACAGAGGCTCAAGGAATGGGTCAGCAAATGGGAGAAGTTCTGCGCGTGGATCGTCGAAGAGTATGGTGTTGATGAGAACCTTGAGCCGGAAGAGTAGTTGCGCTCACGTGCAAACACAAAAGCGGAAAGTGTATATAGTCCAGAATCAGATGGCAACCAAAGATTCAACATCCGGTCAGTCCAACTTGGTAGGGTCAACGGGTTCAAAAAGGGGGTAGTGCTAAGTTTGTTGTTATCGCAGGCAATACAACTGGCTGCGGGGCAATGTCACCCTATCGTGCTCTGCCACGTCCGAGCTAGTCGATGGAACAATGTGGACTGACATCAATCTGAGACGCTGCCTACATGACATTCTGACCATGACGTGCCACGCGTTTTACAGCTCCTCCTCCTCCTCCTCGTGGACCCATTCGAGTCCACGATAGCCGACTCCCCACACATATGCACTGTAGTATCCCTTGTAGTTCGCCATCCACACACGTCTGACGTTTGCAACAGCCTCACTCAAGCGCCTCACCAGCTCATCATCCCTCTGCTGCGCCTCTTCCTCTGTGCGTGGAAAGAGCTTGGCCCTCAGCACATGAAACCAAAAGGTCGACTCCACCGTCACCATCAAGCCGAGGGCAGCATACACGATACAGCGTATCGTAGGCCTCGCTTCCCAAAGCTGTTGAAAAAAGTTAAAAATCTCTAAAGAGGAGGCTCCATTCTCAGCGCGTTCATGTGCATGTGCATGTGCATGTGAGTTCGGGGAAGAGGGTCCGAGCGCGGTGGGTGAGTCTTTGGCCAGTATTGCCGAGGAATGAAGACATCGGGCCTTCCCGATCTGCACCTTGGGCGGCATTCCCTGTAGATATGGGTGTGCGCGCAATAGTGAGGGGCTCTGTATGGTTAAGGTTGCGGCCTTTGACAAGACGCGAGAAGCCATGACTGCGCCGGGGTTCTTGCGCCGCGAAAATAGAATGGCGGGCGATCTGATGAGGGTGTAAAATTGCGTTTGGTTGAGAGGTGATGATGCTCTGCTACCAAACGTGCTCTCTATATCCGCCTACCTCGCCATTTTTTTTGTTGACGCTTATCTCGTCAATGTCTTGATGTTGTTGTTGTTGTTGTTGTTGTTGTTGTTGTTGCTACTAATTGTTTTGACGAGGGGCTGCCAAGATGATCATTGTTTGTTTCTGGCCTAGAATTGTGAGGAGATGATAGCGTTCGCATCGATGCATCTTTAATCTTAAGTTTGACGCAGGGATGGGGACAACGATGCGCCCAAGCGCCGTTGACGTCGGTCCCTGCTGCCCAAGCCCGTCATGTTTTGGGTGGTTGTGACAGCTACGCAAAACATGTGCTCGCGCATAATGTAGTGTGCGTGATAGCAGCCTGGCTTGTTGCAGTCAAAGCACCGACGGAAAAGCCGGCAGTCTCTGTGTGCAAAAGGCGGTGGCTGGCCACTTGGCGGGCATGCTTTGCTGGCAGGGACGGCTTGACTAGCGGGAGAGTGGAGACCAGCGGTCGGCATAGTTCAGGAACAATAAGTCGACGCGCCGCACCCACACGACAAAACTCCCTATAGATACAAGTTTCTTTTCCCCCGCCGTCACCGCCCTCCTATGTAGCTCCCTAACGCCTTATTTGAACCCCCTCACCCCGAGCATGACCGCCGTTAGCGACGACATCGCACCCCATTTTCCGCTCTTCCCACTCTCCGACGGTCCGGTCCAGCCCTTGTTTACCTGAAGGAGGGGTCGTACACATGGACTCGGTCAGGATGGGTGGTGGCATTCCGAGGCCACGCTGTTGCTGTGGAAGCCAGGACTGTGTCTTTTTGGCCCACAATGGAAGACTGCTCGAGGGCCTGGAACGAGACGTGTCAAAGGCGGCACAGCTGGGTCAAGTACGTCGTTGAGCAAACTCGTCTTTTGGTCGTGGTTGTGCGGAAAGCATGACGCCTACTGCGATTCTCGACTCCACCCAACCCTCGCTAACTCTTGCTCTCAAGGCCCTGCTGGAACGCCACGAAGCCTATGTTGCCGACTCGGAGCGCGAACGGAAACACATGCTTTCCACCATTCAGGGACTCGAAAACGACAAAATCGCCCTCGAGGCCAAGAACGCGCAGACCATCAAAGAGAACCGCAATCTGCTGGACCAGCTCGAGCAGCTGAACGACACCGTTGCCCATTCTGATGCCCACATCCGAGCTCTCGAAGACACCCTTCGATCTACCGAAGAGGAGCTTGACCGCCTAAGCACCCTCGCCGCCCGCACACAGCTGCTGGAGAAGCAGCTCATCGACCTAGAAAGAGAGCAGTCGCAGCTCCAACGCAACCTGGATGCAAAACTCGTCGACGAGCGAACAGCTATCCAGCGATGGAAGGTGGCAGAGAGAACGATAGGAGATCTTCAAGACCAAATCGACCGCATCGAAAAGGAATCCCGCGCTGAGCGCCAACGACACTTTGAGGTCGTGGCTCGCATGGAGCGCAGGATGGTTGTCGAGGGCGAACTCAACACCGCCGCGAACCGACTCAAGGCAAAGGCGGGGCAGGACAAGGGCGGCCCCAACGTTGTCTCGCACTTCGTCAAGGACATTCTACTCGACAACGCAAACCTACAGCATGGCATCATGGAACTACGGGAAATGCTAGGCAACTCCAATGAAGAAGTGGAGCGCCTTCGCGAAAAACTCAAGGATCATCAACCCATGTCTGGAACCTCTGAAGACGTCACTAGTCCAACGCTGCAGAAAGAGCTGGAAATGGAACAGGAATCACTGCTGAATCAAGAAGTACACATTCACCACCACTACCATGGCCCCAAGACATCCAGAAACACTCCGAAAGCACCAGCCCAAAGACGACCAAAGAAGAAGCGCTTTACTCTGACCCCAACTCACTTCGACCCGCCTCCAACGCTGGACCGCTCATCTACAGCTACCATCTTGAACCAGACCAACGTCAGTGTACCCAATTCGCACAGGTGGTCTCAAGCCTCGACCCTTGGCCCGGGCTCGTTTTCGAGCTCACCCGTGTCCGACTCTCACCGAGGATCCATGTACGATCGCGTCTTCAGCGAAGCCTACGACTCATCGCGACCAACGAGCCCTCCGGATTCCATCGACCTCCAATCTCCCATGTTTGGTCCTGTCAAGTCACATGAATACTACAGTTCAGATGCAGACCCTGTTCCCCCGATGCTACGAAGGGGTTCAGGCACACTTGAAGCAGCAAAGCACAGCTCAAGACATCTGCGACGCAAGTCGCGCGGTCTGATGCCACCAAGTCTTTCAGCCATGCGTAGTTCGAGCACGCCGATTGCCATGAGCACTAAGAGTAGCCCTGCATCTGCCATTGTCTCCGCTGTCAGCCCTGCCAACTCCTTCTCCGACAACAGCTTTTCGCTCTCACCAGCCCTCCAGCCAGAGCCTCAAGCCGCGATCCCAGAGGAGAGCGAAGATTCATCGCTGTCCACAGCCGAGCCATCGCTGATGAGCCCAACCGACGAGTTTGAGCCCGACCAGCTTCTCTCACCAAAGACAGCAATGCGCCGTGGCTTCCGTCGCCACGCCTCACACGAATCTCTCATCTCAGTCTCCGGCATGGACATCCATACCCTCCAATCCCGCCCCTCGCAGCTCCTCTACCACAACGCCGCCCGCTTCGCCACACCAGGCAATGCCGGCTCCGTTGGTCCAGAACTCACCCCTTGGACCGCCACCGCCCACGGCACCCTCTCCAACAAGACCTCCGAAAGCAGCATTCAAAGCCGCACCCTCCTCTACTCCAGCATTGCAAACCAGAAGCGCGGTCCTCGCAAAAGCGATGGGCCCCAGCCTTCCTCTGGTGGCCTCACAAAGAAAGTCGGGGGCTGGGTCTTTGGGAAATGGGGCGCTACGCCTGCTCCTCCTCCCCCCACCTCCCCTACCAGCACACGTCCGCCGTCGGTGCTTAGCCAGCAGACGCAGTCGAGCGTTGGCACTACGACGACGGCAAATGCCAAAGATGGCGAGGACAAGGCGAAGAAGAACAAGGACAAGGCCAAAGTCAGGCCTAGTGGCGTGAATCAGAATGGCCCCATTTGGGGCGTTTTCGAGGATGTGCCTGATGCGCCCGCCAGGGTTGTCGTGCAGGACTACGATGCTGATGCCCTTGGGGAGGCGCTGGCAGAGGCTGAGACTGAGGTCAAGGCGTGAAGCAAGGGTGTGTGAGTGACGGGGGAAGGGGTGAGGGGTGAATGATGTGAATGTAAATGTGAATGTTTTGCATTCCTTGACCATCATTCATCTCTACCCTCGTCCCCGTCTTTTCTTTTGGGGGGCCTTGGCCTCGATCTCGATCTCACCTTTTTTTGTGTTGTTGTTTTGTGCTTTTGTTTCCTTTTGACCATCCATACAACGACAAGATTGCAGCACAGCATCGTTACGGCGTTTCTTTGGTCCCTGGTGGGATTTTTTTTTACATCTCATTCACAACGCAGTAACGAGGTTCACGTTTTTTTTTTCCAATCTGGAACGAATGGGCGATATGGTCCCAAAGGCACATGTATGCAAGCCTCTATTTCTGTTTTTCTGTCCATTGTCCCGTTTGTCTGTTTTGGGTCTGGATTTCCTACTACATATAGAACGGGCTACTGCTGCATGTGGTGTTGCTAAGCGAGCGAGCGAGATTGCAAGCGACTGCGTTGATGATCATGATGACGACGATGATGATGATGATGGCCTTGAGATTGATACCCCCCTGAACCACATCTACACACATATACAAACACACACACACACATATATATATATATATATCTTAGGTAAAAATAGATAGAATGCCATGGCGACGTGGTATATGCTTTCAGCGTTGATTTTGAAGTTTCATTCTGTCTAGTTTAATGGTGATTGTGAGATTGTGAGAGGAGCACAGCACGGTACAGCACGACAAAGACGACGACTTGTCAGAAATTGTGACTTTTGTTCTAATTCATTACATCGGGACACGTCCAAGAACAAGCACTACCAATAACCGCCCATCTGGGCGTGGAAAATACAGAAACTTTTTTGACCCTTGGTCAATGAATAGACATGATCAAGGGAGCTGGGGTATATTCCTTGGCATCAAGCCTCCGTTTTCCGATAACATAGATTCGTACGCATGATACCATGGCCATTTTGTTCGAAATCATCCTACGCCTCCGCACCACTCATCACATTAATCCTTAATTCGCAACTCGACTTCGCATACGCAGTCTAGTCGATAACGACCATGACTTTTGCCTTCTTGGTAGATGTAGTCCCTTCATCTTCGACGACTTTAGTATGCTGCCGAATCTCCTCTTCCATCTCATCATCGTCGAATAGGTCGACAATGTGCGTGCGCTTCCTAGAACCTGACCGGTTACTGTGGCTCCCGCTCGAGGCGTCAATCGAGGCTCCGCTGATACTAGTTGCTCTAGAGTCGACTGGTCTAAGGGGCAGTGCGGGTGCCATGAAACCACGAAGCCCTCTGCCACCGTGCATAACCTCACGATCGGGCTTCACATCTCCTAGATTCTGGCCACTCTCAATAGCATCCAATAGCCGGTACTTCTTCCGCATGTCCTTGACATCGCGCTCTGGGTCGAACCTTGAAACGTCGAGACCATTGATAGTGCGAAGATTGAGAGCATCAGCGCGGTCATCTCCCCAGTACCACGTGGCGTTGGGTTCTTGTGCTATGCGATTGTCGTGTTTTCGAGAATATTCACGCGCTTCGATCACCGCTTGCCGGCCAGTGTCAAGGCTTGCGTCGCTGGGGTCTATTTGAAGAAGTTGCGTCATAGCATCGCGCTCATACAAGCGACCAAGTACACGCGAGTAGGGAATGGCAAGCTCCTTATTAGCAGGGTGGAGCGGATACCACATTGAATACTCCTCCGCCGCCTTGGGTAGGTCAACTTGATCGGAGAACCATGCCTTGTTCAATCTGGATGCATCACTGGTGTACGCGGAGCCGTAAATCCATATCTCAGAGTTGTATGGACGACCCTCGTCATAGTCGTTGTCTGAGGCTTTATCAAGGTTGGTCCACTTCAACCGGATTGATTTGACGGTCATGATATCCGTACAAGCGTTTTGGCCAGTTTTTTTGTTCGGCAGAAGACGAATGGTATCGCCCACAGTTAACATCTCGAAACCCACGTATATTGCATGGCAGTATATGTTCGCATTCGGCCACGCCCCCCGAAACCGATGCTTGCCCACAAGTGAGACAGTAGACGCCAAGGCCAAGGCATTCTTGACTGTGGCATGCCATTTCTCTTGGTGTATGTGGTTCAACAAGTCTTGCCAGAGTACGAATGGACGGGTTTGTTGCAACTCGACGTACTTGTATTGTTTCGATAGCGACCTGTCGGGATCGTTGGGGTGAGGAATAGGTTCTACACGTATACCTGACCAAGATACGTTTGTCTTCCCAGTAGCGGCAGCGGCAGTACCGTTAGGTGTCTCTGTAACAAGACCAGCTCTCCATTGTGGGACGTCAAGGAATTCGTCCTTTTGCTCGTCGTACAGCTGGAGCTCACCAGTAACATCATGGCGGACAAAGTCGAAAGCATCCGGCAGGTCACGAATATATAAGACGATATCGCCATTCCTCGGAATCCACTGCTCTTGTGTCTTGAGATCTTCTAGCAGCTTCGGTAAACGTTCTTGTTCTGCACGCCAATCTGGACTCAGCGGTTCTCGTATCGTCTCATCGAGTTGTTCAAGTTTTCGAAGCTTGTTTACGAGGTTTCGATAGACATCTGGCGTTCCTTCTCGATCCACATTGGCCTTGTCCATGCCTGCACTGACCTTCTTGGGACGTCCTTTGTGCTGCGCCGCGGGCCGTGGCGCTGGCACGATTGGGAATTGCTGCACTTTGTAGGAACTACTAGGACGGCTCTGTATTGTGACTGAGGCATTTGATGAACCCGCCGAAGACGTACTCGAAGTTCGCGCCTTGGAGCTGTTTGGTGATGCTTTTGGAAGAACGCCGGCACTCCCACAGCAGACAGTGCAAGGACAGCCAATGCTGTTACCACCGTTGTTCATCAGGTGCTCAAAGTGAGGATAGAACCGGTTTGGGGAGTCGAACTTCTTCTGCGAAGGGTGGCCGTACAGATATTTGTCGAACAGCTTAGGATCTGATGGTCGTGGACGGTGCCACATTGTGTAGCCAGCCGGCAAGGCTGCAAGAATGTATTGAACTCCAGGAATTGCATCGCCCCGATTCTGCATCCACTGCTGTGCTATCTTCTCCAGATACAGTGTTGGTGGATTTACCTGAGAGTGGGAGCCGGGTGGAGGAATGTGAAGCGGATCACCGTCGGAACAACCTAGGTTCAGCTGCACGACAACGCGATTGTTCGGCATGCTCATGGTTTTGGAGAACGTGGACGGAGACGTAGAGCAAAGACGATGGGGTTGATGTGGTTTGAGGTTTATATAGCTTTGACGAACAGAGTAGATGAAGCCTCGAGTTACCGCGTCGACGGTTTGAGGTCAGTGTTTGCGATTTGGGGTGAAGGTGTGTTGGCAAACGTCATGAGAATTCTGCAGGTGAGGTTACAATTGAGGCAGTCGCATTGGTAGCAGTGGGACGTGTGAGGAAAGCACGTTTGGCTGCTAGCGTGGCCTTGCATCGATTAGGCATCACAGTCTAGCAGCAGCGGTAGCAGTAAAAACTACGTCAACAGCAACTTTGTGTGTGGTATCACCTTTCGCTATGCATCTTCTGCAGCCATATCGCGTCTTCGTCGCGGCGTTAAGATGAAGGTGAAAGTCGTGGCTTGGCAGATCCCAGCCCACGGGACCGAATGCAGGAACGCGGAATGACTCAGCTGCCCGACCCCTAATCACATGTGCCGAAACGCCGAACCCCAAAAGCAAACAGAAGGGAAAAACAATGGACACTACGGACAATTTATCGCGCAGTGTGACCTAGGGCCCCATCTACCGGGTCGTGGAAGATTACATCCGTCGGGCCTACTCTCCTGGTGCGCACTTGAAGCTCCCAAAATCCTCCATTCTCACGCCCTCCCAACACATAGCCATCACCCGCGATCAACAAACCAGCTATGCATACCCGTTCCCGGCACAGCGCTGTGCAGGTCCACTAAGCCTCTTTGCTCAAAATGGCGAGAGATGGGCAGGGGATAGTCTGATGTCTAACGCCACGAGGCTTACTTCGCGTCTATACCTATCATTAGCGTTGAAATTAGAGGGCGTGCGCATTGTGCCTGAATCCTCTTGGGGTAAGACGTCAACTATAATCCTCATCGACAAACTCTCGCTTGCGGACCCATGGTTCAAGGCGGTGCAGGGTCCTTCTGGGCCGGGTAATAACTCCCTGGCACCCTCCACTCACCTCTTCCCGACCGTCCTGTTCGTCATCTCCATCCCTACGCTCCCAGGCTATATCACGAGATATAGCGGCAAGCCAATTTAAAGAGCATCACCATCAATACGGGAGGCTGCTTCGATCACTGCTTCTTACGGACTTGTACGGACCAACAACCTGGCTTTCGAAACATAACCGACCTAGGTCATAGGCGCATCCAGTATCGCCAATGCGATGAATTCCATTCTCCCGAAACGCGCGAGCTCACAGCATTACCCTATCGAAGATGAGCGGCCCGCAAAGCGTATCTCAACACCTGCCGGTCAGCGTCTCTCCGTGATACTGGATGCCACACGTTCCAAACCTCCTGCGACTACAGCCAAGATCAGCGTGACCACTGAGAGCACATTCTGCAATGACCCTTCGCATCAGCATGTCGAGCCAGTTCAGCATGGCCACAGGGCCGAGAGGAAGTCAGGCTTCATTTCAGCCTTGACTGGCAGCAGATTAGTCACGCCGAGGGAAAGCGGCGAGGAGGGGCGCAACGGTAGCAACCTCAGTGTTAGTGTCTGGAGCGATAGGGACAGGGACGAGGAGAAGTTCGGACACGTAAGACACAAAAGACGAGGGGCCTTTGGTTGGGGTTGGAGGAAACTCGTCTTAGTCGCCATCGTTGTTATTGCACTGATAGTCGCGTTGGGTGTCGGGTTAGCGGTCGGGCTCAAGAAGGGTGAGCATAAAGATGAAGCATCAAGGTAGACAAGCACCATTTCTGCTGTACAAGAATCGCATCACTAACTCTCTGTAGCAATAGAAGCAGCACTAGCAGCTCACCCGCGGACACGACAACCGGCCCAATACCATCCGGTGGCGACACACATCCTAGCCCAACCATAGACTCCCCTCCTCCGCCAGCCTCCACACATACTCCGTCTGCTGTACCTTCCAACTTTCCTGCTGGCTCATATTCCTTTGTTGTTTTTCTCGACACAGTCAACACTGGATGTACTGGGAACGCAAACACCTGGACATGCGCGCCGAACACCGATTACTACGCCGACCCACAGAAGGCGCTTACCGTATTGAATTGGAAAATTACCGGCTCTTCGGGCGCCTACAAGATATCCTCAGGTGGTCAAGACACTACTTTCGATACAATGTTCCAGAACGAAAATCTCGAATTGGTGGATCAAGGTCTAGATACCGAGCGCTATAAATTTCAGATTTCGCGCTCGAAATCGGTGAACATGACTGGAACCATAGGGAACCATAAGGGCAGCTTTGAGTGCGAATACGGTGCGACAAACATGCAAGGATATCTGTATACCAAGATGCAGCAGACGTATCCCGATGACACAATCTCGTTCAAAGGCACCGGCAACCCTAATTGGCCATTCGGTAAGTATCGTCAATCTTTAAACATCAGGAGTCATGCTAACGTAGCCAGCGGTGCGTGTCGAACAAGCGGTAGCTGGAGGCAATGGTGTTCCATCTTGCAAAAGCTCATCAGGCGACGACGTGAGCCCCAAGGCTCAGGATGCAAGCACCTTATGTTCATGTCTCTACAAGAACTGGACACCCCAACCCAAGTAGAACGAAAAACATGGAAAATTCCTTGTACATATTACCCATCATTTCCTTGCGTTTCATCATCATCGAACCATATCTATTCCTTAGCAAGGCGCAGCATAGCATTGGGGAACTTACTAGGTAGTAAGCTTAATGATAGTCACTAAACGGGCGGTTCATTAGACGCTAATTACACATAGAGCGGCGACCATATATACTAGTATATCATTAGACGATGGTGCGTGCGACAGATGACTGTAGATTTGAACCACCACACAGGAACCCTATCGTGCATTCGTCAACCACTGGAGGTGATGGCAGAGCCTTGGCAGTTGGTCTTGGGACACAGGAATGCACTATGCCTGGTTGATTACTTGCCAAGCCTCACGCCTGCCTACCTCGTTCACAAGCCTCACCAAGATCGTAGTCATATGCTGCGCTCCGCGACACTCAAACGGTGATGGAAGTCCTTGGTGTCTTTGTTCGTCTTTGAAGGAGAAGCGCAAATCCCGTTCCGGATGCGCGACCCAAACACTGACTGCATGCGGCTACGCACCAACAAAGACAAAGCAGCCATAGCGAGCATACAAGAGGCGCAATGCAAAACATCGATCTTGAACCAGTGTCCTCACATCCGACTGACTTTCAGTTTTCCGGCGTGCTTGACGCTCTTACTAGCCTATCTCACTTTCACTTCTACTACTTCATCAGTAATATGAGTTTCATCAGCAATATGTTCGGGTTCTCGC